>OZ007545.1:7209260-7856772 GCA_963931895.1 Eupithecia pulchellata | reverse complement strand
CATACTAAGAATTGTCTGGGATCAAATTGAAGCGTCCCGTAATGAAAAAAATGTTAAAAGATTTGGCGTTAGCTCCAGAATCTATAAATGAGACTATTTTCTTTGGGGAAAGCCGGAAAAAAAAGATTTCAGTGTTTGAATTTTTTGGTTATGAATGAACATCAAACAATATTTGTCTATAAAACATCGCAGATTGAAATCAAATCATAAAGAAATAGATAATGTGGTTTGGTCTTGGGTTTGGTCTTATCAATTAGACCACGCCACCTTAAATATTCGAAATGAAAAATGATAAACAAAATGAGCAAAACAAATTCTAAACTTCTTGTATGTTTACGAAAGCTGGGCGTGTATTAAAAAAAATGTACCTACCTACTTGCCCCGTAAACACAAAAAAACTGAGGATTTTAATAAATAGGTACCTAATGTTGGATAATCCACACAGCATCATCTAGCCCGAAGCTAAGCAGAGGTTGTGTTATGTTATGAGTTCCTACTAGATAACTTATATAGGTACTTAAAACAATATATATAGGTAAGCCTACATTAATAGATATTTTTTTATTTTACATAGAAAATGCCCATGCACTAGCCAGACACAGGGCAGTATCAATCAAATCAGTCCATAAACAGTCCATGTCGGGTGTAAATACGTATGTAAATACGTCGCCTGTGGCTTCCGTAATTCGGGTAAAAATAAATAGAAAACCAAAATATAAACACAAAACACAGCAGAGATGAAAAACGCCGAAGTAACGTAGTGATTATATGCTTTTTGGCCGAAGTCTCGGAAGGATTCTGTCAAAGAGAATAAAACCACTACGTTCTAGATTCTGATTCTGAGGCGTCTTGACAGACAACTGCTGACAACATGACACTATCAAAGACAAATGATACATTGCATTCAATAATTGTACCCGCACCACTAATAAAATGGTAACATTTCGAATGTACCTAATTCGAATATCATTTGATAAGCTTTTAAATATCATAAAATAACTCCGGCCTTTACGAGAAGGTGTGAATAATTGAAAAATCGTAGAAAATTTATTAAATTTGATTCATATACATCAGATCCATGGACGCAAAAAAAAGTCCAGACCAAATTCTGCCATTGTTCTTTTATATTTTTTGCGTACACCGACACGTTGGGTTACCTTATTGAAGTTTTCATACGGATCTCTTACTTTTTGAAACTATTCTATAGCCTAGTAATGAATAATATATATATATATATACAACGCTAATAGTAGTGAAAGTAGGATTCTCTAAACTACTGTTTACTGGGTAAAGGAATTTTTCAAATCTGTACTATAGTTTCGGAGCCTATTCAATTCAAAAGAATAAACCAAAATTTTCTTTTTTCTAATATTATTGATGAGAGGAGGTTTTAGGCAGCATCTTTATGTATAGCCAAAGGCGACTATAATAGGAAGTCTCTGAGAGACCATTTTTCTTCGAGTGGACTTGAAAGCAGTTATGTCTTGGAACGTGCAAACGGTAGGTTATATAGTAACCTACCGTTTGCACGTTCCAAGAAAAAATGCCATGTATTTTTTTTATTTCATCAGACTTAAAATCTAGCATTTCTGCCTCACGAGATATATTTATAAAAGTAAAAAACACCTAAGTCAAAATACCCGAAGTTTGGCTTCCAAAATAAGACGATAAATATAAATAAACGAGTAATCGATTAATATATTCTAAATGGAGTGAGTTACGATGTATATTTTATTGGGTTTCTGCCAATTCATTGCTAAGCGCCGGCGGACTGAAGGCATGTGATTGGTTTTCACCGATTTAAGATTGATTGCTTATTGCAATGGTTAGATACTATAATTTCAAATCAATGGCAACGCAATTAATATACATATCCTATTTATAGTAGGGTTTATTTAAACTCTTTTATGATTACTTAATCTAGGTCCTTTATTTGAATGTGCTAGAGTGATGGCAGCTTAAGAATCGACTCCTCCAACGCGATGTATCGACTGATTTTTGATTTTTGACTACGACTAAATCGTCCTAATTCACTACGACTTCTTTTTTCGAAACCAGTATCGTTTAAGGAAAAAACCTATTATTTAGTAACTAGTATCGTAAAAAGACGATTTTTTCATCAATCGCAACGGGTTACGAGCTTCCAGTCTCGTACGCGGCCGAAGGCGAGCCAATGGATTTGGACTCATCGATAAAATTCTTGGAAGCTCTCATTATCACATTCCCACGTCAGTGTCCACTGTCCAATTGGATGACACGTCAGAATTCATTTGTTTTAATTATATTCCGCTGGTGAATTCACATGCCTTCGTTAATACTGAATAATTGTTCAGCATTATTTATTTATTTAATAGTAGCCCTCTTTTCTCCACTGATTACATGTTACTAACGGTCCCCCGTTGCGCAAGTGTATCTAACAAAAAATTCAAAAATAATAAATTTTTACAAACATACACGATGGGTATGAATTATTGAAGTTATCATGGAGATCCATAACTTTTTTGAAAATAGTAAAATAGTATTGAATATACTCTATTGCCTATGTTCATCAGGGATAATATAGTATAAATGGTGAAAGAATTTTCAAATCCGTGCAGTAGTTTTGGAGCCAATTCATTCCAAACAAACAGTCGCATTTTTCTTCTTCAGTAGTTATGTATTATGCATTTTGATTAAGAATAAAACACAAAAAATACAGTGTATGGGCAGTGACAATACAAGTAGTAATAGACACATCACGATTGCATCCGAATTTATCAATTCATTGAAAATTCAAACCCATATGCTCGATTTTCCATTTGAAAACTTTTAAAAAGCCCGCTGCCTACCAAAACCTGGAGAGAATAACACCTTGTTTGGCCCCAATAGTCCAAGTTTAGGGTTAATTCGGGACACATGTTCATAATATTTGGGAGATTAGCATTATTTCCATACGAATGGCCTCCATGTTCTTCGTTCAATAACAGGTGCGGCAGGGGACGAGATAAAGGACAAAAATATGAATTCTGAAATTTAAAAAGAAAATAATCGTTTTGATTACTTTCTTCGGTGTTGGTATAAATAAATATAAAATGATATGCTGAACATATCGCGCAGCATTACGATACCTAATGAGCGTTTGTGTTATGGGAACTAGATGACTAATAACTGAAATATCTAGCCTTAAAATTTTTCCTTAAAAGCTTTATAATTCAAACTTATACTATACTATGAAAGAAAATACGAGAAAAAAATGCATAATCACTTAGATACCTACATAAAAAATATTACGTACACTATTTATTAACAAGGAAAATAACCACAACCAAAAGGCAACGTGCCCTGAATACTGCCATTCATCGCAACGTGGCAATGGCGCCACGTTGCGATGAATGGCAACGAACATTCTGACTCAGAGAATTTTGCGTCTCAGACTAACCTTATTGTGTTTATATTATCTCGGTATTCTCTAGGAGTATCATCAAAATGCTAAACTCTTTCTAACTATGAAAGTGAAAGAGAGCTCTTGGTTTCAAATACCTAAAATATCTGAATTCCTAAACATTAAATTAATTGATATTTAGAATTTCATAATTTCACCTCGATAATATGAAATTTTAATTCTGTTTTCACTACCCAACATTACTCTTTCGAATAATGTTTATTTTCACGCCATCGCAAGAATCCGATGAAGAATGTTTTGTTGTGAAATATTTGGGTTATTATTCGATTGTTGAGTCAGCGTATATACAAACAAACTTTGTTGGATATGAAGCAACCGGATGAAACAAACTTTCAACTAAAATAACTTACGTGAATTACTTATTTGGTGTTTTTAGGGTTTTGCCATCGGTTGCAAAACCCTTATGAAATCGCTTTGGGTCTGTTTTGTGTTTTGAATCCTTAATATCTCAGAAACTACTGCAGCTATTGACTTGAAATTTGAAATAATAATACATTTTGTGCGCCCGCACATATTTATAGAAAAATAAATGAAAAATCAAAATGAAGATTTTCCATACAAATTTTGAAATCGAAATTTTAAATGGAACGTACAAAGTCAAAAGTGGTATCAAATGAAAGGTACACGTTTGTAGATTTCAAAATAGTTTTGGAAATTTTGGTAGATTTTATAATTTTAAAAAAAATTTTGAAAAAGGTCAAAAAAATGACCGTTCCCCCCCCCCCTTATCTCCGAACATTACAGAGCGATCGACGTGATATGTACCAAGTGTTTGTAGATATGGATCTATATTTTACAGGAAAAATATAGAGAAGTCTGTAAAAATAATAGTTTTTGAAATATGGTCAAAAAAGGGCGGGAAAAATTTCTGAAGGGGTGACTACCCCACCGAGTTGGGTATCAAATGAAAGGTATTGGCTTGTCAGCTGCACTAATATGTATACACTCCCAACATTTCATATTGATGTATACGTGAAACTTTCAAATTAAAGTATACACCACAATTTTTCAAATTGATGTAGCCATGGTACTTGTCAAAACGTGGTATACAGATTTTCATAATAATGTATACACTATTAGTCAAATAATTGTTTACCATCGAAAAACAAATTAATGTATTCAAGACCACGCCTTAATAATATATGCAAAAAAAGAATGTCACAAAAATGTATTCAGGTGTTAAATATGTTATTAAAAAGGCTTTTTTCACTTAAATCCTGCAAGTCATCATAAATATATACACGACCTTAATTATGTATCCATAATGAAGGGCCATAAATATGTATACATCAATTTGTACGATGTTTTTCATTGACATGTATACAAAATGTTTTATTTTACAAAAACGCTTTTTACTAAAATTCCTACAAAGTATCATATATATGTATCCACTGCAAGGCCAAAATAATGTACATATATACATAATTGATAGTCATAAAAATGTACGTAAATGTGCATTTTACGTAGTATAATTAGGGATTGCAATCCGGATATCCGGATATCCGAATTATCCGGATATCCGCTAATTTTATTATCCGGATAATGGGAGCTCCTTTATCCGGATAATACGAATAATACGGATAGTTACCTACAGTTGATTTTTCTAATTCACGACACAACACTACAACGCATCCAGCATTTTAGAAATGTTATACATATTTAATGCATACAATACTTTGTGTTGTTAAAATAAACTTATATTAATTCGTGCGTGTTTCTGAATCTGAAGCTATAAACAAGCAAGACCTACACTAGCGGTAGCGCGCAATCGCAACACTATCGTTGACACTGGTTGGTCAGTGATTCGACGACACCGACACAGACCGAGGTTCGATGGAAAGAGATGTTTATTTTATTTGATTGATATATAACATAAACTTGTGTGTGTACACTTGTAAGTTTGATCTCATGACTGTGTTGTTTCTTTGTTTAAATCATTTTAGAGTACCTATCTAATAAAACAGGAAGTTGATTTACGTTACGTTACGGAGGAAGGATTCGTATTTATGTTAAAAAATAAGTTCGATGGAAAGAAGTAAACCGTTTTTATTTCATAGATATTTTAGGTTTTCAACCCATTTGATCGATACTCTTATTTTTAAGGGTTCGTGGCTTAGGCCCCCAGTGGTCGACGCACCTGTGGTGGACGCCCCCGGTCAGTTTAATTTATTCCGTAGATTTTTTTTATCAAATGTACTGACAGTCACAAAAGGCATAAGCTTGTAATATATTATATCATAACCATAACTATTCGTATTAGAAATGTTTTTAAATTGTACTAGCTTGTACCCGCGGTTTTGCCCGCGTGGAATATTCCCAAGGGAGCATTTAATCGGGATAAAAGTCGTCATATTATTACCTATTATCACTTATTACTTTATGACTACCTACCTAAAGCGGAAACCCTTTGCCAGAAAGAAGCCAGTCGCTAGTGCGTTCCGTTATACAAAGAAATTCGGTTTTGTTAGCGCTTCCGATACCGGCCGTATAATTTCATACAAATAATATACGGCTTTGAAATGTCTGCCGTAAGCCGTATTTTTGACGATTTACCCGGGCGAAAACCGTATAATACGGCAATTGCCGTAGCCGGAACAACACTGTAAGGACTAGTAACCGTCAGGCTGTTTACCAACGTCACGCAACACACCAATCGCAAAAATCCATTCAGTAGTTTTTACGAGAAAGAGTAACAAACATTCATCCATCTTTCATCTCTCCATCCATATTAGTAGGATTAATGACAGAAGTATTTTATTGGTAAAGTACAATTAATTACTTAAAAGTCATGTGAGCTTATCTCTAAAACGGTATGTAAGATACACTTTTGATATTTACTGTACTAAGGGCAAAAGTGCAAATCGTAATAATAATACAATTAATAGAATCGGGGGCGTCGACCACAGGTGCGTCGACCACTAGGGGCCTAAGCCACGAACCCATTTTTAATCTCTATGTTGTTCAGTTTCTTTGCGAATAGGCATGATGACAGATTTTGAAAAACTGTTCTATTATATTCGAAAATACATAGGTACCTATTATTTACAATGAATAACATTTTTCTGCAGAAATTAAAGGTTTAGTAGGAAAATACTAACAATTTAGTCTTATAATTTAAAATTCGCACCAAAACGCTTGTCCGTGTCATGGCGTCGCTTGTGACGTCACGTCTGAGTAAACTAAACGTAAACACTAGGCGTTCATTGAATATGTTTATTATTTTGTGTTATTAAATATGAATTAGAAAGTGTACAAGTGGTGTGCGGTCCCTCAGTATAAGAATACATCAATAAAAACTCCTAATAAGTTATTTGTGTTCGTTCCGCATAAGAAAACCATACGGGACAAGTGGCTTAAACTTGCAAGGCGGGATTCAACAGCGATATTGCCTAGTACCTTTATTTTTGTGAAGATCACTTTGACGTAAGTTTTTATTTTGTTTTGCAGGAATTTTAAAATAGTATGTGGTATAATGATCTTGTTTGAGGTCTAAATTTAATAATAATAAATAAACTTTTTTGAGGTTAGGTTTCGTCTCGCGTTATCTTATTATGTATTTTATTCAAATTTCATGGGCGTAGATGGATTCTAAACCCTTTCTTTGATAAATCAATAGAACTGCCTGATGTCACCACAAATACGAAAGAAAACCTTATAGATTTAGCTGCTGACGGCATGCTTAGAATGGAATTTTATTCGCAAAGTGTTGACGTGTTTTGGATGAAAAGAAAACATGAATACCCAGAGCTGGCAAGGCAAGCTCTCAAATTATTAGTGCCATTCGCCACTTCATACCTTTGTGAACTGAAGTTCTCTTCAATGGTGGACATTAAAACCAAAAAGAGAAATAGGCTTCAATTAGAAAACGACTTGATTATTAACATTTCAAAAATAGCACCACGATTTGACAAACTTTTGAAAAATAAACAAGCTCATCCTTCTCATTGAAATTGTGTTTTTACGGTAGTGTAGAACCTTTTGCCAGCGACCCCCTGAGTAAGGCTTCGCGACCCCCCTAAGGGTCGCGACCCACAGTTTGAAAAACACTGGTCTAGATAATCTGATATTTTATAGAAAGCCTTTAGATATCATCATCATCTTACTTATATTAATAAACGCGAAAGTTTGTAAGTATGGATGGACGTTTATAATTCTTTCACGCAAAAACTACTTAATGGATTTTGATGAAACTTGGTTTATGACCTGGAATAACATATGGGCCACTTTTTATCTAAAAAATCCCACGGGAGTTACGCGGGTGAAACCGCGGACTACCAGATAGCAAAAAAAAACTAAACTAGAAGTTTGGTTTGCTAATTTTCCACAACTGGTCTCAGGTCTCCAAGCTCTTATCTAGTCTCATCTATGTTGGTCTGCCTTGCGGAGTTGTATGTTTTAATTTCTTTAACTATGAGTTTACGGAAGTATCAGTGAGTGTTAGTGTTAGAAGATTTTTGCCCAAAAATATTTAGTGAATCGCAACTGTAATGTTAAATAACGCGGGGATAAATAACGGGGTTTTTCTGGTAAGCGATCACAATATGACAACCTAAGTTTCCGTAAACAAGTCTACAGATTCGTAGGGGCTACGCAGTTTGTAGCAAGGTCTACAAACTCGTAGGAAATATCTACAAACTCGTAGCACAGTTCTACAAATTCGTAGAAAAAGTCTACAAACTTGTAGTAAACTTCTACGCAATGCTTGAAGGTTTTAAAGTACAACGTTCTTTAAGCTTACTGTGCTATCTGGAATCATACTCTATAAAAAGCTAAAGATTATCGATATCGAAGAATATTCAGATTAATGTAGATTGATACTACTTGAATTCTTTGTTTTGTATGTAGATTTGAGTTACAGTATTTCTATTGATTATTTATTCATTCTTTTATTCTCTTGGACTTGTAAATAAATGAGATTTCGCAGATTTCGCTTCTCCAGTTCGAGTTCGAGATAATAATAATAATTTCTAATATTAATTCCTTTATGTTGTACTCTTTTTTTAAGTCTTGCGAACAAATAATAATAAATGTACAGGAATATTTTTTATTTGGAACACCTTAGGATCATCCTCCTATTTCGGAAATAAGTTAAAATGCCAACAAACCAACCAACAACCTCTTATTTTGTAGGGCGTTGTAACTCGCATAACATTGTTTTCATAAATCGAATGTATTTACACCTTCAACCAAAACTATGACAGTATGAGCTGGAAGCAAAAATTGTGGCAGTCGGCCAAATTCCGACAGTCGCATGAATGGCGCGTAGGAAATGCCGGATGACGTCATGGCACGCGCCGCACGAGTGCTGTGAGGATTGCCCTTTTCTATATATAGATCACTGTATTTACCTACATAAATTATTTCTTAGAATTTCTATGGAATTATATTTGCTTCGCTTGGCTTAGCGTAAGATAGCGGAAAATTCAGTAAGGTGCCGGCTATCTTCTGGTTGTGGAGACGATTAGACGAAGATCGTAGAAGTAAAACATTTGAAAATTTCCTGGTTATTAATACTAAAGACATTTATGATGGGACATTTATTTTGGTTTGAGTTTTTAAATATTTCGGCACAATTTCATTCGCTTTGATGACGAAACAACTGATAGTAGAATAATGAATACCTTAAGAAGTAGATTTGGTCAGAAAACGGTGTTCTGATCTTCTCTTTCTATTATGAAATTTCGGCATCAAGATGAGCCGAAATTTCATAATACACTCGAGAGCAATGAATCCGGGTCACTCAAAGAATCCAAAAAATCTCGGAAAGTAAGAATGCTAGGTTAATGCAATAAATTGTTCTCCGACGAATCAAAATTTATGCTCTACAAGCACGATGGAAGACACAGAGTGTATAGAAGACCAGGGGAAAGATTCAAGCAAGCATGCATCGAAGAAAAAGTAGCCTACGGTGGTGGATCTGTACTTGTGTGGGCCGGAATTTCCTCTGAAAGTCGCACAGAGCTGGTGATCATAGAAAACGGCTCTTTAACTAGCGTAAGATATGTGGAAGAAATCCTCAACGAACACGTTGGTCCATTTATGGTCAATTTGGGTGAGGATGCTATATTTATGCATGACAATGCCCGACCTCATACAGGTAGGATTGTGAATGACTACCTTCAAGAGATGAACATTACTTGTATGGAGTGGCCAGCGCGCAGCCCGGATATCAACCCGATCGAGCATGCTTGGGACGAGCTAGGGAGATGCGTAAAACAACGAAACCCTCCCCCAATCACGCTTCCTGAGCTCAAAATTGCTCTCACAGAGGAATGGGAGAATATTCCCCAAAATCGTCTAAGGAACTTGGTGTACAGCATGCCAAACCGCGTAAACGCAGTAATGGAAGCACGAGGAGGTAATACGAAGTATTGAAATTCAAGAAAATCGTCATAAAGTTTAAAAATTTCATGTTTCCTATTTTTGTTTTAAGGAGAGATCAGCAGTTTTTTTTCTTTATGTAATTTTGTGTAAATAAAATGTATGGTGACTCATATTTTTTAACTTTCATTTAAGGAGTATTAAATTGTCTATTAAATACAATTTATTGCATTAACCCAGCATTCTTACTTTCCGAGATTTTTTGGATTCTTTGAGTGACCCGGATTCATTGCTCTCGAGTGTAGTTAGAGTTCTCACGCCACTACTAAGCTATCCGCGTATTATCAGTAGTTCCTTAATTGATGCAGATTATCAAACTAATGAGGTTTGTCCTTTGAGTATGGTTTGTCTCTTGCTCCGGTTGTTCATGTCGACCTCCTTTCTTAACAATCTTTTCGAATGATCTTACAGTAAACAGCTCCGAAGCTGTACGCTCGAAAACAAAATTAGATATAGATAGATACACTTACTAACTTCTAAAGTGCTTTGTCCTAGACAACTAACTCGTACCTGTTTCCTGAGTTTCCCGACGCTTTGAAAAGACACAGTGTGCTAATTAGCTTCGTGAGAATATCCCGGGAAAATGGGATGAGTAGGGTTTACCGAGATTTCAGTGAACACGCTCGAGCATAGATGGTATGAACATAGAGTTTTGCTACAAGAATGTACACACTGTACTTACTTTTAATGTTATGTGGTACAAGTAATGGTAATAGTAAAGGTTACAGTAATGGGAAACAAGCGCACCGATTCAAAGTCTACGTGCAGCGCTTTTTCGGGCCAGGTGTACGTGCTCATGCCTTGGCACTGCGGCAATAATCTTTCTATAGTTGCAAATTACAATATTCGGTGAATAGACTCTTCTCACGTCCTGAGTGTTGCATTTGTTTTATTTTCCTATTCCTATATGTGTAATTCAGTAATTCATTTATTGTCGTGAATCAGGTAGTATACAGTCAGTTCTTAGGACTTATTTACGAATATATCGCTGGATTCTGCCACTTGGGCGTAGAACATTTTATTATACATTCAATTCAAAATAAAATTAACATGCTAATAATCTGGGTATTTTAGACTAAAAGTATTTATCTCTAATACGTGCATACAGTCAAATTATAAAATTAAATATTAGTAAGTGTACCCTATCGTGTCCACCATCCAACCATCTGAATGGAATACATTAATCTCAATCTGATCAGAGCTACTACAATACATTATCTGCTACAGCATCAGTGGAGGATTATACATTGTCAGGTTCTGACAATTAGCTCTGTTTTACTACTTCTTGAATTGTGATAATGTCCTTAATAAAGCTCAGACCGTTCGAGTGGATGATCCTGACGACAATCTTCGCGAACTGCATCGCGCTTGCTGTCTACACACCCTACCCCTTCAGCGACTCCAATTATACGAACTGGGTTTTAGTAAGTATTATGATCACCATCTACCATCATTATCTTCATTATTTCCTTCACTTTCCTTCTCATACCCTCTCATACTCCTATTTATCATAATCCTTACTACTCACACCAAATCAACTGTAGTAAATGAGTTTTAGTGAGTATCATCATTATTCTCTACCATTCCATCACCTTGCCTTCCGTATTTGTCATCCTTTGCCTTATCATATGTATATATTTCTTTCTTTGTGTTTCTATCTTTTACAGTTACTTAATCTCAACTTACTCAAAGCTCACCCGGAGTGGAGAATAAATAAATAAATAAATAAATAATGCCGGACAATCCACACAGCATCATCTAGCCCCATGCTAAGCAGAGCTTGTGTTATGGGTACTAGATGACTGATATACATAATACAATATTATTACATATATAGATAATTTTTAGTATACACAGAAAATGACCAGAACGCCCTGAACAAATATCTGCAGATCGTACAAATATTTGTCCCGAGGCGGGAATCGAACCCGCAACCTCCTGCGTCGCAGGCGGACCTTCGCCCACCGCGCCACAGAGGTCGTCAAAGAATATAGAGCTAGTTTGATTGCTAAAGTGCCAGTAACAAATAATTACACCAATTACAAATTATCAGGATCAATATACTTAACAATAATTTTTTTTCAGGAAAAAATAGAGTATGTGTTCCTAGTTATATTCACGGGGGAATGCGTGATGAAAATCATCGCATATGGGTTCGTGATGCACGCCGGCTCCTATCTCAGGAACGGGTGGAATCTGCTTGACTTCACCATTGTAGTTATCGGGTGAGTCAAATGAGACATGATATTTTATGTGTATGCTTGATGTGCCCTTATTGGATGAGTCAGATGTTACATGAATCATAGGGTTGGTAACTCAAATGTTGCATAGGTCAGAGTTATAGCTTCTGAATACAGCTAGAGCCAAATTATGTTTTAGATACGAGTCAAATACCTTGTTATTTACTCACTGGTTGACTAAAGAGCCGTAGTGTACATCTTGGAATAGTGATGCCGATACCAGGATACTCAGAATTCGTAGCAGATCCAACTGTTGGTGACCTACATAGATGCAATTAGCAAACAAGGTATCCATTTGAGTGTCTTGAAATCAAGATGCCCCAACTTTGTCTATTGATACAAACACTTCGTCCACTTGAGTAGCTTTGAATCTGTCTCAGCTTTAAGTGTTACCCAAAAGGCTTGTGAGATAAGTGATTCCTTGACTAACTGTAACTTGAATCTTGAGATGTAAATTTAAAGTAGGTACGTGTAATGCGACGCAAATTTAATGCTTAAATTATGGTTTGGCAATCGCAAATGGCACTAACTCGTTTACGCCGGATTAACCCAAGGGACACCATTGATAATATATAGTGCTGAAACCAAAATAGTTGGATTATCTCATTGCACTCAGCTCAGCTTAATTAGCATCATGGTATTTTGTTAATATGGAATAAATAATATCAAATTACAATTTTTTCGGCGGGTAATTTTCTTTGCCTTTGTTTTCGGTTCTTTGGGTTCAGAAGACCCCACAAAGAGCTTGCTATATTAATGACGTCATTTTGTCATCATTAAAATGACGTCATGAATATACTTATATTTTATCGTCATCAGAGGTCTTGAATACCTTGATAGGGGTTCAACATGATATCGTGCCTATTTATATTAGTCTACTAGCTGACCCCCTCGCAATTTCATTTGCGTGGACTTTAGGGTAAAAAATCTTGACAAATTCAGCTAATACCCTATTTTAAAAGTCGGAAATTCCTGAAACCCGTTCTAAATATCATGTATCCCGTAATCCCGTTATAAGGGTTGTCTTTAAAAAATAACCATTTACATTTTTTTCATAGTGAATGTTAATGACACGATGGACTTCAAACTTTAGCCAAAACTTTAGCCCATCTCAAACTTGAATAACCGTTTTAATCCCATTTTCAGAATTATTTTGAAAAATCCTAAAATACCTACGTATTCAATATTTTTGTTTGTGTAGTTTTCTCTGTAAATTTTAAGCCAATAGCGTCAATGGTTGATAAATTTCACCACAATAACCTCAATAGTTCGACTTCCTTTTCATACTTATATAGTGACATTTTTGAAAAATCCTGTGTTTTAATTTATAGTTTTATCAGTACATACTGAAAGTTTGAAGTCATTAATATGCTATATCAAAAAGTTATAGACATTTCAATATGGAGCCAAATTACGAATCTCAAACTTGAATGACCCATTTCACCCTATTTTCAGGAATATTTTGAAAAATGCTGAAACACCTGTTTAATATTTTTGTATGTTTAGTATTTCCTGTGAATTTAAAGAAAATCAGGCCACCGGTTACAGAGTTAGAAAAAAGACCAAAAAAACTTCCATCCCCCTTAGGGGTGTAATTTCCAAAAATTCCTTCTTAGCGGTTGGTTGTGTTGTAAAAGGAACCTACCTTCCAAATTTCAGCTTTCTAGCTTCAGCGGTTTAGGCTGGGCGTTGTCGCCAGAAAATCGCTTGTTCCTTTATATTATTAGTCTATGTTTGTCTAGAACTTAATTACAAAGGACAATAGTTCGAAACTCTTGGCGCGCGAGTTACACTCGCACTTGACGGATCTTGTCTTATGCTAAATTGTACCTAATATTTATTCCAGTATGGTGAGCACAGTACTGTCGAGTATATTCAAAGATGCTTTCGACGTGAAGGCGCTGCGTGCCTTCAGGGTACTTCGCCCCTTGAGACTGGTGTCCGGTGTGCCTAGTAAGTGAACTGGTGGTAACCAGTATCATCCCGTTTATCCTGTGAATTGATGGTCTCAAAGCGCAACCACTTTGTCAATAATCATTAAAAACAATGTCAAAAGAAACTAACCCAATAAAAAGTAGAAGTATTCCTACTGTGAAGAGATATCAATATCAACTTATTTCTTTTTTTATAATAATTAACTGTATTAAATTTGAATTGTCTAAGTGCTTATTTTGTAAGCTTAAAGAAATAAAGGAATTGAATTTGAATCTGAATCTGAGTAACTTACACATGTACACATGTAACGCCTGAAACCTTGATTATTTAGCATAGTAACCCATATAGATAAAAAATAAATCCGCCTATTATTAAATTGCTGCCGCGCAATTTGTGGTAAATACTAATGGCTTTGAAATGGTATCCATTTACACAGCGACACAGAAATTGGTTAACGTCCCATTGGTTAAAAGCTCCTCGAATTTAACCGATAACCCGGTTTTTTTATGTTTGTAGCTTGTAGCTATAAAAATGGTCCTCGCCGCACGAATTCTAACCGATGACTCTTCCATCCAGGTTTACAGATAGTCCTAAACTCGATTCTAAAAGCCATGATCCCACTGCTGCACATCGCGTTACTCGTCATCTTCGTCATCATCATCTACGCCATCATCGGGCTGGAGCTGTTCTCAGGGAAAATGCATAAGAGTTGTTATAATAAGTATACAGGTATGTCGTAGAAATAGATTTGTGGATTTTATTTTAGCATCTCTCGTGAAGAAACCCTTAACTACCCTTACAAAATTGGGTTGGAAATTACGCACGTAGTAATATTTTTTTCCTCTTAAGTCAATTAGGACGAAGGCACAAAGGTAGAAAGAAGACAAAGGGGCTTGTGGTGAGAGTAAATTTTGAAAAGTGTTTGGACGGATTAATGAAATTCGGTGGGTTATAAACTTTTGAGAAATCAGTATATCTACATAACACTTACCTCTAAGAAAAAAAAAGCACTGCTGTCCTACTTTGGTGCTTAGTATATATTTAACTTTTGTGTTGAATCATATAATAAAAAGAACTTTGATCAAATATCTGCTTGAGACTAAAATCCACAATATTTAGAAAGATTGCTGAGTCATCAAAGGCGAAAGGCGTTCCGGTTTGTTTATTATTGTATTATTGGATTGAGCAAGCTCAATTGTGTATGTTATACAAAACAACAATTTATTTATATATGTATACTAACCTTTTCAGATGAGATAATGGAAGTTCCTCACCCATGCGACGATGAGACAGGGTTCAACTGCTCGACACTGGGCAGCGAGATGATCTGCCGCGAAGGCTGGGACGGACCCAACTTTGGGATCACCAACTTTGACAACTTCGGCTTGTCCATGCTGACTGTCTTCCAGTGTATCACGCTTGAGGGGTGGACTGATGTTATGTATCATGTGAGTTCTATTACTTTTTAAACTTTCGCGGTTTGTTGACGTAAGTATTTATAGTTTTTATCGGGTAATAGCGGTCGCCTCGGCTTCAAACGAGTCCATAATACACGTAGGGTACTTTATTGAAGTTTTCAAAAATGGATCCGTAACCTTTTTGTGAATATTCTATAGCATAGATTAATCAGGGACAATTTAGAATTCTATTGGTGAAAGAATTTATCAAATGGGTCGATTAGTTTCGGAGCCCATTAATTCAAACCAAAAAAAAATTTAGCATAGAACTAGCGGTCCGCCCCGAAAATTAAGGTTTCTTTCAAATCGGTCAAATAGTTTCGGAGCCTATTCAATACAAACAAACAAATAAACAATGAATCTCTACATATAATATTAGTATTTATATAGAAACATAAATTTATCGCGTACCTACATACCTACATACGTGTTTGGTTGTTGGGAACGTGGGGGAAAGTAAAACAAAAGGTACGCGATAAATAGTTAGTTTTATTAATGTTGATTTATCACCATCTTCAAATATAAAAGTGCTTTATTTCTTATAGACCTTTCTTTTAGGACTCTTGGATAGGTCATATTATCATTCAACTTACTTATGAAAATTAAGTGATCACTCTGATTATTTTTCCGCTTTATACTTTTCGAGTAGTAGAGAAGCCTAAATCCTTTACCATGTCGGCTTTCTTTCAGTCACCGAATTAGCATCACCATCCAACGTGGCAATGCCATTCTGGGCACTCTGTCTTCTGGTGCCGGCTTCGATACTTAGGGAATTCTGTTAAATACTGCTTTATCATTGTTAATTAGTTCTTTACTTGTAATCAGATCCAAGACGCGATGGGCAACAGCTGGGAGTGGATCTACTTCGTGTCGATGGTCATCCTGGGGGCGTTCTTCGTCATGAACCTTATTCTCGGTGTGTTGTCTGGGTAAGTGACTTGTATTGATAACGTTTTTTTTATGTATTAATTATATTGGATATGAGGGGAACGTTTCAGGAGATGGAACAAAGGTGTCTTCTTCGGCTTTGTCATTATTATATTCATTTAGTGGTTCTATTTACTTTTGGCGTGAAAAATTAATCAATGTATCTACCTATATATGTTTGTTACTTTCGCATTGATAAATTTAGTTCAGTAGTCTTTTGAAAATAGTTTTATCTGCCATTTTTACCATTTCATATTCATTCACTTCTTACTTTACTTACTTTTGAAAACAGATCAAAATCCTAGTTCTAACTTCAACGTAAACGAAGGTCTGCAGTTTATTTTTTTCGATTATATTCAATTTATTTAATACCAAGTGCTTAGGTACAAACATATAAAAATAAAACCGAAATCGAATATTGAAAATAGAATTGTATTTTTTCATATCTATTGTACAAAAACACATTAAGTAGATGTTTTATTAAATATACAAAAACAAATATGGAAAAAAATTCCTACAAAAATCAAGAACTCCCAAAAAAAAAACCTATCCCAATCGTGCGTTAGCACCGCATACGATAGCGCTAGTAGAAATTATTTTTTTGACGGTTATTACGATGTCCTCTCCTCTTCCAGAGAGTTTTCAAAAGAGAGAGAGAAAGCGAAGAACCGCGGAGACTTCCAGAAGCTCCGAGAGAAGCAGCAGCTAGAGGAGGACTTGAAGGGGTACCTGGACTGGATCACGCAGGCCGAGTATCTGGAGCCAGACGCCGACCAGCACGACCAGAACGACCAGAAACGGGACGGGTATGGGCTGGATGGTGGGTACTCGCAATTTTGTACCTATTTCACCTTGAAAGTTGGGTACAAAATTCCTTCACGTTGCTTATCAAAATTAAATATCGCTTTATGCTATAAGGTCAACAATTTTTTTACCTTTAAAGTTTAGTTAGATCATCTTGTTGTAGTTTTATGTTTTTTATAAAATTTTATCTATTTTTTTTTCACGTTATCGTCACAGCCTCAATATATTATAAGGTCATAGATATATAATTTATTTTTAATCACTATGTAGACTTAAACAGGTAGAAGGTTTAGATTGAATATACAATATATTGTTGTATTCTTATATAGATCAGGCATTATACACACAGACTGGTGCAACACATTTTGCAAAATGTGTCCATTTGGGAAACAGTTTTAGGATGATGGATGATTATAGATAGCATTTATTAATAAAAAAGGATATATTTATTATCCTATGGTAAGTAGAGTCTTAAATCCTAAATTATGTTTATCTAGACAATAGAGTTCTCTTGGATTATATGATCTAAAAAAAATATCTCAGAACAATTTGTCTTGGAACGAGCTCTTAGAAGACTCAGGTTTAAATTACGAATTTAGAAAAAGGAATTACTGAATCTGATGTCCTTTATGTTTAGATTTTTACGGCGGCTGTCCAGTCTTTTCAAGAGTTTTTGAGTTTTTGTAATAAATTCTTTAGCTACGACAGTACGCAACAGGCACAGCGACCATAGTGATTTTATTCTCTTTGACAGCAATGTTGTGACTGCTCATCATAGCTGTTGTATGCATTGCAGGTCAGACAAACAACGAACACGACAGTACGGACCACCTGGGTATAGAGCTGCCCGACCAACAGAAGGTCTCCATCGGAGTGCAGTGGAAGAAGGACTTCGATAAGGTACGTTGATGAGAACGCGAATACAAATACAAATATTTATTCACCTCACCAGCCTATAATAGTCCACAGCTGGACATACGCCTCCCCTAATGAGCGCTATAGACATTATTCATCATTTGGGGGTTATTGCCCATAATGTCCACGCTGGGCATGCGGGTTGGGGATCGCAGTTCGGTGGAGTTGTTCTACAGAGGGCGCTGCTGCCCGCCCCCCGGTGTGTTTCCCTAAGTCGCCTCTTACGACACCCACGGGAAGAGTGGGGGTGGTGAAATAATACTGCCTGCAGCCATGCAAACATAATAAAACCACTACGTAAACCATGTACCAATTGGTTTCAGGTGAATCGTCGCATGAAGCGAGCGTGCCGACGCGCCGTGAAGTCGCAGACCTTCTACTGGCTCATCATCATCCTCGTGTTCCTCAATACTGTTGTGCTGGCTAGCGAGCATCATCAGTAAGTCTATTTTCTGTAGTCTCTTTAGTACAACTTCAATACTCGTCCTGCCAGATACGCTTTGCGATTTGTCAATGGAAACGACTAAAGGATCGTGTTGGATGGCATACGTTCAAGCTTTGAGAGTTCAAGTGATCCAGCATCGCTAATAATCTGGCTGTATATGATGATTATGATGATAATTGGAACGACCTTTGAGCCAAGTGGATGGTTTTAGTTCGTGACAGAAGACTATTGATAAGTTTGCGTGTAAAAGAGATGTCCTACACAGCAGTGTCTCTGGGTAGAGAGAACATCTGTACTTTTGTCTTATATTTAAAGTCAAATTTTTTGCATCAAACTTTTGGAATATGGTTCAAAAGTTGTTTTATGATATTCACAGTCCTCATCTCAAATTAGATCAATTTAACAATACAATGTAACAGAGTAAAAGTGACATTCGCAGAACATTACGTGAATGGCCATTCAATCCATTGGACCATTTGACTTACTTCTTCGATATGGAAACCATTGGACCATTTATATCAGCATTGTCGTTTCAGACATTGTCAAACTGATATTGTTTGTCTTTAATGGGTTTTACTTGAATAAAACTTGATTCACAAACGCTTTACACTAAACGACTGTTTCTATGTTCCAGCCAGCCGGAATGGTTAGACTTGTTCCAGGAGTATGGAAACGCCTTCTTCATCACTTTGTTCACCATAGAAATGTTAGTGAAAATGTACAGCTTAGGTTTACAAGTAAGTCTTCTGACCTTTACGAAGATTATCCCTTTATCTAGGCTCTTTATCTAGGCCTTAGTAGACTGGCTAGTAACTATTGATGCTAAATCTATCAAATTAGAGACTTCTAATTCTTATTAATTCTATTTCATTTCTACAATGAATAGTGTTTGTTTCCTATACTAATGTAGATGCTAACTTTATCTTGCTACTATCCAAACGTGTCTTACCTAAAGCTTCTGTTCAAACTTCAGTTAACAAGTACGACAAGTGCGAGTGTAACTCGCGCGCCGAGGGTTTTGAACTTTTGTCGTTTAGGTAGGTACGTATATTGACGACCTGTTAGCGCGGTGGGCTTACAACGCAGGAGGTTGCGGTTTGATTCCCGCCTTGGGACTAATATTTGTAAGATCTGCAGATTATTTGTTCGAGTGTTCTAGTCCTTTTCTACGTACACAAAAATAAATCATCTAATGTGATACTTATATATACTTTATTAAGTATAACAGATATCGTAGTAGTACGAATTACACAAGCTTGCTTAGCTTGTCGCTAAATGATGTTGTGTGGATTATCCAGGATACATTACTCTTCTCATATTTTTTGGAGCACGGTGGAATTCATGAATTCAATAATCTTATTATCTAAATATTCTTCGAGCGCAGTGGAATACATTGGGTATGGACTTTAAAATTTTGAGAACAACGGTTTCGTGGCGCTGTGGAACCCTACTATTACAGTTACTACAGAGATTAGTGGGTAGGTAATTGGGTTGGTACCTACAATTATTTTTTCGACTTTTTTCTACGTATTTCACTAAGTATGAAACTTAGACGATTTTTAAAACCTGTTTTGAATTGTCGAAATCCATACCTTTGATTTGATATTGCTCTCAATGAAATAGCCCCCATTGTATGAAAATTCGTTTTTTGACCATATTTCGAAAAGTATTGTTTTTACAGACTTCTCTATATTTTTCCTGTAAAATATAGACCTATATCTACAAACGCTTAATACATTTTATATAGATCACTCTGCTATCTTCGGAGATAGAGGGGGGGGAACGGTCAAATTTTCGACCTTTTTCAAAATATTTCGAAAAGTATAAAACCTATCGAAATTTCAAAAACTGCATTAAAATGTACAAACTGATACCTTTCATTTGATACTCAACTCGGTGGGGTAGTCACCCCTTTAGAAATTTTTCCCGCCCTTTTTTGACCATATTTCAAAAAGTATTATTTTTACAGATTTCTCTATATTTTTCCTGTAAAATATAGATCAATACCTACAAAAACTTGGTACATATCAAATCGATCGTTCTGCAATCTTCGGAGATAGAGGGGGGGTACCGGTCAATTTTTCGACCTTTTTCAAAATATATCAAAAAGTATAAAATCTATCGAAATTTCAAAAACTGCATTAGAATTTACAAACCAATACCTTTCATTTGATACCCAACTCGGGGGGGTAGTCACCCCTTTAGAAATTTTTCCCGCCCTTTTTTGACCATATTTCAAAAAGTATTATTTTTACAGACTTCTCTATATTTTTCCTATAAAATATAGATCAATACCTACAAACACTTGGTACATATCACGTCGATCGCTCTGCAATCTTCGGAGATAGGGGGGGGGAACGGTCATTTTTTTGACCATTTTCTAAATATTTTAAAAAGTATGAAATCTACCGAAATTTCAAAAACTATTTTGAAATCTACAAACAATTACCTTTCATTTGATACCACTTTCGACTTTGTACGTTCCATTTAAAATTTCGATTTCAAAATTTGTATGGAAAATCTTCATTTTGATTTTTCATTTATTTTCATTTATTTTTCTATAAATATGTGCGGGCGCACAAAATGTATTATTATTTCAAATTTCAAGTCAATAGCTGCAGTAGTTTCTGAGATATTAAGGATTCAAAACACAAAACAGACCCAAAGCGATTTCATAAGGGTTTTGCAACCGATGGCAAAACCCTAAAAATGAAAATAGTGCTTTATTTCCTTTTGACCTTACAGGACTCTTGGACACGTATAGTCAAAATATAATCATCTGATTATCTTTTCTAAGAATACATGCCTTACATCCTTTGACACTATTCATTACTGTACCATCCAGGGTTACTTCGTGTCTCTCTTCAACCGTTTCGACTGTTTCGTGGTGATCGGGTCCATCAGTGAGATGGTGCTGACGAAGACACAAGTGATGCCTCCGCTCGGCATCTCCGTGCTGCGCTGCGTCAGACTGCTGAGGGTGTTTAAGGTTACCAAGTACGTGAAACTTTTTTTTTCATCTTCTTCTTTGGTACTGCTCTTACTTTTTCTCACCGTCAAAAGGACACGGAGTTTTTGAGTAGAATTTGCAAAAAACTTAATGTGCTTTATGCAAGACACTTCTTTGTACTCTTTTTATATTTTCTCATCGTCAAAATGTGGGACATGGAGTTTTTGAGTAGAATTTGCAATAAACTTATTCTGCTTTTGCAAGAGAGAAGTGGTAGCACGTGGGTGTCTTTCTTTTCTCATCCCTCAAAGCCCAAAAAAACCTGACTCAACCGAGTTTTATAATTTGAGCCCGCGTTCAGAGTTTCTAGTTTTCAGCGTCTCAATTTTTATTTAATTTTTATTGGTAAAACCAAATCCACAGCCCTTATATATTTACACAGTTGCTCCGTGTACTCACGAAAGAGGACAAAAAAATCATGTATCTGTATTTTAATATTGTATTTATTCGCCGTTTCGTTTATTCACTGCATAGTTTAGGGAAAATATCATTAATCGCCTAAACAACTCCATTCTTTCAGATACTGGCGCTCGCTCTCCAACCTGGTGGCCTCCCTCCTGAACTCCATTCAGTCCATCGCGTCTCTGCTGCTGCTCCTGTTCCTGTTCATCATGATCTTCGCTCTGCTGGGCATGCAGGTGTTCGGAGGCAGGTTCAACTACGACCCCGTGGAGGAGAAGGACCGCCATAACTTTGATTGCTTCTGGCAGGCGTTGCTGACGGTTTTTCAGGTGAGTTCATTAAACATATCAACTACTTGCGTCTTTAAGGTATGAGAAGAGAAAGCTAGATTCACACAATATTCTGTATTTGCTACACCACATATATTTATTGGAAAACCAGAAGCTTACATTTAACAGAATAATATTAAGAGATTATATCCTAGAAAGCTTAAATTTAAATTCATTTATCAGAAACAACCACTTAATCAATCAATCAATAGATGACTTGACTGCAAAGCACACAGTTACCGTAACCGATATCGGCTTGGATACAAGTTAAAGACATCACGATTTCCTCAGCGACCTCATCCTCATCTTCTTTTAGAGTATAATGGTTTAGGATAAGATATGTTCCTTATTTATACCCTTTAGGCATGAATAGTGCAATAAAGAAATATTCTCTTCTATATCCCTGTCATGTTATGTATCTGTTTTGATTAAAATAAATAAAATAACTGATTGTTTTTTCCTCAGATCCTAACAGGTGAAGATTGGAACGCCGTGATGTACGAGGGCATCAAGGCGTACGGCGGAGTCGGCTCCTTCGGGATCCTCGCCTGCATCTACTTCATCATCCTCTTCATCTGTGGCAACTGTATCCTTTCGAAATCATTATGCTGATTCGTTTTTTTATTGTCCGCGTTGTTTTGTGTTCAGTTACTCAAAAGTGTTCGAGTTAATATCATTAGAGAATCTGGGCTAAGTCACCTCCGCGAGTTATGAGTAAAAATTAATATCTTCGAGCTTGAATAAATTCTACAAAAAATATTCAGATTATTATGTATTAATCACTTAATGAATATAGGTAAGGTATATTCAATAACTAGTTCTTCTCTCTCGAGTTTGCATATCTTGTGGTTAAGCACGGATAAGATGGTTAACTAGCCCTAAACTTTATATCTACGCTGATACGTTCTCAAAATCTAAATACCAAACAAAGTAAAAATTATTTCCTTAATTGATAAAATACAGACATCCTGCTAAACGTGTTCTTGGCTATCGCTGTAGACAATTTGGCTGATGCCGAATCGTTGACTAATATTGAAAAAGAAGAAGGGGTAAGCAAGCTATCATGCACAAAACCATAGGATGTCAAGTATAATTGCATAAGATTTAATTTAAATAATGATATCTCACAGGCTCCCGATGAAAAAGAAGTGGACAGTGCGGTTGCATTAGAAGGTGGACAAGTTGATACCGATGACGAATATATACACGACGATGATCAGTATCAGTCTGATATGTAAGTTATTATCCTATGAGTTATATATTGGCATGACTACCAAGTAGAGGTTGGTGCCGATTCAATTCTTATTATGATAAAATTCAGGTCAAGATCGGAAAGAGATTATGAAGAGACAACATCAGAAGATGGACAGGATCACGAGGGAGATGGTGAGAGCATATTAGAAGGTATCGATGAAGAGCGTGAAAGAATAGAAGAAGAACAGCGGATGGAAGAGGAAGAAGAGGAGATTCATCAGCGAAATCATATAGGTGAACAATTAGTTTTCATACTGAAATGTAGAACATGTTGTGTTTGAAAGTAACAATATTTGTTCCACAGTAAATAATGCAGGCACACTAAACGATAAATTAAAATGATAATTTGAAAACTGCTGTTTAGGATATATACATTATTACAAAGATAAAATTATGTAATGGTGTATGTATGCAATACATAACTTTAAAATCGAATTCTGATAATCTCCGAACTTTCTGTTAATATTATTGGTATTTGTTGCTGTATGTTGTTAAGCGAATGATAAAATATTTTGCTAAACATAAAGGTAAAAACATCTAAGTTAGGATAGATAAGCTAACCGAACAAACAGTGAACACAGAGTACGAAGACGAGCCGCGATTGAAACGCAAACCGACGACATCGTCCGCGCGGCCGCGGCGGCTCTCCGAGGTCGATATTCACGACTCAAAGAAACCAATCCCTGAGGCTACTTCCTTCTTCATCTTTTCCAAAGAGAACAGGTTAGGGCCTCCGATCACCGACGACAACCACCTCAAGCTTCATATCTAACTAGATGTTATTTTTTATCTTACACTTACCTTTCATAATTTTGAATTCGTCAGTGACAGACGCTTCGCCTTCGATTTTTTTACTACTTACGATTAATTTTTATATATTTTCACACTGTTTTTTAGCTAATACCACTTTTATTGTGTTTGCGTTTTAATTTTCTATATCGATTGCAGATAGAATAGGTAGGAAATTAGGTATATGCAGGGATTTTCGCATGTCGGAAATAGATTTTGATGTAGACTAACACGATGAACTAGATTTAGAAGTAAGGACTACTGTTAATGTAGATACAGTAGTGAACAATATCTACGGTCATGTGTTTTTCAAAGATGGCGGAGAATCTGAAGAGGAGGGGCAACTGGTTACGGCCAGGCCGCGGCGAGTGTCCGAACTGAACATGCCAAACCAAACGCCGCCAATACCGAATGCTAGTAGTTTCTTCGTATTCTCACCGACGAACAGGTGAATGGTGATGACGTCATCGCCACGGTACCAGTGTCTCATTGTATTGGCGTTGTGTTGTCTAGCGCCACATTGGCCTCACCCCCATTGGTCTTCGTCATCATTCCTCATTTGTCCTCGTCCTGCACGAGTGTTATGATCCCTATGTGGAGTCAAAATTCTAAATTACACCAATGAGCATACTGGGTACCTTTCCAGGTGTTTCCCTATTAGCAGATAGGACGTGACTTAGACTAGTTTCAAAGCATGGGGAACTTGGATCCTTTAGATGGAAACCTTAGATATTCTACTGTTTAATAGGACTAGCATTTTGCATGATTGCATGATTTAATATTCTTTACGCATGCCGTTTGTATCGTTTATTTGTCGACCCAACGTAATACTTATAATTATAATTACGTTTAATAAACTATTTATTTTCGGTATCTATTGAATGTATAAGTACCTAATCATTTTATTTTTTGTAATTTTATCAGCTTTTCAGCTAACCATACCTGACAGTCACTATGTAAGCTTTACATGTTGTAACGTAATACGTCTTAGTTTTAAGGTTTAGATTTACTTTCCCATAAAACTGTTCGACATTGATAAACAGTACCTTTATTATGTTACCTTAACCTATATTCATTTCTGACTACCACGTGATTATATATCTACTATCATCGAAAGACAGACGTTAATCTTCGATTATTCTCAGGTTTCGCGTGTTATGCTACAAGCTATCAGCGTCTTCCACATTCGGGAACATTATTCTGGTCTGCATCATGTTCTCTTCAGCCATGTTGGCATGTGAGGACCCACTTGATGCTGCGCAGATTGGTTTTAGGAATTGGGTAAGATTATACAACAATATAGAGTTTTTCTTTGTTATTCCCTATTTTGATAACACTGATATCTTTTTCCAGCTCCTAAGTCAGTTCGACGTGTTCTTCACGGGTATTTTCACGTTAGAGTTGTTTCTGAAGTTAATAACGTATGGGCTGGTTCTTCACGAGGGCGCCTTTCTCCGCTCTGCCTTCAACGTCCTTGACATGCTCGTCGTTTGTGTTTCGCTCATCTCTATGAACTTAAAGTACGTATTTCTCTATTGTTCGTGCAGTTTATTTTTGTTGCCTACTTTCTTCAACTTTATTTAGATTGTCACAGGTTTTCATTTAGAATATTGCTTTCAGATCCGGTAGTATTTCAGTTGTAAAAATATTGAGAGTCTTCAGGGTCCTCAGGCCACTTAGGGCCATCAACAGGGCCAAAGGCCTTAAGGTCAGTATTTTAATCATATAGAATCTAGATAGGTAGTAAATTCTCTCAAAACTTGGCGTCATTAGTAAATAAAAGGCATTAAATTCCTGACTTAAAGATGATATTTATGAAAGAGTTATAATGAAGTGAGTGCCTTGTTTGTGAATTTCGTTTCGAAAGTAGATAGCTAAATAAATAAGAATTTGACATGTGTTTAATGATTATAGCACGTTGTACAATGCGTGATCGTTGCCATCAAAACGATCGGCAACATATTATTGGTAACATCGTTACTACAGTTCATGTTCGCTGTTATGGGCGTTCAAATGTTCAAGGTAGGGGGCAACTCCCCAAGTCTTGTGTCACCACGGACCTTCCCTTTACCTATTGAACCACGAGTGTCTGCAGTGAATACACCCGTCACTGTAATTAAATGAAAACTATCCGTTACACCTTTGGGTATATTATTCTTTTCACTCTGCTATCTTATTTTACTCATTCATCACTTTTGTCTTTGTTTCCTTTGGTTTATTAATCACCTTACCTTTACTCTTTTACAATATTTTCTCACCTACATTTACTCTAACCTGCTTTGACCGTGGCGATTTCCCTTGCTTGGCTTTTGTTTATGATATTTCACCGGTGCCATTTCTGTATCAGAGTTTTCATTCATACCATAGGCAGGGATTTATTCAAATTTATATAAATGTGATGATAATCATATTCATAACAAGAAATATAAATGTATTGAATGCATCATCCAATTGAATGATTTAATTATTAAAACGTCGCATGAATAGAAAACGTCTTTAGATGCAAGCAAAATTCATAAGATTGTTCAGTCTTGTCAGTTACGAAGCATGGAAACGTTTATTGAACCCAAAGGTGTAGTTTTAGATTAACCGTATTGAAAATAACCCCCTACCTTGGAGTTAAGTATCTAACAAGTGTTCCCCCGATAGATAGACGTACTTGTCCCCTGTAAATGCCCCTGTGATTAAACTTGGTTTGCTTTCCCCCTATGTCCCGATGCTGCGAACGGATAAAACGGAACTTTCCCAACTTTCCCCTGGTAATGTACCTCGCGACTAATCGCACGCGCCCTATTGTTGTTCATTTGTAGTATGTGGTCAAATGTGTGATAGTAGCTATTAAGACTATAGGAAATATAATGCTAGTTACTTATTTATTACAATTTATGTTTGCCGTCGTCGGTGTACAGTTGTTTAAGGTAAGCTTTGGTAAATATATCAAGTTTTGATAGTTTCCTATAAATTCGGAACGATACTGCAGACAAACTTATTATTCGTTTGTTTTACGAGTACTATGGATAGACCATCATTGTCAATACAAATTAGTATAAATCGTATCTCGGGCTGTGTGCATGTTTAGTTGGTCCTGATTCCGATTGATGTTGCATGTTTCGAATCCAGTTCAGCTTGTGATATAGATGTCGCTATGGTACTATCATCAAATCCATTACCTAAATTGAAAGATTGGCAATAGAATGCTTTAAGTAGGTACTTATTTATTTTAGGAAGATTGGCATAAGTTTGCAGAATTTATGTCTTAGACTAAATTGTTGAATGTTTCATAATCTGACTTTGATTTTGTGGCATGAAAATGAAACTGAATTGATGTCCTTGGATTTAATCACAAAGTTTTGTTTCAGGGCAAATTTTATAGATGTAATGATATTTCTAAAATGACTAAGGATGAATGTCAGTGAGTATAAAATTTGATCTTTCTCGAATACATCTTAGTAAACTGTCTCAAAGAATATCTACAAAATATAATAATCAAGATTAAAAAGTGAATTTATTATATTTTGTTCTCATTTATTTCAGGGGGACGTATTTAGTGTTTGAGAAGGGTAAATATGTGGTGAGAGACAGAGAGTGGGGGAGAAACGACTTTCACTTCGACAATGTGATGAAAGGGATGCTCACATTGTTCACTGTTTCTACCTTTGAGGGGTGGCCAGGGTGAGTTTTTATAGCTTTCATTTTAATATTATTCTTATAAAAACTGATTTCAACATCCTTGTTTTTCTTTCAGGTTGTTGTATGTATCGATAGATTCGAATGCAGAGGATCGTGGTCCCATTACTAACTTCCGTCCAATTGTTGCAGCCTACTATATTATTTATATTATTATAATTGCCTTCTTTATGGTAAGATCTATCATTTACTCACAAACTTTCTGTTATGAGATCTTTGTGGACCTTATGTTCATTCAATGGCTTATTCTTTAGTATTATTGTACTTTATACGTCTTAAAATTTTTTAGGTTAATATATTTGTCGGTTTCGTCATAGTGACATTCCAAAACGAGGGTGAGCAGGAGTACAAAAATTGCGAATTAGATAAAAACCAAAGGAATTGCATAGAGTTTGCCTTAAAAGCGAAGCCTATACGAAGGTAAGATCTATATAGAGGACTTAATACTATTTTTGGTAGCGTTAATGATGACTGAGAATGATAACAAAAATGACATACATACACACAGGTACATCCCAAAACATCGGATCCAGTACAAAGTATGGTGGTTCGTCACGTCACAGCCGTTCGAGTACGCCATTTTTGTTCTGATTATGATAAACACCATAACACTCGCGATGAAGTACCACAACCAGTCACCAGAGTATAGCAAAGTGCTGGATTTGCTCAATATGCTGTTTACTGCTGTTTTTGCACTCGAGTTCATCTTCAAACTGGCTGCGTTTAGATTTAAGGTCAGTCTCTAAAGTTACATATAATTATTGATTATTTGTTTTCATTCCTCTTTTCGGTATTTCAATATTCTGTAAATTGTTCACACAGTATAAGAATCTAGCCCCAAATAAGAAATGATGTGTGTTGTGGGAATTAGATGACTATGAAACACAGTCAGTCTTCCCAATCTCAATTTTTCTATACTAAATCTTCATTAAGTTTTTTAAATTCACCTTTGTTTATACTTTTTCATCAATATGTAGGAATCCACCTCCTTTTTTAGAGAAAGTACTAGCAGTCAGTTAATGAATTTGTATGTAATTATGATGTGCTTAAATTAACCATCAGAACTACTTCGGCGATGCGTGGAACACCTTCGACTTCATCATCGTCCTCGGAAGCATCATCGACATCGTCGTGTCGCAAGTAAACGAACTGAAGAACCAGGTAACGCACCCGCACCTAGCTACACCCCACTAGACGCTGGGTATTTGGACTGCCTTTTGATACCGATCTTAATTACGCTGACTGGGTTTATCTTATTCAAATTGCCAACGTCAATAAACCATATAGGCCACAATATGTATCTTAGAATGGTATAATAGATCCATATTACATCAAAAATATAGACAATAGAAAAATATAAAATAAAAAGATCAAAACTACTGAGATAAGATTTGAAGTAAGTGCCTAATTTACTGTAACATAGTTTTAGCTCTAAATAAAATATATATTTTATCTTTAACTATAGTATTTTTCGCACAAATGCAGTTATAGTATTTTCCGACTGGCGGAGGGTTTGAATTTAATTAATTTCAGACAATTTTTTTCAAATCGATTGCGTGTAACATTGTATGCAGAAAAAAGTTTCTTGTTGTTGTTAAATCTAAAACAAAAAGTGAAAGCGTTGGGTTAGTGTCAATAAAGAACAATGTATTTTTAGGTATTCGAATTTGCTGTTGAGAAGCAATCCTACACCGACCTAGCAAGTAAATAAAATTGGAGGATATTTAATGGGATTCAAAAGGCAAACCAAATCCAGCAGTTACTGTCCCGAGCATGGACGATATCAATGTTGTAATAACAATGCTAAAGCAATCTCACACTTATTTCAACGGAGGACCGTTCACAATTGAAGATATTGATTTCAGGGGAGCGGTGGTTTGAGATCACACGTTGTTAAGGTAAGGAACACGCTTTACGCAAGACTTTGTTCTTTGCAAACGTCATCCGTTCATTTTAGTTAATTTTCATTTAGATTTTATTCATTTTTCAATCCGACTTGTTCATCCACTTTTTGTTGTGTTCATTCATTTAGTTTTTTTGGTTTTAGTTTAGTTTAGCGTTAGTTTTATAGCGAAGGTTTTCATCCAAGCATGATAAACCCTTTGATCCCAACCCCTGGTTTGGTTATGAGCGTGTTCCTTTATTAACAAAGGGGCAGATTAAAGTCCTTAATGTCAGAGCCACAATACTTTACTTAAATGGGTCTACAACAGTTCCAATTACTTGTATATCAATATCAAGAAGTTTCTTGCTTAAAATCCGTTTTGTTAATGCATTTTGAAAGCCTTTTGAGCAACATTTTGTATGTCAAGATAAAATTTTGAGGAGATCAATTCAGGTAAAAGCAATACAGTGAAAACAATCGCACTTAATCATTGTATAGGATTTTACTGAAACAGTTTTTGTATCGGGTGGTAACCTTAAAACGGATTTAAGAGTTTTATTTTGATTTAATGTAAAATATCATTTATAATACTTTTTAAAGAACCACTGACGCCTGGTAAGTATAATTGAATGTAAAATACCACTTATTTATGCTACGCCTACAACATATTAAAGTATCCGAAGAAGAAAAAAAAATAGAGGATTTTATTGTAGAAGCTGTTCTAGATATAAAGCTTGTACAGTTAATTTAAATAACGCTGAAACTAAAATAATGCTTTCGGTATTTCTGAATAATGGGGACAGTAACGCCTTGCTAATTTCGAAATCCACAAACCGCTATTGAATGATACACAGATCACTTAGCCTTCACGGAATAAGGCAATTTTAGAAAATTGTAAATATATTTCAAATAAATATGAGAAAAATACACTCAAAAACCTTTCAAACACACAATGCACTTGATGTAAAATTATGATGCTTGATGCAGCAATATACAATTTAATGCATTACAGGATTTTTTTTTAAACTTTGTATATCTATCGTTAAACAATGCCTACATAAGCGTGATTGAGATCGCCATTATCATCAAAAAACTGTTATTTCCGTGTGATCACTCGTTTTCACAAACAGGTTTGCACAGATATTCTTCCTATAATCCTGATGCCACATTCTTGACTTCAGGAGCACTCGTTACCATCGATAAACTTCTTCCGGCTGTTCCGAGTGATGAGATTGGTGAAGCTGCTGTCGAGGGGCGAAGGCATCAGGACTTTACTGTGGACCTTCATCAAGTCCTTCCAAGCTCTACCTTACGTCGCTCTGCTGATTTTGATGCTGTTCTTCATTTACGCTGTTGTTGGGATGCAGGTAAGATGTCATAATCAGTGATGATGAAACTTTTGAAACTATCATGGTTATTAACACTGAAGTCGTAACGGGATATTTACCATGATTTGAGTTTTGAGTTTTCCAATATTTCGGCACAGTTTCATGCGCCATGATCACGGAACAACAGTTGTAAACTGTGTAACCCACATATATTATTTCTCATATATTGTTATAACGTAGTGGTTATATTCTCTTTGGTGTAACTAAATGGTAAATATCCTGTGATGATGAAGATAATGATAAAATAAATTCGATTCGGTCGGAGCGGCATCAGTCATAACAAAATCTTTTACTATCAATGGCTTTGTCGCAAGTGAGATTTATTTGCTGAGTCTGTCATGTCTTGCTACACAGGTATTTGGGAAAATAGCCATAGACGATGAAACTGCCATCACCAGAAACAACCACTTCCAGACATTCCCTCAGGCCATCCTCGTCCTCTTCAGATCTGCAACTGGTAAGACTAGCCAAAAGCTTGTCAGATTTTTTTATTTTCATATTAGTTTATCTAAGAGTTCTCCAAAGTGAATGAGCTAGTTTTCCACAAGTTTGCGTTCTTTCGGATGTAAAAGTTTTTTTATTAAAATTACCTCCTGGTGATACAAAGCTACACTCTTTAAAATACTGACATCGCTCTACTGGTAACGGTGAAGTGCCTCTCAGTAGTACCTCCTTGTGAAGACTACAATTGTATAATCTAAACATCCTTTGCTTGCATGTAATCCTTAATTCCCATATCAGGAAATGAAGGTAGCCCGTCATAAACATAGCAACTTATAACCATAATGGTCCAAAAGTTGCTCACATTATTGTTCTATAATGGTTATGACGGTGTATATTTATCATTATATTCCTTATTTCCTACATAAGTATGTGGGAATTAAGGAATACATGCAAACAATGGATGTTTAGAAACAGTTTATTCCAGGCGAGGCATGGCAAGACATCATGATGGCTGTGTCCCCCGAGCCCACGGTGAAGTGCGATGACAACTATCAGGACGAAGAGGGCGGCGAGGATCCTAACTCGGGCTCCTGCGGGAGCGTGCTTGCATTCCCTTACTTCATCTCCTTTTATGTTCTCTGTTCCTTCTTGGTAAGTATTTGCATATTCTGACTTTATTATACAAAACGTTTTGATTTCGTATTCGTAACTGTTTTTTTTCTGATAGGTACCTAATGTAGGTAGGTAAAATACCTAGTTAAAATTACCCTCTCTTCTTTTTTTAATAATTTTGGTTCTTTTAACGTGTTTTCTAGCAATCTTTTTTATGTTTGCTATTTTTCTTGTTGAGTGCTTACATTCCTTAACTTAAGTTTATCTTTTGTTTTCTTACGTTCGGTTTCCAAAATCTCTCTTCCTTTGTTATCTTTTATTTAATACCCAGTAGGTTTAATTTTATTGCACTCTCGTACCTACTATAATTCCCACTATTGTTGATAATATATCCTCTGATTTTCTTTCGCAGTATTAGAATTTTATTTTCGCTTGCAGTAAAACAACTTTAACGTTTTTAATTCGTTTCAGATCATAAATTTATTTGTCGCCGTCATTATGGATAATTTCGACTACTTAACCAGAGATTGGTCGATCCTGGGACCACATCACTTAGATGAATTTATAAGGTCAGATATATCATTTTAAAATACCTTTAAAATGATGTACCTATAGTTCATTTATATACTTTAGTATTTAAATTATGTAGTATCTAATTCATTTTACTGTTTTCAGATTATGGAGTGAATACGACCCCGATGCAAAGGGTAGAATAAAACATTTAGATGTAGTTACTTTACTAAGGAAAATTAGTCCGCCTTTAGGTAAGTTGAAACCTGAGAGACAGATATTTGATAAATATTTGTACGATATAATCCAAAATGTTTTTCGCAGGTTTCGGTAAGCTGTGTCCGCATAGAGTGGCGTGTAAGCGCCTCGTCTCTATGAACATGCCTCTCAACTCTGACGGGACTGTCTTGTTCAACGCGACTCTGTTTGCTGTCGTGCGGACGTCGCTGAAGATTAAGACAGAAGGTTAGTCTTTGCGATTATCTGCATCGGTATTGATTGTAACTTCGGTTTCAAGTGTATTAGTAGGTAATTAATTGGTATTTTTTTGGTATGAAACATTAAAAACGAATTTGTGGTAAGAACCTGTGGCACGATACAATAATGATCTTTTGAACAGATTTTGGTTGTTTATGATCATTATTATATCCCTTCTATTATTTACCATCATCTTATTAGGTATTACCTTCATCATTATACCAACTTAAGCTTTATCAATTTAACTTAAGCCAAATAAGGACTTTATTTGAGTATCTCCGTATCTTTCACAACGAAATATCGTGGGAAGATGATATAGATTTCATGTATGAAATTTTCAAACATGAATCCTTTACCTTATTACTATGCTCTACGATGGCCGTTGACTTATCCGAATACATAATAAAAGACATGATTAATTGAAATTCAGGTAACATCGATGACTGCAATACCCAACTCCGGGCGGTGATAAAGAAGATCTGGAAGCGCACGTCTCCGAAGCTCCTGGATCAGGTGGTGCCTCCGCCCGGAGACCCCAACGAGATCACCGTCGGCAAGTTCTATGCCACCTTCCTCATACAAGACTACTTCAGAAGGTCAGTTTTCGGATAGCTACAGAAATTCATTCGATCGATCATGAGTCACAGTCATCTATAGTCATGCGTTGTCAATTTGAGATTGCACAGATTGGAGCTAAACTTATGTTTCTTAGAAAACTTTTTCAATCTTCGTAGAGCTAGGAAAATTTTTAGGGATGCAGATTGCAGGTAATAAACAATGATTGGTTACATTATGTTCTCGGAAACCTAAAATTTTTTTACCCACTGTTATATTTTTATTTAAATAATCCAATTTATTGACTTTACGATTTTTGTTTCATAGGAATCACGCGTAAGTAAAACGCAACAAAACGGAATGTATACCTACTAGGAAAGAATGGTATTCTAGTGTTTTTTATGTAAATTACCAATTCTCCTCATAGATACAATGAACAATAGTGAGTCTATGGTAACACCCTGGTAAATGTCAAAGTAAAATTTACAGTTTTACCCTGCATGATGTAAGCTCCTCAAATAATCATGAGCTGAAAATGGATGAAAATATCAATGAATTTCTTCGTTACAATTGGATTTGATTGGTGATATATATTATCAGGAATGCAATCGGAAACCTAAGCGATGTCCGAAAATTGCAAGCAAAATTTTTCTTAAAGCCTGGAAATTCATTTGTATATTATTTTTAACTAAGAAATTTGGTTAAAGCAATACATTTTAAATGATTTTTTGTACATGAACTACCTACTCGTCACGCATGCGGCATTGTTTTACTCCCGGTTACTTTGTTTTTATACTCCGGTTTATATTTTCCGATATTTTGTGATACTTTGATTTGGATGGATTTTGTTTAAAATAATTAGTTTATTAGTTTCAAGATGCGTAATCAACTTTTAATATTAAACATCATCAATAAGCAAACTTAGGATTTAGACTTAGTTCTTTTTTTATTTTTAAGCTATACCTATTGGTCTTTAGAACCTAAATTTTTATATTAGTAGATAAAATAAATAGTGTAACATTAAAATACCTACATAAGTTAGGATTTTCATACATTACTACTTACGATACGACTAGATTTTTCTTTCCTGTATAATATAAAAGTAGATGAATGTTAAGATTTCACAAAAACTTAGTTTAATTGCACTTCCAGACGACGGATCAAATTGTAAGTATTGAAAATCAAGACTAAAGTAACAAAAAGATAAACGATTAATAACCCAATTTTATGTACCATAAGGTTCAAAAAGAGGAAAGAGCAAGAAATGAGGCAGAATGAGGACCAGAACCACCAGATGACGCTCCAGGCGGGTCTGAGGACACTGCACGAGGCCGGGCCGGAGTTGAAACGAGCCATATCCGGGAACCTGGATGATATGGTGGGAGAATGCGATATTCCTATGCACAGGGTAAGAAAAACAACCAACGGGACAGTTACGGAAAATATTTCCTAACTACTGTCGATAGTAATCTGTTGAGATTACTTTAGAAAAACCATTAACACAAACAAACACATTTTTACTAATGTTCAGCTACTAGAAATTTTAAAGAGGTATTGGTTGAGGTTGTATTTGTATTTGTAATTTTAAAGAGTTTGAATATCTACATAAAATACTTACTTAATATATTAAGATTGATACAAATTTCACAGAGGAACCATTCACTATTTGGCGGTGTGTGGTCGAGTATTAGAAGACATGGACCAAATAAACATTTTCACAGAAGAAAACCGGAAACTCCTCCAGGTACCTACGATTAATATACAGAATTTGAATTTGTTGTATATTATTATAAGTACCTATTGTAAATGATCTAATGTTCTACCAACTTATTTCAGGACTGGAAACTGGCAATCACTTAAGCTCAATGATGCAGAGGGAATATGGAGTGGCACAAATACCTTTAGCTCCGAATTTGTAAGTAACATTTACTCTCATGGAGATGAAATAAAAGAAGACAGCTATTTAAATTTCTTATTTCTTCAGGGCAAACGGACAACCAAAGGAACAAATACCATTGAGACCGTTAATATTTAACGGTGAATCTGAAAGGATATACCAAGTGCTAGAGTAAGTATAATTATTATTACAAATAGGTAGTATACAGTACATAACGTGAATCATAACTTCACCAGATTTAACTTTATAACGATAGTCAGGTCAATAATCAATTTACATTGAAAGATATAAAATACCATTGCTTCTATTACAGAAGAACCACAAATGATCTAAAGAACGTTGTCCAAGGTAGACGTGTGTGGTATTCACTTTTCCTCGCACCTTCACTTCCATAACTAACAAAATCACCCTTTCTTTCACTGCTTTCGTGTGGATTTTGGTATGTACCTACTAACAGCAACCAGAAGTCGAATTACCCCGAGATGCTCGGTCAGATAGGCTTGGCCTTCGGCTGCGTCAACTATCTAACGACACCGAGCGAGAACGTCACCGCGAGACCTTCCGCATCACGACAGAAAGTGCACCCGGAAGATTCAGTGACGTCATCGAGGGAGATGTTATCGTTACCGAGGAAGGCATCTCCGGAGGACAAAACGCCGTCGCCAAACACTTCAGAGACGATACAGCCGAAGATATCTCCGTTGTTCGCGAGCGAATGCACGCCGACGACGGAGTCTAAGACGATGACGTTGTATGGATACAACGCAGCGGCGAAGCTTCCGTTCTTGTTCTCTCACGCGAAGGAGCGCGCGTGTCGCGGGGGGGAGCGGCGGAGCCTGCGCTCGTTCCGGCCGGTGGCGGCGGTGACAGGTCGGATGAAGCGAAGCGCCTCGTCGGGGGCGGCGGCATCGCATGCGCCTACCGCTCGGCTTTTAGAACGCCCGCACTCGCCAGGTCTGCACCATTATTGATAGCTTCCTTCGGCAATCGCGATATACCTTCCAAAACCAGCTGGTACTTGGTAGACAGTTGTAATTTTCGTGAAAATGTACTTTTGTCTGGAAGCTTTTTGATTTACTTGGGCTATGGGACTACGGTATATTAAGGGACCCGAAGATCGGGTTGTCAAATGGTTTGTTTGATTTTTCGTTTGATCAAGTCTCTTATTTCGAGTGCTACGTTAATATTCCCACAAAGTAGGTATATAATTTTGTAACCTTAACCAATCTAGAAGACTTTTACTACCTACTATAGTCAGTTACATTTTAGTGAAAGATAATAAATAAATGCAACTAGAAGGTAACCGTGATAATTCTGAAGGAAGCTATCTCAATACTAATACCTAAGTACAAGAACACTCATAAGATCTTGAAGCTTTACAGGTCAGCGGATGCCCCAACTTTGATTCGGTATAACACAATATTCTACACAATCACATTCACACATTGCTTCTGCAAATCGTATCGCATCCACAAAAAACACAAAAACTAACACAATCGCACTCTTTATATTATAAAACTCCAGTTAAATGCGATAAATAAAATGTGTCTTATGATTTAAGTGAAGATTTATAACTAAGGGTGATAGTTTTCAAGTATTTGAAGATCATTTTGTACATCAGCATGTAAAATAACATCATGCAGCTAATAGAAACGTAGAAGTTGAAGATAGAGAGCTTTTAGAAAGATTAATAAACTATGCACGATCACTGATTCATTAAATTTTCAAGAGGGCAGGATCTGTTTTAGATCAAACATAAAATCAAACTGATTTTGCAAACATTGCTTTGAAATGTAGGCTGGCTTTACCAGGCTTAAATAGAACTTAGTGAAAACGTATGTAGATTGAAAGGAAAACTAAAATGAAACTTTACTGAACAAAGAACGTTTTACTTTCATTCAAGTCATTAGATCCAACTTTTAATATTTTTTGAAAACATTTAATGTACAAAAAACTAGAAGTATAAAATAGAAAACATCATAGTTTTATCCATATGTACCTACAATTCAATGTTACGAAAAGTAGCGTCAAAAACAATCAAGAAATTGTTTGTTTGAGATATTATAATAAAGGCTTTTAGCACTTATAATAAAATATTTTTCAGTTAAGTGACCATTATCATTCAAAAATTGAGAATGATAATGACGGGTACTAACAATCTTTGCAAACTTCCCGTGAAAAGTGATAGGTGATAAACAAGATGGTACAGATCTTTAGTAAGTCTACTGTGATGAATCCTACAGGGGGCGACAGTTTGGGCCGTAGCGTGATGTCCCTGCCCGGGAGTCCGAGGAGCAACAACAACTCTGTCCCAGTGGTGGGGTCTGCGGAGAGCCTGGTCACAAGGGTAAGGCGCCAAATCAACCTATCCCCCAAAGTGGACAACTCGCCAGTACCACAATGTTTTGAAACCTAACGCATATACCTAAATCAATAAACGCTTTCAAGAATAAACTCGACCACTGACGAAACAAAAATATAAAACTAAAAAAATTGACGCAATGACAAAATTCAACACTGTATGATATAGACACATCAGCCATAGGCTGCTCGTCTATTAACAAATAAATAAATAAAAAAGTCTTATTATTCTGGGAACTGCGATGCCGAGACGAGGCGGAGACATTTTGCATTGGATTGTTCGACCCCTGCCTAACCTAACTAGAACATCAACTCTTTGAAGGATTTTTTTGACAGCATTAGGTTGACGACAAGAAAGTTATCTTTCTGATATATCAAACCTAACACTGCTTACCGTTGAAGTATCATAGTTACTAATAAAAAATATCTAATATAAGTTAGGTAGTAGGTACCTAGTCGATCATTCCCCTAAAAACACTTTGTAGAAGTAATGATCGGCAACTCAGACCTATCTAATAGTCTATGGTTTACCACCAGGTTCTAGCAGAGCAAGGTCTGGCAGCGTACTGCGATCAAGAGTTCGTGAGGAACACCTCCAGGGAAATGCAAGAAGCGCTCGAGATGACGCAAGAGCAAATGGATAGGTACCTATGATTTGAAACTTACATTAAAATTCATATGGTATCATAAAAAATATGTATCTATACACTCGAATATTATTATGTATACGTATCAATTATCTAGTACCCATAACACAAGCTCTGCTTAGCTTGGGGCTTTATACCTAATGCTGTGAATTGTCCAGTGTTATTTATTTATTTGCATAAGATTTTTCAAAAAAAATATCATAAGAATCTTAGACATAAATACAAAAACTATTTTCCAGAGCGGCCCACCAACTAATGATCCAAGAAAGAAACATAAAACAAGCGCAGAACCAACCGCAAGTGGTAAGTATCCCCCCTCGCTTCAGAACTAGCTGATTAACATTTCCTTTTACTAACAGCTTATGAAATGTTATGAATGTATAGGGTACTATTTGGGTTATAGGGCGACATCCTAGCCCGCCAGTACCACCCCTTCCACCAACCAGCGACTATGCCTCCGGTTCACAAGAGGTTATAGCAGACACTCCTCGCACGGATGCGGCCAAACGACACACACACAATAGAAGGAAGAGAAAACGTAAACCGGTATTGGTGTAAAGAGCTTTCAGGGAATCTAATAAACGGTTTTGGTTTTCAAATTGTGAAGCTAAAGATGCTCAATTTTGTTTTCTATGGGATCACGCATTCTGCTTTTTTGTAAGCTTAGACTGCGAACAACGATTTGATAGAAACTTACATTAGGTACTTATTTCAAAAGCAATGACTAAGTAGTTCAAGTATCTCACTCAACCATACCTCTAAGTTATTAATTAAATAATGTGGAGAAACTCCAGTGAGGCTGACGACGTTGCTCCTAACGTATTGTTTCGAATTTATTGAAAATCGTTGTTCGTAGTCTTTAGTTATTCTTATTCTAGATAATTAGATCCCTGCCTATATAAATCCTGTAGGTACAGTAAGGTATGGCATGAAGTAGGGGACTATAATGACACTAATGATCTGCAAAATTTTGTAATTTTACGTAGATTAGGTATGAGAGAGAGATTATCTCAAATTTGAAGTAGGTATATTGTTTCTAAGTACGCTTCTCAAGACCAAAAGCAATCAATAGTAAAGTCGCCTTTTGTAGTAAAATAAAACTAAAATGGCCGACGTTTGAATATACTGCCAATTAAAATTTATCTTACTAATTAGCTTAATTAGGTGCAATGCCTAGTCTAAAGTTTTGTAAAACCTAGTTGCGCTTTGATTCTGATGTACTTTAAACTTTGATTATTTTAAAGTTTCATCACACCCGTGACAATACCGTGTCGGAAGACTTTGATATAAGTACTGATTAAAATCCTGTAAGAAGTAAATCCAATTTTCAGTAGTGAATAAACTCTACATTCGTAAAATGTACTTATTTCAAAAACATATTGGAGATGAAATATTATTGCGGATGTGGTTTAGTGGCGACCAGTTTAGAGATCTAGAATAGTTTGTAAATTACGTAACGAGGCCGTTTAGCTTAATTTATTGATATGACAACACTGTCTCTTTTCTGTTTTCTTATAGTAGTTCTCATTTAAGAACTTGCCTATACCTTTACACTTCGTTCTTATTCATTGTATGTTACTAGAATTCACTTAAGTATATTATGTATATTTAAGCGGCTACATTGATTTATATCACTGAATTAAGCTGGCCTCCTCAGTTGCGTCTAGGTGGAAGTCTGATCTTCATCTCTGTAAGATAGCAAACATTTCAGTTGACTCAGATATAATTAGGAACCATCCCTTTAAGGTTCTATCCATCTCCATCCATTTTCTTTCGGGATGTTACCTACTTTTATAATGAAAGCTTATTTCCTTTATTATTTTAGGATTTCATTAGGACTTGTATGTTTACCTAAAATTTCGTTCATATTTATCAGTTTTTGAAAGAAAATAAACATCTAAGTTCATTAGATAACGTTACGTTTTTAAAAGACAGTAAGTAGATTTTAACATGTTTTTACGAAGAGGCATTTATTGAATTCAATTCGATAGTTACCATCTTGCTGTTTAATATGTAATAGTCATTAATGACTAGGTTTAGGATTTTCTCTTATTTAATATGTAACGTTGCTTATTCAAGCTGTTTCTTTGAATAATGTTTATAATATAAGGTTTGTTTTGGAGACACAACCATCTCTGACAATATTAAGGTACTTAATATTTTCTGCGAAATTGTTCACGTACCTTTATAATTGGTCATTACTTTATTTTGCGATTTCACTTGGTACCAGTGGATTGGGCTTAAGATTATCTTGTTTTAATTCGCGTACCTGCCTAAATTATTAAATTTTTAGTAACTTCATAACACGTTCACGGTATCATATTCAAAAATGTTCAGAGATTAAGTTGTGAATCTAAATATTGTTAGCTACGTAAGATGTCCCCTAGAAAGTGTCCTTTTATTCAAACCATTGTGAACACAAACTTAGAGTAACTTTGAATCCTCTCCATCATCAGAATCCACATTCCTGTAGTCTTAAGGATTTGTTCAACCTGTTTTCATCTCCTATTACCAACAAAATATTTTTTTCATCCAAGGAGATTTGTATATTTTAGAAGATTTTCTTTACAGTTTTAATTGTTTGATATCTTTAAGATATTTAAATTCGATTGATATGTTTGTCTACAGATTTACTTATACAATATCTAAATTTTAATACTTTGTCAGCCACCTAGTGTGCCAACTTTGTTAAAGAATTATTTACCCTGTTGCTTGTTATTATATTTCTATTTACCTATATGAATTCCTCTTTAAATAATAATATTTATTAAAATGCATAATACTCTTTTTGAAAAAGGTTCTTGCGTGTGTATCGTTCAATTCTTATGTAATAAGATTTTTCTAATATTCAATCAACAAAGATCAATTCTTAAAAAAATCTTTGCCCATTCTAGATAATATAAAAAATGTAAATAGTGTAAAAATATTTCAAAATTCAAATTGCCATTTTAAAAACATTTTTATAATTCTAGCGACTGCTAGTGTAATTTGTAAATAATTAGTGTAAATATAAAATTTAAAGTGAGGGATATAATTATTATTTCATATTCAAATGATAATATTATTAATTATCTTATTTATTATTTAATAAAAGAAACATTGTAAAATTGTTTTCATATGAATAAAAAATGTAAAATCAGGATATTTGTTTTTAACTTTCTTCCCTTAGTTAGTTAAATTATTTTACAAAATAAAATATTGTTTATGTAACCATACCACATCTCAATGCAGTGTCAAAACCTAAATGGTACTGTCACTAGAAAGTGATGAGCTGACAAGTGAGTCATGAAGTACCTACCTAATAATATAGTATGACAATGAAAACTAGCTGTTTAATTTCGAAATCTACAAAATTCGAATGTTATGGAACCAAAAACTTACATACATATTTATATCCATGGAGTTGTATTGTTACGATTTGATTTTTCGGTGGTTATTGGGTTTATAATAATTAAAACTATAATACAAATTACAGCATTTATTTATCAATCAAAGTTCCTCTAACTCGTTTTTCAGTGGCCTGGGCAGGAGTCTCCGCCTGCCTCTTATTCATTCCTTTCCTCTCCAGCTGTTTCTCAATGATCCTCGCATTGTTGGCATAGCTATCGGCCACTTCTCGAGCCTCAATTTCATCCTCCTCTTCATCTATAGTGGAGACAGTGACGGAACTAAACTTGCCCATGTTTTTGGTGTGCTTTGTTACCATAATCTTCTTGGGTTGGGTCAGGGAGACTTGTTTGTAGATATCAGCAGCTCCGCCCTCTGGAGCCGTTTGCACTAGGGCTCCTCGCATTATGAACACTACATTGCCAGCCTGTTCATGTTTGTAGTAGATTGATATGGCACACTTTTTGCACTTCATTCTGTATTGCCGTTCTATTCCTTTCTCTCGCTTTAGGAACACTGTTTCGTCTGGATCCGAAGTGATTTTATGAGCGTGTTTTGAACCATCTATGACTCGAGCACCGTCGGTAGGTCGCAGCGGAAGACGGTCTATAGTGCAGTCCAAGATAAGCGACATTTGACCGCAGATACAGTAGTAGATGTGGAGTGGTTTCGTCTCGTTGTACTCTTCTTGATCTTTTGTGTCCGAGCATACGATACTCCTGGATACAACCTTCGGCATTTTGGTTATAACTTGATGGAGTTGGAGGCTGATGAAGTGTAGTATCGTTAGTGCCCTTATTATTTCCAAGGTAAGATCTGTGGGATTCCCAAGGATACTTCGACGATGTCTTTCAATGGTTGGTTATATCACGTATGCTATATATTCAAAATCTTGTTTATATTGTCCAGAATTAAATTATATCTAACTAGCACTATACAAAGTGGTTTCGTATTGAATTTGTTTTTGTTTGTTTGATGGCAGACTCTGGCTGGCAGACTTTACTGAATTGACTGACAGACAGGCAGGTGAGGCAGGACAGAACCTGACAGAACAGAACAGATACCTGTATAGTCCATAGAGCATGAGATTTGTCTATAGCCAAAATAAAGATAGGAACTTGACTCAATGAAATTAACAAAATTATAACGTTATTTTAACGTTATTTCTAGGTTTGAATGATTTTGTCTATGCCTTTTAACTTTGAAATGTTGGCTAACTGTTCTGTCAACTTCACGTCATGTCAAAGCGATTGTCTTTTATTCGCGAAAATTGTGTTTCGCTGCACATGTTCATCGATTTTTGTGGGTTTTAGGAATTAAAAACGGATTTCTCGTAATAATGGGAGCTATAGCAAGCAGATACCGTGTCTCCAACTCAGGCCTTACGAGTGCCGACCTACAAACTATAGAAAATGAAAATAAACGAGGGAATCCAGGCACTTTGGATGAGCTCCACAAAAAGAGCAAAGGTATTTTTCCTGAAATAATCACAGCTTATTTCTCCGTGGAAGCAATTCAAATACGAATTGGAGTAGTTGTGAGTGGTTTTTGATTTACGTTCAGTCAGAAATCCGCGGCTACCAATGACACTGTTGCGGCTGAAAAGTTTGGTTATCTTGTGATGTAATATTATTGAAATAAGTCAGTAAATATAATGAATTTACTGTAACTTAGATGTACTGCATTAACTCGAACCTACACCCCTCTGTATTCAGATCATTGACTTACAGGACTGTATGTTAATTCATAGATTTGCTTATATTTATAGCTGCTGTACCATAACCTGGTGGCCAATATTTATTTTAAGATAAGACTTACCTGCCCTATTTTGTGAGCATTTTACAGCTCTTCAGTTGAAGTCTAAATTTTTCTGTCCATAAATATGTTATGTATGCTTGAAAACCATGGGGCCACAAAATAGTGGATCTAATATGATTTTTATATTCAATTTCAGATGTTATGCCAGTTAATTTTGAAGGCGGTAAACTCATGGTCAATAGGGGCTTGTCAAATCACTTCCAGGTAATAAATTAAATTCAAAAACAGTTTTACAAATTCATTTTAATTATCACCTTAAAAGCTTACTTCATAGACTTTCTATGGTTTGTATAATTTGCTTTCAAAGGCATGATCTAAATGATACCTCTTAAACAGATTCATTGAAACTTTAAATAGCTGTTAAACAGTGCTATTTCTCACTCTGACTTAAGTCAAGAAAAATAAATAAAATAAAATTTATTTATTTCAGGCAAAAAACCCATATCCTACAAAAAAAATTATTAAACTGGTTTAGAAAATATTGAGAACCAAATTAAAATAATAAAATAAGTCAATAGAAGAAGACAGAAAGAGAAATAACAATGTATAAGTTAGCAGCCTATTAAGAATAAAGGGAAACCTATACAGCCAGTGATATCTAGGAAATTATGGGCTATTATCAGTATTTTTTTTCTATATGCCTAGTACTCAGCAATATGTCTAATTCAATATCAAAACAAGCCTATACTACACAATGTAGAAGCAGGTGAATTAAAGCAGATCATTGCTTACTTCCATGCCTATATTGCCTATTACTAGCAAGTTGTGGTCACTTTGATATACAGTAGAACACCAATTGACCGAATTGCCAGTTATCCAAATCAAGCTTTGTTGTAACAAGTTGGAACTCGCTGGAGTCAGATATATTTCAATTTTTATGGTTGAAAGCTAGAGCCGTTATGTGTAGAACTGTGTTTGTTAACTTATTAAAGTTTATTATATGTGTGACAGTTCGTTTATTCTGTTTACCATGTCCAGATCTGAATCGACCTGGTCCCAATTAATTCGGATAATCAGCGTTCTAGTGTACATCTATTGGCTTACTAAAGGCTGACTTGATTTCAATTTAATTTCCAGGTTTCCCACACACTAACTATGAGCTCGGCGCAGAGTGGTTACAAACTTGGAGCTACTTATATTGGCTCAAAGCAGATCTCGCCAACAGAAGCATTTCCCGTCTTACTTGGTGATGTAGACCCATCGGGGAATGTCAACCTAAATGTTATTCACCAGTTGACACCTGAAATCAGACTCAAAGGGGCTGGGCAGGTAATGTATGACATAGTCTAATGATCTCGAGTTTCCGCCTGCGACGCAGGTGGTTGTGGGTGCAATTACTGCCTCATGACAAATGTATGTACAATCTGCAGATATTTGTTCAGGGTGTTCTGATCGTTTTTGTATAACAACAAAAAATATGTATAACTAAAATAAATAATAATAATAATGGACAATTCATCCCCTTTGACAGATTAAAATTATTGTAATTCCCGCAGCTTGCACATATTTTACTTTATTATACTAAATTATTGTTAAAAAAAAACAAGTACAGGAAAAAGTAGACAAGAAACATTACCACAGCTTAATAAATAAATCTAGCAAGCTAACACAAATAGTTGAAGTTGTAAAGTTGGTTTTTTCAAGTTCTGTCTTTTATTAAACTTCATAATACCATTCCAGATCCAAGAATGCAAACTCACAGCGACCCAAGGTACGGTGGAGTACAAGGGTTCCGACTACACGCTGGCCATGGCACTCGGCAAGCCAGACTTCAATGATAAGTCAGCTGTTATTGTAGGCCATTATTTACAGGTAAGATATCATTACATTTGTTGATGATAAACATAAATAGATAATCTTGATGACACATAAGGCCAAAGCGGAACTTATGAAAAACCTAAAATAGTACTAGCAAATAAATAGATGGTGGTATTTTTTTAAAGCAATCTCTACCAGAAAGGTTTAGGATGTGGTGGTCTCATTCTAAATAATTTTTCTGTAGAATATATCAATGTATTTGAAACCAATATAACTTTTGAGTGAATTGATCACAAATTGGCGACTACAAAACCACTATAAGGTTGAGCAGAACAATTACTTGTTCTGTGTATGGGTGTTTTCAATGTGTAATGTAATAATTATAATCTATTTACCGGGGTGTCTTTATCAAATAAAATAACAAATTCCTTTATTTCATAACAGGACAAATTAAAAAGCTACAAAACTGAAGCTAATATGTAGTATAAAACTGTGTCCAATTCTGTAACACTTGCCTCTAGATAGGATGGAAACGATTTGCAGATCAATCAATAGCTCTTACTGACGCGTAGATAATACAGCATCATTATCACGATTTACTAGCGCCATCTAGTTTAGCCATCTAAAACTCAATGAAATATTTCAGTCAGTAACAAAGAGGTTGGCTTTGGGCGCTGAGCTGATCTACCAGTCAGGCGCGCGTGTGATGGGAGGGGAAATAGCTTTCACCTCCGCTGCGGCCAGGTACACTATGGATGGTGAGTGCCTTTATCATTATCCCAATATTTCGCACGTTTAAAAATAAAGAGAATTATCTCAAAAAAACGGTTTTGTGAGATTTTATCATAAACAGCATTATTTCAATCCAATGCACAGGATAGCTTCGACAGCCACTGCAAAGCGAGCATTAGAAAGAGAAAAAACGATCACCCATCTCTTTTCCATTAAACACGAAGTTCAAGTCAATTCTGGTAAAAGGCGACATTCAGTCTTGTGCCCTCAGTCATGAATTAATTTTGAGTTTTATGCGGGAGTAGAACGCAATAATTCTATTTAGTAATAAAGGTAAGTCCCTTATTTGTATTTAATTTAATCTTAAAATGATACATTCTGTTTTAATTCCTTTTTATTTTAATAATGATGGTATTAATTAAGTCAGAAATAAGTTTTATTTCCTTTTATTATTAAAAATATGCTAGATTACCAGTAACATTATGATTTGTTTCCTTTTATTTTTAAAAACTTTTATGCGTTTGTGAAGTAATTCGATGTAGTTCCGTTTTTTATTAAATGTGGTTCTAAGATCCAGGCAAAATTAATAGTTGTTTCTCTTTATGGTTCATTTGATAACAATTTCGATGGTCATATTTTATAATGCTTCTTGCTGTTATTAATTAGGCACCTAAGATGTCTTGGAGATGTGAGAAACTTGTCATGCTGGCAAATGCACCGGCCACCCAATGGACAAAAGTAGTTCCTGCTTCGGAGGTAAGATAGGTTCCATTCACCGAAAATCTAGATTAACTTAAAATTTACTCTTTTCGTAAGACTTATTTACATATAAATCTGTTTTTTTTTTCAAGGTTTCAACGGAAGAATACAATAATACAATAAATTCATATCATTATTTTTAATAATGATATGAAAGAGGTGAACGGGGCAACGGACGTCCACAGGGCGAGGTCCTTTCACCACTTCTGTGGATATTGGTTGCAAACGAACTCCTGGACTCTCTGAATGTAGATGGAACTTTCACTATTGCATATGCAGATGACCTGGCAATCATGAGATCGGGCCTTTTCGAGACAACTCTGTGCGAAAAGAAAGATGCAGAAAGCTCTACGAAAAGTGGAAACGTGGTGTACCAAACACAGTCTGTCAGTTAATCCCAACAAGACAGAAATGGTACCTACTGTTTACTCGAAACTAAACTACTAATACTAGAACTACCCTCACTGCTAGGTACAAAACTGCCACTAAGCAAGGATGTTAAATACCTCGGCATATGGCTAGACAGTAAACTACTATGGGGAAAACAACTTGGCTATGTTATGACAAAAGCCACTAATATCCTATGGCAATGCACGCGAGCCGTAGGTGGATTGGAGCCTCAGGCCCAAGCTGTGTCTGTGGCTCTATACAGTCATGGTCCGCCCAGTGCTAACCTACGGGGCTATAGTTTGGTGGCCGAGAACAAACTTAGTCACAATCATCAACAACCTACAGCAAGTTCAAAGACTGGCACGCACTCTCATCTGCGGATGTAGGAAATCAACCCCATGCCCCCAGCAGCACTAGACATAATCTTAGGACTAACGCCCTTGCACGTTCACATAAAGCAAGAAGCAATGGCAGCGTCTCTTAGAATAAAATCAACAAATCAGTGGAAAGGTGATTCAAGTCTAATAAACCACTGCAGAATATTAAACAAAGCAACTGCGGTAATTCCAGAGGCGGTAAACGGTACTGATAGAATACCGTCTACCTACTTAACCGGTAAGAACTACGAAATAACACGAACAGAACGCATTAGCGATCACCTCACATGACGTCACTCACTACATATCACATCTACACTGATGGGGCCAAAACCAAAACAGGAGCCGGCTCCGGCTACTTTTGTTCAGAATCAGGGCTTTCAAAATCCCAACCAGGCTGAAACAATGGGGATCCAACTGGCGGCTAATCGGAACCATTGAAACCACCATAACAAGGCAAAGTCAGCGAATCATAGAATGGATAGATAGACGCTCTTGTACAGGTAACATAAATGCAGACAGACTAGCAAAGGAAGGAGCAAGAACGAACCCAACAAAACAGGACATCGGTCTCAAACCCGCCCACAGCAGAAGTAAAAAATAGAATAAAACTAAACTCTGAAAAAGAACTTTAAAAAATATGGGAGCGTCGAAAAGACTGCAAGCACATTAAATCAATATTCCTCTCCATAGATAGGAAGACCACAAATACGATGCTCAAGATGAGCCGCGAAGATCTAAAATTAATGATAGGCGTCATCACAGGTCACTGTGAACTAAACCATCACCACCTGGTGCCACAGACAGCAGCCTGTGCCGTGGCTGCTTCCAGGAAGAGGAAACTGAGGAACACGTGTTGATACATTGCACGGCCACAGAGGAGGCCAGACGGAAAACGGGATTGAAGACTCTTATAAATAAATTATAAATATAAATAATGCTGGACAATCCACACAGTATCATCGAGCCAGCGACACAGCATCATTGATATACATAATTCAATATTATTAAATAGATAGATATTTTTTTATTATACATAGAAAACAACCAGAACCCCTGAACAAATATCTGCAGATCGTACAAATATTTGTCCCGAGGCGGAAATCGAACCCGCAACCTCCTGCGTCGCAGGCGGACCTTCGCCCACCGCACCACAGTGGTCGTCAACCCGTATAGAGTCATCAAACCCGTCGACACCTCAAGAAAAGCTAAAACAAAGCTGTAAATCTTCAAAAGTCCTGCTCCGGTACTTCAAGGACCTGGGCTGGTTAGGGCCTGGTTAGGCAGGGGGATAATGCACAAAACACTCCTACGCGAGATGTCACTGCAGATCTTAGTTCCCCCACTTAGAATTAGAATTAGAAGAGGTGAACGTTAGAAATATAAGGAAGAAGATGAAAAATATATCAGACATAGAAATAATGCTGCCAGCTATCTCAAAGAATGAGTTTTACAGTAGGGTGTATTGACACGTCGTATTTTGTGTTCTCATAGGTCTAAGGCACGTATTATGAAGGCTTGCTCTGTGATCGATCTGATCTATGTTTGAGGTACGCTTATGCCATAATAATCGTTACTCAAGCACAGATTGAAGACTGACCAAGATTTCATAATACGGGGCCTTACATAAGTTACCTAGTTGTCTTTTGATAAAAGATTAACTTATTATTGTGATTTAGTTATAAGTTCTTATGAAACTACTCTTGTTAAAAAGGTACAAAGTTTTCTCTGCCGTGTTTTTATTATTATTTGTAAGTATAAAACTCCATAATTCATTTATAATTCGTGTTGTGTATCATTTTATTAGTAAAACATCTATCTCGTAGAGCATACAGTTCAATATAAAATAGAAATATTATGACATACAAGATTCTAAACTTTTATTCATTAATAATAAAAAGAAGTTATTCGCAATATTCCTAGAAATTTAAATATAATTTAAAATAAAACAGCATCATTAATATATACATCCTGTAATAATTTGAATAATATGACAGTTATTTATCATAAACAGAAGTAAGTCAGCAATATTTTTTTTAAAGCCTTGTAATTAAAAAACTATTTATTATATTATTGATTTTCTTGCTTAATATTAAAGATAAATTTATATAATATCCCATAGTAAGAAAAAAATAATAATATCCACACGGAAAAAGTATTTATTCCTAATTTACTAAACATACTCCGAGTTACAAAACTTTGAAAGCGTTTTCCCAAAAAACGTGTTTTTTGAATTACTTCTCTTTATTTTTATACGTGCGATTTATATAACTAGTGCTCCGCCCCGGCTTTGTATGGGTATTTAACAATAAATTCAAAAATAAATATTCACATTGGGGTTACATTATTGTAGTTTTCATATGGAGCCCTAACTTTTTTAAATATTCTATAGCATATGTTCATCAGAGATAATGTAGGGTTCTAATGGTGAAAGAATTTTTCAAATTGGTCCAGTAGTTTCGGAGCCTATTCAAATTAAAACGTTTGTTTGAATCTAACCTTTCCTCTTTATAATATTAGTTAACTCTATAGTAATAGATGTAATTATCAATTTATTTTAAAGAAACACGTTTTGTTATTATTTGTGTAGATTGGTAAGTATTTTTAAAAAAGCTTGTGGTAGGAACCTTTATAAATAGTATTTCCATTATTTGTATTAGAATAGTATTTATTAAATACTATTCTAATACAAATAATAGCACATCTTGGTGAAAATATGCTCATATCACAAATCATTTTGGTATTACGTTGGTATGGGAAACTCATCCGTTGCCGGAGCCTTAAGCTACATGAGGAGCTGTCTCTACTCTTCTAATTCTATGTGACGGATCTGAGATCTGCACTGACATCTCGCATGGGAGTGTAATGTGCATTAGTGCCCCTGCCTTAGAAATAAACACTCACTACATCCGTTATGGGTCTGGACAATGGATATACTGAGATTGAACGAACAGGCAAACCTAACCTAACCAGCCCAGCTCCTTGAAGTACCAGAGTAGGTCATTAGGTCACCTATCTGTCTCTACTCTTACAAAATGTGTGTCGTTCACAGATTGCGAAGTATCAGCTACGATCAGCCCTGCCAACTTCCACATGTGTTACTTCAAACAAGCCAGCGAACAATTACAGGTAAGTTTTTTAATATCGTATCACTTAAATATAAATAATGCTGGACAATCCACAGAGCATCATCTAGCCCCAAGCTAAGCAGAGCTTGTGTTATGGTAACTGATAAACATAATACAATATTATGACATATATAGATATTTTTTATCATACATAGAAAACGACCAGAACACCCTGAACAAATATCTGCAGATCGTACAAATATTTGTCCCGAGGCGGGAATCGAACCCGCAACCTCCTGCGTCGCAGTCGGACCTTCGCCTACCGCGCCACAGAAGGTCGTCATACAAAACTAGTAGCTGTCTGTGGATTCGCACGTCTTGTTTCCAGTATAATAACTAGCTTTTGCCGGCCGTGTGGTGCCGGCATAGAATTTCACCACCCCCACTCTTCCCGTGGGTGTCGTAAGAGGCGACTAAGGGAAACACACCGGGGGGCGGGCAGCAGCGCCTTCTGCAGAACAACTACACCGAACTGCGATCCCCAACCCGCATGCCCAGCGTGGGGATTATGGGCAATAACCCCCAAATAATGATGCCATCTATGGCGCTCATTAGAGGAGGCCTATGTCCAGCAGTGGACTATTATAGGCTGGTGAAGTGGTGATGATGATGATGATGATGAACTAGCTTTTGATGGGGCGGGCCTGAACTCGTTTGAGATGGAAATGGCAATATTACCCTGTCTAGTGCATTTTTTAATGCTGACCCCTGACAATAATTTAAGAATTTAACGATGGAACTTTTAACCCGCTATTATAGGTACTAAGCCAAAGAAGATATTTTTTTTATAAAAACGATTCACGGCTAATTACTTATCCGTCACTTTTATTCCTAGTCATCATCATCATCAACAGCCTTTAATAGTCCACTGCTGGACATGGCCTCCCCTAATGAGCGCCAAAGATGGCACTATCATTCGGGGGTTAGTGCCCATAATCCCCACGCTGGGCATGCGGGTTGGGGATCGCAGTTCGGTGGAGTAGTTCTGCAGAGGGCGCTGCTGCCCGCCCTCCGGTGTGTTTCCCTTAGTCGCCTCTTTCGACACCCACGGGAAGAGATGGGGTGGTGAAATTCTATGCCGACACCACACGGCGTATATTCCTAGTGAGAGGGAGATAAAACAATTATAACGACAAAAAAAAATAAAAAAATTCTCGCGTCAACCCGTACACGTAGTCAAATAAATTAGTAAAAATTGTTTATTCAGGGTAAAGTATTAATAATAATATTCTAGAGGACATTTTTAACTATTAAATATAAAATGTTAACTTTTGTAGTAACTAAAACTATCCATATTAGTGGTTATGTTGAAGCCCTGTGCGGCTCGCCTTACCAAGTAACGAGTCGCATTGCGGCGAGCGAAGCGATCCTTGAAAGATTTGGAAAAATACTTTTTTATTGTTGTTCATCACAGAAAATATACGTGAAGTTGTGAGCAGAAGCTTCTACATATTATAGTTTTTGTTATGTTTCCAGATAGTAGCAGAGATCGACACTTCGTTCCGGGGGATGGAGTCGGTCGGTACCATCGGGTACCAAGTCAACATACCCAAAGCTGATCTAGTCTTCAGAGGTGAGTGACGACCACAACACCTGTATTCCAGGAAGTGGAGACTGGAATATGTGGTGGTACAGTGTGCGTAAGAATTAAGTACTCCCTTGTCTACAAAATATTTTCGACTACTTCTAATTCCCTTGTTACTTGTCACAAAGTTTCACATGCAAAAATTTATCACGCCGCCGCTTAAGACCGAACCGCCCATAATACTCAAAGTTTCTGAAATTCCCAACATTAACAACTATTGTGTCCCACATACATTGAGATAGGGGGGTACTTATATGTGACTGGACTGTACACACGGCCAGACGGAAAACTGGATTGAAGAGGCTCATGGAGTCATTAAAACAACATCTATAGTAAACCTGAAATGAAGTTGCCAAAAGGTCCTACTCCGGAATTTCAAGGAGCTGGGCTGGTTAAGCAGGGGGCAATGCAGATTACACGCATAAGTGAATCTCAGTTACCCTTATTAGAATTAGATGGCCACAAAATTTGTCCACGCAAATGATTTGGCAAGAAATCCGTAGTTTTTAAGTAGTACTCACTTGTTTTCAATGCAGCATCTTTCTAACAACTATTTTCCCACCAGGCATGGTAGACTCCAACTGGAACATCGGAGCAGTTCTGGAGAAGAAGCTACAGCCGCTGCCCTTCACATTCGCGCTGTCAGGCATGGCGAACCAAGCTAAACAGCAGTTCAAGTTTGGATGCGGTCTTATCATCGGCTAGAAGAGTTGTCGGTTATACTGGCTGCAAAGTCTACTTACTGCCGTGCGTTGGAGCTAGTGATTGTGCGATAGCTGTAAGATGAGCATAGGGATTGTTGTCTAGGGGAGTATAGACAAAATGAGGTCATATCTACGTCCAATGCGTGAAATGTTGGATATTAATTCCATTGAAACCTTATTCTTTGTGATTGTGGTCATTATACATGAGATCTTAAATAATAATTGTATAATTGATTTTAAATAGCATGCAGTCATAAATTATTAGGTACTTGCCTTCCTCGATTTCTTCAACTTCAATATTACGTTATGTATGACGATACGATGACATTTTTGTTTAATGCCAAGATAATAATCTCTTTGCTGGTGTGTTTGAACCTGGTTTAGTGGGGAAAACCCTAATAGTGGAGAATGGTATTGTGAAAATACTTGGGTTGTACTCATGGTCAGGTCTTTCTATGTTAGGATCATGCGCCATATTGTGGGCAAGAAGATCTGTAAAAACTTTTCATCTATAAAATTTGCGCTCACTAAATGCCTTCGAAAATATTCCGGGATTTTAGACAGAAGTATTAATATCTGTGGGCTTTTCACGCCCCTCAAAGCGTTTAAATACACTAGACACAAACTACAAGCGCTTTTTCCAACGTGGTTATAAGTTTTCGTTTTTCAGTTTTCCCCTAGGCAGTATTTTACCCTAGGCAAATTATCTATATATGAAAATAATGAATACCTTTGAGCTGAATGTGAAAGTTCGCATCAAGATCATGTGGTGATGGTTTAAAATCACTAGCTTGAACGCTATTTAATAATAATTAATACTGTGTGAGTGTATTTTGGACCTTGTTCCTATTTAAAACATCGTTAAATCTATTTGAATCTTTGAAAGAATTAAATTTTGATGCATTCGCTAATTATATAACAGTTTGTAACATTAATCTTATTAATAGTTTATAAAACAATAATAAAAAGGCTGATGATGATGATGATGAAAACAATAATGGTATGTATTATAAAATTCCCAAGATAAATTATGACTTATCCAAAGATATCAAGGTCCAGAATACAGAGTAAAATGATTCCTAAATAAAATTAATTATCACAAATGTATGAACGTGCTGACATTGTAATGTTTATGGTTCCATTTGATTTTCGGTGAATTTCATGTATTATTTCTTTGTTATGAAACAGCTATACTTTCCCACCAGTGAGCATTTATGATGTTACTTTTGATCACTTTACAAAATACTAGTTTAATATCTAGTGACGCGAAATTAATTGTAATGTCATAATCATAAGTTACAGACTATTTTCATAGGTTCACGCACACGACAGTAATTTATATCGACTCGCCTATACAAACATCTATTAAATATTGTATTTCTAAAGTGATCAAAACCCTATTCCAGCAAGCACTCTTTATTTTTAATAACTTGAGGCATTTCAAACTTTAAGCAAACTTCAAAAATGTTTTACACTATTTTATTAACACTGTCTCAAGTTTTTTACCAGGTAAAACCCCTTTGACTGATTCCATGGTTCTGGATCTTTTGTTCGTTCTGTTTTCTCTTGAACCTGCCCTTTATTATGTCTGCATTATAAGTCTATATATACAGCTTATGTACTTACATTATTTATTGACAGCATCAGATATCAGGGAGTATTTATAAACTGAATTTAACTATCGGAGTTTATATCATTTTGAATGACAACGCAACTAGTTTCCTTCGCTTTTGTCACATTGACATCCTCCTTGGCGCAGCAGGCAAAGGTTCGCTTACGACGCAGGAGGTAGCCGGTTCGATACCCACCCCAGGACAATTTTTTGGACGATTGGGTGTTTTCACGCATAACACAAGCTCTGCTTACTTTGGGGCTAGATGATCCTGTGTGGGGAATTGACCTTTGTCCAGCATTTTACTCCCTCTGCCCACGGCTTTACCCACAATGTCATGGTTATGTTTTTGTCGTGTTTACTTTCATACATGCATTTAGTAAAAAGCTGTTATTTCGATTATACAAACAGCTTCAATATGATTTATTTATACAGAGTTCAAACGTAGATACTCTATTTTTGACCAAACTACGCAGTATGAGCTATGTTGTGCGTGACTACGTAGAACAAAGCACGTAGGTTGGTCTAAATAAACTTATTATAACGAAACCATTTATATCCTTTAAATTTCTCAGTCTAAGGGGTAACCACTCGCTCAAAGCTGGAAAGGGTGAAAGCTGATATGGAAGGCGTTATGTATGAATGTAGATAGTTATTGTACATATGGCCTGTTGTTGATACGTTTATTTTTAATAGAGTTATGTTAATAAATCAGTATTGTGTTTTATTGTTAGTTTCCTATATGAAGGCAGGCACTAATGATAGTTTCGTCGGCTCCTAGGATTTTTGGTAAGTAGGTACGTTTGCAAACGAGGACGGAATAATCAATCACCTATAGTATAAGTGGTTGTGTTGCCCTCACCTCACTAATGTCACATGGTATTTTGTTCATCACCCGTAAGAAAATTAACGTTGAGGCACACACGTTAATTAAAATGTTATAACTCTATTGCCTCAGATAATTGATATTATCTATGCTATAGTCTATGGACCGTGTGGTGCCGGCATAGAATTTCACCACTCCCACTCTTTCTGTGGGTGTCGTAAGAGGCGACTAAGGGAAACACACCGGGGGGTGGGCAGCAGCGCCCTCTGCAGAACAACTCCACCGTATTGCGATCCCCAACCCGCATGCCGAGCGGGGGGATTATGGGCAATAACCCCCAAATGATGAATAATGCCATCTATGGCGCTCATTTGGGGAGGCCTAGAGGTCCAGCAGTGGACTAATGGCTTTGTTAGTGTTACTAGCAAGGTGCACTGATGCAATGCCCCCGTCTGCCATCCTGGAACATAGCTGATGAAGGACTGAACACACATCCAACAACGCTACAAAAATAATCATTTAAATTAAATAGACAGCAGACCATTAAGAGTACGTTTTAGGGCATAAACTTTCCTGACTTAAAGCATTGCTGTTTCCTAATCTGCCTTCTTCTATTGAGTTAGCGGACTATTATGAATTAGGTTAACCTTTTATAGTGGCTTACCCACAACCTAGAGCAAGCTGGCTTTCTGATGCCGTCAAAATAAAACTTATTTAAATATTACGAGTTAAACATAAATTAATGCTCATTTTTGTGTAGCTAGCGGTAGCGGTGATTTGAAGTATGAGGCGCCAACCTTCAAACTGGAACTAGGTATCTATTCTAATCGTGGGCAGAACCTGGCAACTCATAAAATTAATAAGGGCATAAAGTCCGGTAACGCTGTCATTAATTATTTTTTTCTAGCGATCCGGGTTCGCACGGGTATTTAAAAAAATAATTTTCATGCGTCACTTTTTTGAAAATATTCTATAGCCTATGTTCATCAGGAAAAATTCTAATAGTGAAATAAACTTGCAAATCGGTCCAGTTTCGGAGCCTATTCAATTCGAACAAACAATCAAATCTTTCCTCCTCTTTATAGTAGGTATAAGTACCTATAGATTTCATCATCATCAGCCTATATTAGTCCACTGCTGGCCTCCCCTAATGAGCTTTCATTCGCGTAAAATTATTACGCATACCTAATGATGACAAAATTATATAATTTTTCTCTATTTTACCCTAGACAATTCCCGTGCTAGGATTTCCGGGTCTGGGGTACAAACTAATTGGAACTGGAAAGTACAAATAAAACACAAATTAGTTTAAAAATAACGTAAGTTTATTACATACATGTAATGAAATAAAAATATAGCTAGAAACCTTCTGTTACTTGCAAAGGCGTGCTCCGCGCGACGCAAGCGCAGGCCACGCCTCTTGATAACCGATGCCGTTGTACCGCGAATGCGTTCTGTCGTATTTTTGAAATATACATACTAAAATCGATTGTGACAAAACTTTTGTGAGTCGGTTTAGGATAATGTGTTCATACGGTTTTTACAAAAACTGAACAAATTTTCGAGCACTAAAACTTTTTAATTTTAATATTTATGTTTTATTTAATGTGTTATGTGTAATTTTAAAATGAGTAATTCAAATTTTTATGGACTAAGTAAGTCGGAATAAAATTATTAAACTTTTTTTTTTAAATGTCTGCGTCCTTTTATAGTAAAAAAGGGGCAAGGGAGGGTAACTCCTTTATTTTTCGACAGCCGCATCGGCACCGACGACGTTGAAATGAAACGTTTTCGGTAGATGTTGAAAAACGACATCAGTGGCAGGTATTTGAAAGGCAAGACAAAATAAATACTGAAATGTTTTAATTTCCCCTTTTGTCGCTTTTCTGTTGGTACAAAAATTTTAATGATTTATGAGACGTTCTTATCTTTTCGATGAAAGTTAAAAAGGACAGCGACATTTTTAGTGCTTTCATGTCAAATTATTATTGTAAGTACCTACTAAGTGTTTGGATCACAATAATCGAAACTCATATGAAATACGAGTATTTCTTACGTAGCATGCAATTAAAATACTTGCTTGCATGGGGTATTTTATATTTGTTTGTATTTGGTTTGCCCTGCAGTTCTTCGTAATTTATTTTACGTCAACAATATCCTATATTAATAAAATCTAATATAAATTGATTGTCGTCAAGGAGGTAAAATAATCCGCCGATAAAAAAAAATTTTGCAACAATCGATTTTAGTATCTCTGTGAAAAATTAATCGAAAATACAACTAAAATTTTAAGTTACCTTATACCAAAATATATTATGTATTATGGCTGGGTTATCATTTCGAAGATACAATATTATATCTATATTAATATATTCTCGATTAAATCTATATTAACCTAGACTTATATTTAGAGACGCTTGCAGGACTTTTAGTTCGCAATATGTCATAGAGATCTGAATGTCGTCTTGTAATGTCCTTTTTTTACTTTTTAACTGTTTCCAAACTTGAATCATAGATATAAGTTCTATGGATGTAGGAGTTGCGATTTGGAGCCAAATATTTAGACAAATCTGAGTTTCATTTGAGTTTAGGGGTTTATGATACAGACAGACATACAGTAAGTAGATGGAATATTCATAAAACGATTAAAACAAAGATAATCGAACTTTGCCTTATAAATTCAAATTGATATGACAAGGACAGCTATGTCCAGCACTGTTAGTAGATCTATGAATGTACAGAATTGACACTAAAAAGTAAAAAAACAGCAAAACCGGCCAAAACACCGACTCCGGCGAAACTGCAAGGCGATTTAGTATTTGGTGTAAGCAAAAAAAAAAAAGAACTTAGCTTGCAACACCGCCATACATGAATTTATCTGAAAGTATATATTACAAATAGGTCCTGAGTATTATGAAACGCGTGATGCACGTTACATTCGACCGCCATTATTTTAGTGAATGTCCGTAGATTTCTATTTATTAAGTTTCTTTTAAAGAAATTTAAACTATTGCTAAACATTCTTTTTACGGCTCTTCTTTCGAATTTAAAAAGCTTTCCACGCTTTTCGGTCACACCCAGGTTATTATAATTCTTTATTATAAATCTTCTTTAACAGGACAATCTTTGCTAAATATCAAAAGATACTTTTGTGTGGTTTTAAACAGTATTTTGGCATGACAGGCGGCGCTTCAGGCGTTATTGTGCTAAACTAAACAATCTAAACAATTATTGCGTTGCGTTCTACTACTAAGTACAGAATCCTTTCTCAAGCTCTAGAAAAAATCCTAATAAAGCAAAATATAAGATTTCAATATTGCCAACAAGAACAGCTCAGTGAATCTAATAAAATAATGACACAAACAGGAGACTGACAAAACACATCGACACATCATTTCGTAAAATAAAACTAAAATAAAAAAAATTAAATACCTATGAGATATAAAGTGATGACTCAGCCCGTAGGCGCAGGCTCGATTTTTTATTGGATTTATGCTATTGGGATTTAGAGAATATTTACAAAATGCTATCTCGCTCACTCACACCACCCGTGTGTTGCCAGCTCTAATTTAAAATTACTTTAAATTTAGTTATGTATGTTAGCATACAAGATAGATCTAATTTTAACGTTAACCTAACCATCTTCGAAGCCACACTACAACTATCCTTTAACACCAAAGTGAACACTTTTTTATCATTCGTATGCTGCTACTTATAAGCGTAAGAGACAAAGACAAGCCGAGTACAATCCTAGGTATTAACCATTAACATTACGGGTATTGGAAAACCAGAACAGATTTTACATTTGTTACATTTTACCTTTAATAAGGTGGATCCTCTTCCATACAAATAACAAGTACATTAAGGATATGCACGTGTTAACTATACACATCGGTAATAAGTCCGTCACACAACGATAGCTTTTATAGTAAAATAACGAGTGTACTTGATATTTTAATAATAGCTAAATTAACCGAGGAAACGTGTTATTAAGTGATTTTATTTAGTAACATGTTGTTAAAGTAGCAAAATCAGAAACTGTGCATTTCTAAAAACCGAATTTATCTCAATAAAGAGATAAAAATAACAATCGTTAAAATGTCTACTGTTGTAATGTTTAATTATTTGTTGTGTGAACATAGGTTACGTCTCAAGCCAGTTCGTATTTTCTTAGTTTACTTTTGTTGTATTATTATTGCTTGTTAAGTAAATTGTGTAGCTAATATATTTTGTGTAGCGAATAAAATATTTCATTTTGCATCACAAAAATAGATTTTATAAATGATTTTATGTAGGTAACTCCTTACCTATGATTGATTTTGCGACCATAATACCAAGATTTGAATTATCTCTTTATTAAGAGATTTATTATTGCAACACAATTTGAAATAACTGTTTATATGGGAAACGATCTACCTTGACCAGCGATATTTAAACACAGTGGACATGTATCTTAGCTTAAAGTTCTGTGTTCTGATCGTCCTACCTTTCTTTCCATTACACACCAGACTAAACATTTTAAAACTCGATTTTTTTGTTACATTAATCACTTCTTAAAGCATGTTTTAACATGTTCGCCATTTTCTGAGCAGTTTATTTTTAATTTCTAACATTGGCAAATACAATATGGTCCATAAATATATTCTGTTTTTTTTATGGCGAACATGGCGTCCTTATAGTGGACGAGTAATTCTGGCATTACACAAGCGTTATGTCCTTAATATTGTACGAAGCTCGCAGCCTATTTCTCATACAATTTAAACAAACGATATCTCACTAAGAATTGCTTAACCGAAATTCATCGTGCATCTTGTTTTAATAATCTTTGAACAATGGTAAAATATAACAATGCGAAAGTGTTATCATTTATTCTCTCTTTTTTCACATTTGAGTAATTTTTATACATTACCAAAAGGAAAATTTCAGGTAAATTTAGGAAATATTAATAAGTTAAAGCAAAAAAGTAATTTCATCTAATAAAAGAATATTAATCCGTTAAAAGTTAGTGGCAGTGATAATTCCAAGCACACGAATACTTTACTGTGCGAAATTGAAAATTCTTAATTTTTTAAGACAGATTTAAAGGCACTCAACATTAAATTTGATAATAAATCATGCAACAATAATGTTCTACAAGATCTTAATCTAAGAATAAACGGGGGCAGAAAGACAAGGTAGGTCATCAAAGCTCAGAGTCTGTGATTTCCTGCTACACTTTCTGTATTATCTACGAACGAGGTAAATTTCGACCGAAACACTTCACGATAACACACGCCATTCTAATCCTACGCACTAGCAATATTTGTATGAGAAATGGCAAATTTCCCGATCCATGTCGCCGACACAATATTTTTACACAGTACTTTTCTACGTCACCCATAATATTGTATGATACATTGAAATATTGACGAATTCATCACCTATCTTATCATCAACACAAATTCGACATACAACCATACCTTAAAAATTTCGACACAAGTAAACAAATTGCAGATATTTCGTCGACACAGATTAACACCAGCAACATTACAAAAATTTCGACGAGAGTTACCAGCAAATCTCAAAATTCATCGTCCACAGACAGTTTCCACATGTGTATGAGAAAAGGCAAACGAGCTTACAGTATTAGAGCAGGGCACGGCGTGAGCGGTTTCCCCCCGGGTTATAACTCCATGTCGTGCGCTTCGTCATCGCTGAAATCGCTCATAGAGCTCTCTGTGTCGCTGGAGGCGCCGTTGGCCTTCGAGGCTGCGCCCCCTACGCCGGTGATAGCGTCCTTCTCTAGAAGGGCTTCCTCGGTCGCGAATCTTCGCACGTAGTCTGGAATTTAACAGTTTTATATAAGGCCTTTTTTAGTCGTCGAGCAGTCTTTTACGAATAAACTGGTCGGGGCTAGAATTATGTGACTTGGTGCCCTGAGAAGGACGTTATGCCCACTAAAACCTCTCCGGTGACCTTCGCTCGCCATTTTTTGCCAAACCACGGGAACATTAAACCTACCGCGGCTCTACATAACCGACCTTACATAAGGTCTAACGTCTGGTAAAGCCCGAAACAGAAACGCAGAATCTAATCTAATAAACATCAAAACCTCTAGATAATATCAATTCAAATTGTTTATAAATTGGATTTAATTTGGTCTTTTCTAGAGAGCTCAACTTCAAAGGCCTTCCTTCCGTTCCAGTTAGATATTAATCAGACTAGTCTAGGCTACATGTTCCACATCTGCCCAGGCTCGCTTGGGCAAGCTGCATGGTCGTGCATAAGGAAATTAAATATGTAATTTTTATACTAACTTTACAATATATCCAAAAAAACTTATAACTGCACATAACTGCATTATCCCGACCCTCAAACAATGATAAAAGCTTCATTATTATTATTCGATCACTTATTTATCTAAAAACGATTATTATTTCAAAACTTGTCAAGCCTAACACAGAATTAATAAGTTACTAACATAACATGGACCTAAAATTGAGATAAGCTAGTTTAACGGTGTTGTCCGAAGTAAATGAATGTTATGTTTATTTTATCAACGACTTTTGATTCGACTCAGTACAACCCAGTGAGTATTCAACTTTTCTTAGGTCTGTGGTCTGATATACTTAATGTCTCGTATAAAAATAATAATCAATAAAAATCGTTTAAAAATTTTACTTTGTATGTTCGATTGATAGATTAGATTTGAGTAATATGCATACCTTTTGATACTATCATGGTTATTAACACTAGTCATTTATAACGGGATATTTACCATGATTTCAGTTGTTCCGTGATCATGGCGCACGAAACTGCTAAATATTTGGAAATATTTGGAAAATTCAAAATTCAAATATGATACATATCCCGTTTTAAATAACATTATTATGCAGACTTGTTCGCATAAAATCACAACAAATCACACATCAAACGACATTGGGAACTAGACTACCCAGCATACTTACCCGATACTTTCTTCTTGTACTCCTCAGGTTTGTGGAGGTACATGGCGGCCGCATCGCCGTTCAGGGGGTCGATGGGGTTGGGGTAAGTCAGCAGCTGGGGCAAGAATGACTCGAAGATATTCGACAAGTCTGCAACAGGTTTTAGAGCGACGTTATTGGTTTGCGAGTGAGTTGTAAATCAGGGGCCGTTTTCTCTATGAAATAGGAGATTCCTTGCCCAAACCGTGTAAAATCAAAATCAAAGTGCTTTATTTCCTTTAGACCTTACAGGACTCTTGGACACTTTGTGACGTCACAAAGTGTTCTAAATACGACTCTGTTCGATTCCACGCCGCTGTCTTGTCATATCTGTGAAACACGTTGGGATTGGCGATAGTGAATAAAGGCCCAGGCGGGTATTGGGAAAACATTGGACTCAGACCAGGAACTATCCGATCGGTAGCTAGACTGAAAGTGAAAGAAATCTCGTTGATAATAATGAAGAAATAGGAGTCAAATTGAACTAATTTGCAACCTCTGCGGCAAGCGGGTCCGCATACGACGCAGCTGGTTGCGGGTTCTATTCCCGTCTCGGGACAAATATTTGTGCGATCTACAGATATTTGTTCCGGGTGTTCTGGTTTTTCTTTGTGTATGATAAAAAAATATCTATAATTATTATACTATGATGTTCTAAGTATATTCTGTCATCTATCATCATCATCACCAGCCTATAATAGTCCACTGCTGGACATAGGCCTCCCCTAATGAGCGCCATAGATGGCATTATCATTTGGGGGTTAATGTCCATAATCCCCACGCTGGGCATGCGGGTTGGGGATCATCTATAGGTATCCATAATACAAGCTCTCCTTAGCTTGGGGCTAAAAGATGCTGGTGTGAATTTGTCCAGGATTATTTATGTAACATAATCATCAATCATGGAGCATCAGTATATCTGAAACAAATAAACTCGCTGCTCGCTCGTACATTGTCAATCATATCAGAGGTAAATCACACGCGTCTGGAAATGGCTAATCAAAAGGGGTAAATAAACCGAGGTCAACGAACTCACCGTAGAGAGCGGTCCAGGCTTGGTTGATGACATCCAGACACACAGTACCTGAGACCTCGTCTATATTTGGGTGGTAGACCTTGTTCATGAACCCTATAGAGGGAGACTTGAAAGGGTAGTGATCAGGTAAATGCACTCTCACGCGCCAGACGCCACCCTCGTAGGGAGCTGTAACAGGAGCAGACTTTTAAGAAGATTATCTGGAAGGCTGTCGAAGCTTCTAGAACCTACGACGTCATTCTGTGAAAAAACATCAAAGCTTGGCTCTGTCTTATCTTGTGATATCCTCAGCGTATAGTACAATCAGTTCATTGCGAACTATGACGAATACTCACACCAGGTTTACAGATTATGAATTAGGACAACATTTGTTAAATTCGATAAGAATTGGAGTCATAGCAGTTTCTTCGTGATCAATTTCCGGGTGTTTACATTTTAATTAGGAGCCGGGAGCAATCTTTTAGTGATGGACATTTGTGTGAAGCTGTCCATATCTTAATGCGGAAGCGGCCTCAACAAATAAATCCCTGCTTTCATTGACAACTAGAACCACAAAACCCGGCCCGGCTTTTTCAAAATCAAAATCAAAGTGCTTTATTTCCCATAGACCTTACAGGACTCTTGGACACGTCACAAAATACAAGTTAAATAAGTAATAAAATGGGAAATAAAGTGATCACTTTGATTAATTGTTCACTTCAATCTTTTTAACTTGCTTCTAGCTTTGCCCTGGTGCATAGCTGAGAGGTACAGTAATCTATAACTGCGTGATCTTAAAGATGAAAGCATACATATGGGCAGACAGTATGTAGTGAAAACCTTCAAACTTACTTCCAGGGGGTCCGAAGAATTTTACGCAGAACTCGTTCAGGCCTCCCAGTATGGTCACCTCGTGTTTACTTTCGATACTGTGTGTATGAGTCAATGAATTGCTGGTAAAGTTCAAATAAGTCGTTCTGGAAAGTTCGCTTACATTCTCAAGTAAAACAAAAACTCATAGGGTAGACAGCAAATGATAATAATGCATGCAGCTTCCTTAAGTCCTTACAAGACTCTTAGACTTATCAGAAATTTTAAGGAAAACAAGGACGATGTCCGTTTGATTTCATGTTTACATTAATCTAAGCGTAGTGATTAATTTAAAGTCCCCATGCGTGGGGAAAGCATGTTAAGAACTGAATGTACATACAAATACAAATCGTTTATTTACAAAAAGTGTGAATAAAATTGTAGTTGGAGCACTGTCTCCTGTGGTAGCTACAATGTAGCTGTGTTACAGGCGAACAGCTTCTTCCCACTAGAACTTATTAATCATAATCCTAAATAACATTTTGATGATAAGAATAAGGGCTACATGAGCTGTTTAGGGGAATTTGAATAACTTTGTTGTTATAAAGGTGTTAAAAATATGTTTATAACGTGCTCTAACCCTCTTAAAACCCTGATTTGGGTTGTGGTTGTCTTATAATATAACCCTACTGAGGTTATGCCCTATGTGCGTATCAGTTATAGTGGAAATTCAATGTTTACTACAGAACTCTACGTTTTTCATTTCGCTACCAAAATTATCAACTGGATAATGAGTTTACAAAACGAAATGATACGAAATGATAACTCAGAGATAAGACCTTTTCTCACGATTGTTGTTGTGCGTATATGAAACCTGTTTATTTTAGATTATGCATACGAACCATGTTTTACTATAAAAGAGGTTATTTTTAAGCATGACTCTCAACAACGGTTTCCGCATCGTTGTCTCTATTTCTACAAATAAGTATTTTTTCGAAATTCTTTATTGTTGTTTGTTGTAGAGGGTGTTGATGCTTTTTAAATGTTTTTTTATTTGAAGTATTCTTGCTATGCGGATTCCTAACTTTTTTGAAAATATTATACTAGGTTCATCAGGGAAAACTTAGGATTGTAATGGTGAATTCATTTTTCAAATCGGTCCAGTAGTTAAAGTCGGAGCCTATTCATTTTAAACAAACAAACAATTAAATCTTTCCACTTTATAAATTATTAATAGATAACAATTATAGTACAGATAATAATGGTTATTTACACAAAATCTGAATTTAAAGGACTTGCTATCTATCGATGACGCTGTATGTACGTACAGTCCGCGTCACATATAAGTACCCCCTATCTCAATGTATGTGGGACACAATAGTTGTTATTGTTGGGAATTTCAGACTTTGAGTATTATGGGTTCGATCTTTAGCGGCGGAGTGATAAATTATTGCATGTGAAAATTTGTGACAAGTTACAAGGGAATTAGAAGTAGTCGAAAATATTTTGTAGACAAGGGAGATACTTAATTCTGACGCGCACTGTACATTGAAAGTAAGTATATATATCTGGCAAGCTTTGTTGCACACGATACGATACGAGTAAATGACCCTTCGAGGCGACCTGAACACTTAGCCTATGAATTTGAATCGATTCTGTCTGCCGCCAGATTTTCATAGGTCTGCTAGGTTCAATAGATGCTTTTACAATTTGGCCTTGCTACGATGAAACTGGGATTCAGGTGCTTTGACAATACGAAATATTTTTAAGATGTAGAAATTAAATAGATCATGAATCTCGTATAAAAATGTTGTTAGAAAACACTTTAATTATTTTTTAGATGCAAGCTAAAGAACCAACTTCCTGTAACAATATACAAGAACTTTGCTATTGGTACTTTCTTTGGCAGGGTTATAAAAACATCGCATCTTCGGCGGTGAACCTACGAAGTGGCGATCTCAATATTATAGGCCTATCAATGGCCGCAGCGATACTAAAGCAACAAAAGATAAATAAATGGTTATAAAAACCAAAAACACTTTGATTGATTTTAGTAGTTACCTAATGAGATGTAAACGTTTAGAATATATTGTACAGAATATAATCAAAAAATTAATCTAATAATCTGAAACGACCGTGAACATTATATAAATAATCTTTACCAGGCCTCTAGTGATGTAACTATACCATCTTTTCAACTATTTGAAATACGTTAGCTAGTTTCTACCTTTCTACACTCAACTATGCCTATTTATAATATTTTTTACGTTGTTTGTATTATTATATTTCTGTAGTTCTCTTGCTAATTACACTTAATAACTTAAATAATAAATAACCAAATAAATTTATAGCACGTCTTTTGTTTCTAAGATGTGTGTTATGTAATACCCATCAGCATTAAGTCCAACTTTTGTAAACTAAGAAATGTGTGCAATAAAGTATTTGAATAAATAAAGAGACTTCAAAACACCGGTTTCGAGTCGAAGTTTGTTTTTCACAACGAATGGATTATAAGTTAAACTGGCGCAGAACTATTATTATGGCGCAGAAAATAATATAATTTAAATTTTCATACCTATTATGCTGCGCTTCCGTCAACATTAAATTGGAACTATTTTCTGGGTTTTTTTTTCGATATAAACGATGATAAATGAGAGAAAAGAAATTGCCGCCGTTAGACAAAGATTTTAAATTGTTTCAGACGGTCATTGAACTTTATCAGGGGAACGGCCGCGAAAACTATCTGAGACAGATAAAGAAACCAAAAATTATTAGGAATTCTGAATGTGAATTTGAATCTGTTAGATTTTATTAAAAATGTAATACCTATTTAAGTGAGAGTCGCTCCGCTGAAAACTAAAAACAAAATTGATGTTACCAATTTAATTTCGTATTTCAAGATTTTTGTTTCACATTACAAGGTGGTTTTTTGCCGTTTCGTTTGCGGTTTATGGTTTGATTCATTCCCGGGCGGTAACACCAACACCCTGTCGCCAACATTGACCATAAAACAATATGCTAGCTGATATGAATAACCAACTTTAAAGGAACAATCATAGCAAAAGGATTGTAAATTGCACATTTTTACTATTGTACTAAATCATAATCGCCTTCCAATGAAAAGAGAAATTACAATTATTTTAATAACTGGATGACCATTTTATAACTAGTATTTACAAATGCACACCTATGAAACACCTGAGCTAACTGCAGACTGTTGCAAAAATCTACAGGTAGCTGAACTAATCCATATCAAGACTAGTCGGTCGGTTTGTGATACACTACCAGATTTGTAATATGCAGAATTCATTTTTCGAAAACATTTTTTTGTAATTTTTTTTTACTTTAAGTAAGTCACAACACCCTTGTAAAGCAGTTTGCTTAGCTTTATCTGGTTTCTTTAACTTTTTTTTTACGTGGCTGTACTAAACAGCTTCAATAAGTTGATGGTGTCCGAATCGCCAGTAAAATATTAGAATCAAAAGTGTCAATTGGGACACTGTGTCCTAATAAATATTGTCCAAATCGACAGCAAGTCCCAGTAACTGAAAGATGTTGATGTTGTCACAATCTTTGCGACATTCCACCAAATTTTTTTTTTCAATACAATTTCTTCATAATTTACGTTTTTCCCTATGACGTTGAATTATTACATCATGTACCTACATTTACGAAATTATTTGTCCCAATACTGGTGACGCACACTTGTTACGCTTTAAACAAAACAAAAATGGAGTTATAATTTAAAATGTTAAATGCATTCCTACTCATTTGAAAGATATTCTTTATTCATAACTACCCGATGCCTTGCATATTCAGAGAAAGGCGCTGCCAAGCGTTGCCACAAAAAATCCCTAAAATAATTATTAAAAATTACATTATAAGTGATGGATAGAAATTAAATAGCTGTGACAGTTTTTCTAAAGTTGTTTTGGTGAGCGAAACAACTACAAGACCATGCCATCTGTACTCAGTTCCATAGACATAGAAGCATCTGGAACTGAACGGGACTTCCTGCATCTGGTTCAGTTGGCAAGGAAGAAGTGGCAAGCTTGGAGTCATACAGTTCAGTGATATCTGGGATAATAGGAATTCAAGGTTCATGCCGTGTGGTGCCGGCATAGAATTTCACCACCCCAACTCTTCCCGTGGGTGTCGTAAGAGGCGACTAAGGGAAACACACCGGGGGGCGGGCAGCAGCGCCTTCTGCAGAACAACTACACCGAACTGCGATCCCCAACCCGCATGCCCAGCGTGGGGATTATGGGTAATAACCCCCAAATAATGATGCCATCTATGGCGCTCATTAGGGGAGGCCTATGTCCAGCAGTGGACTGTTATAGGCTGGTGATGATGATGATGATGATGAAGGTTTTGGCACTAACATCAAAACAATGAGCCCTGTGTCAAGCTTCCTATAAACTTCAGACAAACTGCATTTGGAATCTTCTAGATCTTATTTGCAAAACAGATTTGAGAATCTTGGTTCAGCATTGGAAAGTAGTTTAGAATCAACTGGTTCTATATTCTGCAACTAAGGAAAGTCTTAGTGGAAGACTATGTAGGTATATATTATTTAAGTACCTTCTGAACGGCAAGTCAGACAATCACCAACTCAAATTACATAATTCAATATTAAAAATGAAATGCAATATTAACTTTGAAAAGATGTGACTTGTGATATGGCCTACATAGCAATATGACCTTATGTTTTGCCCTTTACATGTATGACCTGTTCTACTCCACACCTGGACAAAGAACTTCCCTAATGAGCTCTTTAGTAGCTAATGATAAAACATTAGGGGATGACATAATCCCCACACTGGATTTGGGGGTTGCGGATCTACAGGAAATGCTACACCCTGCCACTTGGTGCATATCCTGTAGTCACCTCTTGCAACACCCGCAGGGTTTTCCAAATTTAAACTGGCACCACACAGCCATTGTTGTAATGTTTTTTATTAAAATACAAAAATGCAGTAAAGGCAAATAAAATTATTTTATGTATTATTTTGTGTCTTAATGCTAAAGCATTCATTATTTTAGTTATTGTGCTTCAGATCAAGTTGGTAGACCAGTGTCCAGGATGCTCTGGTAAAGGGCAAAACTTGGCGTTAGACTCATTTATTAACCAAACCACTAACTAAGCCAACATTGCCGAAAAAGTAAAAACTACAGTGCTAATACACAGTCCACCACCTATGCCCACAAAGAAAAAGAAAGACAGGTGTGTATCTTGTATGTCTTTTACAGACAACATGTATAGCCTTGGGGCTAGGTGATTTATAGTATTATAGCTTGGCTTGACTTCTTTGTTATGGTAATGTGTCGTGATATAATACGCATATAGCTTATCTCTATGGTGATAAGGTTGATTTTAAGTCAAGCCCATTTAGTTATTGGGAAAAAAGAAGAGTTTTGAGATATATTCAAAAATCTATGTCAATCCAAGACACCACAACCAGATAAATTTAGAGATTGTTTGATATCCAGTTTTAATAGTTGTGAATTTTATCAAATAGATAGCCAAAGAATAAGAATTAGTGGATTATTTTGAGTGCCAAAGTCTTAAAAAACAAGGTCACAGATGTTTTCTACAAACAAACAGTATTGTTAATCATCATAAAGTAAAATTATATTTACATGATAAATAGGTACCACTGTGATTTTTTTAAATATTTCATTTGGTCAATGAAATTTTAACAAAGGTCAAACAGGGTCATTTTAGTTATATTGTTCTAGAACATTACTTATTGATACCTATTGTTTTCACAATCAGTCAGGTACACAAGTACCTACCTAAATTGTTTACATAGTAACAAAGCTAGACTAGGTACCACAAAGGGTCTTATTATTCTGCTCATGTATGAGACAGAGCTAACAAAGAAATAATGAACCATTTTAATTATAAGACTCTCTAATATAAATTATAAGGCCTAAAATGCAAGTTGCTTAGCGCGTATGGCCGTAATACACGACGAAAAATACGCAATTGAGACCATGGCCTAGATTGAATATTACGAAATATACAATCTAGTAGACACGGAAGAGCAACGTTACGTAGGTACGTGGTTTATCTACGCGTTATATATAGATATAGCCAACGGGCCGTACAAAGAATGCACGCACCTTTAGTTTCCCAGCCAAAGGTCTTATGAAAACCTTTGTAAAATTATGAAAAAAATAACAAAGGAATAAGCTACCCCCATCAGAAACACACCCCATATTGATTTTGCAAAGGGTAGTGACAATCAGCTGATGGCCCTTCGCTAGTTATTTACATGGAGGCCCTCGAACGCAATAGGCTCTTTGTAAAGACGATAACAAAGGATACAGCTTGATGACATCCGTGTCCATGCGACGTTTCCCAGCGCTCGGTGACGACATCTTCGTGATCTATTACTAATAAATCACAATATCGAACACGAACACCAGATAAAACTCACACTCCACGCAGCGAAACTAAATTTTCGTCCACCAGCACTCAGCAGCAGTCAGAAAAATAACATTGTAGAAAAACAATGGACACAAACCATAGACTAAAATTTCGAAGATGATGTGTCAATCGATCATGCTGACCAACATTTCGAAACTAATAACGAAATGAAATAGCGCTTATTGGACAGAATAACGTTATTTCCGACAAGTGTAAGACACCTTTATCATAAACAAGGAAGATAATGCGTCAAAAATTTAAAAAGGTTTGTTTGTTGTCTATGCCTCATCATCAGCAAAAAAACTTCGCGTGTTTGTTCGATCGAGGAAGATCTATTTTTATTTTAGCTAATTATAGATTTCTTTTGCATACACAAACCAAAAGTTAGTTAGCAAGGTGCGCGTGTCAACTGCGACGCTGTGTCAGCTAGCCACGATTGCGGAAACATGTGTTTTGATGTGAACATCAAGTGGTGATTTATGACAACAAAATTTTAATTATCTCAGGATTCCAGTGCTGGGTTGTGCCTGTAGTGATAAAGGGGCATTGTTATTGTGACGGACGTTGTTTAGCGGGTTCGGTTGAGTGCGGCGACCGTGGGAGTGAACTGTGTGACGTTTCCGGCTGCGATGGGGTTCCTACGGTGAATTCGTAATAATCTCACGTCCTGCTGGCATGGCGAACCCCGGGATAGGGGCCTCGTTTGACCCCAATGATATGACCAGGTTGGTTCATAAATCATGTTTACCCACAGAATTCAATCTTCATACTTGGGTGATAAAGACAGTGGATTTACTGCAACAAGTTACTTACAACTTTGCTTTTCTAACTTACAATACAATTGAGATAATAACATTATGTAATTTACTTTATTTTATAGTTTCTTTCGTCCAGATTGAACTGGACTGCACTGGCCAATCAATATTAGTTTTTTTTGCTGAATGATAAATGTCTCACAAACTGTTCCAGTAAAAAATATGATAGGTATGATTGTCAATTTTATCTGAAAAAATTGCTTTCCAAATGTCAATGTTTCAAAACTGTAGTATGTACCTAGTAGTAATGTGTTGAAAAGTTATATTTTGTTTGCATGCTTCTCCTTTACACTATTACAAAATTAGGGCACTGACCAAGTCTATAATCTTTTTATTACTACCCATGTTGCTCTAGAATTAGTTTGGGAAGTCTTAAGCCTGAAGCAAACTTAGGCATTCTGTCTACCTGCAGCAAATAAACAAATAATGCTTATACACTACATAGCACAGAGCATCATTTCGTCGTTCGGCAGTCAATACCGCGAATGTAACATTCAACAAAATTAACAAAATTAAATTTCAATGTAACATTGAAAAAAACGTGTAAATAATACTGTAAACCTACGAATCATATTAATTAAAGTATTTTTACGTACTCTATTATGTTATGATTGTATTATTACATGTTTTTTCAATGTTATGGTAGTATTTTGGAAGAAAAAGTAATGTTCGCGGTTTTTACCAACTATTTTTGGTAAAATCTTATGGTTTTGTTGTAGATCTAAAATTAAAATCATAGAATTTTCTGTTGACAATTTTTAATTATATTGACGAAGTAGTTCAAAGACTTTATAAAAATCTTATGAAAAATTGTTTGTACCTAAATGTTTTGTTTTGGTGACTTGACATCAACCATAGATTTGGCATTTAAGTCCAAATACTTTCAAAATGTTTATTCCTATCTTCTTCTGTTATGTCCCGGCACTTTAATTCTTCTTTTTAGATTGCATCTTATATACAACGCAATCCAATCTCTTACTTCTTTTATTATCTAGAATCCTCTTTTCGAAATCCTAAAAAGGATTTGCTTTAATTATTTATACTTTCTAATTGTCTCTTTTCGGCCGCGACGATTTTTTAATGAAGATGTTCTCTAATCATCCCGATAAATTTAAAGAAGAAGAAACTACCGGAGATGGAATATTTGTCTGTACATTAGTTGCCACGTCTTCAAGCCGCGGCAGAGGCTATATTTCTGGGTAATTCGAAGAGATTTTGTAGAGAGTCGACTGCCAATGAAGGCTGATGAGATGTTAAAGGGTGATCCGAGAGTTCTAGGTATGGAGGCTTTAACTAAGGCATGACGATGGACTAATCAGAGACTGCTGTTCTACTTGAGTGACAACAAAAATTTACTGAGACTGAAGATACAAATCCGTAAAGGAGAGCTGTGCCGATACTTCCAGGTTTGCAGGCTGTGACTGAGACTGACATCTATTCTAAGCATTTCTGATTCGCATGAAGGTACCAAATAGAAAATTTTCTTTAAGCTCGATTTCTATTTGATTCAATAAATAGTGTTGTTCAGCAACATTATAATCATCCCCATGTCCTTTAGAATATTCTCATCGCCTGATGATTCTTTCATCACGCTGTAAAAAATAATCGCTATTTATAATATAATCCAAATAAAGCCATAAGTTTACTACAAGACACAATCATTAGTTATGATTATAGTCATTACTAAATAAGAATTACCACGAACCTGCAAAAAACGTGGTCAGTCAAGACCGAGAATACGAACTTATTTTTAGAATAGTTTTTTTACATAGTGTTTTATGAAATAGGCTTACACTTAAAATTTTATTTAACTAACGCCTATTAAACCAGGTATTTAAAAAAAAGTATATTAAAAATACTTTAACTAAAATTAAAAACTTACCCAGAAATTACAACGTCGCGTATCGCGCTCTTGCGGATGAAATGGCTGCAGTAAGAAATTGTCATATTCGCGGTTTTATTGGCGCAAAATCACGTTCGCGGTATTGTATAACTCGTAAAATATAAGGATCGGGACAACTTTATGCCAAAATATTTATGCAGGATTGCGTATTTGTATGCGTAGAATCAAATAAAACAAAAAAAAGGTTTTCGTCAAAAATGTCACGTTCGCGGTATTGAATGCCTAACGACGATTTACAATAATCCCTGTTGTGCAATGGACAACAGTCCACCACCCAGGGTGGTTGTGGGATCACTTCATAGCATTGTCAAGACCCAAAGTCTAAGAAGAGCTGGTGTTATGGGACCCTGATGACTGAAACCTTAACCAAATATTTGGTAATCGTTACTTAATACATAAGTATGTCCAAATGGATATATAGGTCTGATCCTGACATTTAGATAGAGAACAATCCCTGTGCTTGGCTTACAAGGGGCGGCCGTTGCCCAGCTGTTAGACACACTGCTAATTGTAATCAGATAAATATATTGTCTAAAATATTAAGTTGCCTATATCAACATAAAATGGGGTAAAACCTTTAGTAATAAAAAATTACAGCTCAAAAAATAGAATTCATTCAAACAATTGAGCTAACTGCAGACTGGCGCAGCGCATCAACATTTAGATCCATACAGTGAGGCAATGCAGCCAGAATCTTTGGTACACCTTCAACTGGTATTGATATGGATCAGTTGCTTCATAGTTAACCGTAGTTTGTTTGCAATAAAAAATATGGTAAAAAATATTTAATTCTTATTAGAAATATCATCTTGGAATTGATGAATTTTTTAGACATAGATCTTCTCAACAAGCCAGTTTTGGAGTTTGTTTTTAAAATTTGGGGACTTAGTGCAACCTTAATTTTATCTGGGACCTTGTTGTAAGTCAAATAAGTACAAGACTTGTTTTATTAAGGTCTAGATTATAGTTGTTAGATATAGATTGTAGTAGTTTAATAGACTAATAGTCTTATAGACTAAGGGGTGATTTTTATTAAAGTTAGTGCAGATAATCTATTATGCAAGTAGGGCTTGCATTAAAATACTATAACATGCAGGCCTCCTAGTATGTACCATTGAGTGAATGCTACACCCATTCCGTAAGTACATACAGGTTGATGACAATGAGGTAGTATATGTGGTATATACTAGGTAATTAGTAATACCCGACAATTCACACAGCATCATCTAGCCCCAAGCTAAGCAGAGCTTGTGTTATGGGTACTAGATGACTGATACATATAATAAAATATTATAACATATTTGTATAAATATTTTTACTATACATAGAAAACGACCAGAACACCCTGAACAATTATCTGCATATCATACAAATATTTGTCACAAAAGGTTGTTGAATTGTTTTTATTCTAGAAAATAAGCAAAAAAATTCTACTATTACTGTTTAGTATTTATAGCTCACGTACATACATGCACTACACTTATAGAACACTAGTAGGTATGTATGTGTATATTGATATATTATTTGTTACCTCTATGTCGAATTGGGTGGGGGATTTCGTCCGGTCAAAAATTATCTATTAAAAGCGGCCAATGAAGAAAAATAAAGAAGAAGAAGAAAAGAAAAATATTGACACTTCCTTGACTTCCATCTAACATTTTTTCGGGAGCGGACGGACTGCGGAGCTCAGAGTTACAGACGTCTGTGCAGGAATTCAAAATATATTGGGTGAGCTTAGAGATTAAATATAAATTTTGTAGTATATTTATGATTCTGACTGCCACCCCAGAACTACGAACGGCGAAACAAAGAGGCAGGTTCGGCGTCGGACCGCCAGCAGCGGTAACGTTCTGATCTCAGACGTGAGATTGAACATTTTGGTCCTACTCGAGCGCGGATTGGTCTGACCCGAAGCCCTGTAGTTTTGTCTTTCGTGGTTCTGGAACATCATACACGTGGTGTCTCTAATCGAAGCTCCTCTGGCGGTTTATGAGTAGCGTTCGATAGGGAATCTATACACCCAATTTTTCATTTGCGGCGGCTGTAAATGAGTAGGTACTTGGCGGTGAAAAGTACCCATTTCAGTCGAACTTTTCTCAGAAGGTGGTGGTTTGGTGCCGACCGGTCCGGGGCCAGCCGACCATCAGAACACTGCACAGAGTAACTCAAATTATATGATATTGCGGTAGGGCTACACGTATTATATAATTAGTGTCCCCTAAATTCATTAATTTATTCAGAACAAACATTACACCCGGATTTTCTTGTGAACGGCAATTTCGGGGTTTTCATTTTGTGTTTGTAGGTATTGTGTTGGTTTCTTAGGAAACCTAGCTTATTCCTGTCTAGCGGATCTAGACCTAGGGTTAGGTAATTTACTATATATATTTGATGCTTATCCGCGTAGCGTTTTCTCATTTATTTGTTTTATTTGTGAAAATAAATGATTGGTGGTGCCGGACGAGCCTGCGCGGCGGCATTAGAAGCTTTGCGGTTCTTTCTAGCTTGGGTTGAACTGTAGAAACCCGAGCAATTCGAAACCCTCGAGGGTGGTTTTTATGTAAATTAAATTCCTAATTAATGTTGTTTTTTGTTGTTTTGTTTTAATTTGTTATGCTTAGATAAAAGCTGAAAAAGATTTATAAGCAATTAAAGTTAGAGAGTTAAAGTAAGGTAACCTATATTCAAAATGCCTACTAAAGCTCAGCTACAACTATTGAAAGTGCGGAACAGTACAGCAGTGCTGAATTTAAACATTCTTTATGACTTAGCAAAATCTGACTTGGGATCTGAGCAAGCAAAGGGCGAGTTTAGGCTTAGGTATGGGGACTTAGAAACGGCTTACTCTGAGTTCACATCTACAAATCAGGAACTCCAAGCGGCTTGCGAGGATGGTGAAGGTTCAGATAGTGGGATGGATAAATATGTGGCTTACAACAAGAAATATTATGAAATAAAGCAAAAATATGCAGAGTTGTGTCCAAGCTCCAGCTGTGTGTCCTCGGTTTATGGGACTGCAAGCTCTTTGGAAGGGGCCGGTAGTAGCAAGCGGGTGCTCCTACCGAGAGTGCAGTTGCCTACATTTTCGGGGAAAATAGAAGAGTTTTTGTCGTTCATGGACCTCTTTGAATCTTTAGTAGGCAAAGATTCATTGTTGAGTGACACAGAAAAACTATATTATTTGTTAGGATCGTTGTCAGGGGAACCAAAAGTAATCACTCAGCATCTGTCTGTCACCGGTGATAACTATTCAATAGCCATAGAGTTATTGAAAAATAGATATAATAACAAGCGGCTTCTTGCGGATAAGTTGTTACACAATTTATTAGGAATGTCTCATGTCAACAAAAGTTTGAGCTCACTCAAACCATTTCTAAACACCTTGTTAGAGAATATAAAGGCTTTAGAAAAAATGCAATTCCCAGTGGCTGAGTGGTCTTATCTACTCTTTTATATAAATTTTCAAAAATTGGACAGTGGTCTCAAGAAACATTTTGAGGATAAATTGTCGGACAAAGAATTGCCTAGTTTTACAGATTTGCTCAGGTTCTTGGAAAATGAGGTCAGGATTATGGAATCTAGCGGGGAGAGTGTACATAACAAGAGTGGTTATTCCACATCGCGGGCTCACCATGCCACAGCACAGTCTGATGGTGTTTGCAAACTTTGCAAAAAGGGGAAGCATTATTTGGCTAAATGTGTGGAATTTCTAGCCCTAAAACCTAGGCAGCGCAAGGATAAGGTTAAGGAATTTAGGCTGTGTTATAGGTGCCTAGGAGAACATAATTTTGACAAATGTACATCAGGGTGGTTTTGCTATAAATGCAAGTCGATCAAACATCATCATCTCATTCACTTTGATTTGCCACAGGGTGGTACTGAGGGTAGTACAAGGGGGCCATCACCGGGAGGTGGATCTCGAACTACAGGCGGTGCGGATTCAGGTCGGTTTAGTGCACCGGAACCGTATAGGGAAGGTGCGCCGACAAATAGGGGAGATGGGGGTTACTCGAACTACAACAGGGGAAGTTCGGGTAATACCAACACAGGGGCGGCTTTAACATCGTGCAATCGATTAAAAATTTGTAACGAACAGCAAACTACTGTGTTGCTAGCAACTGCAATGGTGCGTGTCTTGGATGTCTGCGGGGATTACCAAGAGGTTCGCGCGTTGTTAGACGGAGGATCGCAGAGCACCTTTGTAACGGAAGGTTGTGCAAGCAGGCTAGGTTTGCGCCGTTTTAAGTCGGACATTGTATCGGTAACCGGATTAGGGGGGGTACCCGTGAGTAACTGTCGAGGGGGGGTTAATTTGACTATTAGTCCTAGGTACGCGGACCATCCTCGACTGGTAGCTACGGCCACTATCCTTAGTAACATAACTCATAGTCTTCCCGGTGCTACCCTGTCTTCCAATATTGCGGATTGCTACAAGGGGATATTTTTGGCGGATGAGCACTTCTTTGTGAGCCGACCTATAGACTTACTAATTGGCGCAGATCTTATGGGGGAGATCATGATAGGCGGAGTAGTCAAGGTGAACGATTACTTACCATGCGCGATGAACACAGTGTTTGGGCACGTGCTCATAGGTCCGGTGACCCACGCAGTGTCCCATTCGATTAATGCGGTTCACTGCTCTCGCTCGGTTTTTTCGGCGCATGTCACCACCAACCAGATATTAGAGCGGTTCTGGGAGGTGGAAGACATACCGGACGCGGTAATATCTAACCCTAAAGATACCGAATGCGAACAATTTTTTCGTGACACTCATCAGCGGGACGAGTCGGGTAGGTATATTGTTCGACTACCCTTTTTAAGTGATAGGCCGGAGTTAGGAGACTCGGTTAATGTGGCTAAGAAGCGGTTCCTGTCAATGGAGAGGCGGCTTTCCTCGAATGAGGCATTGCGGGAAAAGTATATAAAGTTCATGCGGGAATATGAACAAATGGGTCATATGTCAGTCTGTGACCGGAACCAGGCTGACTATGCTAATGGAAAGGGGTACGTCATACCACACCATGGAATTTTTAAGGCGGAATCGGAAAAAATTAGAGTAGTTTTTGATGCTAGTTGCGGGACGACTGCGGGGACGTCTCTCAACGATACATTACATGCGGGGCCAAGGCTTCAGCGGGATGTGATGGAGATAATTTGTAGATTTCGTATGTCGGAATACGTTTTCACCACGGATATTAAAATGATGTTCCGTCAAATCCTAACTCATGAAGATGATAGACACTACCAGCTCATTTTCTGGAGAGAGTCTGTCGACCAGCCTCTGCTCCTGTACACCCTCAACACAGTGACGTACGGTATGAAGTCTAGTCCTTATTTAGCCATAAGAACGTTAAAGCAGCTAGCTGATGATGGGGAGGCGGATTTCCCTGCGGCAGCTAAACTTTTGCGGTCATCAGTTTATATGGATGACATTTTAGGCGGGGCCGATTCTGAGGATGAAGCTAAACTACTAAAGGAGGACGTAACGCAGTTGCTTCGCAGTGGCGGGTTTGAGCTTAGCAAATGGGTCTCCAATAGTAAACGTTTGTTAGAAAATATTCCTGCGGAAGATTTAGAAAAACCTCGGACGTTCGATAAAGATGGACCTGGATTCTTTAAAATATTGGGGGTAGAATGGGACCCCAATAGTGATGCCTTCTCGTACCATTGCAAGTTAAAGGGTAACGAGGTATGCACCAAGCGGATAATTTTGTCAACATTAGCGAGGACCTTCGATCCATTAGGGTGGATAGCGCCGGTGCTTTTCCAGGGTAAGGTTCTCATGCAGCAGCTTTGGAAGTTGAATTTGTCGTGGGACCAGGCTCCACCACCGGATGTGGTAGCGGAATGGGATCAAATAATAGCTGATTTACCTCAAATTGAGAATATTAAAATCACACGTTTTGCACTGGGTGGGAATTCCAAGATTTGTTCGCTGCATGGTTTTTCAGATGCATCTGAACGTGGGTACAGCGCTGTAGTTTACTTGAGAACCGTGGTCGGTGAAAACAGTGTTAGAGTTTCGCTCATGATGGGGAAATCGCGGGTAGCGCCATCTAAGATGCAGATAACTATCCCCAAACTTGAATTACTAGGTGCGACTTTGCTTACTCGGTTACTGAAGTACGTCGCACAGTCCCTTCAGGATTTGGTGGAGATTGAGGAGATGATATGCTGGTCGGATAGCACTATCGTCCTCTCTTGGTTGCGTATGCCTCCACATACGCTACAGGTTTTTGAGGGGAACCGGGTTTCCCAAATTGTAAATAGCGGTCTGAACTTAACGTGGCGGCACGTTCCTTCAGAGCTCAATCCTGCGGATGTTGCGAGCCGTGGGTGTAGAGCGTCGGATATAGTTGGGCATCCCCTGTGGTGGGAACCTCGATGGCTTCTAGGCGACGCAGCTACGTGGCCTGAGGATAGGTTTAGACAGGAAAAGGACGTACCAGGCATGCGGAAAACATCGCCGGTACAGGTCCAGGTTCATGTGGGTACTGCGGAACATAACCCAGTATTTAATTCGTTAGTGAATAGATTTAGTTCTTTAGTATTACTGCAGTCGGTCGTAGCTTATTGTTTAAGATTTGTAAATAATTGTAAGAATCCGTCTGCGAAAATAGTAGGCGTATTAACGGTAAAGGATCGCAAGGTAGCCATGGAACGGCTGTTGATTATGACGCAGCAGGCGGAATTTGCTACGGATTTAGATAATCTGAAGCGAAACAAGCAGTGCTCTACGCGGTTGAGACGACTATACCCCTTTACAGACGACGTGGGTCTCTTGAGGGTAGGGGGTCGTTTGGAGCACGCTAATCTTCCGTTCCAGGTCAAACATCCGGTTGTTTTACCCAAAGACCATCCATTAACTACGTTGGTCATCGATCACGCACACCAGGTGCACTGTCACGTTGGTCCAACGGCCCTTCAGGCCATCCTCCAAAAGGAGTATTGGATCCTCTCGGCTCGGCAAGCCATTCGGACGAGGGTGTTCAAATGCATTCGTTGTTTTAGAACAAAGGCTAAGCCTGTAGAGCCTTTGATGTCTGCATTGCCAAGTGATAGGGTAAACGCAACAGGTGTTTTCCACACAGTTCAAACTGACTTTGCAGGGCCGTTCTCGATCAAAGCGTCGCGGCTTAGAAACGCTAAGGTTTTGAAGGCGTACCTCTGCGTTTTTATATGCTCTGCTTCCAAGGCGGTTCACTTGGAGGTTGTTAGCGACCTGTCCACCGAGGCATTCACGGCAGCTTTAACGCGATTTGTAGCTCGGCGCGGTCTCCCGAGCATTATACGGTCCGATAATGGCACAAATTATGTAGGTACAAGTAGGCACTTGAACGAGGTACAAAAGTACTTAGCAAGTAAGGACACGGAGCTGTCTCTGGGGGACGTTGCAGCTAAGAGCGGTATCACTTGGCTGTTTAACGTACCAGGGGCTCCTCACTTCGGCGGTCTTTTCGAAGCAGCTGTAAAATCTGCAAAAACTCTCCTAAAGCGGATGATAGGGGAACAGGTTTTGACGTACGAAGAACTGAGTACAGTATTCGCCAGGGTTGAAGCGGTACTCAATTCTCGGCCACTTTGCCCACTTACGCAGGATCCCCAGGACCTAGAAGTCCTGACGCCTGCACATTTCTTGGTAGGGAAGTCTTTACTTTCGGCTCCAGAATACGATCTGGAGAAAACCCCCGACACGAGATTAGGTCGTTTCAAATTGGTACAAGCTATCTCACAAAGGTTTTGGAGGCAGTGGAGTGATCGGTACCTTCATTGTCTCCAACATCGAAATAAATGGACAACGCCAGTGGATCCCCCAAAGATAGGTGACCTGGTGTTAATAAAAGAGGAAAATCTTCCCAGTCTCAAGTGGAGACGCGGTAGGGTGACTGAGTTGCTGCCTGGGAAAGATGGAGTGATCAGGTCAGTGAGGCTAAAAACTCTATCAGGAACCTTATTGCGACCGGTCGTAAAAATTTGTAGGTTGCCGCTGGGCTAGGTCTCGTCACCACGAATCCTTTTGCATTAGATTAGTTTGTATTATAATAATGTCTTGCGGTATTTAGTTTATATTATGCGGATTAGTATTAACTGGATTAAGTTATCAAATTAGGGTTCTATGATTTTATTCATATGGTTGTTTAAGATAAAGGCCTTTCAGCCTTTCTCGGGCGGGGGGATGTTTAGTATTTATAGCTCACGTACATACATGCACTACACTTATAGAACACTAGTAGGTATGTATGTGTATATTGATATATTATTTGTTACCTCTATGTCGAATTGGGTGGGGGATTTCGTCCGGTCAAAAATTATCTATTAAAAGCGGCCAATGAAGAAAAATAAAGAAGAAGAAGAAAAGAAAAATATTGACACTTCCTTGACTTCCATCTAACATTTTTTCGGGAGCGGACGGACTGCGGAGCTCAGAGTTACAGACGTCTGTGCAGGAATTCAAAATATATTGGGTGAGCTTAGAGATTAAATATAAATTTTGTAGTATATTTATGATTCTGACTGCCACCCCAGAACTACGAACGGCGAAACAAAGAGGCAGGTTCGGCGTCGGACCGCCAGCAGCGGTAACGTTCTGATCTCAGACGTGAGATTGAACAATTACCCTAATACTGAACCAACTAAAAGCTGTCGTCGCGCATCTTAGGGTGGAGCTACATACTTTATTTTGATCTTGGAAGATTTTTACAAATTACTGTACCACACCGCATATACACTCGCATAACATAAAATTTTTGGCCATTTTGCTAACCATTCCAATAGTTTGAATAGTACCAGAAAAAATAATTATTAAAATTATCAAATATTTGGATGTAGTATAAACTGGATAACATAACATCATGTTTTTGTTAAGCTCACACACAACTAGAGTCAAAAATAGTCAAAATGATTATGTAATTATTACCCAACAGGTATTGTATGTATCCACTATTAAATACCACCTAAACCTGGCGCATTTCATCTTACGATATCGGCGGGAAAAGTTCAGGTCGTAATACGACTAAAGGATATAAACGGGAGATAGACATATAGACATTTTATTTTTAACAACATACATAACAAGGTGGCGTAGAAGCGCCCAGTTGCAGAACAGATCCACCACCGAACTGGCTACCTAAGCCAACCAGCCTGTCCAAGGGTAGCGATAATGGCGCCCTAAACCGTAGAGGGAGCCTATGTCAGCATTAGACATATCACAGATTTTAATATCATTAGGCTTACAAAATAAGCACTTACACAAGTCATTTTTTGATAATAAATTATTATGAAGTAAAGTAAATAGATGTAATAGAGAACATTTATCTTCAACCCAGATTGGTTGACTATCTATACTGGTAATAGTAAAAAGAGGAGATTTTATTGTTTGCTTGTTTGAATTGAATAGGCTCTGAAACTACTGGATCGATAGGTGAGATCGTGGTCAAACGGAGGTCTAACAGTTACAAAAAACAAAAATCGATTTGAAAAATTCTTTCACCATTAGAATCTTAAATTTTCCCTGATTAACTGCTTTAACTTGATTATACCTGCTTAGGTTTTAGAATATTTCAATATGGAATTCGCATTTCTTTGCCGCTGCTATGATTCTGCAGCTAACCCTAAAGGACTACTTTAATATAATTTTAGGTTGACAAATTCATTACTTATTGTTTTTTAAACTTACGCGATCTGAACACATAATTATTGTTTGTTATTTGTGTCCAAACCAACCTTACAGGACTCCTCGATACGACTCATTATGTATTTGATTGGTTGAGTGTTCCTAAAAATTAAATTTTAACTTTATATTATTACAGTTGGTACTTCCGCGATCTATCGCGAGGTGAAGCCACTCGTCTGCTCCTCAACGAGAAAGAAAGTGGAGTGTTCCTGGTTCGGGACTCCAAGACTATAACTGGGGACTATGTGTTGTGCGTCAGGTAATATTATGCTTTATGTGAAGGGAACTTGAGCTTCCTAAGTTACTTATAAGTCCATCCAAATGATCCAAATATCATAATCTAGCCCACAACTTGGGGCATGGGCCCTAGATTACTCCATATAATAATAATCATATAACAGGTACTCATAAGACAATCATCATCATCACCAGCCTATAATAGTCCACTACTGGACATAGGCCTCCCCTAATGAGCGCCAAAGATGTCACTATCATTTGGGGGTTAATGCCCATAATCCCCACGCTGGGCATGCGGGTTGGGGATCGCAGATCGGTGGAGTTGTTCTGCAGAGGGCGCTGCTGCCCGCCCTCCAGTGTGTTTCCCTTAGTCGCCTCTTACGACACCCACGGGAAGAGATGGGGTGGTGAAATTCTATGCCGGCACCACACGGCCATAAGACAATACATTACATATTTTTTTTTCTTAAGTATATGGAAAAGATCTAGAAAACCCAGAAATAATATTTGCATACTAAGCACGGTTGTCTGGTAGAGTGCTCTTGAGTGATGTTAATTGTCACATATCGTATGTAATTGTATAAATGTAATTTCTATTATGTTTATCATGTGTATCGTTGGGCCTTATAATATGTCCATATTTTTATCAGCAATCCATTCTCCCGCAGAGAAGACGACCGCGTCTCCCACTACATAATAAACCGGGTGGTGTCAGCGGACGGCACGATCCGCTTCCGGATAGGAGACCAGCTGTTCGCGGACATGGCTGCGCTGCTGTCGTTCTACCGGCTGCACTATCTCGACACGACGCCGCTCACCCGGCCGCTGCCGCAGACGGGCATAGTGGCCGCCCCTCAGCCACACCATGTGTTGGAGCTGGTGGTCGCTAAATTTGACTTTACCGGAAATGTAAGTTTTTGTAATATCTTCACTCGTACAAGGCAGGTTTGGTTTGGCGCCGACAGCCTATGTCGTGGCTGCTTCCAAGAAGAGGAGACTGTGGAACACGTTGTAGTACACTGCACGGCCACAGAGGAGGCCAGACGGAAAACGGGGTTGATGAGTATCATTGAGGCATCAACCCTATCCACACCCACAGAAAAGCTGATTCGAAGCTGTCAATCACCAAAGGTCCTGCTCCGGTAATTCAAGGAGCTGGGCTGGTTAGGTTAGGTTTGCCTGTTTAGGCAGGGCGATAATGCACAATAAACTCCCATGCGAGATGTCAGTGCAGATAGGAGTGATCTCAGTTCCCCCACTTAGAATTAGAATTTGGAAGGTTTGAAGGAACTCCCATGCGAGATGTCAGTGCAGATCTCAGTTCCCCCACTTAGAATTAGGCAGGTTTGAAGGAAACAAGTGATCGTTTCGACGTCTCGTTTATTTATCCCTAAATACTTATAAAATATAATGTTCACTCGCTAAAACTTATTTATTGACCTGCGTAGCATTTCTGACTGCGCAACGCATCTGTATAGGTATTACAAAATAAATAATTTATTCAAAATTACTAAGGAATAACAGAATAACAAATAGTACCTAATTTTATATTTTATGATAAGTTGATGCACATGCCTGAACTAGGTAAAAAGCTGTTTTTAAAGCAAATAAATTGATGATGGATGATAAACAAAATAATGAAAAAAAAATCCAATAGACACTGTAGCATATAATCGTTGCATTGGTTTAAATTACTTTACAGTCAGTTCTTAAAATGTCTGACTTACTCACGAATTACTATTTACGTAGGTAATCAATAAAATAGTTCCAATATTTTCTTAAAGTAGGTAGCGAAAATTTCCCACATTATCCAGAACAATCATTATAAGAAATTGTGAAAGTTGACTTAGAAATTTAGTAACATGGTGTCATGATTGTATCATAAATAACTAAATACGCCATGTCAATAATTAAACAGTATTATGTATATTCGCCAATACACAATAGGTCATACCATATCTGTGGTCATACCTAATTTCATCCAAACGTCTGTGTATGTTAAAAATAACTCGGAAGGAACGGTTTTTTCGTACCAGATGTACGATACATTAGTTCATTCGATGTCTGGCTGGAACTGGGTGCAGCGAGCGGCAAATAGATAAATCACTTTGAGAAATATAAATCTAAATGTAAAAAATTTATAAAGCACGGTTTTATCTTACTTTGGTATTAGATGATGCTGCGTAAATTTAATACCTATATTATATTTACGCAGCATTATAAATTTATTTATAGTAAAATTTATTGACAAATAAAAAGTTCGTTACAAATACAGTTAGGTTTTCTCGAAACAAGCTACTAAAGGCAATGGCAGGTATTGGTTTAAATAATTCCACTAGTGATTTAGAATAATGTCCTTAAATGGAGTTTCTTGATGATCTCAGTAATTTGTATTACTCTTTTCCTGGTAAATAATAACATAAATGACAACGCGATTTTAGACTTATGCAATGAGACTAGTTAAAAATTTTTAATTGCGGAAAAATCACTTCTCTTTACACATGGGGTCGATCGGCATTATTATTTTTACGGTATTTCCTATAGCTATTAAAGTAAATTCTTACGGTTTTCCGCCGCAAACGTATATTTCTTTTCCTGGGTCTAAACAATGATAAACAAAATAGTATGGAGTTCAATATTAATTTAAAGGCTTAGTCATAGTTCAAGCTATAATTATGACGATTCACCGTCATTATTTTCAATACTCGTACAATTCTTCTTGAAGCTAGCATGGACAGAAGGAATAATAGAACACATACATACATCAACAGCCTTTGAGTCTATAATGATTACTTAGTACTATTTTTAACGGGTATTTATCGCGTAATTTTTTTATTTATCTCGACCTTTTTTGTGTGTAACAGCTGTATATGCAGTATAAAAATTTTGTGAGCTTATTTCCGTTAATATAAAAATACTCTTTTAAGTAACTTAAACCAGCTGTTTAGCTCAGTTGTTACGGAACATACTGGAAACCACGTGTGCATTGCGTTATTGGGTCAAATGTACAGTCTACCCAAATATTGTTACTAGCTGGGTGCCTGCGGTTTCACCCGCATAACCCCAGATTCCGTGGGATTTTCAGGATAAAAAGTGGTCCATATGTTATTCCAGGTCATAAACTATATGTGTACCAAGTTTCATAAAAAACCGTTTAGTGTTTTTTGCTTGAAAGAGTAATAAACATAATTACAAATGTTCGCGGTTATAATATTAGTAGGATGCATCGCTTAGCTTTGAACTTTATTAATTCTCAACCTTAGATCCTTACTATCAGATATTGTCTTAACCAACCAAAACATTTTACTGGAAAATATTTTACGACAGTGCATCGCTGGTATCATCGGAGTAAATCGCAGAAGTTCGAAACAAATCCTGTTTGACCTTCATTGATCATTTATTTGTTCGGCGTCCGTTTTCCAACTCAAATTTTAACTGATTTCCTTATTCCTGCTCTGCTTGAGACGAGAGAAATTGGGAATTTATCGGTGTCTGTGTGTATTCTATGTATAATAATAAGTGAAGCTTCCTGATATGTATTTTTTACATCTTCTTGACCATGTTCCTATCAATTAAGTTTTTATGTAATCACTACATAGTTTAAAACAAAGTCGCTTCCCGCTGTCTGTCTGTTTGTTATATATATGCATAGGTCTTTAAAATTACTCAACGGTTTTTTCTAATAGATAGAGTGATTCAAGAGGAAAGTTTTTTGTATCAGCATTGCATTGCACCCGTGCGAAGCCGGAGCGGGTCGTTACTTATACTAGTTTTACGGTTTACATATTATGGACCGTAGAGTACCTAATCTGTAACTTTTCTATCGTATTCCTAATATTATTTAATTAAAACGTTTATTAAAAACAATTACATTATTTAACAGAAATTAAAAACACAATTACTTACAATAATACTGATAATCTAATACACATATTGTTTTTTATTTCAGGACGCAGATGACCTACCGTTCCGGCGCGGAGAGCGTCTTATGGTGATCAACAGGGACGAAGAACAGTGGTGGACGGCGCGCAACAACCAGGGACGCACCGGCTCTATTCCCGTACCTTATGTTCAACGGGTAGGTACATTAGAGAATACATATCCCCGTACCTAATGTGCAACGGGTAGGTAGAGTTGAATACGTATCCCCGTACCTGATGTGCAATGGGTAGGTACATTAGAGAATACGCATACACGTACCGTATGTGCAACGGGTAAGTACATTAGAGAATACGCATCCCCGTACCTTATGTGCAACGGGTAGGTACATTAGAGAATACGTATCCCTGTACCTTATGTGCGATGGGTAGGTACATTAGAGAATACGTATCCCTGTACCTTATGTGCAACGGGTAGGTACATTAGAGAATACGTATCCCTGTACCTTATGTGCGATGGGTAGGTACATTAGAGAATACGTATCCCTGTACCTTATGTGCAACGGGTAGGTACATTAGAGAATACGTATCCCTGTACCTTATGTGCAACGGGTAGGTACATTAGAGAATACGTATCCCCGTACCTTATGTGCAATGGGTAGGTAGAGTTGAATACGTATCCCCGTACCTGATGTGCAACGGGTAGGTAGACTTGAATACCTATCTCCGTACCTGATGTGCAATGGGTAGGTAGAGTTAAATACGTATCCCCGTACCTTATGTGTAACGGGTAGGTAGAGTTGAATACCTATCTCCGTACCTTTTGTGCAACGGGTAGGTAGATTAGATAATACCTACCCTCGTACCTTATGCGCAATGGGTGGTAGATTAAAGAATACGTATCCCCGTACCGTATGTGCAACGGGTAGGTAGAGTTGAATACGTATGCCCGTACCGTATGTGCAACGGGTAAGTACATAAGAGAATACGTATGCCCGTACCGTGTGTGCAACGGGTAAGTACATTAGAGAATACGCATACACGTACCGTATGTGCAACGGGTAAGTACATTAGAGAATACGCATTCCCGTACCTTATGTGCAACGGGTAGGTACATTAGAGAATACGTATCCCTGTACCTTATGTGCGATGGGTAGGTACATTAGAGAATACGTATCCCTGTACCTTATGTGCAACGGGTAGGTACATTAGAGAATACGTATCCCTGTACCTTATGTGCAACGGGTAGGTACATTAGAGAATACGTATCCCTGTACCTTATGTGCGATGGGTAGGTACATTAGAGAATACGTATCCCTGTACCTTATGTGCAACGGGTAGGTACATTAGAGAATACGTATCCCTGTACCTTATGTGCGATGGGTAGGTACATTAGAGAATACGTATCCCTGTACCTTATGTGCAACGGGTAGGTACATTAGAGAATACGTATCCCTGTACCTTATGTGCAACGTGTAGGTACATTAGAGAATACGTATCCCTGTACCTTATGTGCGATGGGTAGGTACATTAGAGAATACGTTTCCCCGTAACTTATGTGCAACGAGTAAGTAGATTAGAGAATACGTATCGCCGTACCTTATGCAGCAGGCGCTGCTCTGCAGAACAACCCCACCGAACTGGGATCCCCGACCCGCATGCCCAGCGTGGGGATAGTGGGCAATAAACCCCAAATGATCAATAAGGCCATCTATGGCGCTCATTAGGGGAGGCTTAGAGGACCAGCAGTGGACTATTATAGGCTGATGATGAAGAGATGTAGTTCAAAAAATAAATAAATGAAACTAGGATCAATCAAATTAAATTAAATTAGAATCTTGTTACAAATTAAGTTACATTATTTAACTCAACCAATTTGCTTGACTAGGTTTCACAGATGGTCTAACCTGTATGTTTTCAAAAATTACCGCTCATATTATTATTGTAAATTGCCTCCATTCCATGACTAAGACATTTCCATGAACTGGACACTGGCAGCAAAGTGGCAAATCAGACACATATTGCCATATCGAAGAAGTCAAGTCAACCTGTATGTTTCAGATCCTAGATCCAGCGGGCGTCCCGTACCCCCCCAAAGAAGCGCTGAACCACCTCGGAGACCCCCCCAGCCCCCCTAACAGCAAGCTGCCGCCGCAACGTACTAATATGCAGGTACTGATTATCTGCAGCTCTACTCAGCCATTTTACTAGTTTTGGTTATGTTAGATGCAATGATTTTTTTTATACTCTTATCCATCCAAAAGGCTAACAAGCATGCGGCCTGGCAGATGCGGGTACAACTTCTTGAAATTTAAGAAAAAGAGTCTTTGAATACCTGCAACATCGGGGACAATACACATGCTCTGTTACCCTCAGTAACTGGTGCCAATTTGTTGCCCTGACTCTTATGAGACAGGTGTCCTCGAAGGTACCTATCTACTTAAATTATTCCTTATAAACTTATTTTATTTATTTGTTTACACCACCACAGTCACAGCATAGTGTTATAGTATTAGTCTTATGTCTTATGTAGTTCTTAATTTAAGTAAGTATAACTATGTATATACCTACTAACTATAATATTAACATAACGTAGCATAAGAATAACGTAGGATTTTTGTATTTACTTAAAAGTTAAAGAGTTATACTCTTTAACTTTTAAGTAAATATTTTTTATATCCTGTCCAGAGGCTATCTAATCAGGCTTAGCGGAGTCGGAAAAATCCCGAAGTATCTCAAGGTCAGGGGTGTATCAGGGGGATCTTACACCTCACCATACCGAGAGAGAGGCATTTTAAAGAAGCCGTTTACAAGATAGGTAGACGACTCAAAAACTATTGCTAGATACAGCTACCTTATCTAAGTTATCGTGAACTATGCCAGGGATAGGAACGAGTGGAATAGGTCTTTGCGAAAAGGATCACATAGAACAAGTTTTTCCTTTCACTGGACAATCCACACACCATTGTCTAACCTCAGTTTTTGATTAGAACAAGACAGCTTTAAGAAAAATCTATATTATCCAAATAAAGACTCTATGGCTTTATAAATAAATATTTATTTACAGCGCACTCTGCCGGCGCGCGCGCGCGTACGACAAACGCGCGTACCGAACGCGTACGACAAAACGGCGCTCAAGTTGGAGGAAGGAGACATTATTACGGTAATACTTACATATTTGTTAATACATATTAGCTGACAAACATTGCCCTTTCCAAAATTCCCATTGATCAAGTTTTTTCTCCATATCCCAATTTTCCGGAGGTTTCCCAAATCGGTATGTTTTTATGATATACATAACCTAAAAATCTCTAATTTATGATTATATACGACGTTATTTAATAACGTCATATATCATCATAAATTAGTTTCTGTTTTTTATCCCAATAAGCCCCTTGAGTAGCTGAAATGTATAAGAAGTTCCTTAATATAAAAACTTTCTGTTCCAGGTAACAAAGATAAATATAAACGGCCAATGGGAAGGAGAGATAAACGGAAAAACGGGTCACTTTCCCTTCACCTACGTAGAATTCATGGATGAAGACACCCCCAGCTAAGCACTGTTGCACGTTTTACTGCCATTTCACTTACTCTTGGTTTGAAGCCCCGTCAAGATCTTATCAATGTCGAACACAGTAAACTTTCCTTACATTATTTAGACCGCAAAGTTAGAACTTTTTTACATGGAAAGATAGTTGCTAGCTATTTTAGTTTTACTATAAAAACTATCGTAGTTTGACGAATTCATTATGAATGTTAGCAGGTTAGCTACGAACCTATTTTATGTAGGAAGAACACCAACGTTTCATCCCTTAACGAGGGACTTCATCAGGGTGAGTGCGGCTCATGTCGCGCCCGTATCGCGCTGGTGTTCAACACAAAATAGGTTCGTAGTTAACCCGCTTACATTCATAATGTATTTTAGTTCACTTCAATAACGGTCTGTAAGGTAATTAGCGTGCTGTAAGGTGATGTACCGTTGAATATGCCCTTCAATTTAAACGATAAAAATACAAATATAAAAATATGTTCAATATACACAAAAGCACAAAATAACAATTGTCTGTCGTGTCGAACGAGTCAACATTTATTGTATTTTAAGTGAAGCACATGGCATCCCCAATATTGTTCACTTCCAATATTTTCGTTTTTTTTTTCTACTAGGGCTTCAAGTCAACTGTAGTAAGAGTGGTGTGGCGCAATATATCATACATAACAAACAATGCATGAACTGCCATGAATACAATGATATTTCTCTCATAATTCAAAATAATTCATAATTTTCCTATATGATATATACCTACTATATGAGTAGTACGTATGGATATTATAAATAACCATCTTGGAATTGCGTATCGTGTACTCACATCAAATATTTAATATGCAAATAATGTATACTTTGGTCAATTTTATAAGCAATATAAAAGGCCCAGCCAAAATATTAACAATTGTTTAAATAGTAAACAAAATAGATATAGTTAGTAGATAACATGATGCACAACTTAAAAAAGCCCTATATAATGTGGCCTTTACAATAGACGCAGAAAATCTTATTATAATAATGTTAAGATATTATATCATTAACATTAACCGACTGATGTCCAAACATGATTTTGATTAATATTTTTAAACTTACGCGATCTGAACACAATTATTATTACTATTTTAACGGGTATTTATCACATTTTTTTTTTTTGTTGAAATTTCGAGAAAAAATTATTGGTTAGTTAGTTAGTTATTAAGCCTGGTGTGTCCCACTGCTGGGCAAAAAGGCCTCCCCCTATAAGAAAAATTTATAAAAAAAAAAGAAAAAAAAAACGCGATAAATACCCGTTAAAATGGTACTAATAATAATTTTGATATTGTTGTGGTACTACCACCTTAAGTTGGCCAAAGTTTAGAAAGAGGTCTTTTTTGTTAATTTTAAAGTTTTTGTACATAATTATTGTCTATCTGTTTTATAAATAATCGCTTATAAGTCAGCCTTATGGAAGGCAACGAATCTATAAACTTTGTATGGAATTTTTTACATTTTTATATTCGTAGCAAAAATTAAATTTTTATTGTCGCCATTTATTTGCACTTCTATTTAAAGCGCAGGTGCATACGTTTAATGATAATGACAGTAATGTGATTCAAGCTCATTATAGCAATTTCTAATGTTGAGATTATTCGGAACTAATATTGAAATTCTATTAAAAATTAAAGTTTGTCATTAAAATTATGAAATACCAATCGCCCTTATACTCATTGCCAAGAACAATATAAAATCACCTCACTAGCCCATGTCACTGAATATAATAAAACGATATTTTTAAAACTTCGGCATGTGCATAAGGCGTTTACGATATATTAATCTTTGCTAAGCTAAAAATACATTTCACTAGAGTAATTGTTTAAAACAAACTTCATGTTGATTAAATATTTTTAAACTTACGCGATCTGAACACAGAATTATTAATACTATTTTAACGATTATTTATCATGTTTCTTTACCTATTTTTCCCGACGTTTCTATAGACATCCCGTGACCACGATGTAAACCTGTTGAAACGTCGGGAAAAATAGGTAAGTAAACATGATAAATACCCATTAAAATAGTACTTATAATTTCATGTTGATGGTTAAGGCGTCAATTTTGTCAAAGCATTGTGGGATCCGAACTGAAATTGTACAAAACTACAATCTATTTTCTTCTTCTCAAAAGTAACTGTTTTATTTATAATTTCTAAATAGACAAAGCTTTATGTATGTACCAATCTACCGTTTGAAGTTTCATACTAGCAACCCGCCCCGGTTTCGCACACAGGCAATGCTGATACGATTCTCATATTGTGCCTATAAAACTTCCTCTTGAATCACTCAATCAATTTAAAAAACCACATCGACGAGACGACCTCTGTGGCGCGGTGGGCGAAGGTCCGCCTGCGACGCAGGAGGTTGCGGGTTCGATTCCCACCTCGGGACAAATATTTGTACAATCTGCACATATTTCTTCAGGGCGTTCTGGTCGTTTTCTATGTATATTAAAAAATATCTATATATGTAATAATATTGTATTATGTTTATGTATATCAGTCATCTAGTACCCATAACACAGGCTCTGCTTAGCTTGGGGCTAGATGATGCTGTGTGGATTGTCCGGCATTATATTTATTTTTACATCAAAATTCGATGCATACTTTTAAAGATCTAAGCATACATAGAGGCAGATAAACAGCGGGAAGCGACTTTGTTTTATACTATGTAGTGGTTAATAGACATTAACGAAATATAATATTGTATTAGACATAAGTTATATAGGAATGTACTAGTGGTTTCTTTTTCACTTATTCCACTAGTGGAAAAAAATTAAGTGAAGAGAAATCAATAAAAAAATATTTCTTCTTTTATAATAATTATCTGTTTGAAATTTGACTTGTCTAATTTAGTAAGCCTAAAGAAAAAAAGTAATTGAATCTGAATTATGATATGAACTCCTTAAAGGTAGATTGGTATATCGCCGATGCCCATGAATATTATATTAAAATGGGGTTTTGTATTATGTTTATATGTGATTCTCAAATGCTTTACATTATTGACGATAAATAATATAGTATGAAATGAAAGAATGCACATAACTCTAGAAGTAAGCTTGTATGTTTTTGATGACTATTTTTACACTAATAATCTCATGTACCTACAGCTATTTTAACTCATGTGTATAGCTTTGAAGGACGAGCAAGAAATGCCAGTACATTTTTTTCCACGGTGTTTACAATTGTGTACAAAAAATGTTTACTTAGACTTATGTATGTTTTTCATCAATAATGGAGCTATACTTAAATATCAGCATTTTTATAATGTAATCACTAATCAGTGCGGCAAGCACGGGCTTTCTTGTCTAAGGTAGAATAGAGAAAAATTACGTCACTTTGACATCGAATGCGTACATTATTTGAAATTAATTTCTTCAATTTCAATGATGTACGCAATGTATGGCGATGCGATGCCATTATTGTCTATTCTACCCTAGAGAACAATCCCCGTGCTTGGCCTACAGATGCTTAGTTTGCATTTATATGAAGCAATTTATTAATTATTCTGTCTTAATGTAAAGTCATCTTGCATCAACCGAAACATTGATACTTAAAACAGCAGAGTTACTTTTAATTATATATATTTGTATTATTCATATAATACAAGCTGGTGCAAAAGTATTTAGTAAAAATAGTATTATTAATATATGGTTAAATGAACCAAGATTAATTAATATAGAAGGCATACATACTCATCAGTGACCTACATAAACAGGGTTTTTTTAGGGCTACCCTACTTTTTAGGGAACTTTTTAACCGTAAGAGTTATTCGAAAAGTCATGTTAGGACTGTGAGGAGTTAAATTCTTGACCTAGAAAAATTTTATTGTATATAAAAAAAAGACAAAGAAGTTATTTGGAAGAGAAAAGTGAGTTTTTATTGCGATAGTGGTTGGTTGAACGTGTTTCAACAACTTTGCTTGTATGGTCTTCGTACATTTACTTATTTACTATCAACAAAACAACCAAAAACTGCAAAAAAAATATTCATAAATTCACTTTTCCAATAAAACCTGAAAAACAATTGATTCATGTTACTTATGTTTTTCAAAATCGAGCTCTCCTTTCATGACTTTTCTATAACTCTCAGTTTTAGACTTCCCATAATAGTGTTTAGTAAAAAAACTGACCCTGTATACATAATAATAAACTATTACTGCCTAGTATCTCTAATAGTATCTGAGAAATCTTCATACTTTTGTGTCATTACATTACAACAAACGACAATCTTTCATTAATTTTATTTTAAACTGACTAGCTTTCACTAACCAAAAAAATCACTTATTTTGTAATGACTTGTAGGTTCCGTTTATCAATAACATCAATGAGTATTCAAAATACTTTAATACTACATGTTTATTTGACTGAACTTAAAAGGCTCTTGAACATATTTCAAATAATTTACTGTAAAAACCACAATAGTTTAATTAATTAATTATGATGATGTTCTTCCAAAACAAATAAGGTTCATATTTAAACTGGTACATCTGTAATGGATATAAGTCCACCAGATTATTAAACAATGTAAGTAATAGAATCCATTGAAAAGTATTTTTGAGATTAGTAAATCATTAACATAATGTATTGTACACCTTATTTAAGTCATTAAAATCTAAAATTTGTCTAATTTTTTATAAAGTTAATGTGTATTGGTTTAGTGATTAAAATTAGGATGAAATTATATACCTACTTGTTGTTTGTTTTTGTGTGAAATTTTCCTCATTCAATAAATATAGGTGACCACCTGATAAGCACCCAATGTAGGTCCTTGGTACTTTCTACTATTTTGAGTTACCTGATTCAATTACCGGCCTATAATGTGATAGAACGGTCTAACTAAAGAAGTTTTTCTTAGCAGTCTTGTCTCAGTTAAGCTATAGAATTTGAAAAGAGGTACTCAGAAAAATATTTCGTTCTTACGAATTGCTCGGACATGAATGTGTCAGTTAAAATAAATTCCGTCACTATTATTTAGAAATACCGGCTTCACACGGGTTTTTTTTTTAAATATGCCTACATTAACACGTTGGGATTCACAGTTTTGATACGGATCCCTAACGCCCTAATGTCATGATAGGCTTTTTTTTAAATTTACCTGACCGCCCCCCCCCCCCCCCCGTACCACTAATTTAGTAAACGGACACTGACAGAAAAGTGGCAAATTAGACACATATTGCCATAACGAAGAAGACAATTCAAACTGACACGAGCAGAGTTGTACCTAGTAAAACTATAGTGATTTTGGATCCTTATCTTATTTGAAAATATTCTATAGCCCAACCAATCCTATGTTCTTTATTTAGGAAAAATTTTGGATTCTAATGGTGAAAGAATTTGTCAAATCGGTCCCGTAGTTTATCTTATTTGAAAATATTCTATAGCCCAACCAATCCTATGTTCTTTATTTAGGAAAAATTTTGGATTCTAATGGTGAAAGAATTTGTCAAATCGGTCCCGTAGTTTCGGAGCCTATTCAATATAAACAAGTAATCAAATCTTTCCTTTAAATAAAATTAGGTAGAAGGTATAGATTTTCCTAACTCTTCTCAAAAGGTGAGCAAAGTTCGCGGGGCGCCCCGCGGCGCGGCGCGCCGCGCCCCGCTCCTCGTAAAACTGCTGAATGAATACTTGAATAGTAATAAATCCGTAAAACAAGAAGTTGAAGTCAAGTAAAACTGCTGGGGTGCGTTCAGAGGCTCAGGGTGCGGTTGTTTGGTGTAAATTTTAACTTACCCAAAGGTTCAGAACGAGTCGGTTGTTATACGTCAAAGTTGACATTATCATGACAAAACTGACGTTACAGTTGCCGGACGTTCGTTTGTTTTGTTTTTGTTTTGCGGTTACTTTTAGGTAAATTGTATCTACTGTAACTACGATCGATAACTAATAAATACTGAAAATTTTGAAATTTACTGTAGAAATCTTGATATGTAGGTAGATAACAAACTATGACAACGGAAAATATGACAGCTGTCAATGTCAGAGTGTTTTTCGTCGATCGAATTACACCGGTAAAAAGTTGCAACCGTCGGAGGTTGTGAACGCTCTAGATAATAACAACCGAGCGTTTCTCCTGAGGTTATGAACGACCTAGTTGCACTCCGAGCGCGCTCGAGCGTAGGTTGTGAACGCAGCCTTGAATGAATACTTGAATAGAGTAATAAATCCGTAAAACAAGAAGTTGAAGTCAGTAGTATTTCTTTAGAGAAGTTATAGAAAAAAAACACAGTTTTACTTTACATAAAAGTTTTGCATTTTTATGCACTAAATTGAATGAAGGTGTACCTACGATGAGAATTTATGTTAGAAAAAAAGTGGATTTCATTTAGATTATTTGTATACAAATAGGTGTTGATTAGGTAGATCCTACAACAATTTGAACCACCATGCCACCTCCGAGACAGCTCAGCCCAGCTCAAATCGAAACCCTTCTCTCGTTCATGGATGCTCATAGAGACCTAGCAAGCTGTGTTATCATGAGGACCCCTGGGAGTGATACTAAACAGCATGTCAACGAACTGTGGGAGACACTGGCTTCTCTACTGAATGCTGATGCTGATGGAGTTAAGAAGTCGTCACAGGCATGGAGAAGGGTATGTGTTTCTCTTAGGCTTTTCTCTACTATTGTATTATATATATCTGTCATCTAGTATCCATAACACAAGCTCTGATAAACTTGGGGCTAGGTGATGCTGTGTGGTTTGTCCGAAATTATTTATATATTTTTTATATACTCTGATGCTGGCAGTACCCTCTTGCCGAGAAGCCTGTCGAATGTCTCGGGCGCTCGTCATCTCAGACATTGTACGTACAGTGTTCCTACACACTCATTGTCTCTCTTGAAACCCCCGAGGCGAGATGAGCCCTCCAAGTAGGTACAGACTTGTGCTCCACCTGCCTTGGGGTGTCTTGGTTAGTTTGCACTGTTGGCACGATAGATCTGGTGAATACTCTAGTTTTATTAAGTCACCTGGTTTTGTCAATGCGGATCTAGACTTCTCATGGTTTTTTGTGCAAAACCCTAAACACTTAAGGTTAATATTCCAATTTAAATGATCTGATCAGTTCTGCGTTAATTGCTAATAAAATCTCATGGTGGTGTATTTTTGTAATTTTGTCCACTCTTTCAGGAACCTTGATCTGACTTATTTTAGGTAATCCTTGATTTTCCTCTTCCCTTTCTTCATCTTTCCTTTGCCTTTTTCTGTGTAATTATTTTACTGGAAATCCTCAAATAAACTTTATTTCTAGTATTGGAACGAAAAGAAATATGCTGTCCGGAGAAAAGCTATGGAGATAACTCGCAGCATAACCTCTGGTGAGCCAGTCAAGATGGTGCTGAATGCCGAGGAGTCCAAGATACTGGAAATCTTGGGGAGACTGGCCGGAAAGGGAGGGTCGAGGCGGGCAGGGCTTGAGTATGCCAAGAAAGAAACTGTTCATGTGAGTTCAAGACCAGGTCTTCATCATCACCCTTATCTCACTCTAGGTGCGGCCGGCACAATAATTGTGGTCTACAGACAAATTGTTTGATGTTTCAATATCTAATAAACTCTGTCCATAGTATATTAGATTTTTAAACGCAGTAAAAAATTATTTGACTTAGCATGCCTATAAAATTCTATATCAATTTGTTGAAATATAGTAAAGGCATGAATGCAGCGACCACCACAGCAAAATCAAGTATTCTCATTAATAAATGAAGTATTTTATTAATCTTTTATTTTACAGGATGATGACTCTTCAGATTTGGATTCTTTGGACCAGTCGTCCAATGAAAACAGCAAGACTTTGTTTAACTGCAATGGAAGTATGGTTAATGAAGAAAATGGTTAGTATTAAAAATAAATAATTAATTGTAACAATTATTCATAAGACATTCGTGGCGCAGTGGGCGAAGGTCTGCGACGCAGGATGTTTCGGGTTCGATTCCACACTTTGGAATAAATTTTTATAAACTGCTTATAGGTCGTTGTTTAGTGTTTTCTGTACTGTATATATATATTATGTATATCTCCAATATTTGACATAGCCTTGCTTGTATAAATCCTGCAATGTAGGTACACATATTTAGGGATAACATTTTGATCATAATAATGTTCTCTTTCTATTTTGTAATGTTTTGATCGTGTCAGATAAATATATCTCATCTGATGGAAATAAGTAAAGATTGTTTATTTGCCTGCACACAATGTATTTTACACAGATGATAATAATATTTTAGTTTAAATTATGTTCTATTAAGATTAGTAATGCAAATGTTACAGTAATTTCAAGTTACGACAATAATGTATTATGAAGGTTTCAAAGACGTACTCCTCCTATTCACTCTTTTCTTGAAAAGACCCTTATCCCATCTTCTGACTGCATCAGGTATTGCTGCCTCCACCTTCGTGCCACAATGCAGATGGCTCAGCCAGACTCAGGCTGAGACCCTGATATCGTTCATGGACGCTCACAGAGACTTAGCCAGCGGGGTTCTGGTCAGGAACCCTGGATCAGACAGCAAGCAGGTGGTCAAGAAACTGTTTGAGAAGCTGGCTTCCATTATGAATAAAATGGATGGAGCTAAGAAGTCACCTCAAGCTTGGAGAAGGGTGTGTATTTTTTTCAATTCCTGTTATTATAAGTACTATTTGAACGGGCTTTAATTATTACATATATCTAAGTATCTATCTTTCTCTTACCTTGTTAGTTTTCGAGTTGGACAAAAATTCATCCCAAATCTTTTTTATAACCAAACCATGGTTATAAAAAAGATTTGGGACGAATTTTGGTCCAACTCGAAAACTAACAAGGTATGTGGTGAGACTTTTCAAAATTGTATGTATTTTATGTAGATTGTGATATTATATGTGTTCTGGTCGTTGTCTATGGATTGTAAAAATATCTTTCTATTCATTATATTGTATTAAGTTTAACAATAATCTAAACTCCCATTATAATAAATAAAGAAAAAAAATAATCTCATTCATAACCATAACACAAGCTCTGCTTAGTTGGGTTTGGGGCTAGGTGATGGTCTATGGTCTGTACAGGATTAATTATTTATAGTCTGCATACAAGTAGAATTTAATTTAATGACGACCTCTATGGACATTTACTCCAAAGGTCAAAGGAACAACCTTGACCAAACCAGGGATACGTTTAGTCACGTCTGTTTCTTTACGACTCATTTAAAATTTTAAAGAAAATGGCATTATTATGCTTTTCTATCTAAAAGTCTACAGCATGAAATACAGCAAAATAAATTAATGGTATTAATGACGAACCAATATAATTTTTCTGTTGGAAAAATTCCTACAACCGGAAAAATTCCTTCAACAAAATTGTAATTATTTTTTTAATATTTGTAATTAACTTATTAAGTATTTGTGAGCGTGAGTTCTGATGAAATATTTGTATCTAATTGCTGTGTCATTTCATTACATCCTCTGCTGGATTTAGGCTGTCTTGATTCATCAGCAGCCAATCTTAGTCCACTGCTGGACATCGGCCTCCCCTAATGAGCGCCATAGCACCCTTTTATTCAGCTTATTTTTTTATTTGTTTATTGAGATGCACAAAGCATAAAATAATATAGATCTTTAACTTGACTATTCAACAACAACATACATAAGTATGTTCATACAGAGAAATAAAATGGAAAAGACGAGTAGAGCAAAGGACAAAAAAATCCTAACAATAACAAGGGGATACCTAATTATTAATCTAGCCTAACAGTACTTATGTACCTATGTATGTATGCATGTATATCTACAGCATATCTACAGTTTCAAAACATAGATTCTGGAACCTAAAGCCGGCTCTACACTCGCGGTGCGAACGGCCGCGACAACTGCGAAACGCGAGTGTGGATGCGTTCACGCCTTCGCGTAGCTTCGCGTTCGCGCTTCGCGCCTTTCCCGATCAGGAGGCGGTTTTTTGGTCCCCGACAAAGGGTTTGTGGCGCGCGAACGTGAACGCATCTACACTCGCATTTTTCCGCAGTAGCGGACGTAAGGAGTGGTTGCAGAAATCACGTCGTCGTTGTCCATAGTCACGAAGAAGACTGTGAAGATTTGCGAGTGTGGAGGGACACAGTTCACGCGTGGATCGCGACATACATTCACGGCGTGAAATAACGGCGCGACTTCACGCGCGAGTGTAGAGCCGGCTTTAAGTATTTTTAGTGATAATCCAGCATCTGACTGCAGTCTTTCTCAGATCACTATAGAATGTCTTGATTCACTCACAAAATATTATTTAAGGCGATAACTATTTATTATTATTCTTTATCAATTCCAGTATTGGAACGAAAAGAAATACGCCGTCAGAAGGAAAGCCATGGAGATAACCCGCTGCATAACGGCTGGTGAACCCGTCAATTTGGTGCTGAACGCCGAGGAATCCAAAATCCTTGATATGATGGGGCGGCTCGCCGGGAAGGGAGGCTCCAGAGGACCTGAGTTTGATTATACTATTAATCTACCTGTTCAAGTGAGTAACTGATTCATCATCATCATCAGCCTATGTTAGTCCACTGCTGGACATAGGCCTCCCCTAATGAGCGTCATAGCGCCCTTTCTTCGGCGAGTAACTGATTACTAACGGTGCATTTCGAATTACGATTCCAGCGCTCATAGCGATCTCAACGATATATAGCGTTCCGAATTAGATATCACGCATGATAATGACAATGGAGTGTCAGTTTTCAGCGCTCAGTGATTTCATTGGTGATATCGGAAAATGGCGCCCTGTAATGACGTCTGACGCGACGTTGCGCTATGTTGTTGCGCTTACAGTTATTCGGAACGCTTGTGAGCGCGATAATGAAAAAGAATGTCACCTGCGACGCAGGAGGTTGCGGGTTCGATTCCCGCCTCGGGACAAATATTTGTACGTTCTGCAGATATTTGTTCAGGGTGTTCTGTTCGTTTTCTATGTATAATAAAAAATATCTGTATATGTAATATAACAATATTGTATTATGTATATCAGTTTTCTAGTACCCATAACACAAGCTCTGCTTAGCTTGGGGCTAGATGATGCTGTGTGAATTGTCCGGCATTATTTATTTATTTACTTTAATAACGCAAGCTACTTTCATGTTGTTCAAAATCTCTACCTATTTCTTTTTCCAGTTCACCCCAAGGTTGTCTGGAAGAGATCGCCCATAGCGATAAGGCCGCCCTTTATACTTCCGTTACTTAGGCATGTCTGTTTTTAATGTTTTCTTTCTTTGTGTGGTATAATAAACTACCACACAAAGAAAGACAAAAATAAATAATATTTTCTATCCTATTTTATTTCTATTTTTGTTTCCTATTTTATTTATTATTTTCCAGGATGAAGACTCCTCTGGTTTAGATCCCCTGGACCAGTCTTCAAATGAGGAGAAGTTCAATCCAGGTTCACCTAAAATACATGAGAATCCTACAATTGAAACCAAGATATTCACCTTCAATGGAAATACGGCTGTCGAAGAACCAGGTGATGAAACCTTAAGTAATATAGGGGGCAAAAACCTGGACTAATGAATGTTAAAGAAATTTGCAATTAAACTTTGAATGTTTTGGTGGTTCACTCATGTAAAAGAAACCTAGAGAAGGTTCAAATCAACTGTCATTTTGCTGTCTCCAAAACTACAATTGATTGTATAGCAAATTGTAAGCCATTTGCTTAAGCATCCATAACTTGACTAACCACATTTTTTCTTGCGTAAACCATCACCGCAAAGATATCCACTGGCCGAACATAGACCGTTCCCAATCATGCATGACATGACATGTTCCTAATGATCATACAGACCACTGTTGTTGCTGCATCATGTCATGGATATGAATGGTTTAACGCGCTGATGCAAGAAATTAAGTTAATTTACGTTCATTTAAGCTAATGTTGCTGTCGACTATGAATTTGCATCAACACACTCCCGCTTATAAGAGGCGACGACTAAGAGATATCCACTAAGTGTACTTTTGTAACAACCAAAGAATAAATCCATAAACTACCGAACTGTGATCATGATCTTGATCAGCTAGCCTGCCAAGACTGATGATTTTGGCAAAACCTTGCAAACATTGGCTTTTATCCATCAGATGACGTCATTTCGCTGATATCTAAACTAGCTGCTAAATTTTCACAAGCCCCAGTCTATAATTCTAACACTCCATTGCATATTTTGTAAGATTGAAACAGGCCTACATGCTACTCTGTGAGACAGACTTATTCCACAGGCCATATTAATATATGCCTTAAATCTAACTTATTCTCTAAATACAGATGAAAGATTTGATTGTTTTTTTTTGTATGTTTGAATTGAATAGGCAACGAAACCACTAGAACGATTAGAATAGACAATATAATATATTTTTAAAAAAATATTACTTAGGGTTATTATTTCACGTTTTCATAAACTTCAATAACAAAAAGTAACCAAACATGTATGACTGTGTAAAAATTTAAAAGCTTTTTTCATACACACCGTGCGAAGCCGGGACGGATCGCTATAAAGTTGTAAATAATCGTTTGTATCATACACGTTACAGCTCAAACATCCGAAAGCCCACCCCAATGGGCCATAGACATAGAAGAGCGCCGGACAGCAGCCTCGGAGCGAATAGCCTCCTGTTTGGAGAAGCTGACGACAGCCGTGGTCGGCATGCACCAGAGTCTGAAGACCTTGACTGAGGAGGTGGCGGCCATACGAGGGACGATGGCGAGACCGCCTTAACGGGAGAGGGGACCGTAAGTTTTTTTATGCTATGAAGACTAGATTCATTATGAATGTAAGTGAGTTAACTAAGAACCTATTTTGTGTTGTAAGAACACCAACATCTTTGTTCTTATTTCATCCCTTAACGAGGGACTTCATCAGGGTGAATTCTTCAAACTAGGTACAATAGTTTTTATAGTAAAATATGAAGACTTACTATAGTTACCTAGTTTAAGAATCTTTTCATTTATTGTATAACAATTAACAGGCTATTTATTATTATTATAAGAAGAATAGTCAACGTGACCCGTTTTTACAATTATGTATTATACCCCCTCCCCTTGGTAACAATCCTGGAGTTGTGACGTAGTAATTCAAAGCTCTACTTTAAATATAAATATATTTCGGGTCACGTTCTTGGTCTTGATTAATACGACGCTTGCCGCGTGACGCCCAGAATGCGTACATAAACAAGTGAATATATTGAGAAAAAACATGTATGTTACAGGAACTTAATTTACTAAAGTAGTGTACTATATTTTATAACTTCCTTTGTCTATTACCTGTCGCATCCAGGTGTGCTGGACAACCAACAAATCTTATTACAACTTGTGAAATATCAAAAATTGTTTCAGGCTTTGGTATCATAATCAAAGAATGCAAATGATTTTGGTTTCCTCCGTAGAAGAATGGATCTACAAATGTGGCACTGCTGGGCAGTAACAGTTCTGCTTCAAGAATAGACAAAAGTGAAGAGATACAAGAAGTCTAAGTCAAAGTAGTCAATAGATGGTTTTGTTGAAGTTGAGAATAAAGGATTTTAATTCAATTCAAGATTTTGATTTTTCTATAAAACAATTGATTTAACATTTGCATATAAAAGTACAATTATGTAATAAATAGGTACTAGACGACTATTCCGACTTATCGGGAAAAAATGTGAAAGATACTGATAAAAACGAGGATAAAAAGTGAAAGATACTGATAAAAACGAGGATAAAAAGTGAAAAGATACTGATAAAAAGTGAAAGATACTGATAAAAACGAGGATAAAAAGTAAAAAGATACTGATAAAAACGGAATAGTATCTAAGATGACTTACTTTTTATCAGTTATACTGCAAAAGATGTCTGTCATCTATTTTTTTTACATTTTTATATCTTACAGAAAAGTAGGTAGAGGTAGTAAAGATTTGTGATAAGATTATTTATCTTATTAGTAAGTTGGTTTCACCATAATTACAAGCAGTTACAACACATTTTCTTTTGTCATTTGTTTTAAAGAAATGTTTAATTAGTAACAACTATAATTATCACAGTACTTTGTACTTAATGTTATTTGTATCTGTCAAAGGACTTTTAAGTTTCAAACGGTTTTGATCCAAATGTCAGCCAAATAAGTGCTTATTCTGTTACACCATGTCTGCCTAAGAAGCATTTCTTAAATGCACCAAGCTGTAGGACAATTGTTGGGTCATTTATTGATTTTATTAAATGGGCCCCATTCCAAGCTATTCTTTTTTAATTTATTGTTATGGAGTACCCATAATACAAGCTCTTATTTTGGGGCTAGATAGGTGATGCTGTGGATTGTCCAGCATTATTATTTATTTAATGAAAAGCAAAACAAAACATAGTTGTAAATAAGTGTATACCTACATATCCCATGCCGTAAAATTAACATCTGACTTTAAAAGCATCTGTCATTTTACTATTTAGACCCAAAGTCAAAGCTTATTTTGTAGAAAAAAAAGTGATTGATTTTTGATTATATATTAAGTTTAACAGTCATCAAGTAGTAATCATAACACAATCTCTGTTTAGCTCAGAGGTAGATGATGATCTGTGGATTGTCTAGAAGTATGTACATATTTATATTTTAAAAAGAACCTTACAAATTATTATCATCATGTGGTATTTTATCCAAGTACTTAGTTAATCATTTCTATAGTTGTCAACCCAGCTCAGAAGGTCCTTGTTGTACCAAACGTACTGTCCCTTCACAGAGTCTGGTGCATCTAAGGCTAGGAACAATGGAGCCTCTGCCCCCTCGTCTATGGTCAATGGCCCTTTAAACGATGACATGTCTGTGCTCACATACCCTGGATGAACTGCATTTACTTTTATATCTGAAACAAAATTTGTAACTCTTGAGATTTACTGTATTCAAACAATATTAACAATAATTTTCTATAACCCTTTATTTACAATGTTGCTATTTAAGATAAAGTCAATATCAGTTGTTTCTTTAGCTGTTAGATGTGTGATTTTTATTACAGATGTTCTATTACCAAGAAAGATCTGACAGAGCCAATACAAAGTGATAGATACCAACCTTTATCAGCAAGCATCCTTTGTTGTACCATCGTCAAAGCAGTCACCCCCACTTTGGACACAGCATAAGAAGAATTTCCCCACTCCTTGTAAGAACCACTCTTCGCAGCATCTATATAACTCTGCATCAGCTGTGACAAAGCAGGAATGGTCAAGTTTGGATCAGTAAACTTCTTTCTAAGATCCTGACTCGGTATCTTGGACAAGTGACCCGCGCTACTTGAAAGGTTGACCACTCTAGCCCCAGGTTTTAGTAAAGGAAACAGAGTTTCACACGTAGATACCAAGCTGAAGTAATTTACGAACAAAGTTTGTTCCGCTTGTACCGCGACAGGCTCTGTGGCGCTGCCTTTGAAAGCAATAGCCGCGTTGTTCACCAGCAAATCAATTCCGTCGTAGTTCTTCTTCACATAATCACGGAAAACTTCCAAACTCTGTTTGTTAGTAACATCCAATTGGTGGTATTTCGGTTTGAGACCTTCTTTTTCCAAATCCTCGACGGCCTTTTTGCCAAGTTCCACGTTCCGCGATGTTAGGTAGACGGCTCCATCGAAACGCTTGCAAAGGCCCCGGACTATAGCGAATCCTATGCCTTTATTGGCGCCGGTAACAATTGCCACTTTCGCAGACATAGTTGCTAACTCTTCGATTAACCGGCACCTCAACCGGCACGAACACTACAAAACAAAGTACGGTTTGAAGAAGTATCTGGTGCGTTTTTTTTAAACTCTGCCGCGACAACACGAACAACTGAGACCACAGAACACTAATATCCTAACGGAACTGAGACGTACAGGGTTGCCAGATAAAACCCAACTTAATTCGCCTAATTTTGCCTACCGAGTAGCCTAAAATCGAATGATTAGATCTTTTCCCCGAAATCGTTAATTCCGCGTAGTAAACTTTCCATTCGCATTTTTCCCCACTCGAACTTTTACCCGCCACTTTTTTTTCTCATTTGCTTACTTCCTCATTCTCAATTATGGCCAGACGATATTTATCACAAAATGTCTAATTCTTAAACGATATTTTTTCCATAACAAAAGTTTTCCATTCGCTTCTTTTTGCAATATTTCTTACGCGATATTTTTCCGAAACTATTTTTCCATGTCTTTTTTTAATAATAGTTTAGTATTCATGTAGGTAGCTCGCCAAACGAAGACGTGAAACTGCCTGTTACTCTGCTTCATTTGGTGAAATAATAGGAAGATTTTTTGTTGCTGCTTTGGTTTAAAGGTATATTAAGAATACAATTTTATCAAAATAATACAGTGTTTATATATTTTTGATCTCTTTTTTATAAATAAAGTAACAAATCATAAGTTTTTTTATATGTCATTCTTACTAACATTAGTTTATAAGTACATAGTTTCTATGTTATTTTTTACGAACAAAATATGGATCTTAGTTATTTGAAATAAAATATTTTTATTTATTTATTTTATAAGTAAGTATGCAATTCAGCTAGAAAACTTGAAAATTAAGTATATTTATTTAAAGAAGAAGGTGAAGGTAAAATGGATAATACGCTGTTAAACGTATTATCCATTTTACCTTATTACCAATACGCTGAGGAAACTATGATTCAGGGCCGTAGCCAGAAATACTATTCGGGGGGGGTCGAGCCTTAGACCCGCCCGAGACAACATGCAACATCTTTATATATGTACTTATGCTAGTACCCGGAGTGGTTTTCAACCAAGCACTTTCCAAAAAAAATCGATATAAAAATAATAACCATGGGTAACGGCGAGCGGAGCGAGCCGCGAATTTTTTCAGATTTTTCCGATGTTTTGTAAAAAAGTAGGCAAAAGTGTGACAATAGATGTGACAGCTAGCCCCAAATATTTTAAAAACTGCGGTGGTAAATTTGGAGATTGGTATGCCAGCAACAAAGAAAAAAAATGTGAGAAATACAAAAAATAAATAACTTCGAGTGTCATTTTCGGGTGACAAAAAAGTTAGTAGTATTAGTTAAGGGGTAGGTATAACAATTCACATTATTATGAGAGAATGGTGAGCGGAGCCAGCCGCCAATTTTTTTACATATTTTCGGCAGGCTGATAAAACTGACCGAAAGGCTACAGAATGAACGGCGAGCGAAGCGAGCCGCAATTTTTTTACATATTTTCGGCAGGCTGATAAAAATGACCAAAAGGCTTCAGAATGAACGGCGAGCGAAGCGAGCCGCAATTTTTTGTGCGACCTTTCGGATGATCTATAAAATAGAATCAAGAGTGACAAAAGATTATGATTAGCGAACCCTGAAACTTTTAGAGCCAAAATTATAACAGTGAGTGGAGTGACCGCCGATATTTTGTTGTGTTTGCGGCCTCTGAAAATTTTCGAGAAATTGTGGCATTTTCGCAAGGTTGTTAAAAAGCCTAGAATAATTCCGAATTAACGGCGAGCGGAGCGAGCCGCGAAATTTTTTGTGACCTTTTCGGCCGTTATTAAATGGTTTAAAAAAGTATGTTATAAATAAATACATGACAGTAAACGGAGAAAGCAATTCAATTACGGAACGACAACAAAATAGGTCTATTGATTTATAAAATTAAAAGTAATGTCGTGATCTGCCTGCCTAGCTGGAATCGGCCGTAAATGAATGCGATGCGTGCACCCAGCTCATTTAAAACGTAGAGACGAATTTTGTCGAAAAAAAGTTTGAGTTTTCAAAAGAGAATAATTTAAAGAAATATTTAAGTGCTTACATACAGTACAATGTATGTAGATACACAATAGGAATCGCATGGCATGGTGCGCGAGCACGCCCCGTCCGCCACCGACGACTCAGACAAAGATTTAAATCGTTAGATACGCCCTGACACCAAAAATTGTGTCATTGTCCTTGAATGCGTGCGTGTGCAATCTATACATAACAAGCGTACTGAGAAAATAGTGTCATCTATTTTTCTCCCACATTATTTGCAAATCTTTTTCGTGCACTCGCCATTAAATTTGTTATCGAGATCGCGGAATGATAAATAAAAGTTATTTAATTAAATCGCAATACTTACGAGTGAAATGTTACACCTTTAGCTTTGTTTGTATTTGTAGAATTGTTTTTACACTTCCGAAACACACACGATGGCATTTTGTGAAACTTTTCTTGCAAAAATTGGCAGTTACAATTGGTTTTAACACGTCCGGATAACACTGTGCTTCGATCTACACTGATTCCAACTGTGCGAGCTGGCTCACCTTAACTTTGCAACAACGTGGCCCGGACTCACTGCGGAAAGGGCGTATCTAACGATTTAAATCTTTGTACTCAGAGCGCGCTGTTGTTAATCGGAGACGAAATGAGACGAAAAACTTTTTGTGTTTTTAAGAGAGAATAGCTATTTAAAGTAAGCCGCACTTTCCACATACGAGTACGTATCCGAGAAAATTTTACCTATTCAAGTTTGATTTGAAACGGTGCCTCAACATTTCGGGGGGGGTTTGAACCCCCAAAACCCCCCCCTCCCTACGGCCATGCTATGATTATTATATAATACGCTTTAAGGAAATTATGATTCTGGTAATATTCGCGAATGATAAACAAGAGGATCGGAAAATTACACTGTTAGGAAATTATGACATTGGAATTATTTATGAATGATAAAAAAGGAGAATGGGTAAAAGTTCGAGTGGGGAAAAATGCGAATGGAAAATTTTCTACGCGGAATTAACGATTTCGGGGAAGAGATCTAATCACTTCTAAAATCGCCTAATATAATTTTTCGTACAAGTAGCCTAATTCGCCTAAGATTTTGAGCTAAGTAGCCTATATTTAGCCCAAATAAGGTACCGTACCAGAAAGGTAAAAATTATGTGTAGGTTCTGTGATCGTCAACTTCTGCAGGAAGTTTTGTTTTATTCCTCTTGTATGTAATTAGGCTTAGTACTGTCCATATTATGTATACTGTGGTCATATTTTAGAAGGAAATCAAATCAAAGTGACTGACGGAATGAATGAACGAGTGTAGTGTGTAGTCTGTTCAAAAAGAGAACCGTCGTAGGAATTGAGGTCGCGCGTGTGCTAATTTACTACTTTTGTTGCGTTGACAACACTGCTCTGTCATTGCCAGTGCGACTAAAAGTTTTTGATACTTGGTAGATGCTTGGTAGAAAGAAACCACACCAACTGTTGTCATCTGTAGGTATATTTTTTTTTATACTTGCTATTAGTGTTCTGATTAGTAATTATCGGGTATTTATCGCGTAAAAAAAAAGGATAAATACTCGTTAATTACTAATCATTATGTGTTCAGATCGCGTAAGTTTAAAAACATTCACTTGCTATTAAGTAGGTAGGTTGGTATGTATGTATCTTCGCATAATGCTGATTAAAATCGGCTACCATAGCACAACACAGGTGTTATGTGATGTGATGACTGTGATCTGATGAGCCAAAAATAAATGCATGATTCTACTTTGGTTTAAGTGCTGGCTTTAATCAACATTATTAATTACGGACTTAAAAAATAAAACATGGAGACATTTTATGATTTTATTAATATGATCTTAATATACAGTAAAAATTTACGATTATAGATAATAACTTAATCAGTACCATAATCAAAATCCGTATCTAAGTATTCAATGCCACTTATGTCTGAGCGAGCTTTGGAGCATTCACTGTCGGACTCATCTGTTTCATCTTCGGATTCTGATTCTGTTACATTTATGATAAATTCTTGTAAATTGTCCATTAAATGGTCCTGTTCCCAATATTTTTCTTCAACATGCTTCACATGTTCACATTCTTTTTGCCACTGAGCAGTAGTAATATTATTGAATATTCTATGTAGCTTCCTTAGAGTCGGTACCTCTTTTCGAACAGTATAAAATTGTTGAATTTTGCTCCGTATGGCACATTTGTCAAAATCGTCCAGAATTATTGTCTTGGGCCGGCCTTTGCGTTTTTTCCCTGGAGTGCACCACACACCTCAATTTACAGCACCTTCTTTTTTAATTTTAGACACAGTGTCTCTACTAAGACCTGCAACATAAAATGTAAATAATCAGTTTAATATTTAAAAACACAAAGTATCAATATGTGTTAGTCGCACACTACAAAAATAGGTCAGCTGAGACTAGAATGATTTTTACCTAATATAGTATTTCCATTTACGCTAATCACACATAAAACACTAAAGACACTGTATATTTAGTATAAGAAATCAATGTACAGTCCAAAAAATACCACAAGAAAGCTATTACATACCAGTCATTGCGGCTACTCGTTCCGTAGCTTTGTTCAGGTCGATGATTGGGCTTTTTGACGCTTTTTCGCGTTGACAAAACTGTATAACGTTATATATATTATTTGCCTCACAGTGCTGCGTAACGTTTTTCCTCTTTTCGACATAATTATGCAATAATTTACACAAAAACAAGATCAACAATAATTTATAGAGTCGAAGTTGGCTTATGACAGTTGCGTGATGAGACAGATGACACATCGATTGGGTTGCCATTATAAAAATCTTAATGTTAGTTCACCCTAACGCCACGACGACGGTTCTCTTTTTGTACAGACTCTAATGGAAAACCAAAGTGGAAAATAGAAAGAATCCATGTTTGGTTCCCACTGTTCCCAGTGTCGCCAATAGTTAACTACCTCAGTCTCCACCAGATTCAACATAAAAACCACACAAAACGGCCCTACTGTACATAGATTCGCTAAAATTTCGAACGAACTAAGTTTTTTACGAACAAAAACAGTACTTACCTATGTATTTTAGTAAATTATAATATAACGTAAGGAGTCTCATAATAAATAAAAAGAAGCACTCGGTACTCTGACATACTGTCTATGATTCAAATAGTATGTCACTTGCCGCCATAACGCCCATAGACACGAACCTAATAACATCATTTAAACAAATCAAAACAAAATGAAAAACACCGTCTTGTGTGGTCAGATGTTGACAAAATCACAATGCATTTGTCAATAAAAAACACCGGATCACATTTCGTAGATAAATTTCTTATTTCACCAACTTATTATTTCGATTTGACGCAAAATTATTATCAACATAAAAATCAAACTATAAGCACAAAATCTAGCCAGTGCTGCCAACATGTAAACATGTAAATTTTCCAGTAAGTGTGGGAGGATATTAAAAATGTTTTAATTCTCATATTTAATTGACTTTAAATTATGAATCAGGTAAATAGGCATTTCACCATCCTGGTTATATAAAATAATATGTGTTAAGTATTCGAAATATAATTAGGATACCTATTGAATTTCACTTTGTAATATCTATACAATAGCTTAGCTTTAGGGATACGAATTTCGAAATACCTATGTTTGTTTTTTATTTGAGCCAACCTCCAAAATAGCTGAACCCGTTTGGATAATACTTTTACTGACGATCATGCTACGCAGATGTTATATCGAGATTATCGATAGCCGTGGGGCATACTAATAGTCAATATTTTTTTCATATTTCCGAGTGATGAAAATTGGAAGTTAAATTGAATTCGCATAATCAGAGAATCTCATATTTAAAATAATTTGAATCCTACTAAATCTAGTGTAGCATACAGTATGCATAAAGATTTTTCATGTAAAAGCATTCGGGCATTATATGTAGGTATAAATAATTTTTCATTTATTATGTACTTATCAATAAACAATGAATATGAGAATAATGTATATTTTTTTTTCATTATTAGGAACGTTTCATTGATATTCCCAGTAACAATCATAAGATGTGGCTGCAAATGTACATATAAATAATTATAATTTTTATTTGATTATTTTAATTATATTGGTTAGGCATTTCCATATGAACAACGTATACGAAGCCGCAGGCAGAAAATGTTGTCAGCCAGTTAATATGCACAAAGAATAATTTATTCAAACTAAAATTAGACATGGAACGGAGACTTTGGATGTGTTTATGTTTGTTACTTCTGCACACACACTCAGAGGCCTGAACAGATTTTGTTGAAATTTCTTCGATTAGCAAATAGGGGTTACTATTTAATCCCGGGAACAATCAAATTCACTGCAGTTAGCACCATAAATATTAATAATTAATGTTTTAAATAGAATTTGTTGAATTATTATTTTTACTAACATAATCCAGATTTTATTGTCACTTTCGTGCGATACTTATTGTATTAATTAATTTTAATTAGTTAGTGTAAGTGGTTGTATGACCGTTCTAATTAAATGAATAAATAAAAATAAAGCGCTGGCGTATATTGAAAATTATAAAAAGTAGAACTAATAAACACGATTACCGTGGCTAAAGCAGTATTAATATGTAAATTATAATGATTCATTATAATTTACATATTCATATGTAAACCATTATTAGGAAGAATATTTATAAAAATTATGGGTATTTTTTTCTTTTGTTGGCAACTCTCTATACACTGACACTCAATGTCATTCCGCCATTGGAATCAAGTTTGATTTGATAGGATTCCGTCTGAACTTTTCTCTAAGTCTATGACGTAATCATATAATAATATCAACGGAAGGAGTATCAGAACAAAATAAAACGAAGCACTCCAATCAAGCAAGCATGCCAATCAATCAAATAGTATGCTGGCCATCGCCATTACGGCTATAGACACCAACTGATGAACTCTATTGTAAACAAAGCAAAATAAACGGAAAACGCCGTCTTGTGTGGTCAGATGTTGCAAAAGTCACAATGGGCTTGTCAATAAAAAACACCGGATCACATTTCGTAGATAAATTTCTTAAATCACCAACTTATTTTATCGATTTGACGCAAAATTATTATCAACATATAAATCAAACTACAAGCACAAAATCTCGCCAGTGCTGCCAACATGTAAACATGTAAATTTTCCAGTAAGTGTGGGAGGATATTAAAAATGTTTTAATTCTCATATTTTATTGACTTTAAATTATGAATCAGGTATATAGGCATTTCTTTATCATCCTGGTTATACCTATAAAATAATATGTATTAAGTATTCGAAATATAATTAGGATTTTGAATTTCAGTTTGTAATATCTATACAATACGAATTTCGAAATATGTTTGTTTTTTATTTGAGCTAACCTCCAAAATAGCTGAACCATTTGGATAATACTTTTAGTGACGATCATGCTACGCAGATGTTATAACGAGATTAACGATAGCTGTGGGGCATAACTAAAAGTCAATATTTTTTCAGTTTTCCGGGTGACGAAAATTGGAAGTTAAATTGAATTCGCATAATCAGAGAATCTCATAATTAAAATAATTTGAATCCCACTAAATCTAGTGTAGCATGCAGTGTGCATGAAGATATTTCATGTAAAAGCATGCGGGCATTAAATGTAGGTAGGATACATAAATTTTTATTTATAATGTATCAATAAACAATGAATATGAGAATATTGTATATTTTTTCACAAAACATTTCATTGATCTTCCCAGTAACAATCATAAGATATGGCTGCAAATGTACATTTAAATAATTATAATTTTTTTTATATATTGGTTAGGCATTCGTTATATCGAGGTGCTGAGATGTCTTTACGAAGCCGCTACGATGAGTGTCCGAGTACAGGACCAGCAGACTAAACCGATCCAACTGCGCAGAGGAGTGAGGCAGGGGGATGTTATATCCCCGAAACTGTTCACGAGCGCGTTGGAAGATATGTTTAAGACGCTGAACTGGAAAGACAAGGGCATCAACATAAACGGCGAGTACATCTCACACCTGCGATTCGCTGATGACATAGTCTTAATGGCGGAGTCGCTAAAGGAGCTGAACCGGATGCTGGACAGTCTAGCTTCAGCCTCCCGATGTATCGGTCTTGGCATGAATTTGGATAAAACCAAAATCATGATCAATGGCCACATTGATCCAAGACCGGTGATCGTACATGGCCACCTTCTCGAAATTGTTTCTGAGTACACTTACCTCGGGCAGATTTTGCAGTTGGGTAAAAACAATTTCGAGAAGGAAGCCAAGAGGAGGATCCAGCTAGGCTGGGCAGCGTTCGGAAAACTACGTCGAGTCTTCTCGTCATCCATACCGCAATGTCTAAAAACGAAAGTTTTTAATCAGTGCGTCCTACCAGTCATGACCTACGGAGCTGAGACGTGGACACTCACGATAGGGTTCGTCCACCAGTTCAAAGTCGCTCAGCGAGCTATGGAAAGAGCTATGCTCGGAGTTTCTCTGAAGGATAGGATTCGTAACGAATTGATCCGACAGAGAACTAAAGTCATCGACATAGCTCAGAGAATTAGCAAACTGAAGTGGCAGTGGGCCGGCCATATATCGCGAAGAACCGATAACCGCTGGGGTAAACGTGTTCTTGAGTGGAGACCGCGTCTTGGTAAACGTAGTGTAGGACGCCCTCCGGCCAGGTGGGATGACGATCTGCGAAAGACTGCTGGCAGATGCTGGATGCGACAAGCCGAAGACAGGGCGCTATGGCGCTCATTAGGGGAGGCCTATGTCCAGCAGTGGACTAACATAGGCTGATGATGATGATGATGGTTAGGCATTTCCATAGGAACAACGTATGCAAAGCCGCAGGCAGAAAATGTTGTCAGCCAGTTAATAGGCACAAAGAGTAATTTATTCAAACTAAAATTAGACATGGAATGAGACTTGGGATGTGTTTGTTACTTCTGCACACACACTCCTGAACAGATTTTGTTGAAATTTCTTCGATTAGCAAATAGGGGTAGTTACTATTTAATCCCGGGAAAGTACAGTGTTCTGTTCTGTTCTTGTGGGACAATAAAATTCACTGCAGTTAGCACCATAAAGCGCTGGCGTAAATTGAAAATTATAAAAAGTAGGTCTAATAAACACGATTACCGTGGCTAAAGCAGTACCTAAAATGATTCATTATAATTTACATATTCATATTAATAAGTGAACAATTATTAGGAAGAATATTTATAAAAATTATGGGTAATTTTTTCTTCTGTTGGCAACTCTCTATACACTGACACTCAATGTCATTCCGCCATTGCTAAGATTCAAGTTTGATTTGACAGGATTCTATCCGTACTTTTCATAAATCCATGATCAACAATTAGTAAATAAACAACATGAACATCAAATGATTCGATAGCACCTGCTATATATATTTATTATTATAGAATATTTCATGGGGTATTTATCGCGTACCTACCTTTTGTTTTTGTTCTAAAAGTGTGCTATTGTAATGTAAATTAATATGTTATGTGAATTAAAAGCTTTTTCTCTGCACCATTATCGTCTGTTTCAGATTTTTATTCAAAATTCATACAAGCCTAAACCTATATGTCAAAATTTTCATGAGTCTGGCATTAAGGCCCACACTCAAAAGACTGCCTTCAAGTTAATGAAGGCAAAGATTTAAATCGTTAGATACGCCCTTTCCGCAGTGAGTCCGCGCCACGTTGTTGCAAAGTTAAGGTGAGCCAGCTCGCACAGTTGGAATCAGTGTAGATCGAAGCACAGTGTTATCCGGACGTGTTAAAACCAATCGTAACTGCCAATTTTTGCAAGAAAAGTTTCACAAAATGCCATCGTGTGTGTTTCGGAAGTGTAAAAACAATTCTACAAATACAAACAAAGCTAAAGGTGTAACATTTCACTCGTAAGTATTGCGATTTAATTAAATAACTTTTATTTATCATTCCGCGATCTCGATAACAAATTTAAATGGCGAGTGCACGAAAAAGATAGTAGTGTTTGCAAATAATGTGGGAGAAAAAGAGATGACACTATTTTCTCAGTACGCTTGTTGTGTATATAGATTGCACACGCACGCATTCAAGGACAATGACACAATTTTTGGTGTCGGGGCGTATCAAGGAACTTATACCCAACCTGGAATGTGCGTTGTCAATTTGACACCAATATAAAATAAACCTTATGTGTATGACCCTAAGTCTATTATAGACAATCACTTGGTCAGAGAAAAATCCGGTCCGAGGGAGAAAGCGCTTCGAGAGCCCTGTGTCCCTTTCTAAAGTGTTGCCAGGCGGATTATTCCCGAATTTAGTAGAAGTGGTAGGAACAAATTTTGACATGTCTTACTAAAAATCATTAATTTTCGTTCTTTATATTTTCTAATATTTTCCAAGTATCTGTTAGAATGATAACATTTTTTTTAGCAATAATTTGGACACTATATTGAAATGTCAATAAAAAAAGAAAAGATTATAAGTAGAATATAAAATAAGTTAGACTGGCAGCCCGTCAGCCATATTCATTTGTTGTGATTGGTGATCCTGATCCTGAAAGGGACAGAGGGCTCTCGCGAAGCTATCTCGCTCGGACCGCGTATCGGCAGCTTGTGCGCATTCCAGATTGGGTATAAGTTCCTTGGGGCGTATCTATCGATTTAAATCTTTGAATGATGGTATAATAATATTACTAGCCTACCTACTTGAATATTGATATTATCAATATTCAAGTAGGTAGCGAAGTGTAAATTTTGCGGAAAAAATTTCATAGAGATTTTTAGTCTCATTTCTGTTTTAACATTTATATTCCTGTTAATAAGTTATTATTAGATATTATTATAATAACTAATTAAATTACGCGTCGGATAAACGACGTATTGAGCCGTCCGAGCAGTCCGTGACGAGCGAAACAGAGTCAGTTTTGTTTGTAAACTATTACTACCTACCGAAAATATTATACGTGGAATCTATCTACGTACGATACGAGTACCTATAGTGTAGGTATTCTGGAGAAAATAATTATGTTTCAAAACATAGTTAAGTGGTTGAGTGTTTGTATTTCATGAATGTTATTATTTCAGTAGGTAATTGAAAGTAAATTAATAAACCATCTTAGTTTATCGCTAAGTCATTGTACCTAAATAAATAGGTAATAAAAAAAAAATCTATCAAACTTTATGAGTAGGTAAATGAACTTTTATTATGTATGTAGGTACCTACCTACCTATATCTATTTGAGGTTTTTTTATGAATAGCTTAGGGTACATACCTACAATAATGTACCTGTACCTACCTACCTATGTACAATACGGTCAAAATAAAGAAACTTGAACTTGGTGTGTGTGGTATGGGAATGAATACCCGACATAACATATTGATGCTGATGCGGTTGCCTCGTGTTAGACTCCAACTTTCCAGGGAAATAAAAACGTCCCAGATTCACTTATCACTTCAATTTTATTCTTCAATTTTATTATAATTTCACAAAGCTACCAGTATCGGATCCAAGACAACCTTCTTGTTCCGTAGCTCAGCAACAACTGACTTGCCAAGCAGTCTGTACAACGTTCGTAAAATACTGAAGATCAACTGACTAATTTTGAACCGAATGTCCGTTGTCGTTTGAGCTACAAAACAATAAGGGTACTGTACTTAGATTGTATAATCACTTTAAAATATAAACTATAAATAGGGTCGGTAGTCGTACATTGAACCAGACAGCTACATTGAACCATCGAAAGTATTCGAATATGCAACGTTGCCGATTCGCGCTTGTGCCGGTAAATAAGGTCCCTACAGCCCCCCTACCCACCGCTGAGTTTGCGCGGCGATCCCGTGAATGACGAAGGTTGGTCGAGGACTTTTACTAAAATCGATCGAAAAAGTAAGTTTTTTCATCAGTTTTCTTTGATTTTTCATTTGTTTTCGGTGTTGAATGTCAGTATTTAAATAATTACGTGTAATAGTGCACATATTTAGCTTTCTAATGCATGATATTTGGTTTTAATATGCCCTGGTTTATCCGGTGAAATTTTGAGATTATTGCGAAGCACGTGCGGTGTCTCTCTTTGAACCACATACATGAAGTACAGACTGAACCACAGTTCACTGTGTACTATTAACTTATTACACTTCCGTGCAATTGTACTGTTTTGTGTAAAGTCACAAAAAAACAGCATATTAACTGGAAATTTGAAACTAATAAATTAAAAAAGGAATTTTTTTAGGATGGCGCGGACCAAAGTAACTTATAGAATAAAAGGTGACGTCACAGCTGCAACGAACAATTATGCCAAATCACAAATATTGTCATAGTAAGCAATGTTTTTGCACTGAAGTGTACTGATGTATGTTTGCATTTTGATAAAGAAGATACTGTTAAAATAATTCGTTAAAACTAAGTTAAATTATAGTGTTTGTGTTCATAAGAAACTTGATCTCTTAATAATAGCATTTAACTCAATATATTTGTAATTTTTTTCACTAACCGATAAAATTACACTTCAGAAGTGTAATTTTATAGTTATTTTTTAACATTTATAAGACTGGCCCTTTCGGTAATAAAGCAAATCATAAAAATTTACCATTGTTTTATTTGCCATGCTTTGAAATTGATAAATACCAATATTTAGGTAGGTGGTAAAGGGTGGTTCAATGTGGAAAATACCCCGGTTCAATTTGTACTACCTAGTGGACACAATGAACCAAAGCTGAGTTTTTAAAAAAACATTTCTCCTACTCAAACTAGGCCCAACTGTCAAAAACCTAGTATGCACGATGATAGTCGGATAAATTCTGCATAAGATAGGGGAAAAAACAATAGCAAAAGCTAAAAAATGTAAAAACTACAGGCTCCTAAAATTTACCCGGTTCATTGTACGACGCCGTACCCTAATCCTTGTTTAACTAGTTGATTTCAAGAGTTAATGTTCTATTTCTTTTCAGAGTTTCCGCTCTGATTGACAATAAAAAAGTAAAATTCAACAACTTATTTTTCGAAATAATGACAAATCAATTATAAAATTGTATAAATGGTATCTAAAATTGCAACTATAATTTATATAAGCTAACAACTCGTCCATCCTGACAAAGTGTTCGCGTCCTCGTGAACACACATTTTTATACATTTTTATATCACAATAATAACATTTAAAGCAAATCACAGCACAATCTACTTAGCCCGTCTAAAAAATTAATTCGGTGCACATAGCACTTCTTAAACCAAGTCACGTGTACATAACACCTCGTGTGACATCGTGTGCACATAGCACTTCTTAAACTAAGTCACGTGTACAGTACATAACACCTCGTGTGACATCGTGTGCACATAGCACTTCTTAAACTTAGTCACGTGTACATAACACCTCGTGTGACATCGTGTGCACATAGCACTTCTTAAACTAAGTCACGTGTACATAACACCTCGTGTGACATCGTGTGCACATAGCACTTCTTAAAATAAGTAAGGTGCACATAACACCTCGTGTGACATCGTGTGCTGAAGCACTTCTGAAAATAAGTAAGATGCACATAGCACCTCGAGTAACAGCGTGTGCAGTGCACAATGCACATAGCACTTCTTAAAATAAGTAAGGTAGACATATCACCTCGTGTGTACATAGCACTTCGTAAAATAACTAAGGTGCGCATAGCACCTCGAGTGACATCGTATGCGGTGTAAGTGCTGTGCACATAGCACTTCTTAAATTAAGTTACATGCCCATAGCACTTCATTTGAACTCGAGAGCACGTGGGACTACGTATTGTTCAAATTGTAAAAAGGATTTCTTATACAAATAATGACTGCACAGCGCAGTTTACTAATACAATAAAACACAGTATATAACATTGTATATAGGCACCAACTTGGTAGTTTCGTAACCGTGATTTTGTTATTCAATAAATCTTTTAATCATGTTACATAGCATATTTTTTTGAGCTCATAGTACTTCATTAATGATATTCATTTTTTAAATAGCATTTCTGACGTAAAACAATGACTGCACAACGCAGTTAACAAATACAAAATTACACAGCTTAGATCATTTGATACCTACTTGGTAGTTTAATGACCGTGATTTTGGTAGGTATTCAATTTATATTTTAATCACGGTCACATAGCAATTTGTTTTTTTATCTCATAGCTCTTCATTCATGATATTCAATTTATAAAAACATTTCTTATATAAATAATGACTGCACATTGCTGTTTATGGCGGCAGTTTAATTGCAAGGATGTACTTATGTTTCCAAATAGTGATATAGAATTCAAAATCAATAATCTCATTCATCAGGTCACGCCGCCGTGACCTACAAACAAATTACAAGTACGAAATTGATCACTCAGGTACATTTATCATTTCTAGTAAATACAATAACAATCAAGTAGGTAGTTTTTAATGTTTACCCTATCTAGGATTTATTATAACATCAGTTATCACATCACATTTTGTTTGCTAACGGATGATTCATCGTCCTTTGCGCAAAGATTTTCATTTATGAAAATCTTCACAAAAGTAATACATATTATATTACTTTTGTCTCTAAGATTATGAATTTTTACACACACTAATACACGTTGATTAACATTATTGAAGTTTTCAAACGGAACTTTATTGAAAAGATTCTAGGTATATTCTAGGTACCTATAGCTTATGTTCATAACGGTGGTAATTTAGGATTAGGTATACCTAATCGGGAAATATTTTTTTTTTAAATCAGTTTAATCGGTCCAGTAGTTCAATCCAAATAAACAAACAAACAATAATCTTTCCTTATATTATTATTTGTAGATGAATAAATAAATAAGTAGGTAAATCATTTTTAAATTGCAAAAGTTACCGAGTCTCAACGATATTTGTATTCATAGTTTGTGATAATGGCAACATAAAATTTCTTCTTCTAGCTGTATCTATGTGTTGTCACTTTACAACGTACCTCCATCTTTTAATACCAGAACATTTTGGAACACAAAAACATGTTACTCAAAAAATTATTAAAAGACCGTAAACTCAACACTAACAACATTAGACTTGTCCAAGTGAATTGTAAGCCTTCAAAAAAAACAAAAGAAAGTTATTGAAATCTCACACTTTGTGCAATAAACACCAGCCGGCCACTGGTCTATTATACAAATAAAAATTCCTTAACCTCTCTTTAGAAGTTGATAGCATTTTCTGCACTGTGTCCAAAACCTTATACAGATTACAGAGTAGTTTATAAAACATAATAATGTTGCACTCACTGCATCTAGGTGATGCACCCCAAGCTAAGCAGAGCCTGTTTTATTGGTACTTGATGACTGATATGCATCATACAATATATTAATTAAATAGACCAGAACACGCTGAAGAAATATCTGCAGATCGTACAAACAATTGTCCCGAGGCGGGAATCGAACCCACAACCTCCTGCGTCGCAGGTGGACATTCGACCACCGCCCAACAGAGGTCGTCACAACTATAAAATCAATTACTTTTCGACTGAACACATTTGTTATATTCATTTTTTTCTATAGTGATCTATAAAATTTATTAGTTTTGTTTTATTCAAGCAAGATGAACTACCTAATTTGTTAATACTTTATACTAATTCATACTTCCTCTTTTGATAAATTGTTATAACGACGAAATACCATTCAAATTCATGATGAATTCAAATCAAAAATTAATCATGTATTTTAAAATTAAAAATTTAAATTACCTATTTTGTGATAATTCAATTTACTATCTGTACCTACGTTGGTAACAAGAACAACTCCAAAAAATCCTAAATCATAAGTTGAGAGATGATTTTTTTTTTTTTCAGGTGACTTCTATCTTTTGTGAAACACGATAGGGTTCGAAAGTCTTCGAGAACTTAGCTGCACCTAATGAATCCAAGCCTTTCTATACAGACAAGATTATCATTGTCCAAACTTTCAAAGCGATTAGAGTACATAATGACACTAATATTCCGTTTCACATCCTGGAAGCAATGAGCTATTTCATAACAGGAATAGCATTTCAGACTTTCTTTGAATTGATTTTCTCTTCTTTATTTTTTTTTTGTTGTTTCTGTTATAAATAGTAGGTACCGTACCTATATCCAGTTTTTCTTTTCACTGATTCCAACAAACCACTTATTTTATGTTATGTCCCACCAATATCCTATTAATATAACATAAATCGGCATTGTCAAACCTCTGATTAGTATTATGATGATCGAGTTACGAGGCCATGAGTAATGTACAGACAGAAGCATTAATTGGTAACCCCCTCACAGAATATGTCATAGTTATCATTCAGTAGCATGTAGGTTCAAACCCGTGAAGATTTATATATTCATTTTAATTTACATTATTTTTTATTTTTGTTTTTTTTTTTAAATTTATGTAATTGTTTAAATAAAAAACAAATGTTTTTTCAACACCTACATTTCTTTTATCAGGAGTAACGATACTGAAATTTCGAGCCTGTATCACATGTAACTATGGTGTAGTGGTTAGTGTAACCGAGATTCTGTCACTGCACATCGTAATGATCGTCATCGAATCCTTGCAGAGGATGATTTTGTTTTTTAACTACTACTTAATTTTAGTAATGTAATGACATTTATTCATGTGTAATAGTGAAGTTTTTGTCTATTAGTATGAATTTAAAGTAATTGATAAAATAAAACAATAATAATAATTTCAGGTAAACAATTTCGTTTATTTTTTTCAAAAATTTGCCTTAGATACAAACAACAACACAAAAAATGTAATTAATTCTGACATGTTTTATTTTATTATTTAGCCTACTTACAAATAGCTTCTTATCCTGAAAAATAATATTCCATTTTCGATTTAGTGCTCGAGAATACACATGTTTTCATTAGATTTTCGTTTACTTTGCTAATCTAATGAATTAAACAATTTGGATCTCTTGTAAATCATGGAATACTAAATAATCAGGTAGTTTTGAAAGTAAATGAGGTCAAATGGAGTTTTTCTGACAATGTTAAAAGGTAAAATTACATTAGGGTTTAGTAGGTAGTGATATTTATCGTCCTTTATATTTAGTGATACTTAATAGCTTAAGGGCTAACGGATCGGATCTCAATTTAAAACCATTTGACCCCACATATTTTCTATCGGATTTAGGTCCGAACTTTTAGATGTCCAAGAAATAAAAGTAATGTCTTCTAGAGATGAACAACCCTTGAGAAACCATCCGCGTACGATGCACTCCACAATTATCATGGACAACATAAAGAACAATGGCAGAATTTGGTCTGGACTTTTTTTTGCGTCCATGGATCTGATGTATATGAATCAAATTTAATAAATTTTCTACGATTTTTCAATTATTCACTCCTTCTCGTAAAGGCCGGAGTTATTTTATGATATTTAAAAGCTTATCAAATGATATTCGAATTAGGTACATTCGAAATGTTACCATTTTATTAGTGGTGCGGGTACAATTATTGAATGCAATGTATCATTTGTCTTTGATTTGTCTTTGATAGTGTCATGTTGTCAGCGGTTGTCTGTCAAGACGCCATAGAATCTAGAACGTAGTGGTTTTATTCTCTTTGACAGAATCCTTCCGAGACTTCGGCGTTTTTCATCTCTGCTGTGTTTTGTGTTTATATTTTGGTTTTCTATTTATTTTTACCCGAATTACGGAAGCCACAGGCGACGTATGTAACACCCGAACTGGACTGTTTATGGACTGATTGATACTGCCCTGTGTCTGGCTAGTGCGTGCCCTTATGACTCCGATATTGTTGTTTTGGGTGTTCTGGGCGTTTTCTATGTAAAATAAAAAAAATCTATTAATGTAGGTATACCTATATATATTGTTTTAAGTAGGTACCTATATAAGTTATCTAGTAGGAACTCATAACATAACACAACCTTTGCTTAGCTTCGGGCTAGATGATGCTGTGTGGATTGTCCAACATTATTTATTAAAACCCTCAGTTTTTTTGTGTTTACGGGGCAAGTAGGTACATTTTTTTTAATACACGCCCAGCTTTCGTAAACAAGAAGAGAAGTTTAGAATTTGTTTTGCTCATTTTGTTTATCATTTCTCATTTCGAATATACATATAAGGTGGCGCGTGGTCTAATTGATAAGACCAAACCCAAGACCAAACCACATTATCCATTTCTTTATGATTTGATTTCAATCTGCGATGTTTTATAGACAAATATTGTTTGACGTTCATTCATAACCAAAAAATTCAAACACTGAAATCTTTTTTTTCCGGCTTTCCCCAAAGAAAATAGTCTCATTTATAGATTCTGGAGCTAACGCCAAATCTTTTAACATTTTTTTCATTACGGGACGCTTCAATTTAATCCCAGACATTTCTTAGTATGGAGACCTGCCATTGTTCTTTGGGCTTCTGGATACGCGATCCGCGTAGTAACCTTCAACACTTTCAATTGCTCGTCATTCATGCGCCCAGTTATTTTTACTATTTCTCCAGGACCCATAGAGGATATCCATCTCCAAAACCTAAAAAGAAAAAAAATCAACTGTTATAATGTTTATTTAGTTCGTGTAAATACTAACTTGTTAAAAATATTATTATTATTATGATAATCAGAGATAAAGGTGTTCGAATTTGTTGAGAATAATCAGTATTATCACTTACCTAAAGTTATTCATGCCCTGCGGTGGAGTTCAGCAGACAGTCCTATTTTTGCTGCTCGATAATTGTGTAAGTATATCAGCTGCATGCAAATGCCTTCTGTTGATGTTGATATCAAATATTGTTGAGCAGTAGAATGAGTGGATGCAAAAGGCGAACTAGTCTGAATGTCAACAATATTATTGTGGCGACTTCACTGATTTGTATACACTCCTGTTGTTTATCTGCCATTGCTTCTTACATTCACATCCCCACATTACACTTAAGCGCACGGTTTTTATCTGTAAGACAACAAATCAATACTTAAATGAAGTTAAAGATAACAAGGTTTTACTAAAAAAATATGTATTTGTTTCGTAACGATTATGACACAAGAATAATAAGTTGATAACTTACCGTAATTCAAAACGAGCAATCTCCTGATTACTCATTTGCTGTTCGAATAGCACCGCAATCTTAGTTCTCACAAAATTCTTAATTTGCATAATTTCCTTCAATATTCTTCAATTCATTTATGATTCAAACCAGTAAGTCAAGACTAGAATTGGAAATGGCTAGTGACCTTTTCATTGTTCACCAAGATTATATTTAAATCTACCCTCAAACACTTCTTTTTTTCTTATCCAGTGTAAAGAGATCTCATAAATAAAAATCCGCTGTCGAACACTAATAACATAAAATTTCGACGCTCTGATAACTGGTTCGTTGGTTTAGTTGGTTGGTGCGTGGTCAACTTGTCATGTAAGCGATTGGATGTCTGGTTCGATTCCCACTGGGTGTTACGTTTTTGTTTCTTAGTATTTGAGTAAAAGATTTGTAAATCGTACAGTGATTTGCAATGTAAACTTTAGCTATTAGGGGGGTTACCAATTAATGCTTCTGTCTGTACATATGTTACAATTCGTCAAAAAAATCCAAACCGAAAACTAAAGAAGACTGGTGAGGTTGTTTGAATCTCTGCCCCAACTGTTTAACTGTTTTATGCCCGTTCATGGATAAAATCTACTAACATTCGTACAAATTAGCCAGACACGTGATAAACTAGACCAAAATGACACTCGAATTTACCTTCCAAAGGTCTATGAACAATTAACGAGGCTAAGTTACATAAAAGTGGTTATTTCATATACCTATATAAACAACAAAAAACAATTTTGTGGCCAAATCTTAAATACCAAGACTTTTTCAATAAAGCATGACCTCACATTAATGTCAAATAACGAAATCAATTGTGCTCTTCAAAAGCACTATATTTCTACGCTATTAATAGTAATTCAATGTATATTTCGACCATGTTTTGACCAGGTAGCTACCTACTTTTTATACAGGGTGTAATCGTTAAGTGTGCACAGGCGATTATTCCGTAACTATTGCAGATATCAAAAAACTTTAAACAGATATCGAAAGTACTTTACCTAATGAGTAAAATGACATTAATAACTTTTTAAAAATAAAACGAGAAATATCCAAAAAAAATACATTAATCACTCCCATACATTTAGTATGAGATAGTAGAAAGGTTTTAGTTTCCTTATTTTAAGTGGAATAGTACCTACTCATTTTACCCTTGTCATTTTATAATTATGTACGATATGAAGGTATTAATGAATTTCAAGTAGATACACGTGTAGATTAATTATCTTACCACTTCAAATTTATAATAAACCTTGTTTCAATATTGTATTGATTTGAACTAGCTGAAAAGCAACATACTAAATAAAAACAAAAAGAAAGATACTCTTTGGTGTTGAAAGTCACAAAAAAACAGCATATTAACTGGAAATTTGAAACTAATAAATTAAAAAAGGAATTTTTTTAGGATGGCGCGGACCAAAGTAACTTATAGAATAAAAGGTGACGTCACAGCTGCAACGAACAATTATGCCAAATCACAAATATTGTCATAGTAAGCAATGTTTTTGCACTGAAGTGTACTGATGTATGTTTGCATTTTGATAAAGAAGATACTGTTAAAATAATTCGTTAAAACTAAGTTAAATTATAGTGTTTGTGTTCATAAGAAACTTGATCTCTTAATAATAGCATTTAACTCAATATATTTGTAATTTTTTTCACTAACCGATAAAATTACACTTCAGAAGTGTAATTTTATAGTTATTTTTTAACATTTATAAGACTGGCCCTTTCGGTAATAAAGCAAATCATAAAAATTTACCATTGTTTTATTTGCCATGCTTTGAAATTGATAAATACCAATATTTAGGTAGGTGGTAAAGGGTGGTTCAATGTGGAAAATACCCCGGTTCAATTTGTACTACCTAGTGGACACAATGAACCAAAGCTGAGTTTTTAAAAAAACATTTCTCCTACTCAAACTAGGCCCAACTGTCAAAAACCTAGTATGCACGATGATAGTCGGATAAATTCTGCATAAGATAGGGGAAAAAACAATAGCAAAAGCTAAAAAATGTAAAAACTACAGGCTCCTAAAATTTACCCGGTTCATTGTACGACGCCGTACCCTAATCCTTGTTTAACTAGTTGATTTCAAGAGTTAATGTTCTATTTCTTTTCAGAGTTTCCGCTCTGATTGACAATAAAAAAGTAAAATTCAACAACTTATTTTTCGAAATAATGACAAATCAATTATAAAATTGTATAAATGGTATCTAAAATTGCAACTATAATTTATATAAGCTAACAACTCGTCCATCCTGACAAAGTGTTCGCGTCCTCGTGAACACACATTTTTATACATTTTTATATCACAATAATAACATTTAAAGCAAATCACAGCACAATCTACTTAGCCCGTCTAAAAAATTAATTCGGTGCACATAGCACTTCTTAAACCAAGTCACGTGTACATAACACCTCGTGTGACATCGTGTGCACATAGCACTTCTTAAACTAAGTCACGTGTACAGTACATAACACCTCGTGTGACATCGTGTGCACATAGCACTTCTTAAACTTAGTCACGTGTACATAACACCTCGTGTGACATCGTGTGCACATAGCACTTCTTAAACTAAGTCACGTGTACATAACACCTCGTGTGACATCGTGTGCACATAGCACTTCTTAAAATAAGTAAGGTGCACATAACACCTCGTGTGACATCGTGTGCTGAAGCACTTCTGAAAATAAGTAAGATGCACATAGCACCTCGAGTAACAGCGTGTGCAGTGCACAATGCACATAGCACTTCTTAAAATAAGTAAGGTAGACATATCACCTCGTGTGTACATAGCACTTCGTAAAATAACTAAGGTGCGCATAGCACCTCGAGTGACATCGTATGCGGTGTAAGTGCTGTGCACATAGCACTTCTTAAATTAAGTTACATGCCCATAGCACTTCATTTGAACTCGAGAGCACGTGGGACTACGTATTGTTCAAATTGTAAAAAGGATTTCTTATACAAATAATGACTGCACAGCGCAGTTTACTAATACAATAAAACACAGTATATAACATTGTATATAGGCACCAACTTGGTAGTTTCGTAACCGTGATTTTGTTATTCAATAAATCTTTTAATCATGTTACATAGCATATTTTTTTGAGCTCATAGTACTTCATTAATGATATTCATTTTTTAAATAGCATTTCTGACGTAAAACAATGACTGCACAACGCAGTTAACAAATACAAAATTACACAGCTTAGATCATTTGATACCTACTTGGTAGTTTAATGACCGTGATTTTGGTAGGTATTCAATTTATATTTTAATCACGGTCACATAGCAATTTGTTTTTTTATCTCATAGCTCTTCATTCATGATATTCAATTTATAAAAACATTTCTTATATAAATAATGACTGCACATTGCTGTTTATGGCGGCAGTTTAATTGCAAGGATGTACTTATGTTTCCAAATAGTGATATAGAATTCAAAATCAATAATCTCATTCATCAGGTCACGCCGCCGTGACCTACAAACAAATTACAAGTACGAAATTGATCACTCAGGTACATTTATCATTTCTAGTAAATACAATAACAATCAAGTAGGTAGTTTTTAATGTTTACCCTATCTAGGATTTATTATAACATCAGTTATCACATCACATTTTGTTTGCTAACGGATGATTCATCGTCCTTTGCGCAAAGATTTTCATTTATGAAAATCTTCACAAAAGTAATACATATTATATTACTTTTGTCTCTAAGATTATGAATTTTTACACACACTAATACACGTTGATTAACATTATTGAAGTTTTCAAACGGAACTTTATTGAAAAGATTCTAGGTATATTCTAGGTACCTATAGCTTATGTTCATAACGGTGGTAATTTAGGATTAGGTATACCTAATCGGGAAATATTTTTTTTTTAAATCAGTTTAATCGGTCCAGTAGTTCAATCCAAATAAACAAACAAACAATAATCTTTCCTTATATTATTATTTGTAGATGAATAAATAAATAAGTAGGTAAATCATTTTTAAATTGCAAAAGTTACCGAGTCTCAACGATATTTGTATTCATAGTTTGTGATAATGGCAACATAAAATTTCTTCTTCTAGCTGTATCTATGTGTTGTCACTTTACAACGTACCTCCATCTTTTAATACCAGAACATTTTGGAACACAAAAACATGTTACTCAAAAAATTATTAAAAGACCGTAAACTCAACACTAACAACATTAGACTTGTCCAAGTGAATTGTAAGCCTTCAAAAAAAACAAAAGAAAGTTATTGAAATCTCACACTTTGTGCAATAAACACCAGCCGGCCACTGGTCTATTATACAAATAAAAATTCCTTAACCTCTCTTTAGAAGTTGATAGCATTTTCTGCACTGTGTCCAAAACCTTATACAGATTACAGAGTAGTTTATAAAACATAATAATGTTGCACTCACTGCATCTAGGTGATGCACCCCAAGCTAAGCAGAGCCTGTTTTATTGGTACTTGATGACTGATATGCATCATACAATATATTAATTAAATAGACCAGAACACGCTGAAGAAATATCTGCAGATCGTACAAACAATTGTCCCGAGGCGGGAATCGAACCCACAACCTCCTGCGTCGCAGGTGGACATTCGACCACCGCCCAACAGAGGTCGTCACAACTATAAAATCAATTACTTTTCGACTGAACACATTTGTTATATTCATTTTTTTCTATAGTGATCTATAAAATTTATTAGTTTTGTTTTATTCAAGCAAGATGAACTACCTAATTTGTTAATACTTTATACTAATTCATACTTCCTCTTTTGATAAATTGTTATAACGACGAAATACCATTCAAATTCATGATGAATTCAAATCAAAAATTAATCATGTATTTTAAAATTAAAAATTTAAATTACCTATTTTGTGATAATTCAATTTACTATCTGTACCTACGTTGGTAACAAGAACAACTCCAAAAAATCCTAAATCATAAGTTGAGAGATGATTTTTTTTTTTTTCAGGTGACTTCTATCTTTTGTGAAACACGATAGGGTTCGAAAGTCTTCGAGAACTTAGCTGCACCTAATGAATCCAAGCCTTTCTATACAGACAAGATTATCATTGTCCAAACTTTCAAAGCGATTAGAGTACATAATGACACTAATATTCCGTTTCACATCCTGGAAGCAATGAGCTATTTCATAACAGGAATAGCATTTCAGACTTTCTTTGAATTGATTTTCTCTTCTTTATTTTTTTTTTGTTGTTTCTGTTATAAATAGTAGGTACCGTACCTATATCCAGTTTTTCTTTTCACTGATTCCAACAAACCACTTATTTTATGTTATGTCCCACCAATATCCTATTAATATAACATAAATCGGCATTGTCAAACCTCTGATTAGTATTATGATGATCGAGTTACGAGGCCATGAGTAATGTACAGACAGAAGCATTAATTGGTAACCCCCTCACAGAATATGTCATAGTTATCATTCAGTAGCATGTAGGTTCAAACCCGTGAAGATTTATATATTCATTTTAATTTACATTATTTTTTATTTTTGTTATTTTTTTTAAATTTATGTAATTGTTTAAATAAAAAACAAATGTTTTTTCAACACCTACATTTCTTTTATCAGGAGTAACGATACTGAAATTTCGAGCCTGTATCACATGTAACTATGGTGTAGTGGTTAGTGTAACCGAGATTCTGTCACTGCACATCGTAATGATCGTCATCGAATCCTTGCAGAGGATGATTTTGTTTTTTAACTACTACTTAATTTTAGTAATGTAATGACATTTATTCATGTGTAATAGTGAAGTTTTTGTCTATTAGTATGAATTTAAAGTAATTGATAAAATAAAACAATAATAATAATTTCAGGTAAACAATTTCGTTTATTTTTTTCAAAAATTTGCCTTAGATACAAACAACAACACAAAAAATGTAATTAATTCTGACATGTTTTATTTTATTATTTAGCCTACTTACAAATAGCTTCTTATCCTGAAAAATAATATTCCATTTTCGATTTAGTGCTCGAGAATACACATGTTTTCATTAGATTTTCGTTTACTTTGCTAATCTAATGAATTAAACAATTTGGATCTCTTGTAAATCATGGAATACTAAATAATCAGGTAGTTTTGAAAGTAAATGAGGTCAAATGGAGTTTTTCTGACAATGTTAAAAGGTAAAATTACATTAGGGTTTAGTAGGTAGTGATATTTATCGTCCTTTATATTTAGTGATACTTAATAGCTTAAGGGCTAACGGATCGGATCTCAATTTAAAACCATTTGACCCCACATATTTTCTATCGGATTTAGGTCCGAACTTTTAGATGTCCAAGAAATAAAAGTAATGTCTTCTAGAGATGAACAACCCTTGAGAAACCATCCGCGTACGATGCACTCCACAATTATCATGGACAACATAAATTTGGGCTTCTGGATACGCGATCCGCGTAGTAACCTTCAACACTTTCAATTGCTCGTCATTCATGCGCCCAGTTATTTTTACTATTTCTCCAGGACCCATAGAGGATATCCATCTCCAAAACCTAAAAAGAAAAAAAATCAACTGTTATAATGTTTATTTAGTTCGTGTAAATACTAACTTGTTAAAAATATTATTATTATTATGATAATCAGAGATAAAGGTGTTCGAATTTGTTGAGAATAATCAGTATTATCACTTACCTAAAGTTATTCATGCCCTGCGGTGGAGTTCAGCAGACAGTCCTATTTTTGCTGCTCGATAATTGTGTAAGTATATCAGCTGCATGCAAATGCCTTCTGTTGATGTTGATATCAAATATTGTTGAGCAGTAGAATGAGTGGATGCAAAAGGCGAACTAGTCTGAATGTCAACAATATTATTGTGGCGACTTCACTGATTTGTATACACTCCTGTTGTTTATCTGCCATTGCTTCTTACATTCACATCCCCACATTACACTTAAGCGCACGGTTTTTATCTGTAAGACAACAAATCAATACTTAAATGAAGTTAAAGATAACAAGGTTTTACTAAAAAAATATGTATTTGTTTCGTAACGATTATGACACAAGAATAATAAGTTGATAACTTACCGTAATTCAAAACGAGCAATCTCCTGATTACTCATTTGCTGTTCGAATAGCACCGCAATCTTAGTTCTCACAAAATTCTTAATTTGCATAATTTCCTTCAATATTCTTCAATTCATTTATGATTCAAACCAGTAAGTCAAGACTAGAATTGGAAATGGCTAGTGACCTTTTCATTGTTCACCAAGATTATATTTAAATCTACCCTCAAACACTTCTTTTTTTCTTATCCAGTGTAAAGAGATCTCATAAATAAAAATCCGCTGTCGAACACTAATAACATAAAATTTCGACGCTCTGATAACTGGTTCGTTGGTTTAGTTGGTTGGTGCGTGGTCAACTTGTCATGTAAGCGATTGGATGTCTGGTTCGATTCCCACTGGGTGTTACGTTTTTGTTTCTTAGTATTTGAGTAAAAGATTTGTAAATCGTACAGTGATTTGCAATGTAAACTTTAGCTATTAGGGGGGTTACCAATTAATGCTTCTGTCTGTACATATGTTACAATTCGTCAAAAAAATCCAAACCGAAAACTAAAGAAGACTGGTGAGGTTGTTTGAATCTCTGCCCCAACTGTTTAACTGTTTTATGCCCGTTCATGGATAAAATCTACTAACATTCGTACAAATTAGCCAGACACGTGATAAACTAGACCAAAATGACACTCGAATTTACCTTCCAAAGGTCTATGAACAATTAACGAGGCTAAGTTACATAAAAGTGGTTATTTCATATACCTATATAAACAACAAAAAACAATTTTGTGGCCAAATCTTAAATACCAAGACTTTTTCAATAAAGCATGACCTCACATTAATGTCAAATAACGAAATCAATTGTGCTCTTCAAAAGCACTATATTTCTACGCTATTAATAGTAATTCAATGTATATTTCGACCATGTTTTGACCAGGTAGCTACCTACTTTTTATACAGGGTGTAATCGTTAAGTGTGCACAGGCGATTATTCCGTAACTATTGCAGATATCAAAAAACTTTAAACAGATATCGAAAGTACTTTACCTAATGAGTAAAATGACATTAATAACTTTTTAAAAATAAAACGAGAAATATCCAAAAAAAATACATTAATCACTCCCATACATTTAGTATGAGATAGTAGAAAGGTTTTAGTTTCCTTATTTTAAGTGGAATAGTACCTACTCATTTTACCCTTGTCATTTTATAATTATGTACGATATGAAGGTATTAATGAATTTCAAGTAGATACACGTGTAGATTAATTATCTTACCACTTCAAATTTATAATAAACCTTGTTTCAATATTGTATTGATTTGAACTAGCTGAAAAGCAACATACTAAATAAAAACAAAAAGAAAGATACTCTTTGGTGTTCGTTCTAAATTCAAATTCTTTATCGCGGGTTCTCGTTCCCGCCAATTTATTGTATTTTTCAATTTGCGTTAATAATCGTGATTGTTGCATTTATTGATTGAAAAATGGCATATTCCAATACAGAAAAGAGGGACATGTTAAAAATGTACTACAAACATGATTGTAACAATAGGGCGGCCATTATCGCCTACAGAAGAGAGTACCCAGATAGAGAAGTTCCTTCTGGTACGTATTGTCGTAAGTTGGATAACAATTTGATAAATTATGGATCTTTTAACAGAAAAAAGGTTCGAGAACAAGAGCTCCGGAATTTGATAATGACTTAGATAACAATATTATTAACTACGTAGTAGATAATCCACAAGAATCAACGCGTTCAGTGGCCCGATCATTTCCAGTGTCCCACCCCACAATTATGTACACAAGTTATTAAAAAAACACAACTTCAAAGCATTTAAGATAAAACCTACTCAAACGCTGCACAATGATGATCCTGCTCGTCGGCTGGTCTATTGCAATTGGCTAGTCAATAATTAGGTCAATGTAAGGTCAATTTTATGGACCGATGAAAGTAATGTTTCAAACTGCGGCATTTACAATAGAAAAAACTCGCATTATTGGTCAATTGACAATCCTCGCTTAACTACTGAAGTTAGAGCTCAGGTGCGATTCTCAATTAATGTGTGGTGTGGTATTCTTGGAGATCGGATCATTGGGCCATATTTTTACAGTGGAATCCTTAATGGACAGAGATATTTCTCCTTTGTACAAAACGATATGCCAAGTCTCTTAGAACCAATTCCAGACGATGAAAGAAGGTCGATAATTTTTCAACAAGATGGAGCACCTGCACATAATACAAATGTTGTAATGAATTTCTTACGAAACAATTATAATGGCTTAATAGCCAATAATAGTGCAACCCCTTGGCCTGCCAGATCCCCGGATCTCACGCCTTGTGATTTCTTCCTATGGGGATTTGTCAAAGACCACGTGTACGCTGAGAGAGTACACAGCCTAGAAGAGTTACAGAATCGTGTACGTCGTGCAATTGCTTTAATTACTCCGCAAATGTTAAGGAAAGTTCATTTAGAAACTGTAAATAGAGCTCGTCATTGTATTGCACAAGGAGGACGTCACTTCGAACATATGCTTTGAACACAAAATTTTGTACTTACTAAGAAATAAAATGTATGGGAGTGATTAATGTAATTTTTTTGGATATTTCTCGTTTTATTTTAAAAAAGTTATTAATGTCATTTTACTCATTAGGTAAAGTACTTTCGATATCAGTTTAAAGTTTTTTGATATCTGCAATAGTTACGGAATAATCGCCTGTGCACACTTAACGATTACACCCTGAGGTATGATAATAATGAATAACAATAACAACTACGACTTTGACATTAGACACATAGTTCGACGCATGTTCGACGTTTGAACGTTCCAGCATTGGCACATAATTTGTTACTCTTGGTTTCTGACATAATCTTGCGCGCATTTGCTGCTTTTTTTTTAAATGTTACAATTTATGATTCCATATTTAAAATACCACGTGTTTTTCAGAATAAAAGCCCGGTAATCAATAAATTATTATTTCATATTTATGACCAAGTACAAGTACAGTTCCTCAAACAATTGCGTCCATTTATGATTCCATATTTAAAATACCACGTGTTTTTCAGAATAAAAGCCCGCTAATCAATAAATTATTATTTCATATTTATGACCAAGTACAAGTACAGTTCCTCAAACAATTGCGTCCATTTATGATTCCATATTTAAAATACCACGTGTTTTTCAGAATAAAAGCCCGCTAATCAATAAATTATTATTTCATATTTATGACCAAGTACAAGTACAGTTCCTCAAACAATTGCGTCCATTTATGATTCCATATTTAAAATACCACGTGTTTTTCAGAATAAAAGCCCGCTAATCAATAAATTATTATTTCATATTTATGACCAAGTACAAGTAAGTACAGTTCCTCAAACAATTGCGTCCATTTACCTACGCCAAAATCAACAGTTTTTTTTTTAGAATAAAAACCCGATAGTCAAGTAAATACTTCATAATAACTGACTGATACGGTTCCTCAAACTATTGTGTTAATTTACGCCTAATCTTTTTTTTTTTAGAAACATTTTGCAATCGACCTTATCTTGACTCCAAGATTTTCCAGTGTTAGTGATGGATGACTAAAGAAACCATCTCAAATCGACAACAATGAGTTCTCTTTTTTTTTAAAGTACCCACATTTAAATTGCTTCGAAAATCATGAATGCATGAAGGCATGAAATATGTTTTAGATAAGTACCTGCGAGATATTTTTATGATTCATACCATACTCAATATATAGATAGTCTACACAATGATAGATAATGCCTTTACGGACGGTCAAAGATCGTCAGCTATGGTTAGATAAACGATCAAGTCAGACATAGAAATTTTAAATTTCAGTTTGTATAATAAAATAAGATGCGTTCAAAAATCCCATTTTTAACAACTCATTAACCTGCCCGGGTCAAAGACAAAATATTGGAATGCTAGAAACGTTACATCTGAATTCATCATGATTGGTGTACGTTTGTAAGGGTAGGTACCAAATTATCGAATTGGATTATGGACTTTTTCTTTCGAAATGTTATCCAAGTCGTATAAAACTAGAAATATCACAAAAATCTAGAAGTTGTTTTGAGATTGAAATACAAATCACATTACCATTAGAATATTTTGAGATTATCGCACCTCTAACTTATTGTACCTACTTGTACGACTAATGACTCAGCAGGTAACCTACTTCCAATCCTCACCATGAATTCCTCATGGTTCAGGATTCATAACCAAACAATAATATATTCAGCAGTTTAAGCATATAAAATATTGATCCTTGCGTTTGATAAACAATCGAGCCTCATACCTGCGACGCCTTCGTCGACCACAAATATGTTTCTATGGGGCGACTACGTGGCTGCGACGATCGAATACTCCATGGGTACGGTGCGCGACGACTGCGTGACTGCGGTGAGCACAACAACGAGTCTGCGGCAAGCGACGATCGCGTGGCTCCGGTGAGCACAACTGCGAGGCTGCAGCAAGCGACGACTGCGTGGCTGTGACGAGCGAATACTCCATGGGTACGGTGCGCGACGACTGCGTGGCTGCGGTGAGCACAACTGCGAGGCTGCAGCAAGCGACGACGGCGTGGCTGCGGTGAGCACAACTGCGAGGCTGCAGCAAGCGACGACTGCGTGGCTGTGACGAGCGAATACTCCATGGGTACGGTGCGCGACGACGGCGTGGCTGCGGTGAGCACAACTGCGAGGCTGCAGCAAGCAACGACTGCGTGGCTCCGGTGAGCACAATTGCGAGGCTGCAGCAAGCGACGACTGCGTGGCTGTGACGAGCGAATACTCCATGAGTACGGTGCGCGACGACCGCGTGGCTGCGGTGAGCACGACTGCGAGGCTGCAGCAAGCGACGACTGCGTGGCTGCGGTGAGCACAACTGCGAGGCTGCAGCAAGCGACGACTGCGTGGCTGCGGTGAGCACAACTGCGAGGCTGCAGCAAGCGACGACTGCGTGGCTGCGGTGAGCACAACTGCGAGGCTGCAGCAAGCGATGACTGCGTGGCTGCGGTGAGCATGACTGCGTGGCTGCGGCAGGCGACGACCGAGCAGAGCTGTAATATTTTCAACGAGTATACCATTCGAAAGTAAAACGTTTGTTTAATATTAGATACAGGTTGGAGCCCACATCATTAAATGTAGAATGTAAACTACAAACAACTTTTTCAAATACCTTTCAACCACACAAAATAGAATCAGTGTTTTTTTTTTCTTTTTCATTCTATACCACTTTCACTGCAAATATTACGTACCCTTATTTCTCGTGGGCGCACGGTCACACCAAGGTGGCATAAGCCAGAAGTCCATGGTGCAATCCCTGCTTCTGAATTGTTAGACTCCAACTTTCCAGGGAAATAAAAACGTCCCAGATTCACTTATCACTTCAATTTTATTATAATTTCACAAAGCTACCAGTATCGGATCCAAGACAACCTTCTTGTTCCGTAGCTCAGCAACAACTGACTTGCCAAGCAGTCTGTACAACGTTCGTAAAATACTGAAGATCAACTGACTAATTTTGAACCGAATGTCCGTTGTCGTTTGAGCTACAAAACAATAAGGGTACTGTACTTAGATTGTATAATCACTTTAAAATATAAACTATAAATAATCCTTGTTTAACTAGTTGATTTCAAGAGTTAATGTTCTATTTCTTTTCAGAGTTTCCGCTCTGATTGACAATAAAAAAGTAAAATTCAACAACTTATTTTTCGAAATAATGACAAATCAATTATAAAATTGTATAAATGGTATCTAAAATTGCAACTATAATTTATATAAGCTAACATTGATTGATTGAAAAATTTTTTCAGCGCATCTGGTATGTTCGTGCCTATGGACGTTTTTCAAGATAGTCGTTGCCAAATAAGATGGCCAAGTAAGCGTTTTCTTGAGTGGAGACCGCGACTCGACAAGCCGAAGACAGGGCGCTATGGCGCTCATTAGGGGAGGCCTATGTCCAACAGTGGACTAACATAGGCTGATGATGATGATTTCCACCTATCCAATCCATGCATTCTATCATACATCGTGCGATGGTAGCCAAACGCTTGTCCATTACCCATAAAATAAAGATAATTAATCATAGGTATGTTGGAATTTGATTGAATAGTCCTTCTAAGGTTTCGTCCTTCTCTATCATAAAATTGCCGAGAAGATCGAATCTAACCTATTAAAACAAAAAAACGATTGGTGAAAAATTTTATTATATAGATTTATTTTCCAAACCTAGTTTTTGCCAAATTAGAACTTTCAATTGAGAAATTTTATCGGTAAGGTTCATAACGGTATAAAATAAAAGAATTTCAAGTACCAACCTAAAGATCCATTAAAATTATAAGTAGGTAGGTAAACTGAATTACTTAGGTATCACTTTTCGACAGGTGCCGATGTTACACGACTGAAAGGTCTTCTTATAGACGCAAACCAATCCCTATAAATAATTCTCGGTATAATATTTATGATCTCCCTGAAAAGAAGTTTCCAACGACTCTCTCCATCCCAACTGACGATTTCTTTCGTGAACCAAATGAACTCTCCCTTGATTGATGATGGTGCATCCAACGCTAAGTACAATGGTGCTTCCGCTCCTTGGTCCACTGTTAATATGCCTTTATGTGACGACATATCTGTGTCTACGAAGCCAGGGTGGACGGCGTTTATGCAGATACCTGGAAATCGAATAAAAAGGTTATTGGGTCCAATACCTACTAGTAAAAATGCTCTGGCGTAAGTACAGTTGGTATTTAGGCACCTATTAGAATATGATTTTACCCCAGGTGCACTTTTTTAGGGTTTTGCCATCGGTTGCAAAACCCTTATGAAATCGCTTTGGGTCTGTTTTGTGTTTTGAATCCTTAATATCTCAGAAACTACTGCAGCTATTGACTTGAAATTTGAAATAATAATACAATTTGTGCGCCCGCACATATTTATAGAAAAATAAATGAAAATAAATGAAAAATCAAAATGAAGATTTTCCATACAAATTTTGAAATCGAAATTTTAAATGGAACGTACAAAGTCGAAAGTGGTATCAAATGAAAGGTACTCGTTTGTAGATTTCAAAATAGTTTTTGAAATTTCGGTAGATTTCATACTTTTTAAAATATTTTGAAAATGGTCAAAAAAATGACCGTTCCCCCCCCCCTATCTCCGAAGATTGCAGAGCGATCGACGTGATATGTACCAAGTGTTTGTAGGTATTGATCTATATTTTATAGGAAAAATATAGAGAAGTCTGTAAAAATAATACTTTTTGAAATATGGTCAAAAAAGGGCGGGAAAAATTTCTAAAGGGGTGACTACCCCCCCGAGTTGGGTATCAAATGAAAGGTATTGGTTTGTACATTCCAATGCAGTTTTTGAAATTTCGATAGATTTTATACTTTTTGATATATTTTGAAAAAGGTCGAAAAATTGACCGGTACCCCCCCTCTATCTCCGAAGATTGCAGAACGATCGATTTGATATGTACCAAGTTTTTGTAGGTATTGATCTATATTTTACAGGAAAAATATAGAGAAATCTGTAAAAATAATATTTTTTGAAATATGGTCAAAAAAGGGCGGGAAAAATTTCTAAAGGGGTGACTACCCCACCGAGTTGGGTATCAAATGAAAGGTATCAGTTTGTACATTTTAATGCAGTTTTTGAAATTTCGATAGGTTTTATACTTTTCGAAATATTTTGAAAAAGGTCGAAAATTTGACCGTTCCCCCCCCTCTATCTCCGAAGATAGCAGAGTGATCTATATAAAATGTACTAAGCGTTTGTAGATATAGGTCTATATTTTACAGGAAAAATATAGAGAAGTCTGTAAAAACAATACTTTTCGAAATATGGTCAAAAAACGAATTTTCATACAATGGGGGCTATTTCATTGAGAGCAATATCAAATCAAAGGTATGGATTCCGACAATTCAAAACAGGTTTTAAAAATCGTCTAAGTTTCATACTTAGTGAAATACGTAGAAAAAAGTCGAAAAAATAATTGTAGGTACCAACCCACTTACTACCCACTAATCTCTGTAGTAACTGTAATAGTAGGGTTCCACAGCGCCACGAAACCTTTGTTCTCAAAATTTTAAAGTCCATACCCAATGTATTCCACTGCGCTCGAAGAATATTTAGATAATAAGATTATTGAATTCATGAATTCCACCGTGCTCCAAAAAAATATGAGAAGAGTAATGTATGTAATGTATCCTGGATAATCCACACAACATCATTTAGCGACAAGCTAAGCAAAGCTTGTGTAATTGGTACTACTACGATAGCTGTTATACTTAATAAAGTATAAGTATCACATTAGATGATTTATTTTTGTGTACGTAGAAAAGGACTAGAACACTCAAACAAATAATCTGCAGATCTTACAAATATTAGTCCGGAGGCGGGAATCAAACCGCAACCTCCTGCGTTGTAAGCCCACCGCGCTAACAGGTCGTCAATATACGTACCTACCTAAACGACAAAAGTTCAAAACCCTCGGCGCGCGAGTTACACTCGCACTTGTCGTACTTGTTTGGTCTTATTTCTAATCGAAATTAGGAAGGAGAGTGGGCTATGCTCCATGCTAATGTGATGAGGAAGGCTTATTAGGTACTAGCGGTCCGCCCCGGCTTCGCACGGGTATTAAACAAAAATTTCAGAAATTATACGTACTAACGCGATGGGTTCCACAGTTTTCATACGGATCCCTTACCTTTTTTGACAGCATTGGAGTTTTTGACATTGACTCGACACTCCATAACTGACACTGGCCGTAGAGAAAAAGCAAGCACCGTGCGCTAAAGAGGTCCTCTTTTTATATTATGATGCGCCATAATAGAAAAAGAGGTTGAATATACAGGGCACTGTTCAATTATTGAATTTTTCATGCGGATCCCTAACTTTTTTGATAATATTATATAGCCTATGTTCATCACGGAAAATTTAGGATTCTAATGGTGAAAGAATTTTTTAAATTGGTCTAGTAGTTTCGGAGCCTATTCAATTCAAACAAACAAACATACAAACAATGAAATCTTTCCTCTTTATAATATTAGTATACCTAGATAAAGTGCATTACTATCAGCAAGTCTAGAGTCGCGCGTAGGGCTGTAAATAAAAGGGTTATTAAATTATCTAAGGAAAATGATTATTCCTTTTTTTCATTCGCTCAAAACTCGGAATAAATATTTATTAATATTATAAATAAATAAAAATTAAATAAAAATAAATAATGCCCGACAATCCAAACAGCATCATCTAGCCCCAAGCTAAGCAGAGCTTGTGTTATGGGTACTAGATGACCGATATAATACAATATTATTTATTACATAGGTATCTGTAGATCGTACAAATATTTCGAGCCGTGTGGTGCCGGCATAGAATTTCACCACTCCCTCTCTTCCCGTGGATGTCGTAAGAGGCGACTAAGGGAAACACACCGGGGGGCGGGCAGCAGCGCCCTCTGCAGAACAACTCCACCGAACTGCGATCCCCAACCCGCATGCCCAGCGTGGGGATTATGGGCAATAACCCCCAGATGAAATAACGCCACCTATGGCGCGTATTAGGGGAGGCCTATGTCCAGCAGTGGACTGATATAGGCTGATGTTGTTGTTGTTGTACAAATATTTGTCCCGAGGTGGGAATCGAACCCGCAACCCCCTGCGTCGTAGGCTGACCTTCGCCCACTGCGCCACAGAGGTCGTCATCAGAACGTTCTTTATCAGATTTTCAAAAGTTTTACTTTTTGAAAATATTCTATAGCTATGTTTATAGGAGATAACGTAAGATTGTAAAATGATTTATGCTATTAATGAAATACGCATGTATCATAAAAAACTTATTATAACTTGAATAAACAATCAAATCACCAAGCATAGACAGATGATGCTTTGTGGATTGTCATGCATTATTGATTTATATATTTTATAGATCCCAGAGCGAGTGTCAGCTCCTCGCGCCCCCGCCCCGGCTCTAGAATGAAAAATTTCACGCGGGCGAAGCCGAATAATGCCATAATCCCTCTTATGGCATTATTCGGCATGCGTGGTGATTAAGGCATTGCCCCTAATGATTATGATGTGATGAGCACATGCGCTTATCTGACGTGACCTAACATTTACTTTATGTACCTATGTCCAGCAGTGGATTAATGAGATGTTTATTTCAAAAGTTTTAACACACCTTTGCTACTTAGTTCCTTTTGGTGTATCATACTCAAGGCCGTGACTCCCACTTTAGACACCCCGTATGCCGAATTCCCCCATTCTTCAGAATGAGTTCCCTTTTTAGTAGCATCCACGTATTCATTCATCAACTGCGAGAGCTGGAGAACTGTTAACAATGGGTCTGTAAACTTCTTCCTGAGTTCGGCACTCGGGATTTTCGATAAATGCCCGGCCGAGCTAGACACATTCACAACTCTCGCGCCGGATTTCAGCAAAGGGAATAGAATATCACAAACCGACACCAAGCTGAAATAGTTCACAAACAAAGTTTGCTCCGCTTGCACGGTAACGGGCTCAGTGGAATTGTTTTTAAAAGCAAAAGCAGCGTTGTTAACCAACACGTCGATGCCTTCGTAATTTTCCTTTACGTAATCACGGAAAGCTTCTACGCTCTCCTTCTTAGTGATGTCCAGTTGGTGGTATCTAGGATGCAGGCCTTCTTTTTCCAGTTCTTTGACGGCTTTCTGGCCGCGTTCTTCGTCACGTGATGTTAGGTAGACAACTCCGTCGAAACGTTTGCAAAGGCCGCGGACTATGGCAAATCCTATGCCCTTGTTCGCACCGGTTACAACAGCAACTTTTGTAGGCATATTTAACTAAAGGAATCAATGAACTTAAATTGCACTTATTTGCTGACTGAACTGAAAAACTCTCAGTAGTACCTATTACTTCACTTTACTCTGACAAACACAAATCAGCGGACCGATTCACAAAATGCAAATATTCACGAATAATTAAAATTTAAGCATTGTTGAAACAGGTACAGTAATCAATCAGAATAAATCCACTTTATACTTTGAATTACACAAAACCAGTAAGTTCACGAAATGAATACGAGATACCCGAGATACAGAATAACAAAAGCCAGCTGATTGAAAAACTTTGACAAACATACGGTCGGATTTCACTCGGCGGCGTTCGGGTCATTCAACCCGTTCCGTCCTTGAAATTGAATGAATGTTAGATGGGGAATAGAAAATTACAAGAACCTACAAATCTAATCTTAACCTTTGACAGAACTCTACTCTATGCCAAGAATTAAAATCTTTTGAATATGAAATATTTAGGTAAATATATGTACAGGACGTTTAGGGGTTTTCCTTTTTCATTGTTACAAATGAACCAGGTACAAAAAACCCGACAGGAAACCTATGGAGGGAAAATAAGAAAACTGTGAAATCAAATGACATAACTATTATTATGTAGGTACTTATCCCTTTTTATTATTAGTTTTTACATTCTTATTTTTACTATTCTTAATTATACTTGTAGCATTGTCATTGAGTTGCTGGAAAAATGCCTTAGAAGTCTTCAGGGATTTATCATCGGTGTCAGTTCCTTTAGTAGTATTCCTATGCTCCGTGACTTTGTTCACAGGACCTTTAGCCTTCTGGAACTTCTTCTTTTTCCTTCTTTCTCTATTCTTATCTGTTTGTGTGCGTTCCTCTTTGCTCATTAGATCACCTCTCTGCTTCTTCTTTACTTCTTCTGGTGCTAATAATGCTGCCTCGCTCATAGCCACAGGAGCAACTTCCTCCATAGAGATAGCAGGAGTGTTGGACACAATTTTGACATCGGCTTGGGCTGGTTTTGGTGTGTAATGGTAGTGGCATAAGGCATCTAGCTGATGGAAGAGCTTGCGCATTGATTCTCTTACATCTTTATGACTTTCTGGCTCTTTTTCATCCTCAACATCTCCAGATATGGCTTGCTTTTGCTTCAGGTATTCAGCTTCATAAACTTGGGCTAAACTGAGCTTGCTCTTAGAATGGTCCAAAATTTCTGTTTTGCGGAAGCTGAGCTGATCATCAACAGGCTTCTCTTTTTTGACTACATCATCCCAAGCTTTGTCTTTGATGCGCTGTTTAATTATGTCTTCTAGAGTCAGTGTGGTTTGTTCAGTGATGACGGGAGCTGGCCGAGTAGTCAAGTCAAAGTCCACAACTTCTTCAAGTAAAGAGTTTTGGGGACGTTTAGTTGCATCCACTTCTCCTTTTAATTGCCATGGTGCTTCGTTCATGGTCTTTTTTTCTAAACGTTTTATGGTATCTTTTAGCCTTTCTTGACGTAACTCAAACTCAGATTTCTTTTCATTTGAGTTGTTTTCAGATTTTTCTTCTTTGTTGTTGTCAGAGTCATCATCAGATGAAGATGGTTGAGCGAATCTCACTTTTTTGTCTTTTTTTGATGGGGGTTCATCTTGTCCTTCATCATTTTCAATATCCTCATCCATTTCATCTTCTGAATTCACTTCAGCATTATTTTGTTGATCATAACTCTCCATATTGTCTTGATCAAAGAAATCAGAGTACATTACATCTTTTCCTCCCTCCTTCTCTTCATCACTAGCTTCATCATCATCATCAATATCTTCAAATAAGTCAATGGATTCTTCATCACTGTCTTCAGAAACTTTTTTCTTGTTGGAACCTTCATTCTTTTCTTCTTTTAGCAAGAATTGTTCCATTTCTTGAAGTTTGAAGAATTTGTCATCTACTATTGATGGTTTTAGTGTGATTTTTGGCTTGACAATCTTTTTCTTAAGGTTATCAGTTCCTTCTTCATCATTCTGAGAATCCATATCATCGTTTCCATCAGATATGTTATCATCAGACGCTGCTAGGTCTTGGTCGCCACGTTCCGGTTCCGAATCGGTAAAATCCTCATCGTCTACAGCTGAGGCTGCGTTATCATTATCATCAGCTTCTTCCTCTTGCTCACCAGGTTTCTTCAAGTTTACAGGAAATACCAACTCATTTTTGAGGGTCATACAGTTTGCCACTTCCCAAACCAGTTCGTCCCAACAATCGTTATTTTGAAGCTCGATTTCTTGCCATATCTGCTCCTCATCTAAGTCTTGTACTATAAGCTCGGGTAAGGCACTCTTTTTCGACTTTTTAGGTTTCTTGTCCTGAGCCTTAGTAAAGTCGTAAAGCGATTTTACCAAACTTTTGATATCGTCCTTTACTTCGTTCTGAACAGCGAGAAATTTTACAGGTTTATCAGTAAAACTATTGAATTGCTCTATGACATTGCCTAGCTCTGGGCAAGTCATGGTTGTCTACGTGATTTAATAAAGCTTTCCTAATATTCACCACACTTTTTCATGGAAAAATCTGAGAAAAATGTAAAATTGAATTTTTATCACAAAAATACACGCGGTCCATGCTGTTTTGACATTGATGGTATCTTATCTTGGATTGATATGTCAAGTTCTGACACTGACAGAGACAGTAAAAAGTTGCATGAATTTTACCCAGTCACGACAACACGACAAAAATAAAATCGTTAGTTTATAGGGTTCCGTACCCCAAGGGTGAAAATGGAACTAATCGTAAATTTTCATACTTGTAATTATTTTTCTTTATCAAGTCAGGAATATCTTATCCTAAACTACTCTAAGAAGTTTAAATACCTAAAATATTAAAAATAGTCATACTTAAAAAAACGACACATAACAACATGTTCAACGCTCAAATACAACATTTAAAAAAAAAATTACAATTACAAGTAAATAAAATAGCAACAACGCCCAAATGATAAATAATGCCATCTGTGGCGCTCATAAAGGGAGGTCTATATCCAACAGTGGACTGTTTTATGCTGATGATGAAATCAAACAGGAAACTTTGGTCTACATTTAAAATAATTAATCCAAAATAGGCCTACATTATTGAAATTAACATCGTTTCAGTATATTTTACACATGTCTTTGACATTAAGGGTCTATTTATAAGGGGTCTAATCTATTTATTATGTGAAAATATGACGTCGGTTTCAGGATGGCACTTAAGTAGTTGGTTCTGAGCACGGCAGCTAAGTGATTGTTGCCTGGCAATAGTGCGTGGAGGAAGTGGCGCAAACAGCGGAACGCAACCGACGGAACCTAGGGCATTGCTCAGGCACGCAAAGTCGGCTCATACTCTCCTACTAGACCTGGGCTATCCACAGCCCCTCTGAAGACGCGACATACCTACTTGGTCACAAAGTCTGCGTGTCTCTTGAGAGTTAAAATCTTATGTAACCTGCAGAAACTTGGTCGGTTACCGTGGCATTTCTTGTACTTTTTTCAAAATAAATTGTCTGTGGTCTCAAAAGTTGTGTAGTTCTCTTGCCACAATAACAACAACGATGAAAAATTAAAATTTAAAAAGATAATATTAAAATTAAATAGGACTATACATACAAAAAACGTCATTTTTTTATTTATTTTTGCTCTAATATTGTCAAGGCTCTCATAGGCAACTGAACTGTTAGCAAAAAATTATATCCTAAATAATTATTGGGTCCAACAACGGCCTGTCGAATGTATGTACTGATCAGTACAATAACGCTGTGGGTAATACAACGATGGGCCGCGTCAAGTTAGCTTTTGCTTCTTTCGATACAAAAAAACTGTTTCAGGGTTTCTTTTGCGAAGTAGTCATATTGGTACGATGGTACGGAACCCTCCCATGTACGAGATATTGTTACCAGAGTTTTTTTTTTCGAACCGCATTTTCTTCTCGGTCGTATCGTTCATTCTTTATACGCGGAGGACGAGAATAGTTCATTCATTGAATTGAAATATTTTCATTCGATAATTTCATTCAGTCATTCATAACTTTTCTTTTTCTGTTCGCTTTGATAAATAATAATTCAGTTCTGTTCTTATTTCTAGGCGTTTTATTGTCCAAATAAACCATGTTAATGCCGCACAAACATAACAACTTCTGTTAGTTACTGTTTCTGATCCTACAAAAGGAAGGACATTCAACCTTCAATGTAAGTACCTACATAGAACAAGTGTGCATGGTGCATTCGTGGTAGTTTTTTAGGAATTTACATGGTCTTCCTCGCTCCAGTGGCGATGGCGTGGGCTTTTTATGTGCATTACTCGATGGGAGAAGATAGTTGACCCTCCCACACAGTATACAGGGCTTATTATCGGAGGTTTCAAAAAGTGAAAGGTTTCGAAAACCATTGTAAACCCATGGATTTATGAAAAGTACTACGTAAAAGTAATACTTATTTATAGTTTCATGTGTAAACCATATCAATGAAATTTCGGGTTAACTTCCTGTTAAATAAACAAGGATTGCTTCACCTCATAAACAACAAGGCGTAAGGTCGTTGATCACAATTAGTTGTGACCTCTATGTATTTTTGAATCCTCATCAATGTTAGAACTTTAAACAAAGGTGCTCCATTTTGTTCTGAGTTTTGAACTGTAATTATTGTACATACTTGTTTCTTTACTTATTTTGACCACCTTGTTGAACAGGTGGAATCAACAGGTGGTGTCAACATGGTTTACTTATTTCATTAAAACATTACTTTCCTGATGTATTGTTAGACATACTTAATAATTTTCCTAATTAATGTTAAACTTAACCAGACATTTCCACAAATTAAATATGGGTTCATGATATATCTAAACATGCGAACACATTTATAAATAAGCCGTAATGCTAAATGACAGCATCAATAAATACCAATGCTACACAATCATTGTACAAATTTAGAAAAGAAAAGTGAAGTTATACAACTGTTACAATTAAATAAGAGATGCAAGTGACCAGAACAAAAAAAATTAAGTATACCTCATAAAAATTATGAAATAAAAAGACGAATAAACTTTCTCACATAAAAACCTCTCTCAACATTAAGCAGTAGCTTACTTTCATTTGTTTACTATTGTTAACTTTGTGAAAAAGCACTGCTCAGCCATGTTGAAAGATTTGCATATGGGAAAACTTAGTAATTAACTAAAAATAAGTTTCAATTGAGCCTCCATGACTATTAAATATTAATAAAGAATTTGCAGAATGCTCACTCATGCATTAAGCTGGATAATAGTCATCTTACTCCTTGCAAGTGCCCTTAAATTTGTACAACATTTAAGAAAGAGTAAAGTAAATGAATAAAATAAAGTAACTGTTCACTGAATAAACTACCAGATGCAGCCATTTTCCAAGCAGTTCAATGTAATAATCTCAATTAAAGTTTTTCTACATAAAATCCACCAAAATAGCTTTCTGGAAGGTGCCATTGTTTCATTTCAGTGGTTATTATTTGTTGATCTAATCATGATCAACAAATTGTAATCAACAAACACATAGATCGAGTCAATTTCAAAAACCCTAATGCTGTTAAAAAAGTTAGGGATCCTTATGAAAACTGTGAAGCATAATGTGTTAGTGTGTATAATCTCTTAAGTTTTGTTTAATACCCGTGCGAAGCCGGGTGGACCGCTAGTTACAAATAAATCTGTTCCCAGTATTGGTTTTTGCAGCCTGTATTACAAGGTAACAAAGGGCTTGCCTAATGGACTTATATTTAACGATGTGTATTACAGCCCAATGGACGGTCAGGATCCAATGGAGATGAAGTTCAGCGGGAGCAATGAGGTCGGGGGTCTGGAGCTGTGCATCGTCTGCGGGGACCGCGCCTCGGGGCGACATTATGGAGCTATAAGCTGTGAAGGTATGATGTTTAAATGATCTTTATGATTCACATTTTGTATATGTGTAAGAAATAAGGCTAGTTAGTATCATTTCTTAGTTTTTCTTTTATAATAATTATTTGTGAAAAGATAGGACTGACATAGTCATAACAATAACTCAGTCCCAAAAAACAATAAAAATTAAAAAAAAAGAATTGTTAGGTACTGATGTCTAGGTTTAAAACTTTTAAAATCTGCTATGCTTTCTGAGATATATATCATAAAAGACCCCGAAAACTGGGTCTGCTTAGCATACTGTGCTTAAGGGACATAACAGTGAATTGTCCAGCATGAAAAAAAAATAAAGAATTTTTATTGCATACCTTTTCTTTTTTTCCCCTACGTTTCCATCGCGCAGCGATCGCATCGTGGTCACGGTGCGACTGAAACTAAAACAAAACAAAAGGTACGCGATAAATACCCGATAAAATTCTTTAAGGTTTCAACAAATGGCTTATTCCATGATAGATATATATCCAAGATAGCTTATTGAACTCAAAAGTTTTGCATTATCCCACTGGGATCACGAGAGTGCGATCATAATGGAATAAGCCCAACAAATCATGAAAGTTTAAAAAGTTTTATGAAAGAATAACTCTTTATAGGTACTTCCTTTACTTTAAGCATGTCTGTTTGTAATGTTTATTTGTGTGGTATAATAAAGTATTATCTATCTATCTATCTCTTGTTTTTATCCTCCAGGCTGCAAAGGCTTCTTCAAGCGCTCCATCCGCAAGAAGCTCGGCTACCAGTGCCGCGGCAGCATGAACTGCGAGGTCACCAAGCACCACCGCAACCGCTGCCAGTATTGCCGCCTGCAGAAGTGCCTCGCCTGCGGGATGCGGAGTGACTGTGAGTGTTTTATCTCTACCATTCTGGGCCTTTATTCACTATTGCCAATCCCAACACGTTTCACAGATATGACGCGACAGCGGCGTGGAAAATCGTATTTAGAATATATTGTGACGTCACACGGTTTGGGCAAGGAATCTCCTATTTCATAGAGAATAAGGCCTCTGATGACCTCTGTGGTGTAGATGGCCTAAGACCAAGGAGGTTTCGATTCCCGCTTCGGGATTAATGTCAATTTGCACATATTTGTTCAGGGTGTTTTCTATGTATAATCTATCTATGTGATATATTGTATTAGGTATGTCAGTCATTGGGAAAAGTAGCACATGAAAATAATAAGATAATTTGATGAACTGAGTTGACTGGCAGTTGTTTTCAAATTTAGATAATTTAGTATTAAATGCTCTGTCATCATTGCCTGAACTACAAGGGCAAATGTCAATAGAGGTGCGCAAGAATCATCGGAAGAATTGGAAGCTAGCTACCTATCTAAGCGCTTCAAACAGTCTCCGCTAGATGTCGTTAAGACAATAAACTTTCGGAGTGCAAAAAGACAAGCAGTTAATGCAGTTGCTGCAAATCAAAAATATCTATTTAGAAATTATTTCAATTGTTTCACCATAGACAACTGTCTATGGTCTGATGCTAGGTCCGTTCAATAACACAATAATGAGCAGTAATTCTTGTCCGTTTTCGCCAGCGGTCCAGCACGAGCGCAAGCCCATCGTCGATAAGCAAAAAGGGGACCAGCAGACTTACAGACAGGTAATTATTTTACTTTATATCATCCCACATAGAGTTGAAAATTGCATACAACTATGATAACAGGAGCTTCGGATTTATTTATTCATTCACAAATCAAATAACTTATATTAAACTTAATGTATTTACAATTTTGATCTAGATTGAGACCAAGTATGTGAACAAAGTGAAATGAAATGAAATATTATTTATTTGCTTAAATATAGGTTAACAGTAGGTCTTAAAATAACTAAGTAAATATTTGACTTAATAGACGTGCAAATACACACACCAAAAAATTAATATATCAAACTCTTCAGGCAATTTCAGACCAATTTTCCGAGTCAAGTAATGGGAATGGTATTTATCTAGTTCCTGCCTAATTTATAGTTTTGTCATCGACAGCCCCCCATGAGTCACCTGATGAAGGAAGAGCCGAGCGAATCCTTCGGCGCCGTGTCGCCGGCGCCGGCGATCAACTTCGCGCTCGCAGCCGCCGTCGCTTTCAACAACAACAAGGGGAACAATGGTATGTGTGTTCTATTAGATAGATGATGTTTTATAGAATTGTTGGGGTTTTTAGAAAATAATGTTTATGTCGGATGTCGTTGGATGTTTGTGTTTGCGATGGTTTAAGGCGCATACAGCACCTAAACTAGCGCCACCACCTACTTTATGTTATTATTCTGTTTAACAAAGGAATTTTCAAAAATCCATCGTCCAGTTTGTGATACCTATCATAAGCTTTTTTTTATTGCCTCTGTAATAGTTTTATTCTATTTAGTTTAGGAAGAGATACGAAAATAGATTTTGGTGGCCACCAAGGGCAACTAAGTATGATAGGTATCACAAACTGGACGATGGATTTTTGAAAATTCCTTTGTTAAACAGAATAATAACATAAAGTAGGTGTTGGCGCTAGTTTAGGTGCTGTATGCGCCTTAAATGGGTTAGCCTTAGTAGTGGTTTGTTTTTATAATTAGTTAAATTCACTAGTAATATAGGTTTTCCAGAGATCTGACGTGGTTTTGTGAGAAAGCTTAGTAGGTGTTTTGTTTTGTTTACAAATAGAAAAATCTGTAGTTCAAAATAATACAATAAGATGTTGTGTCCCTGATATTTTATTTTGATTACACACAAAACAGTTAATTTGTATTTAAGTACTTAATTTTAATACTCATTAAAGTATCTAATCGATTTTTTTATTTTGTTGTTATGTTTTTGCATCTGTTTAGTTAATTTGTATTTAGTTTTAAATACTCATTAAAGTTATCTGTTTTTTGATTTTATTGTTTTGTTTATTATTTAAGTTTTTATTATTTTCTTTAGTTTCTCCGTACTTGCCCGGCAACGCAGTAGATATAGAAGGTGCTCGCAGACAACAGCTGATGCTGCAAACTCAGCTTGCCAAGAACCTATTCAAAATGGGACAGTTCGGTAAGACATTATTAAACTACTGTGTGTATTCGCTGAACTTCTGCTTCAAAGTGGGAGCTGGGTGACCGGAAACACAGGTTTTTCACAAGCAGGCACCAGTGATAAGACTGATAAGATAAACTTTATCTGTAGCTATATAAATAAAAATTATATATTATATTATATTATTTGCTCATTAGGGGAGGCCTATGTCCAACAGTGGACTATTATAGGCTGGTGATGATGATGATGATATAAATAAATAATGCTGGACAATCCACACAGCATATGTATAGTACGACATAAATAAGCACTTAATTAATTAAATAAACAACATAATAAAAAGAATACAATGCTGCTATTAGTTAAAGTTATGTTAGTAGTATGATAGTAGTTTCTAAAAAGTAAGTGCATTGCCTGAAGAGAACAATAAATGAATATTTTTATATTATAACTAGCGGTCCGCCCCGGATTCGCATGGATATGCTAGTTACAAATGAGTGTCTGCCCCCAGGCGCTATAAACGAGTACCTGCAGTCCGCGTACGGCGCGACTCCGCCCGACGTGCCCATGTCTGCGCTGCACACCGCTGAGACGACGCAGGTCGAACGTAAGTCTTATCATCATCAGCCCATGTTAGTCCACTGCTGGACATAGGCCTCCCCTAACGAGCATAGCACCCTGTCTTCAGCTTGTCGCATCCAGCATCTGCCAGCAGTCTTTCGCAGATCGTCATCCCACCTGGCAGGAGGGCGTCCTATACTACGATTACCGAGTCGCGGTCTCCACTCAAGAAGACATTTATCCTTTAGGTAATATAAATTAATAATGCTGGACAATTCACACAGCATTATCTAGCCCCAAGTCAAGCAGAGCTTGTTTTATGGCTAGATAAAGATAACTGATATATATAATAATATACGAATACATATACCTATAGATATTTTTTATTACACATAGAAAACGACCAGGATACCCTGAACCAATAATTGCAGATCTCCTGCGTCGCTGGCGGTCCTTCGCCCACCGCGCCACAGAGGTAGTCAAATATATATTACAGAATAGAATATTTTTATTTGCAACTCATACAAAAACAAACATTTGACATAACTAAGAGTAATGAAAATTTCTTTTTTAACTATATGTTTTTACCCTCCCCTCAGCGGAAGCGGAGTCCAGTATCCTGAGCACAGCGGAGTCTCTCCAGCTCGGCGTGTGCATCAGCCCGTCGGCGCCGGGAGCCCTGCGACTGCAGGCGGCGTGCGAGGGCGCGGCGCGCCTGCTGCCCGCTCTGGCGCGCTGGGCCCGCGCCGTGCCTGTGTATGCGGCGCTGCCGTACGTTGTTATATTACATTATATATTACTAGCAGTCCGCCCCGGCTTCGCACGGGTATTAAACAAAAATTTCAGAAATTATACACTCTAACACGAAGGGTTTCACGGTTTTCATACGGATCCCTTACTTTTTTTAACAGCTTTGGGTTTTTTGACATTAACTCGACACTCCATATTTGACACTGGCCGTAGAGAAAAAGCAAGCACCGTGCGCTATATATTCAACCTCTTTTTCTATTTTGACGCGCCATAATAGAAAAAGAGGTTGAATATACAGGTTCAATTATTGAATTTTTCATGCCTATGTTCATCACGGAAAATTCGGGATTCTAATGGTGAAAGAATTTTTCAAATTGGTCCAGTAGTTTCGGAGCCTATTCAATTAAAACAAACAAACAAACATACAAACAAACAAACAATCAAATCTTTCCTCTTTATAATATTAGTAATTAGTATAGATATATTATTTATGAGGTCCGCCCGGCTTCGCACGGGTATTTATGTAATACCATATAGTGTAATTTTAGTATTAATCAGCTGTAGTTTTAATTTTTATTTGTGTTATCATCTTAGTTTTTATGGCACGCCTTTTTGTTTTTAGTTTCTACCAGTGGTTGGCAGGTAGATAATGCCGTCGGCATTATGCCTACCTTTTGTATGTTTTTACATGTGCAATAAAGTGCTTAAATAAATAAATAAAATTTAACAAAAATAAATTAAAAAGGTAAAATGGTTGCAAAATATATTTTTTAATCACACTAGTAATTAATTATATTAGTTTATTTTGAATGATTACTATCTATGTAAGCGTACCTACATGTATTCCTGCAAATTAACGACGAAACAGAAACAATCGTACATATTGTCATATTCTCAGAAAAAATACTAAGTAAAAAGTTCTAAGTAAATGCAATGTAATGAATCAATATTTTAATTACACCAAAGCACAATGAGTTCGCCTGAAAAATTACAATCTTTACAGTATCTTGAGGGGACTGAAATGAAGGAAAGCCTCTGGGGTCTATAATAACTTATCTAGTACCCATAACACAAGCTCTGCTTAGCTTCGGGCGAGATGATGCTGCCGTGTGAATTGTCTAGCATTATTTATTACCAGAGATGTACAAAATGGTTTTAAAAAAGCATTTAAATACAAAATGCAAAATACTTTTCAGATTTACTATTTCAAATGCAAAATACCAAATAGTAATGCGTTTTGTATTTCAAATGCTAAATGCAAAATAGGTATTTTCAAAATACTTTTTCAAAATAAAATACTCCCTGACCAAATCACAGATATTTTTATTTATTACACAGGAGAATAGATACACTCAATGCGACAAAGCAATGCGATTACACTTTTTTTTTTAAATTAATAACAACTGGACTGGTATTGTTAAAAAGTGATAAAAATAAATATCATTTTTTATTTATAACACTTTTTAACAATACCAGTTGTTCGAATACATCGTCACTCATTTTTCTTCTGTGAGGTCTCATAATCATTCCACCATATGAAAAAAAGACTTTTTTCTGCTGGTGCTGAACTTGATAAGGATGTGTTGTACCTATTTAAAAAATACTTTTTTATTGTAGGATAAGCATTTAGCATCAAATTAATCAGGTAATCAACTCAGTAATAATTTCACCAGCACTTTGATTTGAAATCAAATCGTCGTCGGCGTCATTCAACCAACGGCTATGCTTTTCAAATCTACAAATTCATAGCCATAGCCATAGATAATGTTCGCCGTTCGCGTTGGAAATTCACACTTCTGCCGTCCTTATCATAAGTGCAATAACTAGGTCAAAGCTACTTTCGAGAAAAACGCGTCTAAAGATTTTTTTTTTGTTTTTCATGTATCTCGATTTCTATACAAGATATCGACTTGAAACTTTCACAAGGCTATAGATAAAAATGTATAGAATATTATGTAGTACCTTAAATTGGTAAAAATGTTAACTAAGGTACTTAAAATCACAGAATTTTACTTATGTTTAGGACCTTAATATAACTAGACAGAATGATTACTAGTCATAACCGAAATAAGTAGTATAGTTATTTCCCTTATCATTAGCAATTTAACATATTTCACTTTTGAGTAGCAGGTAATTCCCGTTGTTTCTAGTATGTTCAACCGATTAGTGCAATAAGTGTCTGACATATTTCGGTTTTCATTAGTAAAATAAGCTTAGATGTCAGTTGTCATACTCCAATTAAATTAAATATCCAACTCCTTACAGCCAACACCTACATTTATTCTGTAGAAATAAGACGATTTGGTACGTAATGGAATCTTTATTTGTATGTCATACCTACATAATCACTCAAAAAAACTTATTTCTACTAAGTTAACTCTAGAAATCTCACTACCACTCTAAACAACTAATATTTTTTATAACAATGAGCCGTACTATCATAAGTATACCTAAGCAAACACTAGCTGACCCCCCTCGCAATTTCATTTGCGTGGACTTTAGGGTAAAAAATCTTGACCAAATCATCTAATACCCTATTTTAAGAGTCGGAAATTCCTGAAATCCGCTTTACATATCATGTATCACGTAATCCCGTTGTAAGGGTTTTCTTTAAAAAATAACCATTTACTGTATTTTTTTCATAGTGAATGATAATGACACGATGGACTTCAAACATTCTACTTTAGCCCATCTCAAACTTGAATAACCGTATTTATCCCATTTTCAGGATTATTTTGAAAAATCCTTAAAAACGTATTCAATATTTTTGTTTGTGTAGTTTTCTCTGTAAATTTTAAGCCTCCCTTAACTTCCTTAAACTTCCTTTTCATACTTATATAGTAACATTTTTGAAAAATCCTGAAACACCTGTTTTGATTTATAGTTTTTTCAGTACATACTGAAAGTTTCAAGTCATTAGTGTGCTATATTAAAAAGTTATAGACATTTAAATACGGAGCCAAACTACGAATCTCAAACTTGAATAACCCAAATCACCCTATTTTCAGGAATATATTGAAAAACCCTGAAATACGTGTTCAATATTTTTGTATGTTTAGTATTTCCTGTAAATTTCAAGAAAATCGAGCCACCGGTTACAGAGTTACAAAAAGGACGAAAAAAACTTCCACCCCCCTTTTCACCCCTTTAGGGATGGAATTTCCGAAAATCCCTTCTTAGCGGGTGGTTGTGTTGTAAAAGGAACCTACTTTCCAAATTTTAGCTTTCTAGCTTCAGCGGTTTAGGCTGGGCGTTGTCGCCAGAAAATCGCCTGTTCCGATTAATGTAATAACTTAATAAGGCACAACGAGATCAGGTTTAGTCAGTCTGGCAAGCTTAACTCTAAAGCCATATTTATGTATTAATAAAATTATCTCAATTTTAACACTAATAATACAACTTAAGAACTAAGAATCTAATTAAAAAGAAAACAGATCTCACTTATACCTTTTATTAAAACAATCAGGGAAACTATCTTAGGTATTTTACCTTATTTATGGCATAACGAGATCAAAGTTTTAAAAGTCTGAATACAGTTTCAATAATTTTCAGTACACAAAGTAAGATTAAACTTTGCTTAATTTAAGTTTGGCACCCTGGAAGATTCAGGTAAATTTAACCAGAACGCTCTCCTGGTTATAGGCATTAAAGGTACCAAATCTGCTATGATTCGTTCTTTGCGCTCTTTGGTCTTTACGGAACTTTTATTTGGAACAATAGGAAATTATTGGTTTTTTTTTTATTTTTATTTGAAGGAAATCCAATTGAGTAAAACTGCAACAACTCATAGTTATTTCACTTATGTCTAGTAAATGTGGCCTATTAATTTTGAATGTTCTGACTTAAAATAAATTAACCATATTTATTGCAGTTATCGTTAGTAATATAATGAATTATTTTAGCTTACCTTGCCACAACTCAAGTTATTTCACTCTTGATAAGTAAACCAAGACCAAATCCCTAAGATATTGCGGTTATGCTTAAAAAAAAAACGGGAATGGTAATAGATACGTAAAAACTGTCAAAGAAGAAAACGTAGATCTCATTTTGCTGATCACGAATATGTATATAACTCTGTTTGGCCCAAAACTCGAGTTATTGCACTTATGATAAGGACGGCAGACTTGTCAGACATTACTTGACATTGACATAAGACGCGCACTCTAACCAAAGAAGAAAAAGATGTCGTGCATAGTTAGTTGGCGCCTCTATCGGTCGAATTCGGCAATACAAGCGTTTTGTTTTGTTTGACTGGTAATGTTGGCTCAACTTAATCGAAAAGTATTTTGTATTTTAAAAATACAAAATGCATCTCGAAAGGCATTTCAAATAAAATACAAAATACTTTTCACTGAAAGGTATTTAAATACAAAATACAAAATAGGTATTTTGCATTTTCTATTTGCATTTAAAATAGAAGTATTTCAAATAAATCACATCTCTGTTTATTACACACTGCCGTGTGGGGCCGGCATAGAATTTCACCACCCCAACTCTCGCGACTAAGGGACACATACCAGGGCGCGGGCAGCAGCGCCCTCTATAGAACAACTCCACCGAACTGCGATCGCCAACCCGCATGCCCAGCGTGGGCAATAACCCCCAAATGATAAATATTGCTATCTATAGCAATCATTAGGGGAGGCCTATGACTATCATAGACTGATATTGTTGTTGTTATTTATTACACATCCAAAACCAACCCTACCCTTATATTCCAGGCTAAACGTCCAGGTAACCCTCTTCAAGAAATGCTGGCCGGAACTGTTTGTGCTCGGTCTAGCCAAGTTCGCTCAGACCCTGAACTTGGGGACTCTCATTCCGATGATGGTGGCGCACCTGCAGTCGGTGTTGAGGGACCGCGCGCAGGGACCGGACTGTCCCGATGTCTCTACCGACTCTGTGGAGCCCGAGGTAGGAATTAACTACTAAACTTTGATATAAGATACTAGCGGGCCGCCATGGCTTCGAATATTTAACAAAAATTTAATTTTTCATGAGGAACCCTAACATTTTTGAAAATATGATATAGCCTATGTTCATCACGAAAAACTTAAGATTCTAATGGTGAAATAATTTTTCTAATTGGTCCAGTAGTTTCGGAGCCTATTCAATTCAAACAAACAATCAAATCTTTCTTCTTTATAATATTAGTATAGATTAAATTTTCGGATGAGAATTTATTATTAAAGTGCCACCGTCTATAGTGTTCCTTTATGTCTAGTTCATCCCAAGGTTGCCTGGAAGAGATCGCTCATAGCGTTAAGGTCGCCCTTTATACGTCCTCCACTTTAAGCATGTCTGTTTGTAATGTTCTCTTTCTTGGTGCGCTATAATAAAATATTTTCTTCTTATTTCTATCTATCTACCAACATGCCGATTCATCTGTGAACTCTTTGTGAGGTTTTGTGAGGTGTGTGAGGATATATTGCATGTGCACCAGGACTTTAAGGAGCTACGGTTTCCATCCCAAACGGTTCAAAGCATCATCATCATCATCATCACCAGCCTATAATAGTCCACTGCTGGACATAGGCCTCCCCTAATGAGAGCCATAGATGGCATTATCATTTGGGGGTTAATGCCCATAATCCCCACGCTGGGTATGCGGTTTGGGGATCGCAGTTCGGTGGGATTGTTCTGCAGAGGGCGCTGCTGCCCGCCCCCGGTGTGTTTCCCTTAGTCGCCTCTTACGACACCCACGGGAAGAGATGGGGTGGTGAAATTCTATGCCGGCACCACACGGCAGATGTCGGCAAACGGTTCAAATAGGTAACCTCAGTTTGAGGGTCTCCGCTGATGTTGCCTGTTCATTTTCCAGATCTCGATATCGGACTATTCAGATGAGCGCATAGAAGAAGTGCTACAGATGCTGACCCGCCTACAGCAAGTGATCAACAACGTGGAACAACTGCGGCTCACAGAGAGGGAACACGCGCATCTCAGGGGGCTGTGTCTGTTCTCACCAGGTTTGAGCATTTCTTATATAGCGACGCAGGTTGCGGGGTCGATTCCCATTGGACATTTCTTATCTCATTGACGACTTCTGTGGCGCGTTGGGCGGTCCGCCTGCGATGCCGGTTGCGGATTCGATTACCATTGGACAAATATTTGTACGATCTGCTAATATTTGTTCAGGGTGTTCTGGTCGTTTTCTATGTATGATAAAAAAATGTCTATATACATGACTAGCGGTCCGCCCCGGCTTCGTACGGGTATATAACAAAAACACTTTATCACGCGGAACCCTAGATAAATACTATTCAAATACAAATAACTGCAGCTCATGGTGAAAATTTGCTCAAATTAGAAATCATTTTGGTATTACGTTTGTATAGGAAATTCACCGGCCTTTTAAGACCGTGTAAAATTTTAACCTTTTAACTGTATTGATGGTGCAAAAAAGTAATTTTCTATTCTATTCTACATTTGTGTTCTACAATCACTTTTCTCCGACAGATGGCGTACCAGACTTCCTGACCCGTAAACTGCAAGAGCACCAAAGCCACATCCTACATTCCCTCGGAGCAAGCACTCCTCGCGGCTCGGAGCGCGCCAGTACTTTGGTGCTCCAGCTGGCAACACTGAAGGCGTTCCAAGCCTCCTTTATAGAGGACATCTTCTTTGTACCGTGCTTGGGTGACGTTTGCATCGATGACGCGATCCCTTATTTACTTACTGAAAGAACGGCCTGAGTATTATGTGACAGTTGGCAAGACTGAAGGGTTTTCAAATGCCCTTTATAGAGCATATTTTCGTATCGTGTTTTATTCAGCAAAAACGCACTTTAGATACTTAGTAGGTTTTAAAATGAAGCAGATTGATCAGCGTGATTGGTGCGAGATTAATAATTTTTCATAGTTTTTAATTCTGAGTTCTAGGAGGATTAAAACTACGGAAATGTAATTTGCCAATTTTCTAGTAACCATATTTTGAAAGAACTTGCGTAACTATTGGTTAAGCCCAAAATTTTATTTTACCTAAATGCTAAAAATTACTAGTTTATCGAAGTTAGTTTTTCTATAAGTGAATAGAAAATAAAACATTAAAGGAAAATAACAATTGTATAACTAAATAAGAGCTAGTATTTACAATTGAAACAATGAGCCAACTGCAAACTGTTGCAAACCAACGAGAAAATTATGTACGGTTTGCGGCAAATTATTTATCCGTCAGTTTTAATCCGTAGAAATTAGAAAAAAGGAAACCACTACAAAAAAGTTATTCTCGCTCAAACCAGTGATGATACTGAATGGCCTTATTTCTTACTCAATGGATTACTTAAGAGTATTAGTGCACGTATAGTAGCAACCTAATAAGTTGCCTAAGTGCACATTGGTGCTAAATAAAATATCAAAATAATTGTGGAAGAATTGGTAACATGTCTAGAAGACATTGCCTGCATTACTATTAGTATTGCCACAGGGAAAAATCAGTTTCAATGGCTAAAAATCAGTTTATAAAGGGGTCTATTGCTAGTAATATTCGCAAGAATTCATGCCTGTCTATGTATTACTAATATAGACTGGTAGTAGGTACTACTGCTCGCCTAGCACGGGTATTGTTTTCTATGGTAGAATCTATATCTATACTAATATTTTATAGAGGAAAGATTTGATTTTTTGTTTGTTTGAATTGAAGGCTCAGAAACTACTGGACCGATTTGAAAAATTCTTTCACTATTAGATTCCTAAATTTTCCGTGATGAACATAGGCAATAGATTCTATAGTAAAGAATATGAAAAAAAAAATTAGGGATCTGCATGAATAATTAAATTTTTGTTAAATACCCGTGCGCAGCCGGGGCGGATCGCTAGTAGACAATAATGACGTATGTATAAACATATATTTATAATGAATTTGAAGGAATCTAATTCAAATATTTTACGCATTTGTTGATAAAAAGACGTAGTTATCTATTACACTAGACAGCAACCCCCATGCAAGGTAGATATCAAATATTCATACAAAAGATCTCTTTTTGCTTCCTTCTCTCATGAATAGTTGAAAGTAAAATAAATAATAAAAAAAATTATATCTTAAATTATGTATTAAATTATAAATTCTAATGAGATATTCTAGTTTAACATTTTGGTTTATATTAATTCATTTACCGTCCAACCAATGCTGAAAAAGCATTTATTTTTATTAAGATTTATTCAAATTTTAATGTTTTAGGCATAGATCTAATAGAATATTTATAAAATAATGTTATTTTAAGATAATAAAATCGTTTTTAACTGTATTGATCAATGTTTATGTTAAAAGATATAATGTAAGTAGTTTTTAAGAATTAACAAATAAAACAATTACCTTTCCCAGTACAGTTTTGTTTCCATTTTAATCCTTTATTTACTTTAATAATTTAAAGTAACTACTTAAGTTATTATATCTTTTTAAATTTTTATTTGTTAGTACTAATAATAATATAGAAAATTACAATAAAATAACTAAATGACAACTAGTTTATACAATTGATCTAAGTGCAGACTTGCAAACAAACTGCAACATAATCCTATATAATCTGTGTCCTAACTGTGAGAGTGTAGGGCAGCGGTTCTCAAACTTTTTAAACTATGGAACCCTTGAGGAAGTCCTAATTTTTAAATAAAGTAGTAACTCATAATGGCTAGCGTAGCAAGCGTGTAGTATATATTTTCGTAGGGATTTTTTATTAATTCTGACCAGTATTCTCACGGAACCCCTACAGAGGCTTCGCGGAGCCCCATGGTTCCGCGGAGCACACTGAGTATGGCTCATGCAGGGCATTTTCTACCCTGCCTCTGCGATATTCAGCTGGATAATAAAAAGTGCGTCATTTATGGGCGCTAGAAAGACAAGTTTCGCTTTATACGGGAATTTTTCGTCATTGCAATTAGAATTTACCAGTCATATGTAAATTTTTGTACGACGCGGCGAAAATATTAAGAACCTTTTTAATAAATAAATAGCCACCACCATTGGTGGTCACCAGTTAATTAGTAAATCGAACGACTTGATGACATCTTGATACCTACTTTTAATAAACCAAACTCAAGCTCAGGCTTATTTCAATCTTTAGAAGTGAGCGACTCACAGAAACCATAAGGTACTAAGACATACCCTACCCATATCCTCATACCCCATAATAGTTATAACTATGCCTAGTTTAATTGAGACGTAGCTACAAAATAGCTCTGCGCCTCTGCATACTCTATGTACATACCTACGCCATATGTTGGATGTAGGTACTATCCAGTTACAGACGCTTGGTATCAGCCCAATGGCAGCAATAAGGGTTTACAACGTCTGTCTGACAAGTAGCACTGCACCGCAGCGGCTTTGGAAAACTAACTCCGGCGTAATAGCGCTGGTGTAATTAGCGCGGGAAAAACGTGGTGATATGGCGCGCGACGAATCAAGGAACGAGGAAGTGCGAATGTCATTTGATTGGAGGATCTTTTCGAAACGAAAAGCGCGGAATAGGTTTCAGTTGTTTGTAAACTGTGTTGATAGTGATTTTGATAATTTGGTTTACAATTCAGTATATCTGTGAATTTAAATTTGCTCGGGAGTCGGTCTACCTAGATATGGTGTTAGGTATTTATCAAACACACGCTTTATCTCAACATGTTTCAAATCGACGTACCTACTTACTTTACTACTATTATATTCCCGCCTTATTTTCTATCTATCTAAGATAGGCGATTCGAAGTCTAGGTACCGACTTCGAATCCCCAAAGTTTAGTTTTCTATAGTTTCTATACTAATATAATATTATAAAGAGGAAAGATTTGATTGTTTGTATGTTTGTTTGTTTGTTTGAATTGAATAGGCTCCGAAACTACTGGACCAATTTGAAAAATTCTTTCACCATAAGAATCCTAAATTTTCCGTGATGAACATACGCTATATAATATTTTCAAAAAGTTAGAGATCCGCATGAAAAATTCAATAATTTAACCGTGCGCTGTATATTCAAACTCTTTTTCTATTATGGCGCGTCATAATAGAAAAAGAGGTTGAATGCTTTTTCTCTACGGCCAGTGTCAGTTATGGAGTGTCGAGTCAATGTCAAAAACCCCAATGCTGTTAAAAAATGTAAGGGATCCGTATAAAAACTGTGAAATCCATCGTGTTGTGTGTATAATGTCTGAAATTTTTGTTTAATACCCGTGCGAAGCCGGGGCGGACCGCTAGTTCAATATAATCAAATCATCTTTGAGAGAAATTCTGTGACATAACTATTTGTACACTTACTTATTGAAGCTCTTTCATAAAATTTCGTTATTTTTCCGAACTCTATGCCAAAAAGAGAATTTTAATTTGAGCTGCGGAAGAGGTTGAGGAAGTTCTCACCAGGCAGCACTACCTCCTTTCGTAGCTCCACGCCCTGCCTATTGCAGTTAGCCGTCGACTCGAAGTTGCATAACGTTTGTCGTTACTTTTTAGTTTCGGGGTTCAGTGCTAAACGCGACGTGTACTTGAGCGCATGCTGTGGTCTTGTTTCTACATGTATAGCCTGCTGTACCTACGTATGTAGGTAAATACAGACTAGGGATTGTGTAGGTCCATACTTTCATAACATAATAGGCGAGGGTAGAACCATACTGATCCAAGTGTATTTTTTTCTATATTGGTGCTTTTTGCAGCAAAGGCACGGAAAAAAAAATAAAATTCATGCTACACTGATCCAAGTGCAAAAAACGTTTTATTCTTGTAGAGAGCCTGAATTTTCCACTTTAGCATTAGTCTTACTTTCAAAAATATATCCTGCCATACTAATCCAAGTGACAATCCGTATACTTGGATCATTATGGCCCAAATTTATTGAGTAAGCTAAAGTGATCCAAGTACTAAATGTTCGTTCAACTGCCTACAAAAAAGTATTGTTACTGTCAAAGTATTGTTACTGTTTAGTGACTGTTGCTCTGTACAAAATAGAAATTGGAACATTTTACATTTCTTAATGTTTCTAGTCAACAAATCGCCCCATCTCGAAAATATTGTGATGCATTATCTGGTCAACGGCCACACATACCTACCCAACGATACCGATTTTTCCTTTATTACATCATCATCATCATCAACATCACCAGCCTATAATAGTCCACTGCTGGACATAGATCTCCCCTAATGAGCGCCATAGATGGCATTATCATTTGGGGGTTAATTCCCCGTAATCCCCACGCTGGGCATGCGGGTTGGGGATCGCAGTTCGGTGGAGTTGTTCTGCAGAGGGTGCTGCTGCCCGCCCCCCGGTGTGTTTCCCTTAGTCGCCTCTTACGACACCCACGGGAAGAGATGGGGTGGTGAAATTCTATGCCGGCACCACACGGCGTCCTTTTTACTTTATTAGTCGAGAGCAAAAGAAGTGGACAGACATCTTCACGCCTCAGGCATGGATGGATCTCGTGCGTTGCTGTCGAAAGCATAAGCCATTCATAGTTCGAGACATGGTTGACAAGTTTCTTGACTTTGAAACCCTAGCAACTCAATATAAAGACTACAATACTGTTTAATTTTATTTTATTTATTGACCTCAAACCTAATGCAACAGATTTAGAGGCATTTATTTGCAACCTCAAAAATTATGTACCTACCTGCACAGGCCAGGCTAGCAAAGCCCATATCATACAAAAAATTTAAGATATAAAAAAAATTCTGAAGTTTGTTCCGACGGTTCATCATCCGGTCTACCTATCAATTCCGCATATACCTAGAAGAGGGAGGGGCGAGGCGTCTCAGGACGATGAAAACACACTACCTTCCATGTTTGGGGATGATTAAGCTTCATTTACGTCTTTAACTTCTAATTTTCATAAGGTTTTTCTATGTTAGTCAACTTGAATTTGATAAATAGTTTGTGCCAAAGTGATCCAAGTGATTTTTATTTTGCATAAACTATCATTTTGTTGCTCCTAATAAAAATATTCTCATGAACATAATTTTTTTATCACCTTTAACATTTTAGCCATCATTTTATTGAAGATTAAACCATAACAGATCACTTGTTTTTTTAAAACAAGCTCAGGCGCGTTTCTTTAATTTTCTCAAAATTATGAAAATGTTACTTAGATCAGTATGGTTCTACCCTCGCCTAATACCTCTTTAGGTTAGGTTAGGTTAGGTTAGGTTAGGTTAGTTATTATAGGTACATAGGTAAATACAGACTAGGGATTGTGTAGGTATGCAAAATCAAAATCAAAGTGCTTCATTCCCTTTACACCTTACAGGACTCTTGGACTTGTACATACTTTCATAACAGAATATTAACTCTTTAGGTAACCCAAGCCCAAGACCTCGTATAAAACCATTGGCGCATAAAGAGGTTGTCTTATTTTACGCTGTAAACCATTCAATATAGGGATTAAATAATTAATGGAACTGAGTCCACTCCGCTCCCGTCTTCCTTATTTTTCAGCTTTCCAGTTTTTAGCTAGAAATTATAGGAAGGCGGAGAAGCGCTTACTGACTTTTCTTTTGGTATTGGACGGAGCCCTATATAACACTCAATGTGGACAAGAATGTGGCGCTTATATTGGGTGGCCAATATCCAGCAGCTGATGCCCTGATGAGATAAATAACTCATCAGGAAACACGCAAGTAAATTTTTACATTTATTTCGTATTATTGTATCCTTTTATGTTGATAATGTTCCGCAACTTTTAAAATAAATTGAAATATACTTTTTTCAATTTCCCAGATACAATAAAATAAACCGTTCAACGACCCTCGTGCATTGCATTTCACCGCAATCCGCGCACAGCAATTGTCCCGGCAAATAGGAAGCGCCTAATATCGCCGAGGGGCAAGCACTTACAACTAATTGCTACTAGTTTTTTGTAGGGGTAAATTTTTAATTTCTAGCGTGTCGGGTGTTGAAGATTTCCGTACAAATTTTAGGTTTGGTAGCGAAAAGGTGATTTAGTTTTTAATGAGTAAAGTATATGTTTGATATTGCTTTGCTTATTTGAAACTAGATTAAGATAGTAATTATTAAAAATTAATCTAGCACCCAACTAATAAGTAGGTACTATTGAATCAATAATGCTGGACATACCAAAATGCATCATCTAGCTAGTCCCAAGCTAAGCAGAGCTTGTATAATGGTTAGGTAGCTACTAGATGACAGATATACTTAATTAAGAATAGAAAACAACCACGGAACAAACAGATCTGCAGATCATAGAAATATTTGCCCAGAGGCGAGAAGTAACTCCGCAACCTCTTGCAGCAGACGGACCTTCGCTCACCACCACCGTACCATTTATTTAACTTGTAATTATGCAATAAATAAACTTTGATTTGGCAGGGGGGTTTTGTCACAATAACCAAGCATGCTTGTCAACCGGATGATGACAGCATAGGCGTTAAAATACTCTCTCGCTTCTCTGCCGTCCGTTACCTAAAATGCGGCTAAGTCGCAAAAGCAAATTTTGAGAAAAACGCAAAAAACGCGACGAGAATTTTTAAATTGCTGCCATTTGGTTACACTTATTCGTATGACAGATTTTTTGCCACTGAAAGATAGAATGACGTGAGGACTATCAAATGGTTTTGGCTTACAATCAAATTCCTAATAAAATCTATTCATAAAATTATTTTTTGCATTTAACTTTAGCAATGATTTAATGAAAATATTAATTTTACACCACTATAAAGCGGCTATGTATACCTTAACGGCGTTTTAGTTAAGGATTTGCACATAACTGCTTTAAAGCGTAGGATAGTTTATTTTTACTTGTTGCTCCGAGTGTAGATAACGGCTTTATAGCGAAGGAGTGCGACATAACCGCCTTGTAGTGTTGTGGTTGTATCAAAATCAAAATGAAAACACAAAGCTATAAGATGGTTAGGAGACTTTAACTTCTTTAAAGCGTAGTAACTTGGACATAAATTGAGTAACGGCGTTTTAGCTGTGCATCTCTGGGCATGTTTTTTTCAGTTCCAAATAGTTATAAGACTTTAAACGCTTTTTAGCTAAGTATTTGCAGATAGCCGTGATTTAGCGTTGAAATTTTAATATTCTGCATCATTTAACCGCTTTCTTCCCATCGCTAAGTCAGAAACTATAAACGATAGGAACACGTATCCTAGACAGATCGATGGAGAATTTTAAACTGTATTTCATGGCACTTAAAAGTGAAAATTGACCAAATGTCACTTAGCCGCATTTTAGGTAACGGACGGCAGTTCTACTACTTCCTTTGGTAGGTTCCCTTATTCAGCTCTTACGACATCCACCGGCTGTGTTTGAGGGGTAGATTCTTAAGCCGCCGCGACCACCGCGCACCGCAAGAATTTGACACGAGCGCGGAGTGCGCCTTGCCTGCCTAGGTTAGAAAATTGGCGGGTAATTATTATTTGTCTATGAGGTTCACGGGTGTCAGCCACGGCTAATTAAAGTAAAGAGTATACCTGTACAGTACAGACCTCAATTATCGGCCCCAACGATTCTCTAAGCTCTATCTACTCAATCCCTAGGGTCTCCCTAACTAACCTATAGCCTTGTCCATAAAAATCCCCAAAAACGCGCAACAAAAGCAAGATTAAATTTAAAAACCGGCAATAAAATCCAAAACGCCGCGGGGTGTCTGCGCTGCATAAACAAACGGCAACGCTGCGGCGGCGCGGCGGCGGCGGGGCGGCGGCGCGGCGGTGGTTTAATCCGGAGAGGGGTAGTCGGTCACACATTTATAATTTGTACAATTACCCGCGCTTGGAGACTTCTGTGGCAGACTTATGAAGGGTAAGAAGCGGCATTTTAAATGAAGAAAAACAATATCCGTCAGGTGTGAATGTAACTTGCGTTAATGGAATGGAACTTTTGTAAATTAATTTAACAGTATAAAAAGTATAAAACACAGACAATTTTCAAAAACTGTTTTGAAATAAATACATTATTTGTATTCATGGTTATTGTAAACTGGACTTTTAGGGAAAGGACTTTTTGAAAATACTTCAAAAGTATAGGGTTGCTATCTAGGGAACTTTTTTAACTGTTTTGAGATTTAGAAGCCAATACCTCTCATAAACCACTACCATGTACCATTAGGTTCTTTTCAAATTTCGGCATCTTAATTTGTACTGAAAATTTTTATGGTAATACATCTTTTTTATGGCACATAAACTGTTTTTTTTTTTCAAGTTAATAGCTGCGGCAGTTGTTGATAATAAATTTTAAAAAATACATAAAGTGAAAGTTTATAAAGGTATTGTACCTAAATAAAGGTTATAAAGGTAGATACAATATGTAAATGCTGAGGCTGACTCGAACTAAATACCTACCAACAAACAGCTCTTTGTATCTGCATGACATAGCTCTAAAGATAAAGCCACCTCTAAACCTTCTATGTCCTCCTCCGCTCTGTGCAGGAGCTTACAGACAAATAAATTCACGAGATAACCGACGCATAAATCTCCACGCACCCGCAAGCCTTCGGAAAAATGCCTTTTGGGAAGAAAGCGTGCTGCCTCGCTCGCACTAGTGCTGGCTGTTACTTATGCGTCATAGACAACGACTTAAAGAAACTGGACTTTTTGGGCAGTGGATCTTTTGATACTGGCCAGTAGAACGCTGCACATTGTTTTTTGCCATTAACGGATAAATTATATACTAGATTAATACAATATAAATACCAAAAAAAATTAAGTGTATAAGCATATTTTCACCATGATCTGCCATTATTTATATTAGAATAGTATTTATTTAGGCTCCTACCACAAGCTTTTTTGCAATACGTATTACGTTTACATATTTGGGAAATTCATCCGTGTAGCCTTACAATCTGCGCTCTTGGGTGGTATTGCTACCTATCAGACACTAATGTGCATTCAAATACGGGTTGTGTGGACAAAAAAATGAAGTGAAAAGAAATCAATAACAAATTATTTCTTATTTTATAATTATCTGTATGAAATTTGACTTGTCTAAGTGCTTATTTTGTAAGCCTAAAGAAATAAAGTTATTGAATCTGAATCTGTTAAAGCTCGTTATCATTAGATTGATTTTATGGTGACAAAATGGCTTCGCGGAGCTTCCAACGAGAGCACCGCGAGACCGCGATCTAACTGACATTCGAAATCGTATAAATTCATGTACCTATAGTTTACCAATTTTGTATCTTTGGCGTTTGGGTTGAATAAAGTGAAAATAATGTGCTGCAGCTCTGCTTTCCAGGTGAGCAACAAGCTTTATTCCACTCTTTGTGGGGTCCATAATTTAGATGTTTATCCTAAATGTAGAGTAATAATATGCTAAAAATAAATTTCAATATAATACTTATATACCTAATATGTATAATTTTTTAAGTAATTAGATAAATATTTTTATTTATAATTATGAGACGAATTACAGCACTTTGTAATGTAACTGGCTTAAAAGTTTGTTTTAGCAGATTCATAACGAATGGCTTAGAATATACAGAATAAATAAATAATGCCGGACAATCCACACAGCATCATCTAGGTTTATAAACAAATTGTATTATAATTGAAAAAGATAATTTCGTTCCCAACCTAAGACAAAGGTTCCCAACACTATTAGTACCGCCGTTCCCCGTTGTAGGCGCTGGCGTCGCACAGCGCTCTCGTAGCGGTTTGTAGAGCCCGTAGCACATTGACTTTGACTTCGAAAGATTCATTGGATCTACGGATTTTGTCTTAGTCGCTTGTATTTATATTTAATTACAAGATTTAATATCACTTAGTATTTTAGTAGTAACTGAATTCTTACATACTACTTGTTAGGATCGACCACTGTTGAAGGTGCCCTAAAGCAAGGGCAGTTTTGTAATGAACACGCTTGGAAGGTGAAAGGTAATCACAGTGGATGTTTCAAATATAGAGCATCTATACTAATATTATAAAGAGGAAAGATTTGATTGTTTGTATGTTTGTTTGTTTGTTTGTTTGTTTGTTTGAATTGAATAGGCTCCGAAACTACTGGACCGATTTGAAAAATTCTTTCACCATTAGAATCCTAAATTTTCCGTGATGAACATAGGCTATATAATATTTTCAAAAAAGTTAGGGATCCGCATGAAAAATTCAATAATTGAACCGTGCGCTGTATATTCAACCTCATTTTATATTATGGCGCGTCAGAATAGAAAAAGAGGTTGTATAGCGCACGGTGCTTGCTTTTTCTCTACGGCCAGTGCCAGTTTTGGAATGTCGAGTCAATGTCAAAAACCCCAATGCTGTTAAAAAAATTAAAGATCCGTATGAAAATTGTGAAACCCATCGTTTTAGTGTGTATAATTTCTGAAATTTTTGTTTAATACCCGTGCGAAGCCGGGGCGGGCCGCTAGTATAGAATATATGTATATTTGTTTAGAAAGTTTATGTAATATTTTACAGTATTGTGTTAGCAATGGTACCCTCACTCGTATCTTACTATAAAAAAATCATTTGGATTACTTCTTATATTCTACGAGATAGTGGAAAGGAATCGGAGTTTCTGAGGCTACATTCATAAGTATCATAAATTCTATGGGTCTATCCAAGTTATTATGGGGTACGATGACTTTATCTTGTTATTTTCCTGGTTGTTATTTTGTGAGCTACGGGCAAAAATACACTGGACCGCCAAGGCGGACATTTTCTCCTAAAATATATATATCCCTAAGAAAATTAAAATTATCTAACTAAATAAAAACTAGTATTTACAATTGAAACAATTGAGCTAACTGCAGACTGTTGCGAACAAACTACAGGTAGCTCAACTGATCCATATCAATACCAGTTGGAAGTTAAACGAAAAATAAAAAATAAAATAAAATAAGTGTACCCAAGATGCTGGCTGTATTGCCATGCTGTATGGCAATGCTGATGCGCTGCGCCAAAAATTGACCAGCTCTCGGGTGACACGTCGTTTTGACCAGACGCTCAGATAATTCATTTTCCTAATAAGCAAATGCAAAATATACGTTTCTTTAAAGGGCAAAGGGAGTTGATTTCCTATTGCTTTAAGTAACTACTTACATGAATAATTTTTCTCAAACAAACACCCTATAAATCTATTTCCTAAATGCATAAGATGGCGCCACGGTGCTCTCGCATTAAAATGTTCCGGAATTTGTGAATATTGGATAGGAATTTATATAACGTGTTACAACGCGGTTAGCCTACTGGTGCAGAGCTAGGAACGGTCTAGACTTGGACGTTAAAATGCATGCAATATCAAATATCAAAATACTTTATTTGCTTTAGTTAGACCTTACAAGACTCTTGGACACGTCAGGTCCTAGATGTTCATTTGACAATCAAAATCAAAATCAAAGTGCTTTATTTCCTTAAGACCTTACAGGACACTTGGACTTGAAACCGACCTAAGTACATTGTGATATGATATATAATAATTGATTTGATAATTATGAGATACTTTAATAATTTTATTTATTTCTTACACAATTTATATTAATAAATAAACTATGAACTACCTTAGATGCTTACAACCAAGTTAGCAGATCAATACGAATAAAAGCGCTTGACTACTCTTTTCAACTTTTTCATAGACACTATGGACAGCCTGCGTCAGAATCGTGATTATCGTTGCGAGCGCGCCTTCTTCATCGCTGCAAAAAGTAGTTGTGGGCGAGTGCTAGGGGTATACTGTTTAGAGTTCCGATTAGGGACCAACATTAAAAAGAAATAACCAAATTTACAAGACTACGTGTTCTATTTGTCTGACCGTCCGTCACAGGTAACTTTCTTCTCACGGAATAGGTATTATTATGGCTATCATAATATAAATACGACGAAAATTAATAAATGGGTTATTTTAATTTGCTTGATGAATAATTGATTTGACCACTATTCCCTGGTATCTCCCTTTTAATTCTGCCTTCTTTTAAAAGGAATACAGTTGCAGTATTTTATGAGCAACACATCTTAAATTGCACTTGTTTTTTATAACGTAACTAATATTAGAATTATTGCACAAATCACAAAACGATTACTACACTATCTTAGTACATAACTGATAATGCTGGGATGGCACAAGTGCCACAGCAGTGTTGATTTTTTTCCCCTTTCATATAGTACCCCTATATTATATTATAATAATAATAATCTTTATTTAATTTCAAGAGGTTTTAGATACAAAGTAGGAATATTTTAACCTATTCTATGTCAAAACTAAGACTACGGGGTACAAATAAATCCATATAAAAGAGTAGTAGAGCAACTGAGTACATAGTGCTCTACTCGGTGCGTTATTATAAATGACAAAAATAACTTATACTAGAGGTATACTTAGTTCAGCGCTGTCCGCATTATTCACCTTTCGGTTTAAAGATGTTTATTTCTCATAATAACAAAATGTTCACTTATAATGAGATACAATAATTCTTAAAAGTAATGCTTAATCTAATATTACGTTAAACGTAATATTAGATTACGCTTTAACTTAAGTTCTATCTATTATATGTTCTATCTTACTGTGCCGAAATATTGGAAAACTCAAAAGTCTAATCATGGTAAATATCCCGTTATAAATGACTTTAGTGTTAATAACCATGATAGTTTTAAAAGTTTTTTCTATCTATTTATTGTTAGGTCTACAGCCTCTAAGATTATCTTTTGATGTAGGCGGCGAGTTAGCACCTCGGGTGCAGCGAATATGCGCTGGAAGACATTTTTACAGGAAATTATAGTTTTGACTATCTATTCCATCTCGCTGTTACAGCGTTTTGAGCCGTGCTTATGGCTTGATTTCATCAAATTGCTTTAACGATCTGCGGTGAGGTCAGTGCTCATTGCCTGTTAATATTTATGTTAGAAACTAGCAAAAAAGGAACTGGGAACTCTGGAAATTCCTGGACAAAAGAAGTTAATAAATAAATCAAATTTAGGTGTCAATCGTTGTCCCTCAAGATTTGTGTTAAGTACCACTTGAGCGAACACGTAAGGTAGCTTAGATTTTTTTATTTTCTTTATTGTATTGTTACTATACTTGCAGCTCATTTATCTACTATTTGGCGATTAAATACGATTTTAAACACAAACCTGCGAAAAAAGGCAAAATATTGTAGTAGTACTTATGCAACCAAGAACCAAACAGAACCGAACCACTGCCCTTCTTAAAACAGCAAAAACCGTTCAGTTATTGACCGTTACTCTCTTTAATTTCTCCCGTTCGACTTTATGTCCCCAGATAGTGCGGGCCCGCGGGCGCTATCGGGGCTCCGTTCTATAGGACAATGTAGAACTGACATCTCTCTTAGTATATCTGAATAGTATAACTGAGCCTCAACTTGTCACTGTATACACAATATCTATCGGTGCTCCGCTGTAAGGACAATGTAGAACTGACATCTCTCTTAGTATAGCTAAGCCTCAGTCACTGTAATATTACTAAATAATATTATTTCCTGAGGTATAAACCATTCCATATGTTTCCATATATTTTGGGTGATTATTTCTAATTTCTCTGTATTAATATCTCTGTAGAAATTAAGTTTTGTAAAGTCATACTTGCAAAATATTATTATATCGAGGGTTAAACTTTTCGAACTTTTTCAGAATATTTCGATAAGTATAAATCCTACCGAAATTTCGAAAACTGTTTTGGGATGTACAAACCGATACCTTTAATTTGAAAATACTTTTAACTTTGTTTCTTTTAAAATTTCGATCAAAATTTGTACTGCAAATCTACATTTTCATTTTCACATATTTTACTGTCAATCTATACAGATTTTTTAATCAGACTTCAACCCGCCTACAGTTGTTCGAAACAGAGCCATTCTCTCTTGACCAATCCCTCCAATTTTATAGTTATTTGAAAACAGCCGCAACGGCATAGAAATATGTCAGCTATTATTGCCAGTTAGATAAACTCTCCGCTATCTCATTGATAATTAGATCTATAGTTCTAGATATCTGTAATTAATGTTAATAGGGCTGTTAGGTTCATTTGTGTACGTTTATTTTACTAAATAATTACAAGTTGCTAAAACACGTACTAGTTACGGTAGAAAAACAATATTATCAGATGGAGCTACACTATTTAATAATTTGCCAAACTCTATAAAGGAATGCGTTAGTTTGAACGCTTTTAAAAATAAATTTAAATTACATGTACATACTTTATAACCTAATGTAAATCAACGATCTCTTAATAACATTTAGCTATAATTTAATTTTAGGTACCAGAGGTAATTTATATATTGTTAAAACTAGATTAATGTTTCAAATTGTATCATTTTAAGTGAACCATTATGTTTGTATGAGAATAAAGTTCTTTAAACCTAAATAGTAAAAATAGACACCTTATCTTTGTGCTCAATTTTGTAAATAAACTTTGTGCTTTAAAAGTCGGTTTAAATTAAAAACATATCCGACAGCCAGAAATCAGGCTTGATTCATAGATTTGAAAGAAAATTACATTTTAAAACACCAAGAACTAACAAAACCACCACCAAGAGAAACAAAATCACATACATATAACCTTTTGTCCAAGTCCCGTAAGGTCTAAAGGAAATAAAGAACTTTTGATTTAGATTTTTAGATCTTTTTGTTTTTAAAACATTTTCTTCTTTAAATCTGGTTTAGGTTAACAAATAGGCAATAAATGATTTAAAAAAACCTATTTCACAAGTCGTTCCAAATGTAGAGTAAACACTCCTACAATTATATAAAATCCTTATACAGTAAAACGTTAAAAGTTTAAAAGCAAATCCGTCCAATCACATAACCGGATAAAGGCAGGACCCAACGAACTAGAAATATAATACATTGCTGTGAGAAATCATATCCCGCCTAACTGCACCTCCTAAAGTCCTAATATATAATATCTTTACATGTATTCTCTATACAGATATGTAAAACAAAGTGGCTAGACCCGTCCGTCTGTTTATCCGTTAACCGAGTGATTCATTGAAAAGGTTTGGGAATACAGGATGTAACAAACAGAAAGGTCCAAAATTTTAGGAATGGGGATGGGGGATTTCAGCTTCAACCACAAACTATTTTTTGATAAAAACAACATGAATCTGAGGCCTTTTATTTATGTTTAATAACAATAAGCACATGCATCAGTCATTACCTTGTCCAGTGGTCATTACGTTTTTATGTATTTTTTCGCAAACTATGTAAAAGGCAAGATTTATATTTTATTTAAAATCAAAGTGCTTTGTTTCCTTTAGACCTTACAGGACTCTTGGACATTTAATATTTTCCTCAGTTCTGTGACCGAGTCTGAACAACAAAACGTAAGGATATAATTTTTTTAGCGTTTTGTTGTTTTGTTTGTACACGCTGTATAATCTATACTAATATCTATATCTATACTAATATTATAAAGAGGAAAGATTTGATTGTTTGTATGTTTGTTTGTTTGTTTGTTTGTTTGTTTGGATTGAATAGGCTCCGAAACTACTGGACCGATTTGAAAAATTCTTTCACCATTAGAATCCTAAATTTTCCGTGATGAACATAGGCTATATAATATTTTCAAAAAAGTGGGAGATCCGCATGGAAAATTCAATAATTGAACCGTGCGTTGTATATTCAACCTCTTTTTCTATTATGGCGCGTCAGAATAGAAAAAGAGGTTGAATAATAGCGCACGGTGCTTGCTTTTTCTCTACGGCCAGTGTCAGTAATGGAGTGTCGAGTCAATGTCAAAAATCCCAATGCGCTGTTAAAAAAAGTAAGGGATCCGTAGTATGAAAACTGTGAAACCCATCGAATTAGTGTGTATAATTTCTGAAATTTTTGTTAGATACCCGTGCGAAGCCGGGGCGGACCGCTAGTCCTTAATAATTAGAATAAGTTTTTTTAAAGAATAAATAAATAAATAAAAAAAAAACAAAATTAATAAATATACTGTGCAAATTTGCTGCAATACGACGATAATTTTTGAAGACGTCAGAAAATTCCGACTTTCTTTGCCAGCTTAAACCATTACTAGCAAACAATGTATTACGGAATGACTCCTCTTAATAAGATTTATAAATCTGCCCTGCTAACCATGCGAAGCCGGGTCGGGTTGCTAGTGTATAATATAATATACGCCGCTGGGTTTGCGACTCGTGTATTAGATTTACTGCCGCCTGATTATTTACAGAGTAGGGTAAGTTCAGAGAAAATTATTAAAACACTTAAACAATGCCGATAAGTACATTGTTTAAGTGTTTTAATAATAAGGAAACCCTTCGCACAAATATTTGTACGATCTGCAGATATTTATTCAGGGTGTTCTGGTCATTTTCTATGTATATATGTAATAATATTGTATTATGTATATAAGTCATCTAGTACCCATAACACAAGCTCTGCTTAGTTTGGGGCTAGATGATGCTGTGTGGATTGTCCAATATTATTTATTTATTTAATCCAAAGCTTAAAACTAAACTTTAGTTTTAAAATTCCTAAAAAAAAATTATAGAAAAACCGTTACTAAACTCAGGCAGAAAGAAATCGACGAACATAAATAAATAATGCTGGACAATCGACACAGCATCACCTAGCCCCAAGCTAAGCAGACCTTGTGTTATGGGTACTAGATGACTGAAATACATAATACAATATATTAGATAGATAGATATTTATTTTTATTTTATACATAGAAAACGACCAGAACACCCTGAACAAATAACAAATATCTCCAGATCGTACAAATATTTGTCCCGAGGCGGGAACCGAACCCGCAACCTCCTGCGTCGCAGGCGGACCTTCGCCCACCGCGCCACAGATCGTCATACCTCGAACATACACAAGGAAACCATACATAAAGCCGAATATAGTTACCGACTTTAATTAAGGAGTAAGCTCATTTATTCGATGTCGGTTAAAACAATCTCACACATATTTAATGTATGTACGAGATTATTTTAACCGACTGTTACGTTGAACGATTGAAACGTTGGTGTTCTTCCAACATAAAATAGGTTCGTAGTTAACCCGCTTACATTCATAATCCAAGAGTCCTGTAAAGTCTAAAGGAAATAAAGCACTTAGATTTTTGTTTTATTTTTTATTAATGAATTCGTCAAACTACGATAGTTTTTATAGTTAAAGAGTCTAATTTGTTTTGTTTTTATTATTTTCGGTTAAAATATAATATTCTCTGTGTAAAACGACTCTACCTCGCCTGCGCGGCTCTGCAATAACATTACACTGCACCCTTACGTAATACACATAACATAGCTAATCAGCGACCTACGTATATAACCAGAAGACTTCAGATGCAGAAAGTCGCAGTTCGATTACCGCAGCGGGACAAATGTTTGTTAAATCTGCAGATGTTTGTTCCGGGTCTGGTAGTCTCTAGCCTCACTTAAGTTGTACTCCGAACATTGTCTAGGTCGCTCAAGGATTTGCTTGTGAAAGAATTTACAGTTTTTTCTGTTCACTAATTTTTTTTACGCGTTCATTTTTTTATTATATGTAAAAAGAAGTAACCGTAACCGTACGTAACCGGAAGAAATAAGTTGTAAAAGTTTAAATAACTTATGTTACCATGATACCTGAATATTATACAAAAACTCTAACTCACTAAAATACAAGAATACATCAGAGAAACACAGATAAAATTATACAATCGACGAACATACATAAAAAGATACATACAGACATATAAAGATACATACAGATAACAGTAATAATAGGTAGATACAAAAATAACTACAAAAACAGGGAACAGAGAAGAGTACTTGTATGTATGTATAATATAAAAAATAAAAACCGAGCATAGTTTTTATAGGGGTCCAAATAGGTCCCTGTCTCAGCATTATGCCGCTTCAAACCCTAAGCGACGCTGATTTGTAGACAGAACCACAAGGGTTGATTTTTTTTGAAGTCGTTTATTATTGTCGAATATGAAATAGCTTTAGTTTTTCTTCAATTTTTTTTTGTCAACCACAGCATACCGCAGAATAACGAATAGTACTAGCTCTAAACTAGATAATCTCGTAGCGCCGTATCTGCTACGCAGGGGTCGTAGCGCGTAGCACTGCGCTACGGCGTAGAGGTGCTACGAGATACATGGGTTCATTTTATGCTGTGTGCGTTGAGATCTTTTTGTAATACAAGTGTTGTACCTGTTTGTTTTGTTTGCATGTTATTAATGAATGGTATGGTCACAGTATGATGAAACGGATATGAGAAAATTATATAATAAGTTTAAAAAGATACAAGGAATTATTAATTTATTACCAACGAAAATTTTACGGAAAAAATCATAAAATTTTAATTGTCTGAATAGTTCCATAATGTAGGTAAAACAGAAATTACGGATTTCTACGAAAAGTAAAATCAGTAAAATTTTTATGTAGTATACCTACTGAAACTTAGGTTAAGGAATAGTTGAATCAATAGAAATTATTTCCCTATCAGAAATTAGGTTACTATAGACAAAAATATTATCATAGAGAACAGATTATGCCTAAAATCTCCGCCGAGATGTGTTTTTAACCCACACATACAACTCAACTCCCACACACATACACAATTTATATGACACTTACAGACGCGTCAGCTGAAAAACTCCACCAAACAAATATAACTTTTATACTACCGCAATAAAGTTTACAACGATAAAAGCGATCTGGGTAAAATTAGGATATTTCGAAAGTCGAAGACGGCACTTGAAGTTTTTATTATTTAATCGATTATAAGCTTTACTTCATCGTAATATGGTAGGGTTTGCGATCGGTTGAGGAAACAGATATGTCATGTCTACGTTCCGAATTTGAAAGAGCTTTCCGAGTAGAGCCGAACGCTTACCGATCGGGTCCGAGTGGCGCCGAGCGTTGCGAGTGCCGCGAATGCATTACGACGTAGTGGGATAGGGTTGGCACAGAGGGAAATTGCATGGGTACGTTTTGAATTTTTTGGTAAATAATTTTTCAAATTTATTGACCAATTTAGGCTTTTATTAACGATATTCTAATGATTAGTTTTTTTACCGCGAATAAGTTGGTGAATTTTTATATACACAAAATTTAAAAATACTATGCATTTGCATAGCATGCTTCTCCCCAACCGTTAATATTTTTGAAAAGCAAGTTTAATTTCCTCTCAGTAAAAGCAAAATGTTCTACACATTAGTCTTTCTAATTAAAAGAAAAAAGACAGTAAACCAAATAAATTTTCTTATCCAAAATCATGTTACAAAACCTAATTCCCCTACCAAACCCCACAAGCCGTAAAGACATTCTAATTCCCGCTATCTATGACTGCGTCAAAAAGCAAACATTTCCATCAACATTAATTGCAATATCCGGAAAAGCGGGAGGGGCAGCCCTGGCGGGGCGGGGCGCGGGCGGAGAGGGGCGGCGGGCGGGCTCGCGGGGTGGGGGACGCGCGCTCGCCAGTCGGTCGCGGGGCGCCGCGCTCCCCACTCGCGAAATGCGCTTTCTCTAACGTATTATGTTCCTCCCGGACCTTCCGCGCGCCTGCATGGTGGACGACGTAGCGACATACCTCCAAGCGCCCTCCTCGGGACAGGTGGCTACAATATATTAACAACAACCCATATGTAATTAACAATGATGATATTAACAGATGTTGTGAGCTACTGTCGCTTACCAGAGCCGCGTCCGCCGCCCGGGTATTTTCGGTACGATTTAGCCGTCAGATCGATCGGACCCACGTGATTGTGACCACTTTTTCGACTTTCTTTTAAATAAAAACTATTTGACGTTTCGACGCCACGTGGCCGAACGAAAAAATCGATATGAACGGACCGTGGAAGTTATAAATGATGGAGGAGGATGTGAAAACAAACGGAGTAAACAGATCGATGGAGGTCAGTTCTGGGAGCTGCCTGGTGAAGTTCGGAGATGAATGTGTTACGAAACATGCCTGTTCGCTAGTCGCACCCCTACGGAATATGTGTTTGAACTCAGAACATGTATATTTAAATTCAGAACGAAATGTCATGACCGTAAAGCTTGGTTGTTGTACGCTTAATGTTCGATGACGTACTTTCCGTAGTCGATGTTACCCTGCAAAAAGTAAAAAAAAAACTCAAAAGCCTTAATAATAAAACAAAAGCTTAAAACTCCACGAAAATAGATGTTTACGAAGCATAAAACGTGAAATCAATTGTATTTGTTCGACTTTGTAAATAAAGATGTTATAAAAGCTCAAGGCAAAAACATCGTTGGACGACATTTCGAATCATGCGAAAAGAATTCTAAATTGTTTTGTGAATCACTTTTGAATATATAAAAACATTATTTAAATTATTTTCAGGTGTCATAAATCAATGTAGAGCTTTTAGCACTTATCTACTATACTGTGATAAAATTTACAGCATCAGCGGAATAATGAAAATAGAAGTCAAAATTTTCCGAGCAAACCTTCTTGTAAAGCGTTAAAGAATGAAGTAAACCTCTTTGCTTCCATTCATGGAAGGCTAGGTACATAAAAACACCTGAGGGTTAAACACGTGGATGCGCCAAGATTCTATGTGTACGTACCTGGCCAGCTCTCTGTTTTGACTATTAGAAACTTTGAATTGAATGAGAATTGGATAAAAATACAATGATATGTGTAAAAAACTCTTTGGTAACGCTTGTAGAGTTGTGTCACAACAAGTTCGAATTTTAAATGAATTCGAATCATTTGCATTGAAAATTTAATTAAAAGGTGGGTTAGACAGAGATTTACAAAATTTACGAATTTCGTAAATCCGTGATTTTAATTTAAAAAGAGAATCAGAGCTTTCACTAAATTAATAAATGACAAAAAGCTTTTCTGCATATCTATAAAAATTATAAAATAACTCAATTAACATTCTATTCTAAAGTTTTCGCATGTACAGGACAGGACAAATCAAAACCTAAATAATTCCTGAAAAACATAACCATCAGAAAACTGACGTTTAGCTTACGCATGTTTACGAGTATCTAAATCAAATCAAAAGCACGTGGAAATTTGCGAATTCGAAAGTCTGCCAAAAAAGCAAGAATCCATAGACAAAAAGCAAGTCACATCGGGAAAGACTTATAGAATTTGTAAGTGGTGGTAAATCGATATGGGGAGGGAAGATGTAAGCAACTGCAGGGAAACTACGCCATTGTAGCATAACGCCCATTCGTATCTGCAGTTCTATCTACTTTAATGGGAGATTTTATAAGTACGATATGGCCATACTTTTTACTGTTTTTTTATTTGTTATGTGAAAATTAAAATGTCCGATGAGGTACTGTAGTGTTGTTTACTTCTAAATCGTTGCAAGTTTGTATTTCCTGAGTAAAGAATTTTCTGTTTACGGGTCTTTTTACGATTGCGTTTTCTACACATCTGGCGTATTGGTTGAGTTATAAAGTTATAAAGGGTTCGATTCTGGTGGTTATTATACCACGGTTTCTTTCTAAACTGCAAATAACAGTGTATTTTGTAATTATAGAATGCTACTTTCTATAAAAGAGCTTATGCAGATACAGGAAAAAGTCCATAACTTATTTCATGAACATTATCGGCCTATGTTAGTCCACAGCTGGACTTAGGCCACGTCTAACGCGCGACATATATTATTTATTTATGATTTTATATTTGAATGCGAATGATATTAATTTTCTTATACTGGGTTCATAGAGGTTTAATTTTTTTAAAGTTTGAATGTTATTCAGTATCATTATTAAAGGGCCGTGTGGTGCCGGCAAAGAATTTCACCACCCCAACTCTTCCCGTGGGTGTCGTAAGAGGCGACTAAGGGAAACACAGCGGGGGGCGGGCAGCAGCGCCTTCTGCAGAACAACTACACCGAACTGCGATCCCCAACCCGCATGCCCAGCGTGGGGATTATGGGCAATAACCCCCAAATAATGATGCCATCTATGGCGCTCATTACGGGAGGCCTATGTCCAGCAGTGGACTATTATAGGCTGGTGATGATGATGATGATCATTATTAAAGTATAAAAATGTTACTTTAAATAAATAAATAATGCTGGATAATTAACAGAAATCTTATCATAACCAATCATGTCTCTGTATATGAGTTCAGAAAAACATAGCTATAGGACCTCTTCCTATGATAACGTGATTCTGCAATATAATTTATTTGTCTGCATCAGGCACTTTCCTTTCAGAACTAACCCTCTGTCTGGGATCAAAGGGACTGACTATACCCTACATACCTAGGCTGGTTATCTGAGCCTATGTAGAGTTAGCAGATAAAGTACAAAAGAGGTTTTATTAAAAGATTCAAAGAATGTGTTCCGAACTCGTTGATGATTTCAGATTTACGATTTAAATAACTTTTTTTGTTTAGGCTTATAAGATAAGCACTTAGACAACTAAATTTTCGTACAACAGATTATTATAAAATAAGAAATAAATAAATAATAATGCTGGACAATTCACATAGCATTATCTAGCCCCAAGCTAAGCAGAACTTGTGTTATGGGACCAGATAACGAAATAAGAAAAAAAAGGTGTTAACGGTTGGAACTACTGAGGTACCTGCGGACTGTTGTAAATAATCTGCTGGTCGGTCAGATATTCATATAAATAGCATTGCAAACATCCCCAAAACGCTCACCCTGCATTGCTCCGCCGTATTACATAAATAATAAAAAAAAACCTTAATACTGCATAAATTGTGTATCAGTCCTCTAGTGGGTACTAGAGGATTGATACACAAGTTCTCTTTAGTTTGAGGGAAGATGTTGCTGTGTGGATTGTCCAGCATTACTATTTAATTACTAGGTAGGTGATTTTGGAGAATGCAACTTTGCTGAAACGTCATTGAATTAAAACACAATATCGTTAATCGATTATAATAAAAGTCTATATAATAATAACCTTTATATAAATATAACTAAACCTACGTATTTTATAACTACCTATTTTTAAAATTCGCCAGAGAAAACTAAAATTTTTAACGTAATCTATACCTATAATTGTCCCCTTGTCGTAGTGTGCACTTGACACCATTTCAGATAGATATTACATAGCAAAAACACGTACTGCAATTTAATAAGTTTGTTTAATAAATAGAATTAAATCAAATAACCCATAATAATACTTCTTTATGTTGAAAAGTCTTTAAAATAAACTTTTGCAAAAAAGCAACTAAAATTCTATAGGATTTTAGTTGCTAACTGTACCTAGCTTATCTACTTAGGTATGTATATGTGGGGACAGGGGAGGACCCAGTTCATTAAAATCGGTTCTAGAAAGATCGATGCTGTTAGCTTTGGTCAGTTAGGAGTCCGCGATCAGTACTGATGGTCTTTGATAAAAAAATAAAGTAATTAAGTTTTGATTTATTTACTTAGGGTTTTATTTATATCAATCGATTTACCACTGTTTATAAAGTCACGAACCGATGTGAAAATTATGTAGGGAGTACAAATATGTTATCGTATATGTATGTATATTTGAACGACAAAAAAGAGCAAGTACGGATTTCAATAGGTATTTAAAAAGTCGTCTAAAGTTTTTCGAACTAATTTTATTCGATTTTAAAATACTTTTTGAAACCGTCAAGAAACAAAAATAGTGTATCTTACTTCCGAACACAATTTTCTCCGAAATTCAAAAACTTTTATTATAAGCATGATTTAACCTTTCACATGCCACACCTATGCACTTCTGTCCTACAGGCTTTTACGTACCTACTATAGTATTATGTACACTATAAAGTCTGTTTCATTTCTGTAGCTTATTTGAAAATAGTTTCATCGCTATGGAAACTTAGGCTAAACAAAACACAATATTAAATTTCACAGTGCAAATGAAAAGTAAATTCCGAGGTAAAATAATGTCGGAATAACGCAGTGCAAACGGCATTAGCAAACGACTGCAAATAAAGTCACTGGGCGGAACATTTCTATTACCTGCGGCAGTGAAATAGTTAATATGGAGACCGTTGGGTAGCTTCTAGTTGTTAGTAGCGTTCGGTTTACTGTCAAAAAAAAGAAAAGCTTTGATTTATATAATTTTTTGTTAAAACGGTTAAATACGTATAAATAATAAAATTCGCAAAGTATTACCATCCCTAATACAGCAGAAATCACCAAATACAGCAGAAAGTAAAACCGAGAGTATAATATTTTAATGAAACCCGAATCACAAAAATAGAATTCTAAAATCGAATCGGAACTAAACTAGATCAAAACCAGATGAACCCCATTTGCCTACGTACCTACAAACAAATTCTAATTCTAAGCTCAGGTGGCTATTTAACCGGCAAAATGCAAGTCTGTCGAAAGCACCAAGGTGGAACCTCCTCGTATCTTCGCCGGAGCCGGGTCAGCCGGATTCCAATTCCACGATACTGAAATTCTAATTTAATTTAACTCGAGTGCTATACCTACTGCATAAACTATCTTATGTTTTGTAGAGCGGGGTTTGGGTAAATAAGTTTTTATTTTCTTAAAAAAGAGTTTTTATTTCACACTTAGGTACGGTGTTGACTAAATCTACATATATTCGGATTCAGATGACTATGGATTTCAGGAATGACGACTATCGTAAATAAAACTAAATAAAACGCGATGTGAATAAAAGCAGAGATGAAAAATAGTTGAAAATTTCAAATAATATTCAAAGAATCTATAAATGTGAATCTCCGCTATGCATGCAAAAATCGTATTCAAACCGTATCGTATTTAATCAAATTTGGAACCAAATGTGACATCGGCATCGCTTTTTTTATTTCCCGAAAAATGACCAAATAGGCCAAAAATACCCGGCCGGCTGTCGCAGTGCGATCCGCGTCGCATCGGTGTTCCAAACAATATACTCGATGTTTTGTACCCCCTCGATGTTTTCTATCCCTCTCTATCGTGTGTTTATTTCTATTTCTCACCTTTTCTCACTTTCGATGTTTGAATGTTTATCACTAACTGTTAATGTTGATAATCCTTGTTTAATGTTGTTAGTTTGAAATGTTTATTTGTTGCGTGGAAATAAGACTTTATTTTTTTGTTTTGTATTGCATCAAGTACCTAACTTCGTAACTGTTTTCCCGAATTTCCGGGAAAACTATTAGATGTTTTGTGTATTAAAAGAAAATGACGCGCAAGAAGTAAATATTTAATCTTACAATTTCACTTCTTTTGAATAGAAACGAAACGAATCAAATCTTATATATAAAGTCAAAATAAACAGTAACATAGTTAAGTAGTCTATTGAAAAGAGGTGTTTTGTTATCGATGTCATACTTAGTTGTGATTAGAAAAAAAAAACAGTAATATAACTAAAATACTACTTAATATACATGAATCAGAGAGTATAATAATGGTTGATCGATTTTTTCTAGTCACAACACTAGTATTTAATTTATTTATATGTGCATGTCTCCCGAATGCACCCCCTGCAAGAATGATGCACGTTCTATATTTCATTTTTCGAACTTCTTTTTAATTTTCGAACTCTGATCAAAGAGTATCCATTTAGCTAATGGATTATTATTTTGCTAATGGACAAAATGGATATTAAAATTTGAAATTGATGGCTACAGCCTACGTTTGTGAAGTATTCGCGTCTGTTTTTTGAGCAAAGTTTGATCTAGAATTCTATATTACAAGATGTAAAAAAGTACATATAATGGAGAAATCTTTATTAAGCTGATTGACCTTTTAGAAATTCAGTGGGACAGCAACGGTTAATAATAAAAAAAGTGGATTAGGTTTTTTATATTATTTTTAAAGTATTTGTGCTCATTGCGAAGATTTGTTCTTGAAATTAGGATTTCAGGTGACATGGCGTGACGGCGACATCGGTAAGTCATAGCATTTAAATTATAATACGAGTTTGGTAACACTGTTAAAATCTATAGCTCGGGAATAAAAATCATAATAATTTCGAAGACTTATCTAAATCGTATGAAAGGGTATGCGTGCAATAAATCATTTAAAACATTGTTGGCATCACATACCTACCCGAAAACTCCAGAACAGCAAATTCCAAAACAAAACACATATTACATAAATGTCGATATTTTATCTACACCATCAATTTGTCCGAAGCAGTAAATTCATTCAATCTTTATTTACAGTTCTCTCTCTTTTACTGCCTCTGAGTTTCTGAGGGTAAATGAGGAATAGGGCCTCTTACTGCGTAATAAATTTTATTGTGTGTATTCAGAATTTTTGTGAGTGGCAACACAGTCTACCCCCTTAGAGTGGGTAGTAGGGGTCTAGTGATTGAGAATAAACTCCCATGTTTAATACATGAGATATGTATATTATGGCATCACAGTTACATGACATATCTTTAAATAATTTTCTGAAAATACAACCAAGGCCTGGTGAACATAATATAATTTTCTGTTCCCGAAAATAAAAGTAAACCGACTACTAAACAATATTTCTTATATATCCATATATCTTTCATTTCACAATTTAATGCAGAGAATTTTACAGCGTTTTTATGGACATAGAGTTGGATGATTTATTTTTGTTTTTCGGTACGCTTCCGTTTTGTCTATTCTCTACTGCCACAGGCTAGATGTAAAAATGTAAAAGAGCTTGAACAAAACGGACGAATGAACATGATGTAACTTCTTTGGCTTGGATGATCCAAAAAGGTTTTGCAAGTATTCTATGTTACACCATAATACCTCTCTGCAGAGCATCTTTTGTTAGCTTCTTCACTTGTTTTGATTTAACAGAACAATTTAATTTATGTAGTTTTAATACCTACTTTGAGACTCGTCTATAGTAGGCACAACAATTTTTTTTTTCGAGCTTTTGTTTATGACGGTTATGAGTTTATTATTTTGTTTTTGTTTATGAGCTTTTGTTTATGTGGCGTGGTAGGCGAAGTGCGATTCCCGCCTCGGGACAAATGTATGTACTATCGGTAGATATAGATTCCGGGTGTTCTGGTCGTTTTCTACGTGTGGTAATAAATATTTATCTATGTAATATATTCAATTAAAATAACAGTCATCAAGTACAGTAACAGAAGCTCTGCTGAGCTCGGAGCTTGACAAAGAAAACAGAAAAAAGAGAAAAGCGAACAAATCAGCGAGCAATTCAAATCAGAAACAATTCTCCCTAAGTCATCAAACTAGAAATGTCTTCTCTATGGCATTAGTATGCGTCGGCAGTTTATGAGAAACTGTATAACTCATAAATCATCTCATTCTTATGGGAAATGTTAATCATAGCGCCCAAGGTTGAGACTATGGCTGAGTAATGCTGTCGTGTCGTTAGGAAGTATTTTTAGAGGGAAATGCGTGAAAAAATAAGTGACTTGTTGTTTTAAAAAGCTGTCCGTGCTTTTTTCTCTAAAGATAATACTGAGTAGTAAACCGCGGAACGTGAATTCTGCTGTCATTTCAAAGTGCAAGAAATCCCTTAAAAATTCATTCGAAAACTATAATCAAGTTCATATGAAACATCTATGGAACTGTTGGATCGTTGTCATACGAAAAGTAGTTCCTCTTGATCAGCTAGGAGCGCTGCAAGGCGCAGATGTATAGGAATGAATGGAAAACGAAGGGAGTATTCTTAAAATATTGCGCATAGCCTGCCCTAAGCTCTCTGATAAACTGATTAAACCCAGTCAATATTATGGTTGAAACTTTTCCTCTAAAATGATGAACGAAACTACTACTTCTTAGAAGAAAATTTATCCTAACTCATTTAATGAACCTTAGACTTTGAAAATGACTCAGTCCACAAACTATCCCACTATTGGTTGTTCGGTATTTTGTTAATTTGTTGATTAGGATGCACAACAAAACAAAGCATAGATCCATAATTTAATAAATTTATGCGAACAAGACACCTACTTACAGATAAAGGCCAATCATCTAAAATTACAAATCATCTTAACACCAACCACCTTGTTCGTTGTTACTTACAATGGAGTAACAACGAACAAACAAACAAAACACATAATTTTTTTTTGTCCTACGGTAATAGAAGTTAACGAACACACATTTGAAAAATGTTAATATTTATTTTTTATGGAATACATTTTCTATTTCCGCTATTTAAGGAACCCATAAGTTATTTATAAATAGTATATTAAAAGAATATAAAATTAAAGATTAAGTTTGATGCTTAAATCATATTCATAATGTCAAAGTAAAATCATCCCAGGACATAAACCAAGGTCAATCAATGACAGGTCATCACCCGACCCAGCCCTGCCAACTTGGCACCATTCTCAACTTAACCTTTATTTCATACATTAAAAGTAACAGTGGAGTGTGAACTGCATGCATTCTGATGGCCTCATCATGTGCAGAGATTTGGAAGTTTGTATGATACCAGTTTGGTTTGATAGGCTGGTTGTAATTGCAGATTAAGTTAGACTAGTAACCTGCCCAGGCACCGCTCTGAATATTATTATTAAATTTTATTAATTATTTTAAAAATGACGGTACATATTTAAAAAGTACAGCGTATCTGAACTATAATAGGTACACATTTCCGTAACACATTTTCATACCTTCTTACGAATGGTCAAAAAATGTGCGGTATGGAACGCCCTCTGGCTTGAATATTAATAATAAATTAATCGTAGTTGATGCTGCTGGACAATTCACAAAGTTTCTAAAGAACAATGGCAGAATTTGGTCTGGACTTTTTTTTGCGTCCATGGATCTGATGTATATGAATCAAATTTAATAAATTTTCTACGATTTTTCAATTATTCACACCTTCTCGTAAAGGCCGGAGTTATTTTATGATATTTAAAAGCTTATCAAATGATATTCGAATTAGGTACATTCGAAATGTTACCATTTTATTAGTGGTGCGGGTACAATTATTGAATGCAATGTATCATTTGTCTTTGATTTGTCTTTGATAGTGTCATGTTGTCAGCAGTTGTCTGTCAAGACGCCTCAGAATCTAGAACGTAGTGGTTTTATTCTCTTTGACAGAATCCTTCCGAGACTTCGGCGTTTTTCATATCTGCTGTGTTTTGTGTTTATATTTTGGTTTTCTATTTATTTTTACCCGAATTACGGAAGCCACAGGCGACGTATTTACATACGTATTTACACCCGACCTGGACTGTTTATGGACTGATTTGATTGATACTGCCCTGTGTCTGGCTAGTGCATGGGCATTTTCTATGTAAAATAAAAAAATATCTATTAATGTAGGTTTACCTGGTTTACCTATATATATTGTTTTAAGTATATAAGTTATCTAGTAGGAACTCATAACATAACACAACCTCTGCTTAGCTTCGGGCTAGATGATGCTGTGTGGATTATCCAACATTAGGTATTTATTAAAATCCTCAGTTTTTTTGTGTTTACGGGGCAAGTAGGTAGGTACATTTTTTTTAATACACGCCCAGCTTTCGTAAACATACAAGAAGTTTAGAATTTGTTTTGCTCATTTTGTTTATCATTTCTCATTTCGAATATTTAAGGTGGCGTGGTCTAATTGATAAGACCAAACCCAAGACCAAACCACATTATCCATTTCTTTATGATTTGATTTCAATCTGCGATGTTTTATAGACAAATATTGTTTGATGTTCATTCATAACCAAAAAATTCAAACACTGAAATCTTTTTTTTCCGGCTTTCCCCAAAGAAAATAGTCTCATTTATAGATTCTGGAGCTAACGCCAAATCTTTTAACATTTTTTTCATTACGGGACGCTACAATTTGATCCCAGACAATTCTTAGTATGGAGACCTGCCATTGTTCTTTATGAAATTAGAGGATTTTACATTTTACGTTTAATTTGGTAATATCAAAATATTACTTTACTTTTGAATCCCATCGAAACCAACCCGTCCAGTTGAAATTAATTTTCTCAGAACTATAAATATATTTTACTTCGTCCATAGAAAATCCAGAAGTCTGATAATATGTTACGTTTTTACGTTTTTATCCGAGGCTTCGTGCGTCCCCTATATTCTGCCGTCCGGCCATCTGTCACTCACTGTCATTGTCAACGTCACGAGCATCGTAACTTCTCTACGGGAAATGTCAAATGTCCATTTTTACAGCGTCTGCTACGTTGAAAGAAAATTCCCTGCTCTGTTATCTATCGCGGGTTCTATCGCGGATAATTATAAAGTAAAGCGGTTAAAACAATATAACTGCCATTTATAAATTAAAGATTTTACTGATTTTATACCTATGAATGTAGGTACTGTTTGTACTAATTTATGTTTAGTTTTAACTCGTGTATAAAGAATGACTGTTCCAAGTCTACTAAAATGTATCTATTTGTAATAATATTATAAAGAGGAAGGTTTGAATTGAATAGGCTCCGAAACTACTCTACCGATTTCAAAAACTCTTTATAATTTCAAAAAAGTACTCTAATATATTTTCAAAAAAGTCAGGATCCGTATGGAAACTTCAATAATGCAAGCCAACGTGTATGTGTGCTAAATACCCGAGCGAAACGCCGCCAGTGTGATATAAATAAATACAATAGAGGGCGGATTTTGAGGAAGAATAGATGTTGTCATAGGTTATCATGGCAAACTATACAAGGTTTAAGTAGTTTCTAATGCGAGATCAAATGCCAATAATTTGACGGGCCCAAATAGGCCCAAGATCAAGCGCCATCTTTTCACTTTCTTAATGTCAAACTATTTTATGACGCCATGAAATTGCCTGTCCTACAGCGATGATCACAGCTGTTCTAGCCTGGTCCTTCTATCACAATAAAATTGCTATTAATTTACTTTAATCATATTTAGACGAAAGATTTAGAATTGAATGTGGAATGCTCCAACTCATAGTTTTTACCTATGCTACAAGACTTTTTGTATGCTTTAAAATTCTTTCGAAAAACATCTAAGGCGAGGTCAAGCTGAAGTCTTTAAGAGTTTACCTTATTAACTTTTCCTACACTACTTTGGTATAGATAGGGTGTTTACTTCATGCAATCCATTCTACATGAAAAGCTCCCAGAAAACGTAAGCTCTTTTACAATCTTTTCTTTTTTCGTAAAAGAGTTTTCTGGGAGCTTTTCACAAAAACCGCCCTCGAGTATTAGTTGTGAATTTCGAAAATGTGCAGTTTATCGAAATGAGTTGACCTCTGTCTATTTCGCGTGAAATCACGACGGAATTTTCGATGCCTAGCTTTTAGAAAACTAAGCTAATGTTTTCTAAGAACCAGAAATCATAGTAACACTGACATTGTCAGTGTCAAGGACATTTGGCAGTTGGCAACCACCACGTGCCAACAAGACTTATTTACGCGGCAAAACTTACCGCCTTTGTTGAGTAATATAGAATTATGACAGCTGTCATCTCGGTTTGATATTTGGCATTGAATTAAATTATAGTAGACATGACACAGACACGTTAGAAATTAATTGAAAATGATGTTGTACACAGCTTCAAATTAAATTGAGGGGTTTTAAAAGTTAAAAATGTCAAGTTGCTTTAACAGTCATGCTTTTTTATGAGAGTTCCTTTTTCTGCTTAGCTGCGAATAGTTGGGCAAACGGGCTTCCCTTCTGCACAACTCGTTTTGTTCCCTATTTCTCAACTCCATGATTTTAGACGAAATAAAGACCCACTTATACATTTTTCTCTCTGGCTTTGTCTGTCTTTTTGTTTTAACATACGTCAGAGTTAATAATAACACTTAAGAACTTTTAATATCGCAGACCATTATGATTAAGAGCGGTCTTTGGTAACATCGAAAACTCTAATCAAATAATAGAAACAAAATGTTTGATGCTAATGTACCGACAACGTACCGTGTGTACTTTGTAGTCTGTCCCACATTTTGTAACTAAAATCCGAAAGTAAGCTTCACTAGACTGTACACATTTCTAATTCTTTTTTCAAAGTTCCAAATTCAAAGTTTCACATTTACTTTTATGATCGTTGCTTTTGATCGAACAACGATTATTGCCATAATCACGGTATAGATTATCTCCCATATTAAAACACTCGAAATAGTTTTAATTGTCTCCTTCATTTAAAGCAGACCTCTTTGGTCCCACCCTGCCTTGAGTGCAACTCGTCTCCCAAAATGTCTGAAAACCACAAGATACCCACTAAAACCCCGTGTAGGTTTGTACAAGCCGTCGGAATTACTGGCAAGTCTCGTACATTCTGAGGACCCAACGTCTTGGGAACGCAATGTTCAAGTCTGTTTTAGTCCTTTTGCGGTAACTTGGTAGGTATTGGATAGGTAGTTGGGCACATGTGACATTAGTAAGAAGTTCAGAATTATTAATTCAGATATATTTTTTAAACCTTCATATTATGATTGTTCAGCAAGTTTTGTACTGCGCTCGCTTTTGGCATTTTTATAAATCAGTTGGGAAGCGTATAAAGTATCAAAGGATTTCCTTTATAGATTTATTGTATTTGAAACTAAATTATTAAGAGAATATTTCTGTCGATGGCTTGTCAAAAGTCATGCTTTTCACCAAATAAAGAAGCTACCAAATTCATTAACGAGTCTAAGTGTATCCTGCAATACTTTATTGTATACTTCTTTCGAGTAATATCTAAGGCGAGCACAACTTATTTACTTTTCCACTTTTCTTATACTACATTAGTAGCATAAGATAAGAAGAGAAGAAGCATAAGCACAGAACTTAAACTCAACTGCACTGCAAAATTTCAACATCTATTTTAAAGTTTTGAACTTGTCATGACGATAAAACTTGTTCGTAGCAAAACACAAAGAAAGAGGGTAGATCGGCATACCTGCAAATGAAATCTTACTCGCAGTGACCTTCAGTTGTTCCGTGATCATGGCGCATGAAACTGTGCCGAAATAACGGAAAACTCAAAACTCAAATCATGGTAAATATCCCGTTATAAATGACTTTAATTGTCAAGATGACTTCGCATTTCGTACCTAAATGTTCGCAGAATTTAATATTAGGTATCTATATTACAATTCTGATTAGAGTAGGAAAAACAACTTTTAAATGTAATTTTAGAATCCAAGAAGAACGACATTTTGTATGAAAACATGACAAAAGCTGATTATACATGTATAACAGAAAACAAAGAGGCGTACGGCGTACGGTAACCTACTAAATTGAGGACATATACTTCAACAATATCGCAAACTCACAGCAAAATAGGTGCGAATTCGATTTTTAAAACGGATAGAACAAATAAAATTTTATTTATGATTTTATTGCTTTTAGCTGTGAAAATCAAAAATTGTTTAGAGCTTCTACGATTTATTATTTTGTTATCTATTAGAGAATAATATGTATTCTTTTGTGCCAGACGTGTACCAACTAAAAATATATATTTTTGTTAAATCTAGGACTCTAAAACCGAGATACCGCTACCGCGTCAGCTGTTCACCCAAAACGCACGCATAGAATATCTCTACAAAGGTACCTTAAATAGGAATATTTTCAAGATAGTTTCTCTATTTCGCCACAAAAGGCTTGCCTCTGAAAAATGATTTCACTTTTCCCCGATACTTTATCTGCGTCTGTTTGCGACATCTTTCACGTTCTAGATATTTCTATCGGAATCTCAGGGCGGAATCTATTCAGCTTTTTTTAGTCGCTCGTATAAAAATACTGGTTATTTAAAAGTGATCGTAAAAAACAGAACTGAGTTTTTTAGGAAAATTTTCCTGGAATGTCAGGAAAATTCAAGGTGAAAAGAAATCAAAAGCGTGATGTATAAAAGTGTTCTTATAGTAGTAGAAATTATATGTACAATGTTAAAGAATTTGGTGTTTTTTATTTACTATGCAGGTAACTTACAAAAGGCTTCATTTATTCTGATATCATTCCGTGATTACGGCGCATGCAACTCTCGGGAAATTAAATTTTCGCTGTGTCCTGAATATTAATATAGTGCAATTTTATAGTACCCGCATGATATGATTGATATGTTCTATACATATCAAACATCATAGAACGTAACTGCTATAAAGATTTTATTTAGCTAGAAAATTACAATTAGGTAGATAACAGAAACAAACTAGTATTTACAATTGAAATAGAGGTAAGTGCACACTGTTGCAAACAACCTACGGGTATCTCGAATCAAAAAAACTAAAAATGTACAAAATATAATGGAGATATGCCGTTTTAGTAATATATTCAACGGCCTTCAGGACCCTGAAGTCTCATCCACAGAAATAACTTTTTCTCGATTCTCTTTTTCCTTATTTACTGCTGTTATATAGAACAGCGAATATATATAATAATACTAATGTATAGGGCAAATATTTATACAACTTCACTGTTATTGGCCGTTGTCTATTCTATACTTTACTGCTAGGGCTGTATGTTAGAAGATATGCCTTGACACTATACAAAAACAGCGACTTTCATAAAGATAGTTTCACTATATTTGCTTCACCACACTTGTAACTTCACCAGGTTAACCGTTCATTTTATCTATACTAAAGAGGTAAGATTTGAATGTTTGTTTGGATTAATAGGCTCCGAAACTACTGGACTGATTTGAATAATTCTTTTACCATTAGAATCCTAAGGTATCGCTAATGAACATAGGCCAGAATGTTTATAAAAAGTTAGATCCGGATGAACATTTGAATAATGTAACCAAAGGTGTATAAACATTTATATTATGAAATTTTTACTCAATACCGTGCTAAGTACGGCGGACCGCTAGTCGATAATATTTGTTTAAACTAATAAGCTTATTATGAACATAATATTCACAATGAATTCGTTAAATAATGATAGTTTTCACGTGACAGAGCTTTTAAATATGCATTATGCATATTTAAAAGCTCTGTCTGTTTATTTAATAATTTAAATTAAATAATTTAATTAATTCCTCATACTTATTTTACTCATAAATATTTTTGGTATGTTAGTAAATCTTTTCAGTATTTGTTTGCCCGGATGACTCAATTGCTTACAATACCCGCGTGGACCCTACGCGAATAGACCGAACAAAATTAAAGTACTGCTTTTCTAATATTTCAGTATTTCAAATCTGCATCAGTTTTGTTACACCTAGGTACTTACCTAATACAATACGTATCTATTAGGTTCAAAAATAGCTGTAGTTCAACTTCAAATCATATCTATATAGCTGCTATGAGTGAATCTGAAACGAACCGTTCTAGGCTCACTTCACTTCGTAACTTCAGTCCGTTTGCGCAACGCATTGTTACTAATACAGAGTCTGTGGCACTGCGCCGTGACATAGATCACTGTACAGTTAGTATGTCGGGTTCTATTATAGGAAAGTCGTCGGCGCTTTTTCACTCGTTTTATGCGATTTTTGGTGGTTCGTTTGATGAGATTTGTGTTGTGTGTTTTACGTTATTGCCGTTCCAATTACTGAGAAACAAGATTGAGAAATAAATAAACAATGCTATAAATAATAAATAAAGAATCCACGCAGCATCATCTAGTCCCAAGCTAAGCAGAGCTTGTGTTAAGGGTACTTGATAAATATACCAGATATTTAACAAGATAAAATTATCATAACCTGCCTGTTCAAAAATTTTAAGGATAAGTTAAATGTATAGAGTTTGATGTGCCCTATTCTTCTTTCTAAATACCCGTGCGAAGCCTGGCGGACCGCTAGTTTTTTTATAATTTGGGTTCTTTGTTTGACACCCTGTATAGGTGTAGGCCGCTTTCATGATGTCGTCCTTCCCTCTCATTTGTGGCCGTCTCTTAGGTCTCATGGTCTAACACTCGAAGAATTTCTTGCACCACGATGTCTCTTGGAGGGCTATGCTCTCACTGATGTCAAACCCTTTGTTTTAATATCTCAGACATTCATTTGTTTTCCTGTCCCATGATCACGTTAAATATTACTTCACTGTGTTTCAAAAGTCATAGATTTGTTTAGTTTATCAGAACGTAGTGTTACTTATATTCTCTTTGAGCTTATCATGTCATAGATTGGATGCGAATAAAATTCGTACAGAACACAAAACAATCAACAAAAATCAGGTTTAAAGAAAATTTGACGAGATTTTGCATCAAGTACCTACCGGCTATGCGTACAGTTTGTTTTCACCTACCCAGTACGCCTGTTCAATTGAATCCCACCTCTATGCTGTACCTACTACCTTGTTCTCATTCTATTTTCGCACTAAATTTAGTTCTGCTTGCATCGTTGACTGCATCGTGCTGCCCATAGAAAACATTATCGCACGATATATGGACACCGCATATTACGCGCCAGATTTTCCCCAACACAAATTGGTGTATTATATTCAATTAGGTAGGTATTGATGGGCGCTCGGCAGTTTTGGTCGGCGCATCTGCTGCCTATACGATGATATACGATAAGTTCATGGTTATTTCGATTGTTAGCGATGGTTTAGTGCTGGCAGAATAGCGTTGAAATTTTAGAGCGTTTAGAATTTTACGTTTAGGTGGAACTATCACATGCGTCAAAATTAAAATTGAGGGTAGAATCTTGTGGTATATTCAGATGTAGTTATGGAAATTGTGACGGATTGATTCAGCAAATCGGAAATAGTTTGTAGTTTGGGATGTTTGAAAGATATCGAGCGAAAACGCCGAGCGGGTATTTTAAAGTAGGTACCAAATATTTGCAATAGCTAGTTGTTGTTTGTGATTTGGTAGAGAGCGTCGAGTAGTCTGTGATAGATCTCGATAGCGATTAGATATAGACCGAGGTGCCCGGCCGTCCCTCAAGGTGCGGGCTATATTTACCGCAGCACGAGTCTCAGATTTTTCCTCCGAGTACTAAGGGCATTCTGCCAACCCTACGTCACACTCGCTTACCTCACAAACGCCAAACTTTAAGGACTTTAAAATTAGCAAGGACGCGAGTTCACGCGGCCAGACGACCAGCTAGATATTTCTGTAGCGACAACAGCGGCCGATAATTACGCAAGGCGATTTCAAAGATGGCCGCCGCGAAGACGCGGGAGAGAAGCGATGAGCTGTCACGGGATATTTATGAAATTCGAACTAAAATAGAATCAGTAGTAGCTTCGAACGAGTCACCTTGACGGCGCGTGCGTTATATAAGCGCGAATCGAACTGAACAAATGAAAATCTTTGAAAATGTCAAAATTGTGACGTAAAGACTGACGTATCTATGTGTGACGTAAGTTTAGTGTTGCCACTCCTCCGTTCGGCTAATAAATTTATTGTTTGGCATGTAAACGGATGCGTTCGAGCCAAGAAATTACAGCGTTCGGTAAAAAAAATATTGAATGAAGTTACGGTATGGTGGCGCAGTCTGATCGGGCCCGCCTCGCAGGCTTGCCAAGCGTCTTGTTTATATGCCTAGTTCAACAGATGCATTAGCTTTTTAGTTTTTTTCGATGACATGTTTATGTCTGATCTTTTTTATTGGGTGTTCAATGTTTTGATTCATGTTTGTAAACATTTCTTTCAAATTATTGTTATGAAACCGCAATTTGAAGCACAATAACAAAGAATATGAAGAAAGAATTATCTTTAAATGTTGCCAGCTTTTGACAGGACACCCAATAGCTAATCTACTTATATTTTTTTAAAGAGTCGAGAGAAACACTCGAGAGCGATGATGAAAGCTAAACATCGAAAATCCTTTTTTCCATTCAAGCCATTTGTTTTTTAGAGGAGTCTTTCAGAAGGAGTTTTTGTGCAATTTTTTATCGTAGTTTTAATTACTCTTTTCCTAATGGCGGGCGCATTCGAAGCCCACTTTACTTAAAGTGGCGACGTGACTTTTTGTTTTAGGACTCGTTTTTAATGACTGCTTCATTTATTTTTCCCAGTTTTTCTTTGCTTTATCATAAATTTCTTAATAAGTGAATCTTACTGGGATCTTAGAAGAGGCTTTTATGTAGCATCTCAGCTAAAATCCCCTTAATTTACTTACACTAAAATTTGAGTTAATTTATAAAGGTAATCTAAAAATCGATTGTTACAGTTCTGAAATTTAGTTGATTAGAAGAAGCTACAATATATCACCATTCTCTAAAGTTGCTTAGCTATGGAAGAAACCTAGTTTTAAACAAGATTCATCACTCTCATGTGCGAGTTCATTTATTTTTCTTTAAATCTGTACAGGCACACCAAATGTTCTGTTATTTTAAATTTCAAGTTAATACGGGAAACCATAAAAGGGTTTGAAACCGATATGCCTATTTATTATTATTGTCCAGGAGCTTTTTTTGTAAGCCTAAGGACATAAAGTCATTGAATCTGAATCTTAGCTTTCTGCTATTTTAAATCCTATTGTAGTTAGTTAAGCTGATGGCAATCCGAATAAAATAAATCAATAAATATCCTAACTCAAAAAGCGATATAAATAGGGTAGGTACCTATACACTAAAACATGATATAATAATGTAATTGAATTATAATTGCATAAAACGTATTATGAATTTAATAATTGGAAGTAATCTAATAAAAGAAAAGTAAAGAATAACGCACAAGGATTTTTTTCTATTGTAGTTTTAGTTCTCAAAGTTGCCCTCCAGAAATCTGATGTAAGATGGCGCAGAGCGCTGCATAAGCGACCTCTCACTTACGCTATTTATCCGGCCTCGCTCGTGCCTATCGCCGCCATCAGCGATTTAGGTAGGTGCTATTTTCACTCACTGCCGTTGCAACTTAGCGAGTTTTCTGTACAACCTTAGGTCTGATAGTTTTAAAAGGGTAATGAGAGCTATTTCATTTCCAGGGTGTAAATAACCGGGGTGATTTTCTTGCATTTTTTTCCTCTAATCAATAGCAAATGGGTTTTATACTGAATAAGTAAAGACGGGAATAATAATTTTCAGTGTAAAATTATGCAGTCATTGATTGCACTGGGGGTTGTCCAACGGACATGGATGCTTCGAAATTATGAAAAAAATATGTTTCTAAGTATCGTAAATGTATCTTTAGACAAAATACAATACCTACAACAAAAACAATATTGAGTAACCAAAAAGAGAAACCTTCAGAAACAACATGTTTATGTTGCCATTTCCACTCCAAACTAACAATTACTATCTCAGCAGCATGATATGCTATCACCCCCCACCCCATTATTTGCAACATTAAACAGTGCAAATCGAGTCTATGTGCCAACATAATAGTAACTCCATGCTCGCGTTACTGCGAGTAATATCTGCAAGGGATGTAGTTAGGGGGCACGCACACGGGGGGATGCACATGGGAGCTGGGGCACTCTACAGGAGCTCTAGAGGACCTCTATAGGGGCACTCTACAGGAATTGGGTACTAAGCAGCGTGTGTATGCACACACAGCGCACAAAAGCTGTAGTACGCAAAAGCTGTTTGCAATGGTTTCTTAGCACCTACCTACTTTTCCCTTCTAGGCGATATGAAGTTGAGGATGGTGGTCTGTCTTTCTTGAGTTCTGCATTTATTTTTCGCTCTATTTGACGATAAGTCTTAGGGCGTTAGATAACTGTTGGTAATAACTGCCCATTTCTATTTAAGTCTAAGCTGTTGTTGGTGTTAATATTTTCGATAGTTTATTGCGCGATTGAAATAGCGTATTTCGAGTATTTGTGCTGTCCGTCGTTGATTTTGGACTAACTCGCGAAACGGTCAAAATACTAACTTTAGAATGTTGAAGATTTGATGAATGCAGTTCCTTAAATTTCGAGCGCCCTTAGTTAAGCTAAGCAAAGTAAAGCTCACGATTATTTTAAGGTGATTTCAAATCCCTGCCCCTGACTGTCGATTGAACATCCCTACTCCACCCCTGCCCCAATATCTCAGCCCGCCTTAAACATAAGACGTAAGCCACGGTGCTAAGTCGCACGGATTAGTGATGTGCACCGTAATCCCGGCACGGTACAGCACGGGATTTGCATACGATACCAGTAACCGTCATCGTGTATTGCACGTCTTGGAGCCGGGAATTATACGAGGCTCTCTGTTTGTTTTAGTTGCCTCTAAAGCTGTAAGCTGTCGAGACACAGGGTCGAATGTGCCAGGGAAGAAAGCATAAGGGTCCGTATTGGGAAAGCTAGTTCAGTCATCGATTTTTGGTAGAGTAAGTCTTATGGCTGATTGTGCTAGATTTTATAATACAAGCCTAAAAGAGCTTTTTGTAAGGCTAGCGAAAACAAAATTTAGCGTATACACACTTATACGATTTAATGGTGTTGGTGTTCTATATTAACATTTTTGTAATAAACTTTGTATTGATATTATCAACTTGAGTCGTGTAAGGCGCGCGAGGGGTCGCTATTGTATGCAATTGGCGAGTCATTACTGCGGTGAGGTTATTTTGGAGTTACATCTACAGAAATTTTATTTAACAAGAAAGAATAAGGGAATAAAAAACCAGAGGAAATAACTTAGGATTCAATAGCCCTTTTAAATACTGTTACAGTAAGGATGGTTGCGAGTTCTACTTAATAGGTCCCGTCGAGATCGTAATTTTTTGGGATAGAATTAGAATCTTTTTATGAAAATCATTAGGCATTTTAAATTTTTTGGCTAAGCTATTTATTTTAAGCTTATGTTTTCAAATGATATGTTATTTTAGCAATATATTGGGAGCAGCATTGTGAGTTAAATAGATTAAACGTTAAATAATTTAATTTCATTTTAGGGACCATATAAACATCATTTATATACCTTACAGACTAACATACATAATATATATTTATGTAGATATATATTAATATAAACTTTATAATATAGTGACATGTACTGTGTTCTCCTTTGATTCCTGTTGATGTTGTGTGAGTTGGTCCGCATTATTGTAACTATGTGCTTCTTTATTAACAAGGAAATTACAATCAAATGACAGAACCAAATAAGAACCAAATAAGAACTAGTATTTACATTGGAAACAATTGAGATAACTGATGATTCTTGTAAACAGTATTCAGGTAGCTCAACAGATCCATATCAATATCAATGAGAAGCGCCTTCAAGACGCTGGCTGCATGGCCTCGTAATTATCAATCATAAATCATTAATTTTAGTAAGAAGCATAAAAGAAAAAGTAAATAATATTCAAACCAAAATTTTTCCAAAAAAAAAAAACACCAAGTATCTTCAAAAACTACCTCTAATATTTTGCAACACTAAAGTTATTTTGTTGTAGAAGCGTATAGGTACATTGCCCTTTAAAAGATACATTAATACCGTACCCAATTTAATTCTACCACCAAAAAAGCTTTCATCGATCACCACAATGACAAACAAAAATGTCCTACAAACTTACGCAACAAACAATGACATTACCATAACATTTATTACACGTCAGCCATTGTAAAAACTCGTCCGTGTGTTGCATACTCATTGGTAATTTGCAAATATTTCTGGGTCCAGTGCGTTAACCTCCACTCACCTTGCGCTACGAATAGGGAATTTTAATGATATTTTAAATATATTTTATAACGGGATGTGTGTGGGATAGGATTTAATGCTGGATGCGTCGGATGGGAAAATAGAGAAATGGGGAAAATGGGAAAATTTTTTGCAGCTTAAGTTTTTTACGGGGTGATTTTTTAAAGGGTAATGCTCTTCTTATTTGTTCTTGTAAATAATCTACTCGCAGGTACCTATTTAGTTAAAATAAAGAATTATTTTTGGTGTACGGAATAAAGTAATATTTTATGTTTATTATGTGGATGACTCGTTTATTCAGCTTTCCAAAAATAACAACATATAGATGCCGCAAGGATCAATTGCTGTGACTGTAGTGAAATTCTGTCAAATTAAGATAAAAAATCATTTAGAATTTTATTTTTCTTTTAAATGTTTTTTAATGTGCATCGGTATTTATTACTTACTGTGAGATTTAAAGACTCCGAGGTTGTACTAGGTTTTCATTCCGAAAATGAAAAAAGTGGATTTCGGAACTAATTTCACTACTTACTTGTATGTAATATGTATTGTAGAATGATGGAGAGGTGTCGTTTAGTTTGAAATATTCGGTGAGTATTGTCTTAACTTTCATCGACAAGAGTTGTGACGTCACACTCCTTAGACCTGGTACCACCTCAGATAACTTAGCTTGAGAGACATCTTAAAAAATATGCAGTATTTTTGTCTTCTTCCTTTGGTATAAATATATCGTGAAGTTCAGGATAAACTTATTCATATTTTTACCATGATCTGCTGTTATTTGTATTAGAATAGTATTTATCTAGATTCCTGCTACAAGTTTTTTTTAAAATACTTACCTACCTATCTACACAAATAAAAAGAAAACATGTTTTCTTTGGAAAAATCCGATTTGGTTTAATTTTATTTCAGTAGGTAAAGTATTTTGAAAAAGATATTGGTAAGATGGTTAGAGGTATATATACATATATATGGTATATATATATGTATATATATATATATACCATTTGAATACGATTAATAGCTGATCATGGTGAAAATATGCTCAAATTACAAATCATTTTGTTATTAAGTTTGTACCGCGCCATAGAACTCAATACGGTGACACCGTCGTGAGTTTTTGCCTGTAGCGTAACTGTCATAGATTTTAGAAGCGTGTTTTTTTGAATTGTAATATTAGAAAAACCTAATGTCTATATTTACCTAATTTAGGATAAAAGATGCTACTAATCATAAAAATGTCATAATTTCTTTTAATAAACGCATCTATCTACATATTTAGGAAACGATTTAAATACGCAGGGCGTTGATTTGTGTCGGGTTATAGTCTTAATTGAACCTAAACTATAGGTAAATAACAGAAAAATAACATTTCCCTTCAGTAAGTACCGTCACTCACCGCTAGAGGTCGTTTAACGAGCTCTTATATAGATCGATCCGAACCTTGGGTTTATTTCGGGAATCCAATTGGTTACAGGTACATTTGCATCTAGTCTCCTTTGGCGAAGCGAGTGCTTGGGCGAGTAGCGAATTTGAATGTTTGGGGTCAATTCGTCAAATCAAATTGACGTTATGGAAATATGTATTTTATTTTGTGCTTTATTTGTTGATTGGTTTTTTCATTCCGAATATTCTTCTTTAAAACATTTTCAGTCATGTTTAAATCTCATCTCTCAGTATATGTGGGATAAATCCTGCAACAGAATTTGAATTTTAGATCTTAAAGCGATGGAGCTGAAAGGCTTTACCTACTTATGTAAGTTCGGTGACAACGCAATGTCATGATACCATGTATCGGGTCTGATGATGTAGACAGAAGGTGGCCATGAGAACTCCTCAACGAAGACGTAACCCCGTCGACTTAGTTTTCGAAGGATTTATCAATTTATTTAAAAAAGACCGTTAACATATTATTAATGCTACAAATCTGCCGAAGATATACCACTCTGGGAGATGTTTTTTAAATGTTTAAGGAATCACCCTCTTTTGGCGTCGTTGGTAGTTACCATTTTGCCGCTCCTTGCATTATAATTCTCTGGAAGTAATACTGCATTCAATAAATTATTAAAAATACCGCAAGATTGAGTCACCAAACGCAACAAAACCGACTAATTTTAACCAACTTGAAATATTAAAAAGTAACTTTTGTGTACTTTTGTATACCCACCCATACCAATAGTTCCCACATAACCTTGGAGACAGTAATAATTTGACCAACTGCCAGATAAAATATTAACTTTTGAAAGTCGCAGAAGTTTCCCTGTTCAAAAGTTATCGGTAGTAAATTTTGTAGCTGTTTGAACCAATTCCTCGGTTTTCTAGTTTTGCTGATTGCTTCGACGTCTGACTAAACGCAAAATGCAATCTGTGAAGTAAATTAGGTACCTCTCCGTGGTTTGAGAAAAGCTTTTTGCATTTACACACTATCCATATGGAGCTTTGTGTTTTATGTGCAAACTAAGTAAATTAAAAAAAAAAACTAAACGATTTCTTCCGATTGATTCATGAAAATCAGTATCCATCAAAATACTAGTATATATAGTACCTATGCTGGGTGCCGTGAGTAAAAAACTTCAGAAAATTTTACTTGGTCCTTTTCTGCTTTTAGAAACAAAAGACAAAATGTTAGATTTGGTTGAGTAATAAAAAAGGATTCGCATACAATTTGTATCAAAATTTATGAACTAAATTTATAATTTAGTTTAATTATAAATGACTTAAGTCAAATATTGATTCAACATTCAAATAAATTATGCGATGTCATTTCGCATCTTATATTCAAAGCATCATTTTCATCAAGTTGTGTAAACATTAGCATCCTAGATCACGTAGAAAGCCTGGGTTTACCCAGTTCCCTAGGCTCTTTGCATTCACAGCATTATATCATACCTTCTTTGGTTATAACTTTCATAAACCTAGATTGCGTTGGCAACGACGGCTTAGATATACATCGATGGTAAATACTGATTTTGTGCATCCTGGACTTTCTTTGGTGTTACCCCCTTTCGCCCTCTATGGCAGTGTCTACACTAATATTATAAAAAGAGAACGATTTGATTGCTTAAATCATAATTTGGGGCTAGATAAGGCCCCAAATTAAGCAGAGCTTGTGATATGGGTACTAGATGATTATATATAATTATAATACAATATTATTTACCTACTTATACAGGTATTTTTTATTATACATAGAAAACGACTACAAAAAATCTTAATAAACAATGCTTAGCTACTGTGTGTTGTAAAGTTTTACTAAAAAACACCCAGGCTTAATAACTCCCCTATCGACAAACATATATGGGATTTGCTTAGTGGGCATCGAACCCGCTACCTACGTCTCCTAGTGTTAATAGTAGAAATAGGTGACATCCTGATCCATCACCAGGAAAACCCACCTCGTGACGCGGCATTAAAAGGCAACAGGCATTACAATTCCTCCCGTGTGCGTATTTATTTATTACTTAGACCGCTGCAAGGGAATGCTTATGCCTTGTGCATCTCGTAGTCTATGATTAATGCTGTACAGCATCTATTACTCTATCCATGCTGTATGGGATGATGCTGATAGTGGGAGAGGAAGTTATTTTTTTAAATCTTTGGACAATATACGAGTCTTTATTACCTGTAATCTCCATCGATGACATTTTCTTTTTTTTTGTACTACCTTTGAGTAAACCAAAGAGGTTTGTAAGGGAGTGTTATTAGCGAGTCGGTCGAGTAACTATCTAATACGAGTAGGTTTAACTAAAAATAATAGGCTAATTTCTAAGTGTTTGTGTGATCATTAGTTATCAAAAGAGGTAAAATGTAGGCAGAACTACATCGTGGGTAGTGTAACTAAAATTATTACAGTGCGATATATTTATTCTGAAAATTATGCTCCGATGTCAAAAATATTTTAAAATTTTAAGTCTCAAATTAGTTTAATTTTGGCGACATCCGAATGTATACCTTTGTCTTTGCAACGCGCGATATTTTCCCTGATGGTGCTAACGCCTTTGAACCTGCCGACAGTGTCGATGAAATAACAGACATGCTTTCAAAATAAAAATAAAAACACTAAGATTTTTTTTATCTAACTGTAATAAATTGTAAAAACTGTCAAAAGTCGCGTCCAAGGAAAAGAAGCTCAGAAAGCTCATTCTACTTTTAGTTTTCAAACGTAGATCGTTAGAATAACTAATATAAATAAAATAAAAATTAAAAAGAGCTTTATTCCAATATCACATAAACAATTTCAAAGTTGTTAAAAAGTCAAGTTGTTGTCTGTTGTTAGTTGTTAAAGTTAATTAATTGCTATTCTTGATATTCTTGGAGGAAGCATGCATCGCTCAAGGCGGTCCATATCATTGAGATTAAAAACTATACTGACACGAAACACGAATAACTAATATTTACTGCAAAATTTTCGCACAGCATCACCAGTTCACAAATCAATTGAATTATGACATTGAACTCCTTGACTCGCTCTATTTCTAACCCTAAAACGACCCACGAATCGTTTTGCGACGATTAAAGATGTTTGCAAACAAAGTCGAGAATAATACTAAACGAAACATGTTTGAGGTTGGAAGTACACGGTACTTTACGTAACTAGTGTTCGTAGAAATGGGGCTGTTTTAAAGCTTAATACTTGTCTATTATTTGGGTTGTACTTGTTTGTTTTGGGGTCGGAAATTATTTTGAATACCTGACCATAGCTTGTTAATAATGTACAAGAAAATAATATAGTATTGAGTGATAAGGTATTTATTAATGCTGAGCCGAGACTTTTTCACTTAGTGCCTTTTGGTAAATATTTGTTTCATTATTTTCCTCAAATATATAAGTCTGTTATGTATTGCTTGTTTTTTTTTGCAAAATTTATTTTTAAGTCTGTTTGATTAATGATTGTCTATGCCAATGTATTGACTGCATGCTTATGGATAGACGGTGTAATAGGATAGGTGATTATAGAGTTGTTGTCATATTTGTATTTTCCTCACAAGTTTGAGTTATTGATGTCCAAATCAAACAAAACGATCTGCTAGGTTTCTAAATTCGAACTTCGTAATAGTAAAAAGTTTACAAAGCGGACTTCCAAACTTGTGTCAAACGCATATTAAAATTAAAAATTGATCATGGAATAAAATAGTATTAAAACAAAGGTCATAATTTTTTTAGATAATTTTTCCATAAATAATCATAGATACCTGAAGATATTGAAGGCCGTGTGGTGACGGCATAATATAGAATTTCACCACCCCAACTCATCCCGTGGGTGTCGTAAGAGGCGACTAAGGGAAACACACCGGGGGGCGGGCAGCAGCGCCCTCTGCAGAACTACTCCACTAAACTGCGATCCCCAACCCGCATGCCCAGCGTGGGGATTATGGGCAATTACCCCCAATGATAAGAACCGCCACAAAATGGCCCCCAGTTCCCGGCCGCCTCGCTATTCCTGGCCATGGTAGCGGCCACGGTAACGGCGGGGCAGGGGGTGCTAGGAATCTCCGGGCTACATTAGGCTACCACACCCCACACACACTGACCCTGGCAACGTTTAACGGACGCACTCTGAGGCTTGATCACCATCTAGCGCAGTTGGAAGTGGAGCTAGAGAACATTAAATGGCATGTTCTAGGGTTATGTGAAGTCCGTAGAGAGGGGGAGGACACTGTAACCTTAGACTCGGGCCATCTTCTCTATTTTCGCGAGGGTGATAAAACATCCCAGGGTGGCGTAGGTTTCCTCGTCAATAAGGCCCTCTCTAACAACGTCGAAGAAATCTCCAGTGTGTCGACCAGGGTAGCGTACCTGATCCTTCGGCTGTCTAAGCGCTACAGCTTGAAGGTCATTCAGGTCTACGCACCGACCTCGGCACACTCGGATGATGAAGTGGAGGATATGTACGAAGACATATCCAAAGCCTTACATCACACCACCAAGGCTCACTTCAACGTTGTTATGGGGGACTTTAACGGCAAGGTGGGAACCCAGACTGGCAACGAATCCCGAATAGGCCCGCATGGTTTTGGTGTTCGAAATCACAGGGGACAAATGCTCGTCAACTTCCTCGAGAAAGAGGGGCTGTTCTTAATGAACTCTTTCTTTAAGAAACAGCCCCAAAGGAAGTGGACATGGCGGAGTCCCGATTCTGTGACAAAAAATGAGATCGACTTCATCATGACGGATAGCAAGCATATATTCAGAGATGTCTCAGTGATCAACAGGTTCAATACCGGATCTGATCACCGACTCCTTCGAGGCTCTCTGAATATAAATTTGAAGCTTGAAAGAAACCGTCTGATGAAGTCCACGCTCCGACCGAACCCAATCCAAATCATGGCGGGCACCGAGAAGTTTCAGCAGCTTCTCGGGGATAGATTCGCTGCCTTGGAACCCACTGATGACGCTGACGAGACCCTACACAATCTGGTAGAAACGCTGAGGGACGAGGGCATCAAGTTTTGCAAAAAGCAGCGTACTGGTAAGAAGTCCAAACTCTCGGATGAGACTCTTGGGCTGATGACAAAAAGACGGGAAACCACCCAAGCGACTTCGTCAGAGAGGTCAGACCTGAACAAGCGAATTGCGAAGATGGTACGACGCGACCTTCGGAGCTCCAATACACGCCTCATCGAAGAGGCGATAGAGCGAAACCGAGGGTCCAAAGTATTCACTCAGCAGCTTGGAAGGAGCCACCTGACGAAGCTTTCAACGCACGACGGAAGGACCGTATTGTCGAAGCCGGAGATATCGGTCGAGATAGAGGACTTTTATGGCCGTTTATACGCTGCACATGCTCCCCGTTCCCAACGAGACGACCACGATTCTAGAGCCACCTTGATACGCCACTATACCGACGAACTGCCAGACATCAGTCAAGACGAGATCGTGTTAGCTCTGAGGCAGCTTAAAAATGGAAAAGCCCCCGGTGAGGACGGAATAACATCAGAGCTTTTGAAAGCTGGAGGATACCCGATACAGGGGTTACAGAGCCTCTTCAACGCCGTCCTTCACAGTGGGAGAACTCCAAAGGCGTGGAGTGGGAGTTTGGTGGTGCTCTTTTTTAAGAAGGGAGATAAAACCCTTCTTAAAAATTATAGACCCATCTCGCTCCTAAGTCACGTCTATAAGCTTTTCTCACGAGTTATATCGAACCGTCTCGCCAGGAGACTCGACGAGTTTCAGCCACCGGAGCAGGCTGGGTTTCGCGGAGGATATGGTACCATAGACCACATTCACACAGTGAGGCAGATTATACAGAAGTCCGAAGAGTATAATCAGCCCCTGTGTCTGGCTTTTGTGGACTATGAGAAGGCCTTTGACTCCGTTGAAACCTGGGCTGTTCTACAATCCTTACAGCGATGCCAAGTAGACTATCGTTATATCGAGGTGCTGAGATGTCTCTACGAAGCCGCTACGATGAGTGTCCGAGTACAGGACCAGCAGACTAAACCGATCCAACTGCGCAGAGGAGTGAGGCAGGGGGATGTCATATCCCCGAAACTGTTCACGAGCGCGTTGGAAGATATGTTTAAGACGCTGGACTGGAAAGACAAGGGCATCAACATAAACGGCGACTACATCTCCCACCTGCGATTCGCTGATGACATAGTCTTAATGGCGGAGTCGCTAGAGGAGCTGAACCGGATGCTGGACAGTCTAGCTTCAGCCTCCCGATGTATCGGTCTTGGCATGAATTTGGATAAAACCAAAGTCATGATCAATGCCCACATTGATCCAAGACCGGTGATCGTACATGGCCACCTTCTCGAAATTGTTTCTGAGTACACTTACCTCGGGCAGATTTTGCAGTTGGGTAAAAACAATTTCGAGAAGGAAGCCAAGAGGAGGATCCAGCTAGGCTGGGCAGCGTTCGGAAAATTACGTCGAGTCTTCTCGTCATCCATACCGCAATGTTTGAAAACGAAAGTTTTTAATCAGTGCGTCCTACCAGTCATGACCTACGGAGCTGAGACGTGGACACTCACGATAGGGTTGGTCCACCAGTTCAAAGTCGCTCAGCGCGCTATGGAAAGAGCTATGCTCGGAGTTTCTCTGAAGGATAGGATTCGTAACCAATTCATCCGACAGAGAACTAAAGTCATCGACATAGCTCAGAGAATTAGCCAACTGAAGTGGCAGTGGGCCGGCCATATTTCGCGAAGAACCGATAACCGCTGGGGTAAACGTGTTCTTGAGTGGAGACCGCGACTCGGTAAACGTAGTGTAGGACGCCCTCCGGCCAGGTGGGATGACGATCTGCGAAAGACTGCTGGCAGATGCTGGATGCGACAAGCCGAAGACAGGGCGCTATGGCGCTCATTAGGGGAGGCCTATGTCCAACAGTGGACTAACATAGGCTGATGATGATGATGATGATGATGAAGATATTGAAACGATGAAAATTTTTGTATTACATTCGTGTTTTACAAAAATCATTATATTATTCTATTGCTGTAAAACCTGGTCGAATAAAAAAGTCAAAAAGTTTTAGAAATAAAAATGCTAGCACCACAGTTTTAAGAAATGAAGCTCCCCTGACTGAACACTCCAATCTATAGATTTACTGCTAATGCTATATCTTCGGGCTACGTATTGTTATGTGATTGTCCAGGTTTCAAATGTCAATTGGGTCGGAACAAAATACCTATTGGTTAGAAAGATCTTGGGTTGAACGGGGCACTCGTCAAGAAACAAGCTGTTTCAACTTTAGCTCCCTATTACCAATCAGTAGCGTACGTGAAAGCCTCTAGCGACATAATGTCTACACATCCGGGTCCCCGCACGATGCTCACGCGAACCGTGCGACTTTACGCGAATTCGCATGCGCGGTGCGTCGCACGTGTGTACAAGCATTTGGATTTGCATACCTAGAGGGGTTTTGATTTAGCTAGGATTCTGCTGTGGCTTCGTTTTTTTTAAATTAGTTATTAAGGGTTAAGTTACTTAAACATGCCGCCCTTGAAAATTACACAGTAATAAAGAACAAAATACATAAGAAAAAATATAAGAGAAATAAATTAAACTGAAATGGTTATGGAAACATGGATCAAAACTTCTGATAGAGCTTATACAGTGGCTTCGTTTGTTTCGTCGATAGATTTTTTCTGGTCGTAAGTTCCTGGGGCCGAATTATGCTCAATTACCTTTTTTGATTACATTCAATTTATTAAAATCGATTTGTATAAAATTTAAGATTAATGATTATTTGTTAGCGATTCATCGGTTTAGTTGAATTGTATGTTAACTACAGTATAGTCAATTTAAAATAGTGCTTATATACTGCTCGAGTTTATTTTCAGTGCTGCAATGGGATCAAAAAGTCATGAAAAGAGTCACATGATCGATTTCGAAACAAACCTATTCAACGTCCTTATTCACACGAACCCTTAGGAGCAACGCTTCATAACTGATGAATTTCCAAGCAATTAAATTCAACCTCGTTTCTATGTTCACTTACAAACTGTTAAAGGAAGCAAACTCCATAAGGAGCATCTCGCGGTGTCTTTGTAAACAAAATCAATTAACACCTGTAGATTCATAATACATGAACACTGAGTACGGAACCGATTGGTGAAGCTAATAAGTACGAGGAATTGCGTGTGTCGGTGGAACCAAAGATATGGTAATGGTTACGTTAGTATACTTCATAGTTGTGGACATCATCTGCCTTCTGAATTGACTTGACTGACGTTGATCAATTTCTCAAGGCTGTACTCATCATAACCTCATCAGTCACGTCACATACAAATATTAAAAAGCACACTTAAATGAATTATACATAGTTTACAACAAAACAACATACTAAATTGTCCGGCATTATTTATTATTTATTTATTTTAAATGAAAATCAGCTGTCTAATCAGTTATCAGACGTGCACTTTGATTTCTTAGATAACCTCTTGAGGCAAGCGGGGTTTTTGTTATTTTATATGTTTCATGGATTTGCTCGGTTCGAGTATATAGTCTGTCAGAAAAGTTCCGAGCTCTTGCTCTCTTTAAAACTAGTGTTGGTCAGTGATGTCAGATAAAAATTTTCAAGGGTGAGTGATTTTTTGGGGTAGAGTGGAATCGATCTATGCAAATGTAGTTAGAGTATCGTTTTTGAGACAATTATATAGTACAATGAATGCAATTTACAATAGGAACTTAACTGATTTTTTAAACTGCCTTTTATAATAATTTAAGTAAAAAGTACTTATTACAGCACAGACATGTTACTTGCTACACTTTCTCAATTTAGTTAGTTTAGATAGAGTTTCAAATAACTCAAATACACGTAACAATAAATATTGCACTATATTAAGAAGGGATATCTGTTTAACAACAAATATTTTTTTAACGAAAAACACTCAGAATTCCTGTATTTCAAGATTGTGCTGCATCGTTTCCTCAAGTCGTACAAAAATCAATTGAAACGTTGCAGGCCGTTGCATTAGCGTCGGAACTTTGAATGGAACTCGCGATCCGATATAAGCGCAAGAAGGTCGGCCCGATTGCATTTAGGGTGGTGCCGGAGTTACAGCGACCAGGGTAATATAATAAATAATAAATAAATAATGCTCGACAATTCACACAGCAACATCTAGCCCCAAGCTTAGCAGAGCTTGTGTTATCGTATATTGTTATGCTATAATATTTATTAATATTTGACCAAAAGTTAAAAAGAAGAAATGACACGGTTTTGATTGGAGACTTGAGGTGTTTATTTGGAAAGTTTGTAATTGATAAAGTTAAAAATCATTTATTTGCTTAAATGTGATATAAGGTTTGATTTAATTTAGGTAAGAAATTTTCGACCTTTTTCAAAATATTTCGAAAAGTTTAAAATCTACCCATATTTTAAAAACTGTTTTGGAATCTACAAGCCTTTATTATTCCATCCTTATTCATTTGAAACTTTTGAATTTGCAGTACCCTTTTCAAATTTCATTTCAGTTTCAAAATTTGTCAATAACTGCAGAGATATTAAACATCTCAGAAAAAGCGATGCCATGAGAGTTTTGAAACCGATGTCAAAACCCTCAAAGTATAAGTCCTAGTTCCTCATTGTGCACAAAAAACAAATGATGACCTAAAATTCTTAGTATATATAGGTAATTTGGTACCATAGAGTGATTCTATAACTTCAGTCGCGCAATACAAAGCGTTGAAAAGCCATCAAACAACATAAAAAATATTCTCCATTGTAAACCTAATCTACTATTGATTCTTCTTTATTGATCGAAGTTTCTCCATTTATTTTAAAGCGTATTGATCGATATTAATCCGAGCACACCACAGAAATGATCGATCAGATTTGAGTCGTTACCTAGGTATTTTACAATGACAGCATAAAGTACTAGCAGTGTATTTGTGTCGGCTTTGAGGCGTAGGCGTGAGGGAGTTGTTTGTGTAGCATGTCACAGTTTGAAGTTGGCGTAGGATTCAACCTTTTCCCACCTAAAATAATATCAAAATCCAAATCGAGTATATCGCTCAGCGTTGAGCCTCGAGCCCATTAATTTGATATCTATAAATATTCCGTTGCGGACGTACAAAAATAAACTGAATCTCTATGATTTTTGAGTCGGATTCTGTAGTGACAGCTGCAGCTTTGTTACACGGCTGTTTGTCAAAACTATCTATTTCTGTTCTGTGCGGAGCTACATTTTATTTTAAGTTTTATGGATGTTGTAGTAATTCAACCTAGTTCATCTTTGATACGAGTGATGTACTACATCATCTCTTGTCTCGTCTGCAATAAATATTTTGACAGGACAGAGTTTAGTGTTCTGAGGTCAAGTTGTTTTTTTTTTAATTTGGAGATTTTACTCTTGTCTCCTTTTATCTAGATTACTTGTCTTGTCAGAAGATGAATGGACGATTGATTGAATCTACCTTAAAGACTTTTGATAGATAAAGGGCATATAATATAAAAATAATATTAAGGAGAATGCACTACCCCTGTGCAGCACTTCGTTTTGTATTGATTTCTGTAGCGGAATAGACGGTAATATGTAATATTCAATAGACCATGTTGACTGAAACCAACTTAGTCATCATTGAGAATAAAATCTCTCCATCTTTATGTTGTAAAATACTTGTTTGTTACCTTGATATGTCATCCAAGTGCATCGCTAAAATTCCCGCTCCACCTTTAGTTCTTGAAACTATTTTCTATTTCTGCTGCCGTTCAGCTGTTACCAGTCTTCACTTGTTGGTATGCCGATATAAATACGTAGCTGCCATATTCACGGCGGCAAATGAGATTGTGATCGACTGATTCGAGAGTTGATCATGGACCGTATTTACAACAGAAGACCATGATCAAATATCAATGATCAAGTTTGTTCATCAGGTGATTCCATTTGGTTTAGTTCTGAGTCCAATTCTCTGGCCCACAGGCAAACAAATTGAGATTAGACATTATGTTAGAGATAAGAAGTTTCCGGTAATAAAGAAAATTACGATCAAATAGAAACGAATCAGAACTTGTTTCAAGTTTTGTTTGAACGAACAGCAGGCGACGCGTGACCCGAGAGCTGGTGAGTATTTGAGTGTTTGGCGCAGCGCATCAGCATTGCCATACAGCGAGGCAATGCAGCCAGCGCCATAGGGACGGTTCCGACTGGTACTGATATGGAGTGGAGAGCTACCTATAGATATTTCTGCAAGTCTGAAGAAGTTTGAAAAATGATTTTATTGGTATTTAATTCGATTTGTGTGTTGATACGAATCAGCTGAGCTATCTCTGGATTGTTTGTAACAGTTTGCACGTAGATATATTGAATTTCTGTAGGTACTTTAACTGTCTTTGAAGGTCTTTGAAGGTAAATTAATTTTTCGTACACACTTAAGAAAAAATCATAAACTAATAGTCTTTTAAATCTCTGTTTTAGAATACGACTCGAAACTTTTCAGTGATCTGATTATCATTCACTCTTATATCATCCGGAAATCTTGATCAGCATCAGCAATGAGGACAGTCTCGGCTCAAAATAGACGACTTTTTAACCGACCGCGTTACGTTTACGACTGGCAACACTGGTTTGTGTGTCGGACAAACAATGTTGCTCCCTTGGGAGTCGGTCGGCCGTGGTTCACTAAATAGATCACAGGGGAAAACTTGCGGCTACCGAAAATTGCTACTGCTGATGTAACGCAGCTGAAAACTCGAAACAGAAATTCGTTAATGAAATTTTCGCGATCTGTTGGTTACTAAAATTGTATTTACGTTAGTTAGGGCGGTCCAAAGTAGTAGAGTAATGAAATGAAACATGGAGGTGGTCAGGTATACAAAAACTTACACTTGGAATATATTATTATGAATAAAAATTTTAATTGTGATTTATAAACTTAAAAATTTGCATGCCTATACAATTTCATTAAAATACCTAAAATCAAGCGGGTTCACACTACCACGTTTCATTCCTCAACGAGGGATTTCATCACGGTGATGAAATGATCACGTCATTATGTAAAAGAATAAATCTGAACATATAAATAAAAAAAATACCTTAACGTTTCGTTTCCGTGACGATAGTTTTTGTTATACAAATAATTTAATTAAATTTAATGACTTGTCTAACACTCAAATGAAGGATTATATTATACCAGAATCGTGTACACACGATGGTAATGGTAATTAGTAATGATTTATTTCCGAGAACAAACTACTTAAACAGATTCATAGATCAAAAAGATCCAAATGGACAAGACACTCGCTCAAAGCCCGAGTTTTTTGCAGTAAAAATGCCAGTAACATGCCATTTGTGTTCTTTGAGTGAGTGATATGAAAGGCGGGATGGAAAAGCGGTGTTCCTTCGCATCTGCTATTGTTGCTCCGAGGAAGCCGTGCTCTTATCATTTCTATTTGTACAGATCTTGTACGCTATACATTAGCTTTCGGATCAGCACTGCCCAGCGCTAGGGCATCACACGTCACATTAACAGAAACTTTATTGTTATTACATTTGGGTACATTGTTGTATTTCCAGAACGTGACATTTCTTATGGATATCTCTCCGCAAATTCAACGTGCGTGCGTTTAAGTACCTGAATACATATATCGAATTCGTCAGCATTATGCATGCGATGCAACAATGCGATTTATTGTATAACTACGTGCATTGTCAGCAAAGTGCGCAGGTAGCGTTCAGTTGTTTTTTGCGCGCCAAAACGGCGCGTGGCAAAAATCAAGATGGGCGATGCGTGACTTTTTTCACATCTTTCCGCGTGTGCAGTGATTTTGGCCAGTGTTCCTGTGTGACGTAGTAACCCAGTTAGGCACGCCAACCGGTGCCACGGCCAAGACCAGGGCATCCCCGATGAACCAGCGCCAATATCTATAAAATAAATTGGAAACGCCGCGAATAAAGCCGGAAAAAAATAATAATGGAGTAAGCGTCAGCGATCAGATTTGCCGCCAAAATGTTCGGGGTGAACGCACTCCAGAGATTTGGCAGGCACAGCGTTGGAAGTTGTCCTAATAGTTTGTTTGATTTCATTAGGCTTAGCTTTATCGACAATCGCTTCCAATAGGTACATCCACGACGGGCTGTAAACATATTAACATCATTGGTATAATCCGAAGCATAATTTTACAAACACTTCATCCGAAACTTCGATGCTACTGGTCACTTCCTTGGCTTTGAGCTGAACTTTATTCTTCAGCTATAGCTGTCGCTTCCCAAGCTTCATAATAATTTGACTGCTCTCAAGTTTATACCATCTGCATACTAAAGATAATGAAAGTTATTTTTTGCGTCTGTTGTTTGCGATATTATCTCTAAAGGCTAGTTCGGACTAGGCTATTAATTTAGTAGAGTACTGAGTAATTTAGTGGCTAAAAGTGTGTGAACCACAAAAATTTAGTCGAGTAGTTTAGTGAACGATTAAGTCGAGTCGATCCATTTTACTCTATTTTTATCGGGCGAGTAGCGCCTCCCACCACGCGTCCGTGCTCACTGGTTCACTGGCGAAACAAGTCCGAACCTGTTGATTAGTCGAGTTCATTAGTGGACTTCTCAAAATTGTATCGTTACGCTGAATTTGAGAGTGTATTTTCGTTAACAGAAAATTCACACAACTTTCGGACATTCTCAAACTATCGAAGTATTCTTTAGGATCTTCCAATTAGTGTATCTCTTCTATTGATCCATTTTCGTACCCATAACTTCTTTTTCTTAATCACACAAATTTCCTTATCCACCTCTTCTAAAATAGCCGTTACGATTAGTTTAATCAGATTATTCACTCTATTGCGTTGCAGCCCGTTCATTTTCCGAAACACCACTTACTTGTGTACTATACTGGACCGTAATGCGAACGATTTCAGTGCAGTAGCGAGTAGTTTAGCCACTAAATTATACGTTACTTTACTAAATTACTAAAGTAGTCCGAACTAGGCTTAAAGGTGAGCAACGGGAATAATCCCTGTATAGCGAACACCTACCTAATCGAAATTATGTAAATATTTACCTAACAATACAAAAACAATCTACAATGAGTCTACGTCAGAATGTTTGATAAAACAACTTTTTACTATGATTTCATACCGCTGGGGAACCCTAGGCACCTTTGCCAACAATCTTACTATCCAGTTCATTTGTTGTTCTTATATTTGCCAAATCTTGCACCTTACGTACGATTTTATGAATGGTATAGTTTTCTTGATGTTTTATCAAGGTTAAGACATGATTAATTGATATTGAATGAAGCAAGCCTATACTTTCAGGATGCGTCACTTTGGTCCTTGTTCAGAAGGTGTCAGGGCGGCACAGAATATTTCAATGAAAAATACTGAACCAGTTTAAACTTTACTGGAATAAAATTTTAATGATAATGAAGTCCTAGATGCAAGATAACAGCAATTTGAAAAAAGCTTAGCTTAAACCTTTATTCTTTTTAGTGCTACTGATGGCAATAACAATGATAAATAATGCTGGATAATCCACACAGCATCATCTTATATAGAATATAAGAGGATATATAGTTAAATAAAATATAGTTTAATAAAATAAAATATAGGCTTAAACCAAACAAGACACAAGTTTCATAAAAAAACAACATACATTATTACTATCTGTGTCTGAAGTGTCAAATAAAGTTATATATCTATGTACCTATATCTAGTATTTTAGCTGTTCCCAGACAAGTCTGCAGTCGTTGACCCATTGACTAACATCCAAAAAGATTCATACCAAGGAGTCCACGTGGCCAGAGGTCCTGCCAAGTGGCTCCCGTGGGAACTGGCAGCGGCCGCCGCTTCGGCCGCCAACTCACTGTTGTGTCTGGATGCTGGCACCAGGTCGAAGGTCGATAACCTGAACTTCAAAAGAGAATTTGGAATTTTATTTACAATTTTTCGAAAATATCTGTCTTGTATCTCAGGTATCATGAACATAGGATTGTCTTTGCTACTTCTGCAAGGCTATAAGGCGTGTGGAGACATACTTAAAGTTGTTTAAAATTTGGGTATTTTTGGCCAACGAAGTCCATATTATATTTACAAAATTTTGGAGTCAAAATATAATGTTGTGATAGATCTTTATGACCATCTCCAAAGGTTTAATCCCTTTATTTTTAAAAATCTGTGTCTGGCTACTTTTAGGTGGCTCAGAAGCATGTCTCTGATATCTTTGAAATTTATTTATTCCTTAAATTACTTTATAAGCGAATTTTTTGGGACTGGCTGCGGTTTCATAATCCAGTTCAGCATAATTTATTTAATGTGGTTATTGTAACTCTATTAACAATTCATCATTCGCCCTTGACCGATAAAATAATCTGAATGCCTTTAATAGTCGGAGTCACGTGGCCGAAGGTCCTGCCAACTCCTCTGGTTCTGGCAGAGTCTAGCGAGTGACGCTCTGTTTTGACTGGCGTCTGTTAGGCCAGGGTACAATTGTTGGTCGAGGAAATTTCTTAGATCCACCATTATTAGTTTTTCTAGAACTGATTTTTAATAATCATCAAACTAGAGTGAATAGTTGTTTTCTAGACCTCTGTGATCCACCGTCGGCCATATTTTCACTTTCCATCAGGTGAGATCGTGGTCAAGCGGAGGTCTATCAGATATAAAAAAAAATCTTTGCATGCATTCTCAACCAAACTGATGCCAGTGCAGACATTACCTAGCCAATCATGATCATGATGACGTATTTATCGATATATTAACCAATGTTATAGGTAGTCTTTAACCTTTCTAATAGTTTTTAGCGGTTCGGTTAGTGTGAATATATAAAATGTTAGTACTGAAGACGTTAGCGTCGTTAGTAGAACTAAAGCTAAATGATAAATTATAACAAACACCAAAAATGTCCATCATTTTTACTGTTTACTATAATCGCTGCTATCTTCGACCTGGTTGCGATTTCTGAAGGTAAATGCTAAAGACCTCTGATGTTGGGCGTCAGGAGTGTCATAAGTTGATGTGGTTCCAATTTTTTGGGTCAAAACCTGAGTTGACTTATGATTTGGATTGTCTCCGTATTCAATGGTTTGTCTGTCTGTCTTTATATGCCACCCAAATATTTTGAATACAATTTGCCTCCATCCTCAACATCTCAAATAATTCCACGAAAGTGGTAGGTACCTCGTAATAAAACAAACAATCGAAAATTCCTGCGCAGTGTTGCCAACTCGAGAGCCCAATAAATCAGACACGTTTAGCATTATTATGATTCAAGTAGCGTACTACTCAATACATGTTTTTACTTGCGATGAATACTGAATGTATTTAGATTTTTTCAAGCGGTCATTTAGAACTGGGTTATTTAGTGTCATAGATAAAAATACTTTCGTTTATTACTTTTAAAGTATGTGAGAAAGTCACAAGGTTTAATGGGGTTAAACATGCTGTTAAAATTTTTTAGTGTTGCCATTAAAAAGGTTATTTCTTTAGCTAGCGATTATAATTATACTTTATCTATTTGATTAAACATTATTATCATCGTTAAGACTGAATACTTCACAAACGTTGCTCTTCGTATATTTATTATTCACTTGATTGCTTTTATTATACTTTGATTTCACCGTAATTTTAATAAGATTAATAAATTGGATCAAAGATTTGTCATTAAAAAGAAGTTCATCTCCCAATTTAAGATCTCGATGTCTGACTGTAACCTCTGCAACCGCTTTTGTATCAATGTTTCACTCGATATTAATATTTACGTCTATATGTGTAACTGTATATAACTTTACTGGTTTTGGTATTTAGTTCAGACAATTTTAATAATTTCTTAGTTCTGGTACCATTTCATGTTATAAATAAAGCCATGGTATTAACAGTATCTATTATATAATTATCTTTTAGACTGAGTTAATACATCGAAGACTATGTATACAAGTGGCACAAAATAGGCTTAAAATAGTATAAGGGATTATTAATTTCGTAACGAAAGTTGTCTGAATTATACAAATCATACCTTACTAATTTCCCCACTCCAAAGTCTAATGAAACTGTCATAAATATTTGTAGACGCAATCAAAATAAATCCCAATAACAATCAGAACAGAGATCAAAATTTTGAGTTTACGGGCGCCAACTTAGAGATCCGTTGGCTGCCAATATACACTTATACTAATACCAGTGTTCCGCTGTTTGTTTGTTCACAGGACGAGTTCCATCCTTTCATAGAGGCACTGATGCCTTTCGTAAAGTCCTTTTCGTACACTTGGTTCAATTTACAAGCGGCCAAACGGAAATACTACAAAAAACACGAGAAACGGATGAGTCTCGAGGAGGAACGACATACCAAATATGAACTACAGGTAAAACCGTTTTTTACTAGTCTTAAAGAGTCCATATGAGCTCCAAAGGTATAAAGCAACTTGTGGGAAGTTGAGGTTGAATCACCAAAGTTTCGTTTTGATGAGCTTTGAGAAACAATTCAAAATATTGGTGAGCAATAAAGGATACCTAGCATAATTATATTTAAAATCTATAGATATAGAATCACATAATAACATATGTAGAGCGTAAAATGTTGTCGTGTTGCTCAACAAAAGATATCTTGTTTAAAGTTTCTTGGTATTACCTACTTATATCCGTATTGTAGAGGTAGAAGTTAAGCAATATCGTGTTGTGATGAGCGAGATGATAATGCTTCTGGATTTGAGATGGCTTTTAGTCTCTGATTGCTGTAGAAACAGTGATAGCTTTTTCGACTGTAGCTCTCAAAATCGATATCACTGTATCAATCAAAAAAGCAACATATAATGGAGTTTCTTTAGCCCAATCACGCCATTTCTGGGACCTTGATCAGTTTGTAGCCTAGAAGTAGAATATAGAGGCAGCTAATAATCTAAAAGCAATAACGATAGCATTGTTGGGCTAATGCGCATTGGTATCGCGAATAAAGTCTATATTTAACTCTTGATAGCGCAAGCGCTGTAAGATCTGCTACCAAACTGTACTACAGTACCTACTTATATTGTATGCAATGTAGATGGTTAATGCAAGGAAACAAGATTATTTATATAAAAGTAATAATTTCTTTGATAAATCGGGTATGTTAAATTGTGGATGACTCGGATAAAAAAATATTTTCTTAGAAAATGAAGTCCTTGAAAATTTTGCTGCGACAAATACGATACCATCTATTTCATAAGTTTAGTTGCTTTTTGACTTCGCTTATATTTGTAGCTCATTAGAATTCTTCAAAGCATATAAAACGACTTTGAATAAAACTGCAAGCTTACTCTATTTTAAAACTTGCTTTCTAGACACTCTTGTTTTTAATAAACAAAATGAAACTTTACACCCTGAAACAAATGTTTCAGAACGAGAAAGCAGAAGTGAAGCAGAAATGGGCGTCCCGGCTACTCGGCAAGCTGCGCAAAGACATCACGCAGGACTGCCGAGAGGACTTCGTTCTGAGCATCACGGGGAAGAGGCCAGCAGTCTGCGTGCTGAGCAATCCCGACCAGAAGGGGAAGATGCGCCGAATAGACTGCTTGCGGCAGGCTGATAAGGTGACTGATTTTATTCACGAACTGAGATTTTAGCTCACAGTGGCTTGTGATTTATTGTGCGTCAAAGGCAAGCGACAAAAACTAAAATAAATTGAATAATTATACCACCCGCATACCGCATACTGGTAAAAATCTGGGTCCAGGATTTGGACCACAAAAGTACTATTCATTTTCGATACAAAATATTAAAACTTTTGACTTGTCCTCTTTATTACTTGACATACCTAAGTTAAATAAATATATATATATAACAGTCCTTTAATACCCATAACACAAGCTCTGCTCAACTTGGGGCTAAAGATTTAGTTGTAAGAGTTTATTCTCCAGCATCATTCATTTTTATAATGTTTCACCATCATCTAGCCACAAAGTAAGCAGAGCTTGGGTCGTAGATGTAAGAATACCAATAAACTATTTATGGAGCTTTTAAAATATCCCTACCACTTATCATCTCTGCTTCCAGGTATGGCGCCTAGACCTGGTAATGGTGATCCTGTTCAAAGCCATCCCGCTCGAAAGCACCGACGGAGAACGCCTTGAGAAACACCCAGAGTGCACTCAGCCAGGTCTCTGCGTGAATCCTTACCACATCAACGTGTCAGTCAGAGAGCTGGACCTGTATCTCGCGAACTTCATCAACAGCTACGGTAATGGAAGCGACGGATTGCCAGGTCTCTCGCTCAATATGATACGCTTTGTTATTTTGATTAGTAATCATTTGGTTCGAACTATATCTCGCTAATAGTGGATCACCATTAATAGCAAAGGGTTAAGAGAGGGATTTCAAGGGAGACGTTGCTCAGATCTGAAATTGATGTCCTAAATTGGTCTTTAAATTTGGTAATCGAAAAGAAACAGAAGAAAGATCTAGTAAATATATCTACCACTCCATCCCCTGCGTTCATAAACAATGGTACGGATAATGACGTCAACTGTCATGCTGTCTCGCTCAAATTAGTTTGAGCAAAGCAGGATATCATGAGAGATGACGTCATTCTTAATACCATTGTATACGCAATGCAGGTCATACAACTGTGTTGTTCCCATATCGACAACCTATACAATATGAGAATGAGAATTGTTGTTTGACAATCTCATTCAAACAGACGACGAAGCAGACTAGTTTTTGCATTGTGATGATCATAATGGTTCTGCAATTAAATATTTATGCTCTGGTTATCCACTTATAGAAAGATTTAGTCCGTTTGAGACCAATATTTTGAAACCTTGCTCAGTCACAGAACTATGCTTGAGTGAATTAAAGCTAATGCTGAAGCGTTGATCAATCACGGATCGATAAGCAAGCTTTCATAAGGTTTTAGAGTTTTGACGATTGCACACTAGACATTCAAGCTTTGATGGAAGTTTTGACAAGACAAACAGCAATATAATATACGTACCTACATGATGCTTACCTAACCCTGAGGTCTGGTGTGCTTTCTGGCTTAGAGGACGAGTGATCAATAATATCTTCTCGATTTACGAGCAACAGTTTCTTTATATAACAATCACAATATAATGTACCTACAGTACATTGTACATATATACACCTTGTGAGGTTTGTCTTGCTACTCACATTGAATAACTTGAGCTCCATGTAACGAAAAATTGTGATTAATTGATCACTTATTGTCCTCGATATTATTTTAAGTTGCATTAGATTCTAAAACATAAGGCTTGCATTATTTATGTTATCTTAAATTTATATTCAAAATTCTTAAGCAAAACTAGGTATTTCTTTTAGCGATTCTATATTTGAATTCCTATATTTAAGAACTTCGTTTGAAATCGAAAAATCATGTCAAATATTAATTTCTGTATTGTCTCTATATTTGAACTCATCGGTTTAGTAATTTTTAAACGTATTTTTTAAAATATATCATACCTATGTAGTTTATTGGTAAAATCTTTATTTACAAAGAAAATTCAAATCAAATAGCCAAATTAGAACTAGTATTTGCAATAGAAATCATAGAGCTAACTACAGACTGTTGCAAAAAGTTTGTAGTTTATAATTTGGAGTTATAGTTTGAGTTGCTTGCTAGTGTAGTATAACCAGGTGATATGTTTCAGATATCCTAAGCGGGTCTCTATCCCCCCACCCGCCTAGGGACAAAGAGAACGAACACGAGGCTAAGACGAAAGGTAACAGCCGATGAGGTACCATCGGTGTCGTGTCGTGTTATGTGTGTAGCTTGTGGCAATCGGATTTTTTCAGCTATCTTGAAATTTATAATCTACTCTATACTCTGGCCAAACTCAAGAGTCAATGTTTGTATTTACGAAGTAAACATAGCCCCCAGAATGAAAACCCTTTTTATGTCTTTAATAAAATAAATTTTACAAAATTGATTGAGTAAAAACTTTTCATTTTAATAGAATAAAATTACAATTATATAACCAAATTAAAACTAGTATTTACAATAGAAGGAAGAAGTAATTGAGCCAACTGCAGACTGTTGCAAACAAACAACAGGTAGCTCAACTGATCCATATGAATAACAGTCGGAAGTGTCCCCAAGATGCTGGCTGCATTTTCTCGCTGTATGGCAATACTGATTACAATAATTAGGACTTTATTTATATTTTTGTACATAGGTAATAACAATTGGAATAAATTTTATATTATTAACATGTATTATTATTATTATTAATCTCTCGTCGAGTAAAGGCCATACATCACTTTCTTGTTGTTGGCTACAAAATTACTATTTAAAAATAATCAATATTTTAGAAACTTGACACCAAGAAGATTCTGGATTTTTGTGTTGCGTGTGGTTTACGAACATTGTTACTTTAGTTTGGCTTGAGTCGGCAAACCACTCCGACCAGTTGACAAAACACTGTCAGATGCCAAAAAAATCATCTCTGATGTTGCACCATCCGGCTGAGTCGTGGGCTTTGATGTGTAGACTCCATTAAAGAAGACAATGAAACTACAACTAATGGATATAACAAAAAACATATGAAACAGTTGAGCCACCTTAAGAGCGATCTAAAGGTAGTTCAACTGATCCAAATCAATAACAATCGGAAGCGTCCACAAGACGCTGGCTGCATCATTGCAAGGATTGCCGTGACTTGCGTGGCTTATTGTTGTTTTGTGAGACAATATGTTTTTATATTGTTTTTATTTTGTGTCGTGCTATTTTGTTTTTAGCAAATTATTATCCTATGGCCGTATAGGATAATAATTAACAAACAAAAAACCCCAACCTCTTGACTGAGCCGTTTACTAAGTAGTTTACGTTTTTATTTGAATGTATGTAAGGTTGATTCTTGATTTTATTCTGATGGCCTTTTCATTGCCACCTATGCACATGAAGGACTTTGCATGATGCAGAGGCAGCAAATGCGTTAATCGCCAATAATTAATAACGTTTAATATATATTATGCAATCTGATAATTCTTCATCCGAATAAATATTGATGTACCTTTACGACCTTTCACGGGACCTTACTAGACTCTATATACTCAAAATAATTTTAAAAAGACATCGGTGTTATTTTTACCAATGTTATTTAGGTATACTTATATTTTTCAGGCAGCAGCAGCGACTATTTCAATATTTTGATTTAATTTGATTGCCACAATTTCAAAATTATTTTTGTTCGTGATTGGTATTGCACAAACACACTTATACATTTTTATTTTGCATTTTGAGTCAAAATTCGTCCCAGTATTGGCTTGCACTACACTTCCATGCTTTAATTGAGATTTTGGAGGTTTCCGCTCGTTTGTATGAGATGTTTTGTATGTAGTCGGTGTTCCTTCTCTTTTCATATCTTGATGTTTTTTGTTGATGATATTCTGTCTATGCTATCAGAACTCACTTCAACCACATTTGTAAAAGTTTATTCAAAAGTTTTTGGTTTCATTTTGCTACCATCGGTTCTTTTATCGATCGAAGGCTCAATTGCTACCCTATAACTGTGATTGAAGTCCTTCAATGATTTCATCTGATGCAAGATTAGAATGTCATCAACAGTGTCTGTGACTATTAGATTGTGTGAGTTTTGTTTTAACACTAACCCTGTAAGCAAACAGGCATCTGTTAGTTGTCTTTTTAGTATACTTGTCTTTTATTCAGTATTTTACTCTATTCTCCCTCGAAATATTTTTAAGTTATCGAGTACTATGTACAATATGTGCCCCTTAAAATCATAGAAATCATTTAGTTAAATTGTGATTAAAGAGTATTCAACACACAGTATGTGTGAAATAAATAAATAATATTGCTTTTGAACACTTTTTATTAATTAAATTACTTTTTCTAATATACCTGATACTTTTGATCACAATATTCTAGATTATGTCTATTTACTTCTTAATGAGTTTCCATATTTAGAATTTTACTAATATTCAATACTTTCGCATTTTGTCATATTTAAATGAAAAAATAAAATAATTGGTACTGGATTATAAACCGATGACTGCCTCGGTTACTTTGAAAAAATAAAATGATTTGTAAAATCCTGACTTTAAACAAATTATTTTCATTATTATGGGTTAATAGATTAAATTTGGTTCAATAAATCAAAATAAATATGGCTTCTCGACCTCCATAGTTTGTTTATGAGAGACCGTTAGTTTATGATGATGATGATGGATTTCAGGCTATAGCCACAATCCATACAACGGGGTAATTTGCAACGATATTATTCTAGCCACCGGTGTCTTCTCGTCGAAGGAACTATGGAAGTTGTCTAAAGGTATGTCTGTTTGTTTCTTTGTGTGATGCTAACATGTTTTCAGCCTTAATTCTTTTCATTGTTACCTTTATTAATAGCATAAATATGGCCCAAACCTGAAGTAAAGGCCTCCACCCTACAGATTCCTAGTCAACAAATGCCAAAAAAGAAGAAAAAGATTCTACACATTCCCCACATCTCACTCTCATCTCTCTTGTTTACGAACGCTAGCTATTCTCCAAATTTTCAGATTCACACCCTAACCTAGGTCAACAGCAACAAAAAGATTATTTAGTTCTACATGTGCTTGGAATTCTCTAACCCGTCCCACTTTTAGATCATGAGTCACATCACGTACCACTCTACAACTATTACAGACTATTGTTATTAGTTCTCTTCGAAGTAGTTCTTAAAATTGCGCTTCGGACATGCTGTGAATCTTGAGCGATGTTACATTGTGAAGATTTCGAATTGTAGTCTTTACCTTTATTGGCTCAAGAGTTATTTAGTTTGGCAATAAAATAAGCATTTGTGCTTTATTGTTAATTTTAATAATTTGATCCAAGATTTCTGACCAATTGACAAGTTATAACGCCATTGATTGTATCTATAATATTTTTGTTCTCTTGCGTTGCTGTAATTTCAACGGCAACCATATTATGCTGCTTTGTATTCAAAATACACTATTTTCAAGCTCTGGTACCAAAAGCTCCATAATCTACCCTAAGATCGAAAAATTTAAATAGATTCTTTATTTATTTTGAGACACAACCACAACAATCTAATCCTCCCATACTGTTAACCAATTCAACACAAAGCAGTTTTACTTCACTTCAGAGCATTTAAGTAAAATTATAATCCAACGTCACCATACCACGACTTTGCTAACGTAGATGTACTTACCCAAACCGAGAAAACCAAATTGTAACTCCTGCTCTCCGTCTTTCCAGCGTCAATCCTCCAAGAGTCTGGCTCTGAGTCGCCGGGCGAAGGCGGCATCAAGTTGGAGTCTTCGTACTACTGCGGGTACAACTCGCCAGCGCCACCTGCCTTCGAGCCACCGCCGGAGCGGGCGCCTAGTACCATGCTGGTACCTCAGTGCTTTAGTGAGTCTAAGTATAACACCCCAAAGTCGTATTATCTTACCAGAGTCTATGTTACTAACCTTCGAATACTCAATTCAAGTCTCATCTGGTTAGTTGAAGGTTTTCAATTTAGATCTGTCAAAAGTTCGTCAAATCACAAGGAAACCACCTATGGTACAAATTGGCCGGGGGATGAAATTAGTCAAGTTAAGCACTTACAAAAAGCAACATAGGTTGATTTTCAGAGTTAAACGATAGGTACGTTGTGTTTGAGACATTTCACCGTTCATAATCGTCAAAAGCAGGAGTCAGTCCTCTGTTAGAACAGGGCTTATGTAAATACAAGCCTAGCATAACACACAAAAAACAAATGAAAGTAAAGAATAATATAACAAAAAAATATGAAACAAAATCAATCAAACACTGTAGTTTGAAAGCATTTTCCGTCTTAAAAAACTATCAAACATCTGCTTATCAAAATCTAAATAATTATAAACGTTAGGTACCTAACAATCATTTAATGTATTAGTATTCGCAGCGCGCACGTGTTACAACGTACGAGTGAAGTGTGGAGTCTAAATATAGTTGAGACAATCTGATAGAATAGCAGAAGGTGAGCTTTTGTAATGTATTACTTGGTTCATGTCCTGCATTCCTGTTTCTGGACCTTGTATTCTTTTAAATTTTTTATAGTCTACTTTCGTTTACCACAATCTCACCCGATGGGAAGTGACGGCGGCGTAATGGTTGCACTGACACTTTAATTCCATCCTTTAGATTTCAGATTTCAATATCTTTATTTCTTTAGACTACAAAATGGCCACTTAGAAAGTCAAATTTCATTCAGTTCATTATGAGTTTTTTACTTTCTCTCCTTTTACTTTCTTAACAGAGTTTGGTGATAAATGTAGGAAAACTAATAGGGTCAAAGTACTATAGTGTTGTACCTACGCTTAAGCATATACATCAATACATGTTAGCTGCACTATGATTTTAAACACATATTCATGTAGTCTGCTAACTAAAGAATTTCTATTTCTCAGTTTGTCTTCTTTCATTTAGGTACATAAGTCAGAATGAGTAACACTACTTAGCAACTGTTTTAAGCTAGCAGACCAAACGAATCGACGATTAGTATCTAGCTTACATGTCAAAAGAATTACCAACAGTGTCGTGCAGTCCATCGTTACTTCCCATAAGAGAGAGAATAAAAGAATTACCAACAGTGTCGTGCAGTCCATCGTTACTTCCCATAAGAGAGAGAATATGAGATAGGACAAACGAAGGAGTATTGAGAAAACAAAAAAGCGACTAATGGCCGAACAAATTAGAAACAGAAGTAACCATTCTGCTCATAAAATGTGGGGTGTAGTTGAATCAACCTGAATATAATGAAGTGAATCAGCAAGTCGGTGAACCCGCGCCCATCTAAACTAAACAAAAGCGGAGGCGACTTGAATACTTGATTACTGATATCAGAAGTATCGATGTAGACATAAACGTTTTTTGGAAAGCAATTTAAATTTTGATAGTGGCCACCAAGAGCACCGCAACAACACTGGGAATAAATAATTTATTTATATACATGACTCGTACAAGATTTAAAATACACAATCATAATAATAATATAACGGAACTGTATAATTAAATAAGTGATTATAAATAATTCTGGACAATCTAAAGAGCATCATGTAGCCTCAAGCTAAGTAGAGCTTGTGTTATGGTATACTATTAACGGCCTCCCTGAAAAGTTTGTTTTCAGGACAATGGTCATTTTATTGTTTTTGAAAAAAAATTCGTTATCCATATTCTCCATCAGAATTTATTAGGATCGTAAATCGTAACCGTTCATTGTTCCTTGTCCAGAAGGTACCTAGGTCATTAACGTCTTGTCATCATGGCAGAAATCAATAATCAATAACTATTCAATAACGTTTATTTCTTACAATATAGCTTATATTTAAATACATGGAGAAGTGTAATTCTAAACTAAATTAATATCAAATAAAATTCTCAGGCAACGAACATGTCGTACCTAATACTGTTCTGGCAAAGACATATTTTTATTTTGTAATTTCGCTAAAGGATATAATCACTTTAGGGGAGGCTTACGTCCAGCTGCTGTGGACTAATAAATCCGGGCTAGTAACAATTCTACACATAATAAACAATGACACTTGATGACTATGATGTAGACTATATTGTAGACCGTCGAACTTATGATACAATAAAGGTAATCTTTGAGACCTTCAATATCCCCTAACTCCTCACTTTTCCTTCTTTTTAGGTAAATTGTACTACTTGAGACCCTGAATATCCTTTAACTCCTCACTTTCCTTTTTTCCCAGGTATCCCCCACAGCTCAGCAGGGCTGAGCGCAGCGCAGTCTCCGCTGGTGCCTTCCAACACCATCTTCTACCAGCACGCGCCCCCCGCGGAGACACACTCCACAGGTATATATGGAAGGTTCTGGAGGTCACCTTTTGGAGGACATCATTTATCTACGTCACTTGCTTTTCGAATCAAAGAAGAACATTTAATTTTCCTGGACAAAAGAAGTTTGTAGATCTAAGTAAGGCTGTATTTGGTGTTGCAGTGGAAGTAAAATCACTTTTTTCAAACCATATAATGTAAGAAATCATACAAGATATATTTTGTGTTGTGATTGATGTCCTTTGAAACAATATTCTTTATGTAAATACGAATATTATTTCAAAGGATTTAAAATTCTTAAAAATTTATCTCGCTCTCACTGTCCACCAAACACAGCAAATTCCCTCCCTATATTTATCCTGAAAAAAAAAAACAACTTTGATGTTGATGTTTCGCTGATATTGTTATCCGCATAAGTTTTTGTTTGTCGTTCATTATTAAATTAAACTGATTGAGCGGCAATCAATTTAACTTATTGTTATGGCAATGACTTCAACGTAGAATTTGTTAGCAATTCAGAATTCCAGATGTATTCTGAAACAAGGATAGTTATACAGGAATGTCTCATTATCCATTTATAAAGATTATGCTACATTAGGTAAAGGTAGTTGTACATTAGTCGATGATAATCAAAATTTAAATCAGATCATGCTACCAACATACCAAAACCACCAGCATACAGGTCCCGCAAGGCACGGGGCCTCAAAGCGAGTATACAAATAGAAATAGAGCATTACTATGTTGCAGCCTCGGATTCTCTGTCGAGTCAGCATGCCAAGTACGATGGCGCGCCGCAGGATTCCCTCGGGGACTTTGTGACCTTCGTCTGTCAGGAACCTGGGGATGTGCAGCAGTTGCAGGTGAGAATAGAGCTTATGACCAGGTTATAGGGTACAGTTTGCATGGAGCTTACTTGTTGAAACCGTGTGGTGCCGGCATAGAATTTCACCACCCCATCTCTTCCCGTGGGTGTCGTAAGAGGCGACTAAGGGAAACACACCGGGGGGCGGGCAGCAGCGCCCTCTGCAGAACAACTCTACCGAACTGCGATCCCCAACCCGCATGCCCAGCGTGGGGATTATGGGCATTAACCCCCAAATGATAATGCCATCTATGGCGCTCATCAGGGGAGGCCTATGTCCAGCAGTGGACTGTTATAGGCTGTTGATGTTGATGTTGTTGTTGTTACTTATTGAGTCCTGACCTAGACACGCCCATCATAATATATCCTGACTCCGCTGGACTTTGTGCCTTTGTCTGTCAGGGGCCTGGGGAAGTGCAGCAGTTGCAGGTGAGAATAGAGCTTATGACCAGGTTATAGGGTACAGTTTGCGTGGAGCTTACTTATTGAGTCCTGACCTAGACACGCCCATCATAATATATCCTGACTCCGCGGGACTTTGTGACCTTCGTCTGTCAGGGGCCTGGGGATATGCAGCAGTTGCAGGTGAGAATAGAGCTTATGACTCGCTGAACGGCAATGCTGATACTCTGCGCCAGATACTAACCATCTCTCGGGTCACAGGCCGCTTGATGCGAAAACCAACTTCTATTCACTGGCCGTTTTAGAGTTTACTATCTTCTATCTCTTTCAGTTGTCCCGAAGTCCAAAGCCAGCGTACTTCAGCAGCTCGATGCTGCCGCCTCCGCCGCTGCCGCCCATGGCGAGACCGGTCGCCATCATCAGATCGACAGGTACCTAAAGATTCTCTTGTAAGGAGAACTTCGTGCCTTGATGAATATAAAGTTACGGTTCTAGAATACGAGAAATTTTATGTCATGAAAGGTTTCTATGAATAAAATCATAAATGAAAACTAATAAACATCATATAAAATACTAGATGAAAAGGTAATCACCATGGTTATCACTAAAAAACAAAACACCATATCCAACAACGCATAATTGCACACGGTCAGATTAAAAGATTCAAATTCTTGTCAGCATACAGACGAGAGAGGCATGAAAGCTTTAACATATTTACTGTCCAATTTCGGCCTACACTGCTATATAATGTACTTCGTGGGCCATGATTGTGTTCAAAATACTCTGTTGGCGATGCCGTTGAGCCGGGGACTTTTTTAGTTTCAAATGATTGATGATCGCTGCAACCTCGGCCGCCCTGACGAGGTCAAGGGTAGCAGAAGAGGGCCATTTGGATGTTTATGAATAGTTTACGCTAAAATAGCAATGCAGCGCTGTTAGACAGTCGACTTCACAGTTCATTACCCTCTTGTAGCATCTGGCAACAGCCCCTAGGTTCGCACCTAAGTGCTGACCCTTTTGTGTGTTGTCCCTACCTAACTTTACCGGTGAGGCGCCCTCTGCGCCCGCCAAATGTCCGGTAACGCTGTCATGACCATCTGCGGTCAACAGCATTAAAGTCCATTCGAAATAAAAAAGATAGTGTTCAATATCATTTGTTATATAATTCCAGCGAGTGAGCTAGTGGGCAACAGCACCGGTGGGTCGCCCGTGTCTCCCGACGTGCGCTCTCCCCCCACCTCCCCGCGGCGGCGATCCCCGCACGCCTACAGAACTGAACACCCCCCGATATCGCACTTCAACCACTTCCATCCGCAATCGCAACAGGTGAGTCGCAAGTTCTCAATTCAATCCAGGTGGTCCAAACAAACGCCAGGGTATTACAGTTTGAGTTCTCTAATCCTTATTTTAAAGCGTTGTGGTTCTGCTTGTGATTATTTTGTATTTGTATCTGGAAGTTGGACAGTTATTGAAATTTGAATCTGAAATCTGCCCAGCACACTTCACACATCTTCCCCATTTTGTACAGTGTTGTCCTGTTATAATAAATCATCTTCATCACAAAGCCGCATTGTTTTACAGATGTTCACATACGGCTCCCTCGGCCTGGGCGCGGGTAGCGGGGGCGGGGCGGTGCTGTCCGGAAGCGGCGCCATGTCGCCTCCGGGAGGGCCGCTGTACGCCCCCAGGGCACAGACGAGAGCCCCCAAGTAAGTACACTCTAGATACATTCTAAATAAATTAGCAATAGTGCCGCATTAATTACAAGAAATAAATTAAACAAATAATGTTTTATTCCAGATGGTTCCCGACTTTGGAAGAAGAGTTCCAGATGCAGATGGCGCCACCGGGCTCCGAGCATGTCGTGCTGCTAGATGATGGTAAGTAGCTGGAAGTTCTACTTTAATACCCTACGAATAAGGTTTAATTTCAACAGTCAACAGTCACTTAAATATATCTTTTAAGGTTGTGATGTTGTCTTTAAGAATAGGTAGAGAGGGGTTCTCTAACACAAGTTTGATTATACTTTAATGAGAACTTTTTGTAAAGTGAACACAAACTAATATTTCTTCTGTGACATGAATGTCACAGAAGAAATAGAAAATAATATGTTTATTAACTATGAAAGAAAAAATGAAAATATAATAAATATTAAATAACAGAACCAAATCAAACTAGTACTTAAAATTGGAACAATTTAGGCAATGGCATACTGTGGTAAATAATCTGCACGTAGCTCAACTGATTCATATCAATACCAGTGGTTAGCGTCCCCAAAACGCTCTGCTGACTGGATTGCCTTTTGAATTTTACTACCTATACCTATTACAATGATCCCCAACCCGCATGCCCAGCGTGGGGATTATGGGCATGAAAAATGACGGTGCCCCAAATGACGGTGCCATCTTTGGCGCTCATTAGGGGAGGCCTATGTCCAGCAGTGGACTGTTGTAGGCTGGTGATGATGATGATATCTATAACGAGTAAAAAAAATCCAAAATGTCAAAGGTGCTTTTCAGTTGACTGAAGTATTTTAGAAGCATAATTTTATAATCATCATAATATAAGGAATCGATATAATTGTCAATGATTAGATGAACATTTTTCTTCTGCATCACATTCACAACCATAGATCTCATAAAATAAGGTCCAAAGTTACAAAATATTGCTGTCTGATTATCAAAGAATACCCTTTTACTTCAATAGGTCTAACGGAAAACATTGTGGAGGGAACTACAGAACCGCAAGTCCCTAAGATATTCTATCTGATTGGCTAAAACACCACTACTTTGAGATACTACATCACTATTGGTACAATGTTTTAAAATTTTCCCTTATTTTGGGGTTTATTTTTGTAAGCGTTTTGTACGATAAACTGGATTATAAAATCTATTTGAGTTTTTAGTGTAGAATATCCTTTATATCCCAGTTTATAAAGAACTTCTCTTCTCTATATGAATTACCTACATATATCTTTAATTTATATTTTTTAATTGAATCCTTTTCATTGACCTACTGCCTCGGTAGGTACCTATTTGAGCCTCGCTCGAAAACACAGAACCTTTATTTACATTCTTGTCTCTACTATCCAATCTTGAATCTCTGTCCACACCTTTCTCTTCAACAAAACCTCACAAATTTTCCAAGGAAACTGTATCAAACTAAATGCAGTCCTCTTTACAGAGCGCTTCTTTCAATCCAGCGTGATAACGTCCGAGGCGACGGCGATGGACACGACCGTCGGCCAGCCCGTGGTCGACGCCGACGACATCGCCCCGGACAAGGCTCCCGACCTGCGCTCCCCGTGATCCACGCCCCACGCCGCCGCATGCGAGACTGACGGCTTGACAGACGCGTCAAGCCAGTCATCAAGCTTCGCCACCGTCCTGCGCTGGACGCCGGCGCCGCTGCCGCACTGGCGTCCCGTCTCGCATCGCAGTGCCTAGCATGAAGGCGGGTGGGGTCACTGTACATAATGTAGGTAGTGCCGTCGACGGTCCGTGCGCAGTGACTTTGTAAGAGCGGCTTGCGCGTAACGCCATCTAGCGGCGTTGGCAACTCGGACGGTCGAGCGGATTAAGGCGAACAAAATACAATACTCCAACGATAATTAAAGTATAAATACTAATAAATAATGTTATATTCTAATATTTTTATAGAATATAAAAAGTATGATTATGATCAAGCCTTCCAGTAATTTAGAGAAGTTAAAATTAATAAAAGTGCAGCTTGAAAAAAATTATTTGCTGAGCTGTGAGACAGAAAGCGGAAATTAAAAAAATGCTTCTATTGTTAGCGTCAAAAATGGATTCGGATTGACGAATGTGTGATATTATTAGTTGTTTTTCGTTTCGTTGTTGTGTGTTTTGTAATAAAAAAGAAAATAGCATAAGTGTCGATTCGTTTTAAATATTTTTTTCATTAATTTATTGATTATTTAAGAAAGACGAGCCTTGCTTAAGAGATTAGATTAGTTGTAAAGTTAGAAGCTAACAGTAAGGGGGTTTGTTTGTATTTTCGATTTAGATTTTTTTTTTCAAATGTAGTAAATAATACTCATTTTGTATGTCATATAACTCAGTTCAGTACTTAATTAAGTATTATTTAAATTAAAGTCAGAATTCGTTATCGAAAATATTAACAAATCAATTTAGACAAAATTGTTGAGGGACATTTTATAGGTGCCTTTCATAGAAAACTTATAATAACTTACATTAATATAGGTAATTGTAAATTGTAGAGTACATTTATTTAATCCATCCGCTCACACATCCTTTTAATAGTCATATTTTTTCAAATCAATATAAATAAAATAAAGTCAAAAATATAAATTACTTATCAAACCATCATCATCGGTTCTGAAATTTTCACGTTTTTCGTCATTCATAAGTTTTTTTTTACCGTGGCCATACGACATAACTAGTCATTAGAATTGTAAATTTAATGTTAAAAGTATTTACATAATTCGCTCCTTACGTTTATTAGTAAGGGGCTCAAAACTAAAAATTGTGGCCAAATTACAAGTAATGGAATCCAAATATATATACACGATTTTATAGATATAGAACTACGTATGTAAAATACAGTTTAAGTTTGACGGTTCGTAAACGGTGATACCACGTGTGACTTGAAGATTAAAAATCGAATACTCAGGATTTACCTTTAACTCGGGCCTCTTTTTGAGCGTGTAAACATCGTTGAAAGAACTCATAGGTTTTGTTACTCTGGATTTCTCATTTACATCGCATTTTTTTCGATTCACCATCAAAATGCCTTTGTATGTTTATAAAATATAGAAAGATAGTTTGTAGGGAAAGTAGCAATAAATGACAAGCAATAATTAATTAAAATTATAATAACGAAAGCTTTAGGGAAGCTAGAGATCGGTACTGAAATTAGAATGATCCTATAATCTTAAAAGTTGATTCGCAAAATATTTTTTCTATAGAATGGAGGCAGGACTGGGTTCTATGTATAAAATTGATATAAAGTTAGGAAAGCATTTTGGTACAATGATAGCTATCTCACAAACAAGATTATATTAGATTATATTACGGCTGTAATAGTTCAAATAGGCAGAAAGGCGAAAATTAGTCAATTGCTAGCTATAGAAGATACTAGAGGAATATAAACCTAGAGGAGTAAAATGATATGACACTGTGGCTTGTGGTTCGATTTCGTCGGTTCAGAATCTGGGTGAGATGACCTTGTAATGTGGAAATGCAGTAAATTGGTGACGAATTTAAAAGCTCATTGGTGCCGAAAATTCTAGACTGTGATTCAATTTGTTCATGCTGAACGTGTCTTATATTGAAATAGTTGTTTTGTATGATTGGCAATGGAAGTGATATGCCTAGAAAATGGATAATGAAACATACTGTATAATTAGTGTTGGGAAGTAACAAGTGCATTTGAGGAATGATAGGTAAAGGAAAGCTGAGTTAGACATTTTTTTTCAGCGTCGTAGAATCGGTAGTTGTTTTTTTAAAGCTTCGATATTTTTTGTGACCAATACAGCATAGATAACACCATAATTGTATCGCAAAGGTTACCAAAATTGATACTCACTAAGAAATGAAGTATAGGTCACAAATTATTATTTTTTCATTCAGTTTTTTTAGCACCATTGATACGATATGGAGTAATAATGGAATGCCTAAACATTATGTGCCTTAGATACAACAATATTGTATGATATTTATGATGCGTTCTATACAACGTGCTAACTAGAAATAAATTATTATTAACGTTATTTTGAATGCCTGGACTTTGTATGGTTATCTCCATTGTTAGATCTTACTTTTGCAGACGCTTGTTTATTTTCTCCCCAACATTTGTATCGCTGATTCTTCTATCTAACCCCTTTTTAGTAGCCACCCCTATTGTTTGTTAGTGTATCGTTTCATCAAAATTGTTATCTGGACACTCAGCAGTCTGGAACTTGATTTCGAATCCAGAGTTTAAATTGTAATCCCTAATATTATGTACGGTTAAGTAAAGCTTCGAGACGTAGTAGCGCTGATCTTAAAATACTTCTACTATATTCTATAATTTAGTACTTAACTACTTATACCCACTTATGTAATATATTTTATTGGCGTATAACTAATTCTATGCGGAATTTGAATTAGGCACGCTTTATTTCGGACAAAACTTAGATGATTTTTCATGCATGGCTTTTTGATAATATCCAATTCTATCCATATCTTCTCTACTTATTATGTTACTTAATTTCTGCAATTAATTAAATAAAAAACAAAACAAAAATCCGTCTTATTAAGTTTTGTGGATTTCTTAAAATAAATAACTCACATACGTAAATAGGTAATAATTATAAGATAAAATAATCTAACCGTTAGAGGAATTACTCATTAGCTACGGATTTCTTAGTTCGTCTGAAGTGCAATTTAACAAGTTTTTATTAGCAAATTTTTAATTAATTTAGTGTATTATAATATTGTGTCCATGACCATATTTGTATGTAAATATGTTCCGGAGAGTGTATTTATAATTTTTCTATAGAAAGTTTTTAGTAGTTCACGAATTTATTTACTTTGTGTTTGTCTATGTCCTTTCCGCGCTTTTACTATTATTTTATAATTTTTTTACAAAATTACTTTTCGAAGTAGACGCGAGTCAAATAACCTGCTCACCTAACAACGACAGGGCAGGTTATTAGACACATTAACTAAAGATGGACTTGTAAAAAATGTTATAACATGTATTTTTAACCTATATTATAGTAAGATATTTATAGAATTTTAGTCGTTTAATTATTTCGAACGACTTGTTATAAAGAAAATTGGTGCTTAAAGCTTAAACAATGTCGACACCAGATGTCGCGGATTGTCATGGAGAGTGAGCATTTGATAGGCGTGCGTTGTTATGCTTGCCAATGATAATGAATTGTGGAATCACATTTCTTTATAATGAAAATTGTAGAAACCATAGGAAAAAAACTCTTGCTTTAATCTTTGAAATATATTGAAACATTGACAGAATTTTTAGTAACTTTTCAGAAGTTTTCTTACAATAGGTATATTTTACGCCACACAAAAGTCACAGCTTACAAACTTTCATGTAGCTACAAATAATGTGTTCTGAGGAATTTTAGAATTTTTAAACACACCATAAGGCTATCTTTATTACAAAATGAAAGAAAGGTACCTACCTAACTTAAATATTTATTTCTCCGGATTTATGTGAAGAAACAATTCAATGTCGTCGCAAGCAGTTATAATAATGTAGGTAAACTTTGCTCAATAACGAAGATAACTGAAAGTGTTACAGTTGATGCAATACAAACAAACAAACAAACATTTGTTTTTTATTTATTATCCCTATCCCGACCCTAACAGAAGAGCATAGAGTACCTACTCAACTGATCTGTACAGTTCTGTATCAGAGATAATTATGTATATTATTTTGATTTTTCAGTAAAAATAATCCCATATTGCAGGTATTTACTAAATAGTTTATGATTTTTTTTAAATATGTATTTCGCTAAACTAAAGGATAATTGATAATTAAATAAAAACTCATTAGAGGCATACCTATCGATAATGGCTTATGATGGCCGCAAAACTACATACATACATTAGTTTGCTATTGTTGATTTGCTCATAGTTCGGGAAAATAATAAAAATAGGATTTATAAGTATCCTGCCACTCGGCAAAATAACCAGCTATAACTGTTATAATTTTCTAAACTTCGCACTAACAAACTAAATATGGTGGTGCAATGGAATCTCATTGGACACGCATAGTAAGTAGATGGCAGCACCAGTGCCTGTGTTGTGAAAGTGATGGATTTCCACTTTCAAAAAGTAGTTGTTGAAAAAGTAGAAAGATGTCGCTGCTCATAAATTATTTCGAATTACGTAAGAAGTATAATTTATAATAATTATTAGGGTGATGGAACCAGTAAGTGACACCTTAAGGCATTTGTGTAATTTGATTTCTTATAACTTTTTTTTATACAAAGATATTAAAACAGTTTTTAGTTTAAATTACAGGTATTATTATTGGGAAAGGCATGGCTGTCGTAAGTTTTTCAGAAAAGCTATATGATGGACATGACAAGTTTAAAACCAATATTACTCAAAATCTCCAATAATGAACACAAAAAATCCAGTAATGAACCCCCAATAAATAACACTCCCCATTTATGAACATCCAGTATTTGACACTTACCCAGTAAAAAACACCTAGTAATCGACACAAATCCCATCAGAATATAAGCGCTATACAATTAAATAAACATAAGAAATAAGTAAGATTTATGTATACTTGCGTAATGTCAAGCCCATAATATCCTTTTATAAATTAAAAAATATCACAAAAACAACTTTATAATAAATTCAGCCTCAACCATCACTGGAAAATCTTGACTGATATCAGTCAGGAGATCTTGTAGCTATTATTATTAGTATAAAGTAGGTACTTAACTACATATTTGAATAGAAATAATTAATAAGTATCAAAATAAAAAATCACAGCAGAGCAATTAGGGCTGAAAGCTCAAACATCATAAAAACCTCTACATTTACTATAGCAATTCTAAACTCTAGGCTTATTTTATTATTCGTAAATAATGGATAAATTTTTATTCATTTCTTTTAATTTGAATAAGCTTCTTTTAAAACAAATAGGCTCGTTTATCTTTCCAAATAAATTTTCATATTTTATAACTAGAATCAGGCCATTTAAAGGATTTTCCCACAGAAAACATCATCGTGCTCACTTCTTATTGGTTTTTTCAAGTCTCATTCTGGCTCTTTCAGCTTTTTCTTCCATTGTTTCCTCCATGTACAGCTCGTATATTTTTTTATAAGAGCCATTTAGAACAAAATCTGTGAAAACCAGTTAATGACACTTTTTTGTACCCAATGATCGACACATTGTTCTTTACTGGTATTCGTGTTTCAATCGGTGTATTTCAAATATATACTTAACCAGCAAAATAATTAGAGCTAAGTTTGCTTAGCAACCCAAAAAGTCAACAAAACTATAAGTATGGACAGTTGTCGATTTGTGGAGTAAGTCACTTTCTCAGTACCAGTAATGAACAACTGTAATAAATTAAACAAATTGATGCCCCGATGCAAGACTTATTATAAAATTACTTTACAAATTCATTTAACTTTACAAAAAATCAAACATAATACAATAATATTTACTAATGACGAAATAATAAGCAAAAATGTGTACACACATTCTTAAGGATTCAGTTAAAAAAACAGCGTTTATTTCTGTTAATGACTCGGGTTGTCACGTTCCATCCTCCATGGTCTTGTAATGAAATGTCAGATCCTCGTGACGTATTAAAAAATGTCAGTCGGGAGTGAGTTGACCATGGTTTAGTGTCACCATGTGGTAAATTAAATTCTGAGGCTTACTATAGATGATCAAAAAAAAAAGTGTCGACCACTGGCGCTTGTCGATTACTGGTTCCATCACCCTATACTGAATAATTAATTATAGGTAACTTATGAAATAAATAAAATACAATAATATATTGGAATGTATTTCATTACTTCCGAGGTCTTATCAACCAAAATTAGATTATTTTGAGTATAGGTAGGTATAATGTAGGTAGGTAGTATATAATATAATGTAATTTAAATAATTCATGAAAGTTATTCTAAAATCCTTAAAACGGCAAATTATTACAACGCTTTTCTAAGGCATAAACAACGCTTTCATAACGGGCTTAGGTCACTAATCGTTCTCTACTTTCCACCTTGTGAGTAATTCCCACCTTTTTATTTATAACTTATAGACCTCCGTGTGACAACGATCTCACCTGATGGAAAGTGAAGATGTGGCTGACGGTGGATCACGCAGGTCCAGAAGACACCTATTCACTCTAGTTTTGAAGAGACCCAGGTTGTTTCCACTTTGGTCTTGAGTCTAACGTGGAGCCGTTTGTGTCGGTCGGCCGTCCCATCGGATTATGAGTCTGAGGGAATAGAGAGTGCACCTGTGTTTGCGAGCACACTTGTGTACTTGTGTAAATGTTTGTTCCACCTGCTCCATCCGTTGAGACTGGCCACTCCGTGGCTGAAATTCGGCTAGGAAGGGAATCATCACCAAAACAAAACAATCATAATTTGATGTTCTTTCTTTACAAAAATAAAAAGCGACTTAGTATTAAAAAATAATTTAATGATTTGTTTTACGGGACAATTATTATCAGGAATACAATTTAGGTAGGTAAGTATATGGTATCAATCTCAATTTCTAAAACCAAAAGAATCATCAAAATCGACCAAGAATTGACGCAAAATCAGTGAATTTAAGTACCTACCTTGGTAGGTACTTACATTAAAAACATACAGAAACTCATGAACCTTTCTTAGGTTCATGCAGAAACTCTTCTTTTTGAACGTCGATGAAAAATCATCAAGGATTTTAAGTTTTGGTAAGGACTACGAAAATACTTACAATTTCTGTAAACTGTGGATGACAAATGCGGCTACCAATGTCACTATTTCTATACTTTGTACGTACCTAAGCACTCTGTAAATCTAGAAGGCATAGTTTACATTTAAAGGTTTACATAAATATAGTTATTCAGTATCTAAGGCCTGCAACTTTTACCGTAGCAAGAGCCGCTACCAAAAACAGACAAAGTCCCTCCAATAAATCGAAAACGGCACCGTCAAGCATACGATCGCGAAAATCAATAGTCGATGTCGTGTACCACGCAAAATGTTACCGCCAACGCACACATCCACACGAAATACTTCTATAACTCCTAATATAGCCTTTACGTAACAAAAAATAAAGTCCATATTCGTACTACCATACAAGGAAGGTAAGTCGTTCCGATTTTGAAACTTATGGAACGGATAATCGACGCCTAGCCTTGTGCGATATCGATTTTACCCAGCGCCACTTTTCTTTCAAACGCAAGACGAGCTATACTTCTATCTCGTTTACTCCTATGGAGAGTTTAGACGAGCTGAAAAGAGATACGAGGTACGGAGTTTTTGTGGCGTTAACTGGGGTCGTGCGACGTGGCGTAACCATGGCAACATTGCAGGGGTAAGATTTCCAATAGGATCTTTGCTATCAGTTTTCGATATTTTTAGGTCAATAATGTCGGAGGTCGTTATAAAGGTTTTTGTCGACGGAAAAGCGTTGGAAATCAGCGTAGATTATGGAGAATCAACGAAAAGTATAGAAAATGATTGCTCTATCGATTTGGTAAGAATTTCATTGATATAAATTTTACGAAACAGAGTTTTGTTTTTCATAAACAAAACAATTCTGACATTAAAGTGTTATTCATAAAATGAAAAAAAGGTTTGACATTCTCCAAGTTTAGGTGGCTCAAAATGTGGGATGAATGAACGAGTATTTTTGATTTGTGAGTCGTATAAAATGGAATCTACTTTCTATTATCTATCTACTTTCAAAGGAAGTTAAATAATTTTGCGTCGCCGGCGTTTAGCACAAACGGAGTTTAGCATGAAGCGACTCATTTTCACATTTTCCGCGGCTCAGGATGTAAGCCTTTAGCCGAATAACATACTTGTAATTATTCTTCTTGGCAGTAACCCATTTTTACTTTGAATTGGGAAACTCTATGTTTGATTTACTTTTCCAACAAAAGTTTATCAAGAATAATTTTATTTTATTCTCAGCGATTCACTCTCATAACTACTTTCCATCGCTTGCATATTTTTCTGCATTAGTTATCTTAGGAACTGGGAAGCTAGAGTAAGTTCCTTATGCGTGACTTTGGTACTTCATAGAAAGCGACGACTGTTAGGGTTCTGTAATCTTAAGGGAATTTCAAAGAACCACCACACGTCAAAACATTTTACGAAGGTTCCTGAACCGACTCTAATTTGCTTTTTTAGGTCGTATTATAGTACATAGTATTTCACTACTTTAGTACGTTTAGTAATTTGACTGAAAGTTAATAGTCTGCCTTATGCTTTACCGATTTTTTTTACAATCGGTTTCATTTTCAAAGATGTTGTAATCGATTTTTTATAGATCAACAATTTACTATTGTTTTACATAGGTACCTTACTAAATGTGTGATAGAGTAAATTGACTTTATTTTTAGCATCAAATTATTCAGCTGTGGTAAACCATACTTATTTATTTTCAATACTTTTGATAAATCACATAGAATAATCTTCATTAAGTACATAATATTATTTATACATTTTGGCTCGATAATAATCGTTACATTCGTAAGTCCATTCGTAAGGCTACTCAGAAAAAAAAGCAAATGGTTAACCAGGACTTTTAGAACTAAAGAAAATAAAATGAAGGCAAGGCAATATGGCTTCATCAATTTATATACCTCCTAATTCATTATAATAGACGACGACGTAACTAACAAAAACTAAATTTAGTCATTTATTCACTCACTGGTCAATAATTAGGGAACTTCACAGCTTGCAAGTACCAAATAAAAATAAATGAGTGGTCAGTGAATAAAATACATTACGTAGGTATAATATAGAATTAAAAAAAACACATTCTACTTTTATGTCGATACAACCGATACAACAGAACAAAAACATGAGAAAACGTTCAAAATATACAGACAAGAATGTTGGTACAGTCACCAGCATAAATATATGACTATGGGCAGCGCTGCAAAACTATCTGATTATCAATTGAAGGTATAATTATGTGATGATACTTAGAATGTAAAAATATGTGATGATTTACACCCGGAAAAATAATCGTTTGCACCGTTGTAACAGCATAATTATCGGATCACGTAAAGACTGCATTAATATCTGATACAATTAACAGTAAGAAATATCTAAACAATCTGCAAGAATGAACTTTATATATACCTAAGCATAGAGCCGTAATTTGAACGAAATAGTTTGACGCTTCTTGAAAAGAGTATCAACCTGTCATTGGATATCGCTGTCTCACGTTTTATGTTATGACATTATTTCAGCAGATTTCGTTTTACGTATATAAATATGAATACAAGAATTTGTTATTATAATGAGTGAAGATTTGATTGTTTGTTTGTTTGTTTGAATTGAATAGGCTCCGAAACTAGTGGACAAAATTTGAAAAATTATTTCACCATTAGAATTCTAAGTTTTCCGTGATGAACATGCGATAGAATATTTAAAAAAATTAGAGATCCGCATGTAAAGTTTAATAATTATACGTGCGCAATACATTCAACTTCTTGTTATGTTATGGCTACGCTGCTTGCTTTTTCTCTACGGCCAGTCCCAAGTCCAGTGTCAAAACCCCAATACTGCTAAAAAAGTAAGGGATCCTTAAGAAAACTGTGAAACATAACGCGTTAGTGTGTAAAATATATCTGAAGTTTTGGTTTAATATCCGTGCGAAGGCAGGGTGGACCTCTAGTTTATTAAACGCTGCGGTGGGAAATGTTGATGTCAGCATTTGATAAAAGAAGAGTTTTTGGCAAGGAGATTACATTGGTTAAAATGGTATGGTTATAATGGTGGCTTTTTGAATCTTCGAATGTTATGTCAACGGTCATACACGAAGGAGTTTTTGATAGATAATCATAACATAACACTGGCTACCGACGACTAAAATGCTAAAATAAGACGTGAGCGGCAATATCCAATGACAGATTGATGCTCTTTTCAAGAAGCGTCATACTGTTTCGTTCAAATCACGGCTCTATGCTTAGGTATATAAAGTTCATTCTTGCAGATTGTTGAGATATTTCTTACTGCTAATTGTATCAGATATTAATGCAGTCTTTACGTGATCATATATTATGCTTTTACAAAACAAAAGATTATTTTGCCGGATGTAAATCATCACATATTTCTACATCCTACGTATCGTCACATAATTATAAGTTCAATTGATGATCAGATATTTTTGCAGCGCTGCCCATAGTCATATATTTATGCTGGTGACTGTACTATACAAAGCAAAAAAGGGAATGAAATAAAATCACACTTAATAAAAAGTTTCCCACTTAGATTATAATAATTAATGACAAAAGAACTTTGTTTCGGACAACATCGACCCGTAATATGTGTTCAATAAAATATTGTTGAACACTTTTACAAATTTTCAGATTTTTCTATAAAATTTATTAGTAAAAGAGCCGACTCTACTTTCCTTTTTTAACTCTATGATATTTTAAACTCTATGCTCAAGTCAGGATGTGGTATTGTAGGGTGAACAGGGTCCCTTCTACTTCCCTACGTAGCACGAAGCCCTATATCCTCGACGGAGGTTTGTATTAGGGCTGATATTGTTTAGAAATATTCATAAAAAATTTAGCTTTTAAGTTTAAGTTAGTCCCTTGTCCAAATCTAAAGTAGTTATTTTTTTTTACTACTGATAGACCTCCGTTGAATCACGATCTGTGGTCTGTGGTTTGATATACATATATATTTATCTGAGTTTTGGACGAAAGAAATAATAAAGCACGAAAAAAAAATTGTTAAGATGAATAAAATAAGGTTAGACGAACATCATCGTTGTGGACTCAAAGGAAAGGCAAAGAACGAACTTTTTGCCTTACCTATCACACATAATTTTAATAAATAATGATGACTAGACAAGAATTTAAGATCGGTACTCTATGCATTGGTTGTGCTTGTAAGGATAGAAGTACATATTTATAATTCAATCAATAAATATAAAATAAACAAATAATTATGTTGAGCTGTGGACATAGAAATTTTTGTGTCCACAGCCGAACCTCCATGAACCCCCGCAAATATCCAAATTTTTGACAATAAAACCAACTCTTACTGAAAAGGGGCAGAACAAATTATTGATAACTGTGGTGGCAGTGATATCAAAAGAGGATATTGCTCAAGGAATTTTATTTATCAAGTAGTTCTTACAACCCCATGACATGCAAAAGGGCAAAAAGCGTGCCTGATAAAGGGCATCCTTTATACCCTCAAGAAAAAAAGGTCAATGCACCCGGAAGATAGTGTGGCGCGTGGCACAGGTGTGCGGTCGATGATATCGATTGCGACAAAAGATCGATATGACGTCACGCAAGATGGCGGCTGCACGCGCAGCTGTCGTATGCTAATGTGGGGTGATTTTGTTAGGGTGATTAATATTTTAGACACGCAAATAAGTTTTTTATGTTGACAATGCGTAACGGAGGGTTGTGTCCAAAAAACGTGTCTTTTTTGGGGCTTTGAAACTTTCTATTCTTTGAACTTTGGACTTTTGTGTTGAATACCTGTTCCTTTTACCCTTTTTAAATTATTGTTATGCAATATTTTTGAAGTTAATAGTCAGAAGTTAACAAAGGTAAAATAGGGCATATAATTTTTTTTTTATTAACATTTATTTTATAGATTAGTATATTGGTACTCTAATAGAGGTCACCATGTCATCGTATATCGCTCGTATAGTTTTCAACATAAGTTATCTTGCCTGCTTTTTCAAACTTAAATATATATTTATAAAATATCGTCAAAAGTATCGCTGTAATCAGGAACTTTTTTAAGTATAATACTGATGTTGCATTTAAGAAAAATTTTAAATATGAGAATAATTTTAAGCTGTGGTTTGAAAGTTATATAGTAAAGAGAAAAAATTCCTTTGGCTCCCTCATTTAGAGAACCCTAAAAAGACCAGTTGTACAGTAAAAGCTCTGTCAGGTGTACTTTACCCCGCACGGCTCCGTAACAGTTAACACGGCAGACTTGGAATAGGGGCTGGCCGTAGGGATGTACTTCTCGCATTATCGATATCGATAAAGTATTCGTCCTTTGAGAAGTTCATACAAGAATTTCAATGTCAACTTTAATCTAGAAGCATATATTTTAATGCAAGAATTCGAGAGACATTTTGTAAGATTAATTATTTAATTCTTAACTCTTCCATTACCTGAAAGAACAAGTCCACCTAATGGCCCATTAACCACGTTGATTGATAGATGTCGTAATAAATAAAATAAAAATATTTTATTTCGAATAACCAGAATCCATATTTTGTTAGTAAAAAATAACATAGAAAATTTGTAAAATTAAGGTTAGTAAGCATAACACAAAACACAACGAAAACATCACACAACACCTATTAGGTACTATATATTAGTAATGTTTATACGGTATTTTGACATACAAACAATCTGTTGTAGAACATCATTACGAACATAAACACCAATTCAAATAAAACGCTAATCCAAAACGCAACATCCCTGGCTAAGCCCTACAAACAATATTATCGACATCGATAAACAGGCACATCCCTAACAGCCCTTTGTCGCGACCAGGTGTCGAGGGGTCATTAATTCGTGTGCATGTGTGCTGTACTATACCGGATTAAACATGTGTGCAACTAACATTTTGGGGGTTGTTGTATACGATAGAAACATTAAAATGGGCATTGATCAAACTAAGTTTTTTTAGTCTTGAAAGACATTTCTGTTGGTTGTCTGGAGGGTTGTAATGATGATGCAGTGGGTGCCTCAGCACCGTGTGCTTTGTCTATAAAATTGCATCAAATTTTACTATGTAGGTACTAGTTGTCTGCGCCGGCTTCTCACGGCCCTGTTTAACAAAAAAATTTTACTCAACCTGGCTTATTTTTATTGTAGTTTTTATAGGAATCCCTAAATTTGTTGAAATATTTTATAGCCTATGTTCTTAAAGGATAATGAAGGATTCTAATGGTGAAAGAATTTTTTAAATCGGTCCAGTACCTGCATAATTTCGGAGCCTTTTCAATTCAAACAATAAAATGTTATCAGTTATTTAGTAGCAATAACAAAAGCTCTGCTTATCTTAGGGCTAGATAATGCTATGATAGTGGTCCAGACTTATTTATTTATGAATAGTTTTAATTTTGCACTAGTAAAATAACTTCTATTCCGTGTTGTATTTAATCAGTTTCTTAACATTGATTACCTATCTTTTGCATAAGCCCTTAGTAATTAAGGGAAAGCCTACGTGGTTTTTGACGAGGGGTTTAACCCTTGCCTTGTTACACTTACAATGTATGAAGCCACAACTAGATTTTGAAAACTGTTTGATAAAATTTGTGCAATAAATATGAGAGTAAATAGTTGAGAATGAACTAAAATTATTCTGCATAGTTTTTTGTTGAATAAGTAATTAAAACAAAGGTAGAGTTTGCCAATATTAAAAAAAATCTTTGTGTTTTTCAAAGTTGCAGGCAGCGGTTTACCTATTTCAGATTTTATGGTGGCTTTGTTTTTGTCAGCTGGCTTATCATTGTCAATCTTGGTAAAAGGGAAGCATAAATAGGTGGACTGGAAACAGGTCAATTTAAATTTAACAATAAAAAAAATTAAGAAGTAGCGCTAGTTAGCATTTTGCCTCTACCTATCTGGAAGCTAGTTAGCTTCCAGAACAAAATACTACCGCTTTATGCTAATGCTTGAATGTAGCTATTTATTAAGCCCCGCTTGGTCACAAGTAGGCAAGTGACAGAGTCGCGGTATAACCAGGGCGAACCTCCACCCCGTTCACAAACACCCCCAAAATCGTCTTCAAAAACATCTCTGATCAACACCATTGCTCATTCGAAACTGTAGCTTCAGGATAGCGGAGAGGTGACCGAGCAATGGTTGATGAGCAAAACGATAGCGCATAGCTTTCTGTTGGCTAAAGTAGACAGGTAGGTAAGAGTGCATTGTATAGTGCCCATGTTTGCCACCCTGAACGTATGCCCGCTTTCACTGCAATCTCAGCTTTAGAGTGTGGGATTACGCTTTAATATATTTCGGGGCGGGGTGGGTTAAGTCTTTCTAGTCGTGAAAGCTACAGGGTGTTCGCAGGAGGCGCGGGGCGGCGGCAGGGTGCGGCGCGCAGGCGTTGTGCAGTCGCGCGCGCGACCTGGTTGCCGGCGGCCGCGCGCCATGGACGACGTACGACTCCGCGACCGGGCCCACGTGCCGCTCACAGTCATTGTAGCCCCGGGGCATGCCTCCCCCTCGCGGCTCTCCCCCGACCTCCTGCCGGACGCAGACGCTGCCTTCCATCCCTTGTCCGTTGTCAATGGCCGCCTCACGCCGCCAGGGCTCGACCCTGCTTCTTACGCGACCCTCACACCTATGCAACCGCTACCACCGATCAGCACGGTCTCTGATAAATTCCACTACCATGCTGGAGGCACGTTCACTGTCATCCAGCAGCAGCAGACATACGCGGCGCTGTCACCAGCTGCGTACAATGAACCGTTGTCGCCTCAGTCCGCGTATAGCAGACGAAGCGTCTCACCATCTTCGTTTGAGAGACGATCGCCGACGCCGCCGCTGCCCAGTCCAGGGTTGGACCTCAACGCGGCGTTGATGGCCAGGGAGGAACAACAGGCAGCCCAGCAGCAGTCATTACAGAGCGACACGGAAGAAATAAACACTAAGGAGCTGGCGCAGAGAATAAGCGGAGAGTTAAAGAGATACTCGATCCCTCAAGCTATCTTCGCGCAAAGGGTGCTCTGCCGGTCACAAGGAACGCTGAGCGACCTTCTGAGAAATCCAAAGCCCTGGTCGAAGCTGAAGTCTGGTCGAGAGACGTTCCGGAGGATGTGGAAATGGCTGCAGGAGCCGGAGTTTCAGAGAATGTCTGCGCTTCGGTTAGCAGGTACGTCGCATGTCGCTTCTAGATGTTTAGAGGTCTATGTTGTAATTCTAAGCTCTTTAAGGTGTGCTTTTGTAATTTATCTGAAATAATATTGTGGGGCCATTTTGAACCTGTTTTGGTAGATTAGATACATAATAAGGTTCATAATGTCTATGGTATTTAATACCCTATAACTTACGAATATAACTAAAGTACAAAAGCATGTCATTAGGATGATTAAGTGATAGATAAATGATTTACTTTAAAGACTAACCTATGTGAAAACAAAACTGTTACTTTAGGTATGTTGTGTTTATGTATGTTTTCTTCTATTAGAAAAGGTTTTACTGCAACAGTTGATAAAACATGGGTAAAATCTGTATACGAGTGGGCAAATTTCTTAGACATCTTGTCCACAAAAGGTCACAAAGAGGTTCTTTCTCGTCTAAATAGCGTCCAGCCTTGTTCTTTTTAGGTTCTCATTCGGCCTGAAATAACTTGGAGTAGGTACACAAACATGCATGACCTGGTTTCTCATATTCAGCTATTTTGTCTGTGGTTTCAACCCCTTCCAGTTTCGTTTACAGATATAAAACTGGATAATTATTTAAAGTTATTTTGAGAACAGGCGACAGCGGTAGCTTGGTTGCATTTCAAAATCATGCAACTGAAACATGTTTAGGCTCCAATGAAAGGCGTCTGTAAATGCTTTCTGATTTCTTTAGTCATAGTCATTGTATAAAAAATGTAGCAGTGTGGTGTAGAGAGTGTTCCCCTAAAGCAAAGTAATAATAGATTTTATTAATAAAGCTCAAAAAACTAAAATAACTATAATAATAGCAATTACCAGTACAGTTCGCTTTCCGTTCGACCATGCTTGCTAAAGCTTTTTACATTATAAAGTCAAAACACTTTCATAAATAATAACTGACATCACAATAGCCAAAACTAAAGTCTTTTATATATATAGATTTTTATGGGGATATGCCATGATTTGAGTTTTGGAGTAGCAAAAGACAATGAATGAGGGATGACCGGTATGTCTGCCTAACTCGCAATGTATCCAGTTATACCGATCTGATCATGGCGCTTGAAACTGCTGAAATATTGGAAAACACAAAACTTAATTCATAAACGACTTATGGCGTCAATAAGTATAAAACTTTATAATTACGAAAACGCCTGAAATGGAGTTGGAAATGAAGGGTCCTAATTTTATACCACTGGACTTATAACTAGACGCAACGCGCCGCTTCGTTCGCTGACAAAAGAAACTCATAAAATTTTCGCTAACACAAACAATAGACAGAAAAGGGCACCCTCCTCTTATAACTGTCCTAAAAAATTATAGTGACGTCCACAACCAGCTGGGGATATCGATTTTTGCATATCGATTTTCAAATTGGTATCGTCTAGAAATTGGTAAGAATTCACCTATTTAAAACTTAACGCTGACGATGTGAACCAACATAATATGTTCGTTCATAAAAGCAGAAATATACATATTATGTATATTTCTGCTTTTATGGTAAAATGATGGTTCATGAAATAACTTACGTTTTTTAATAATTAGTTATGGCCATAAAGATTTTTGTAGTGATTGTTGTTTGATGTATATCCTTACAGACTGGCCCATGTCATTTAGGGACAGGAAAAGCTGGAAGAAAGCGAAGGGGCCTTTTCCCTGTAATAACAGTTCAGCTTGAAAATAATTTACAAATAATAGTGATGATTATGATATTATGGGAAGCATAAAATAGTTTAGGTTAGCATAAGCGAAAAGTTCTATCTAAACCTTCCAGCAATGGGCAATCTGAACCTGATATAAAAGCCTTACAGGTCTTGTAAAACTGAAGCGGGGAAGAGCACAGGTAGAATCGATGTAAATGTAGTTTACAAACACGACGTCAGCTGCGTGCATCGATTGTCGAGAATCGATGCGTCGCGTCACGGAGCGGTCGATGTAGATACGTCACTAGTTCGGGGGAGCGTCTCGTTAGGTGCAATTTATTGGGGTTGGTTACAGAAGGGTGCCAAACGGACCCCAGTTTTGAATATGAGTGATTTTTGTTGCTGCTACTCTGTGTATCCGTATATTGCGTTAATGTGAATTTACTTTATTTTTTGGAACCATATAAAAATTTGTTTTGTTGTGGGTTGAATTATTTATCTGACTTTATCTTTTAAATCAGGAAGGATAATTTCTGAATTTAATACCTTTTACTTCATTAGTTGGTCAATCAAGCAAACTATAACTAATATCGCAATTTTATCTGATGATGCTCGTACATACCCCTTTAGTTTAAGTTCATGCTATGTTTTGATGCGTGTACAATAAAGAATAAGAATAAGAATAAGTTTGTTGTACTCAAAAATCTTACCCTTATCCTTATGAAATGCGGAAATCGATGTGGCGGTGGCGGTGGCGTGTCACTCGGTCAGCGCGTGGAATCGATACGAAGCGTCACAACACTAGCCACGCCTTTCAGGAAACAATGCTTTCGAAATTTATGGAATTTATTGAGTTCTTACTCAAAATTCTCTTTCATGATGACATAATACGAGTACATTAGCACGGACCAAAAAGTTTTAAAATATTTATAAAGAAAAATACTATTTAATAACAGAACCAAACAAATGACTACAGATTGTTTCAAACAATCTACAAGTAGCTCTACTAATCAATGTCAATACCAATCGGAATCGTCCCGAAGACGCTAGCTGCAATGGCTCGTTCTATGGCAATGCTGACGCGGCGTCAGATACTGATCAGCTCTCGGGTCACACGTGGCTTCGACCAGACGCTCAGACGTCCGGATTTTACAAATCCGGAGTACCTTGTTACTCCTCAGGTCTCGACTTCAAGGGGAGCAAATGCGCTTCCAGATACTAGAGATATATTTGTAGATACGGAAAAGTATTTGTACCCAGCGGGGAACGAACCTGCATCCTACAATTCAAAAAAGCACGTGCGTCCATCGACTGTTTCGAATCGATGCGACGACGCGGCGGCGGCGGCGGCAGTCGGTCAGCGAGATCGATGCGGCCGCCGGCGCGTCACGATGCTGAATCGATAGCTAGCGTCACATCACAACACTAGCGGCGTGCTACAGGAATACCTACCGAGTTCGGGATAAATTAAATCCTTATTTTTTGTAAATAAGCACACAACATGATCTAGGTTAAAAGTTGGCAAAACTGTCGGATTCTTGTGTTACATACTTATTATAAAACGAATATAAATTCTAAGATTCTTCTTCTAGTTTAATACTTTTTTTTGTAATTTTTCTAATATACGTAGGTACCTACTTATTTAAAAATGAACCGAACAGCAGAGTTTACCTTGGCAAAAAGTTAACCGATTTTAGCAGATCAAATATGAGAACGAAATTATCTTTTGCCAATAATAACTTATCGTTAAAAACTACCCTATCACAAACATTTATTTTTGTAGGGAAGTTATTGAAAATATGTATGTAATCGTGCGCGATTTTTCTTGGTCTATTTTATTTAAGGGCTCTCCAAGTTTTTATTACTTTTATATATAGCAGTTTGATTAGACATAGATAAGGGCAGACGGGAAAGTGATGGCGGTGTTATAAACAGCTGTAGGTATCGATTGAAAATAATCGATAGAACGGGTTACATACAGCGCGATCGATGTAGATACCTATACTATAGCCACACTCGATGTGGCATGTTTGTTACAAACTATCCATGCTTAACTTTAAATTAGCTCTGTTATCGCGTCTTTTTCCTTCATGAAATATTGCTTATATATGAATCTCGAGTTTTAAGAGAGTTTTAGAGAGCTTTAGTTATTTGTGTCGTAGTTTGTTTACAAGTATTCTACGTCGAGTTAGGCTAAGGTATACGTCACTAGGTTGCGTAAATCCGGCAGCTCTAGTTGATAGGTAATTTCTGTAAGTATCAATGTGATCAGTAAAATGAAATCTTCGTCAATTGTTTTATTTATTTATTTTATTTTATTTGGGAAATAAACAGTTATTATAAACTTAATTAAAAACTATATAAATAACACTAAAACCAGCCATTAAATAAACATGAAATGAAATGAGACGCAGACAGAAGATTGTTATTGTTATTTTTATTTTGATTATTGTTTTATAAGATTTTGCCGTGTGGTGCCGGCATAGAATTTCACCACCCCATTCTCTTCCCGTGGGTGTCGTAAGAGGCGACTAAGGGAAACACACCGGGGGCGGGCAGCAGCGCCCTCTGCAGAACAACTCCACCGAACTGCGATCCCCAACCCGCATGCCCCGCGTGGGGATTATGGGCATTAACCCCCAAATGATAATGCCATCTATGGCGCTCATTAGGGGAGGCCTATGTCCAGCAGTGGATTATTATAGGCGGGTGATGTATGATGATGATGTATGTATAAGATTTTTCTATTATTTTTTTTACATATATACGCATCATTGATGTCTGTTTTCACTCCCTAACCTCGGTGCGCGACGAAGGGACGTGTGGGGCCATGAAAGTGCTAACCACGAAATTTTCATTGGGTTCATTACAAACAGCGACGCTTTGTCTAGCACAGTAGACTAACAAAATTATTCTGCCGTTAATCAATCTTGAATTTGTATCACACCAAGCATGATCTTTAACGAAATAATAATAAGGTACCTTATTACTAGGTTACTCATTTAAGGTACAAATACTAGAATCGTTTAGGGCTCCAAAAAAACCTAGAAAGATATCGTTTCTAAATAATACTAAGATTTGTGTTATTAAAAAGCTTAAGACCTTGCACTCGTATCCCAATAACTAAATCAACTTGTTTTTAAATGGGCAAAAAGCCTTTATTAACGCGAAAATTTACAATCATCTAACTAAACAAAAACTAGTATTTGCAATTGAGATAACTGCAGACTGTTGCGAAAAAACTACTGGTAGCTCAACTGATCCATATGAAATAAACTAATACTAAATCAACTTGATTTCGTGGTTTTTTTATTTTATTATTAGACATTTTTCTATTGATTTAATAATTACCTGAACTGATTTTTTTAAGTATTTGATTTTAAGCATGTTAATTGATTTGATAATTTATTGTATCCACATATCTTGTTTTGTTAGTTTTTGTGTACACTAACCTTAACAAATTCCGTTGTGCTACATTTGCTCCGTTGTGACACCTTCAGCTGTGATTTCCGTTGTGCAACGATGCAAAAAATTTGGTCCTTACCCTTATACGATTTTATATTTATAATTATAGATTCTTATAAAGAAAATTTGGTGTTGAAAAATTCCAATAGGCACCTGCAGCCATAATGTCTAACTTGAAATCCATTACCAGTGAACTTCAAACCAATTACCAGTTGTAGACCCAGTCAGAATGTTGTCGGTATATTGTCTAATCTAAGGTATTCAACTGGTCTTCGGTTTCAGCTATTTACACAGGAAAGTGACAATCGAAGTCCATGCTAGGTTCGAAATGCCAAACTGCAGCCGATTACGATTACTAGTTTCTATTAGTGAATACCTATTATTAGCTCTCTGTTGTCATTTATATCTCTATAGACATTATTGTAGCTGATGGTGTTCTGAAATAAATAAATAAATAAAATAAATCGTTGAGTTAGACAATAGAGCCGCAGGCTGGTAGGTACCATCAAAAACACGACTATTCACAATCCAGTAGGCCAATCACGGGGATTGTTCTCTAGGGTAGAATAGACAATAATGACATTGCATCGCCATACATTGCAAACATTATTGAAGTTAAAGAAATTAATTTCAAATAATTTACGCATTCGACGACAAAGTGACGTAATTTTTCTCTATTCTACCATAGACAAGAAAGACCGTGCTTGCCCTACAGATCTGTCTAGTAGAAAATCCAAATATCCACGTATTGATTAAATAACGAGGTAAGAATGTACCAACACAGTGTTCATTAATAATTCACGTTAATTGGACATCACTAGTTCAATGTAGGGATGTGCAGCGTGTGACACGATGACTGCATTTAATCGATTTACTATCGATGCTATTCTATTAAAGATGAAAGCCCTTCCATCATCTAGAGGCTAGAGGATACTGTGTGGATTGTCCGGAATTATTTATGAAAATGATCGAAGTGGTATTTGATTTCTTTAAAAAGTTATTTTATTTTATTCTTACATAAATGTATAAAAAAAATATATATGCTACTGCGGTGTAGCTGAAATTACCTTCTACAGACTGCAGAATATTTTTGTACATTTTAAATTAAGTTTTTGATCAAATTATTGTTATTTTGGTGACCCAATGGACGATATATAGTATTCAAATAGCTAAATCAGTAAAATTGTATACTTAAATTGGCTGTTTTTTAAAACATACTCAGTAAAGTAAAAATCTGTTCATTTTGTTGCACAAATCAAAGAATATAATAAGTTTAAATCAATTATTTTATTAATTATCAATTCCAACATCACATTTTTAGCACCATTCCTGATCATAAGCCTGTCGAAAACGGAATTCTTACGCAAAAAGTGAATTTGAGTTTCCTGTTACTCTTAGTTCTAAATTCAAAATCTCTAATTACCAACAAACTATACAACAGCAGGCTGTGGACCGCAACCGCGTGACGTCACACCCCCACCTCCTGCCCGTTATCGATCGACCCTGCCCCCCTCTCCCTCCGCCGCCCGCTCCAGTTGTGCCGAGGGGTTTCTTGGGCTTTTTACTTTTCCCCATCACTAGCATAGAGGATTTAAATATTAGTTATAAACATTTGTAGGTGCATAATATTAAGTTTTGCTATTTGTGTATTTGTATAAGGTTTAAGAAAAACATTTTCAGGCTGTAGGTTAAGTATTAAGCTGCATATATTATAATAATATATAAAATATGTATAATATATATTTAAATAATATAATATATCATTCAAAAAATGGGTGTAATCAGGCTGCAATTGATGTGTATTAGTAATGTAAAAGTAAAAGTTATAAGTTAGGGGGAATTTTGCAGGACTCTCATACACGACTACTATTAATCAAACCAAGATTTTCAGTAAATTTTTTAGGCTTACAAAATAAGCAACTAGACAAATAATATTGTGCACATGGATTTATGAAAAGTACGGATAGAATCCTGTCAAATCAAACTTGAATCTTAGCAATGGCGGATTGACATTGAGTGTCAGTGTATAGAGAGTTGCCAACAGAAGAAAAAATTACCCATAATTTTTATAAATATTCTTCCTAATAATTGTTCACTTATTAATATGAATATGTAAAATTATAATGAATCATTTTAGGTACTGCTTTAGCCACGGTAATCGTGATTATTAGACCTACTTTTTATAATTTTCAATTTACGCCAGCGCTTTATGGTGCTAACTGCAGTGAATTTTAATGTCCCACAAGAACGGAACAGAACACTTTACTTTCCCGGGTTTAAATAGTAACTATGCTAATCGAAGAAATTTCAACAAAATCTGTTCAGGCCTCTGAGTGTGTGTGCAGAAGTAACAAAGATAAAAACATCCATAACACAAGCTCTGCTTAGCTTGGGGCTAGATGATGTTGTGTGGATTGTCTGGCATTATTTATTATTTATTTTATTATTATTTATCCAAAGTCTCATTCCATGTCTAATTTTAGTTTGAATAAATTATTCTTTGTGCCTATTAACTGGCTGACAACATTTTCTGCCTACGGCTTCGCATACATTGTTCCTATGGAAATGCCTAACCAATATAATATAAAAAAAAATATAATTATTTAAATGTACATTTGCAGCCATATCTTATTATGATTGTTACTGGGAAGATCAATGAAATGTTATGTGAAAAATATACATTATTCTCATATTCATTGTTTATTGATACATTCTAAATAAAAATTTATGTATTATATAATATAATGCCCGCATGCTTTGACATGAAAAATCTTCATGCACATTGCATGCTACACTTGATTTATTGGGCTTCAAATTATTTTAATTGTGAGATTCTCTGATTATGCGAATTCAATTTAACTTCCAATTTTCGTCACCCGGAAATCTGAAAAAATATTGACTTTTAGCTATGCCCCACGGCTATCGTTAATCTCGTTATAACATCTGCGTAGCATGATCGTCACTTAAAGTATTATCCAAATGGGTTCAGCTATTTTGGAGGTTAGCTCAAATAAAAAACAAACATATTTCGAAATTCGTATTGTATAGATATTACAAACTGAAATTCAATATCCTAATTATATTTCAAATACTTAATACATATTATTTTATAGGTATAACCAGGATGATAAAGAAATGCCTATAAACCTGATTCATAATTTAAAGTCAATAAAATATTAGAATTAAAACATTTTTAATATCCTCCCACACTTACTGGAAAATTTACATGTTTACATGTTGGCAGCACTGGCGAGATTTTGTGCTTATAGTTTGATTTAAATGTTGATAATAATTTTGCGTCAAATCGATAAAATAAGTTGGTGATATAAGAAATTTATCTACGAAATGTGATCCGGTGTTTTTTATTGACAAACCCATTGTGACTTTTGCAACATCTGACCACACAAGACGGCGTTTTCCGTTTATTTTGGTTTGTTTACAATAGAGTTCATCAGTTGGTGTCTATAGCCGTAATGGCGATGGCCAGCATACTATTTGATTGATTGGCATGCTTGCTTGATTGGAGTGCTTCATTTTATTTTGTTCTGATACTCCTTCCGAACTTATTTATAGTTTCATGATTGTGCACTAAACTATGAAGTTATGGGATTTGAAGCATGTCATTAATCTTGGTCTATGTGGGAGGATAGAGGGCAAGAAAACTTTGAGGGATCCGCTGATTGAGGATAAGAAAGAAAATAGACAACTCTACTTATTATACCTAATTAAGACAAATAACTTGCAAATAATAACATTCAAGCAGAAATAACTCAAATATAGAGCAGGAAACTTTATGAAAACTCGCTTTGTGTACTGGCAAAGGAAACCCAAAAAACAAATGATAAAATCTAATAAAGAACGAAAATAACCGACGCGTTCATTAGAATCGATATAATGTGAATCGAATGAATTAAATTCTTAAACAAATGAATACTAGTTCAGGCTTTAGGCAGGCTTTTTATTAGTTATCGCGTAAGCTCGCAGTGGAAACGAAATGTTATCTCTACCACGCAAATACAAGGTAGTAGTTGATTTAAGTACACAAAGTAACGTTATCTATAAGTACTACAGATGGCACGAGTAGAGTACACGAAATAAAGGAAAAAATATAAAAATCTTTTTATTAACACAACATTATTATACATTATTGAATTGTGGCCTGACTACCGCAAAAACTGAAAACTGTGTAGCGAAGCTAGCGCCCTCCTCTTCAAAAAAATATTTATGTTCCATCTTCAAGCGTATAAATAAGAACGAATATAGCACTATATGCCAAACAGTTATTACAAAAACTAATGACTTTGAGTTGATCTACGAGTGACCCATAGAATAGGCATGATGACAGATTTTGAAAAACTGTTCTATTATATTCGGAAATACATATTATTTACAATGAATAACATGTTTCTGCAGAAATTAAACGTTTAGTAGGAAAAAATAACAATTTAGTCTTGTAATTTAAAATTCACACCAAAACGCTTGTCCGTGTCATGGCGTCGGTCGCTTGTGACGTCACGTTTGAGTAAACTAAACGTAAACACTAGGCGTTCATTGAATAATTTTGTTATTTTGTGTTATTAAATATGAATTCGAAAGTGTATAAGTGGTGTGCGGTCCCTCAGTGTAATAATACATCAATAATAACTCCTAATAAGTTATTTGTGTTCTTCCCGCAAAAGAAAACCATACGGGACAAGTGGCTTAAACTTGCAAGGCGGGATTCAACAGCGATATAGCCTAGTACTCACCTTTATTTTTATGAAGATCACTTTGACGTAAGTTTTTATTTTGTTTTGTAGGAATTTTTAAATAGTATGTGGTATAATGATCTTATTTGAGGTCAAAATTTAATAATAATAAATAAACTTTTTTGAGGTTAGGTTTCGTCTCGCATCACTGTGATCTTTATAGGTATTTTATTCAAATTTCAGTTGCCAAATGATACGGAGAATTATAATAGAATATCATTTGATGGGATCGGTGTCACAAGTCCGCATGAAACCAGGGTGTTTGCCCACAAAATTTCAATGTCAACCAGATAGGAGAAAAAGTACATCTAATGCGACAGAACGACCATAAATTCTTAAAAAATAAAGAAAGACATTAATTGAAGAATGTGAGCAAGATTTAAAAGAAAGAACTGTTGATACAAAACAGGTGGAACTTGGAGAGACTTCATCTGGTAGTCTAAGGTAGTCTTAACTCGGTGAAAACAAAGTTAAATCGTAAATAATACAGATAACCAGTGCTGCTAACGAAACAAGATGCTTGTTTACTCAAAGATGACGTCATTCACTCTGATTGGTGTTCAGCCTATCATGGCGGATTGCCGTATTTCGTAGTTTTATTTTATTAAAATAACTATCAATCTCACTCATAATAAAAAAATAAACGCGTGTTTTGTATTCCATGACCCAAGTTTTATTAAAGAAACAAATAATTTTAGTGATTTTAGTAACTCTCATCATGCCTATTATATCTGTGATATAAAAACCTATGATTGACCATTAAGGATTTGTTTACCTATCTACCCATATCTGTCTATCTTATATTCGGTTCAAGTAACATTGTTCGTGAGTATGACAGTATCTATAGGCCTGAAAATATTCCTACATATGGTTATTATTGACTGTAAAACTATCGCGCTGAAGGGATTTCATTTAGATCTTACATGACCCTTTGGCACGTCACAAAATATAAATTACATAATACTGGGAAATAAACTGATCACTTTGATTCTTTGTTTACTATGGTGTATGTCAGAGTAAATATTGACCATCTAGAGCTGATATCAGCGAAGGTAGAGCGAGTTCAACTACAGCATTCAACAACGTGTAACTTTGCAGATGCGCCCCAGCCACCGTCCAAAGGCGACAATGTAAACAACATGGTCCCGTACCAGCCAAGGGAGTACCAGCAGCCTATCTATTGCCCTCTACCCTGGGATGCGCCTTATGAGCCCGCCGGGGATGTGTCTTGCTTGTGAGTCCTCCCATTTTCGGTCCGTATCCTTTCCCTATCCCTGTTTTTGGATTTCGTTTGTTTCTTGGGGGTCAGAACAGAAGTATTACGTTCTAGTACGTCTGAACAAGGCTGACTTAGTACTATATAGTTTGAAGATCTCTTGATAATTCCAAGCGTCGTGTTTTCTTCATGAGAATGAGGATATTTGATTATTATACTTTGATTTCTACATCTTGATAAAGAATAAGTACTGTGTTTGTTGTGATTGGCAAAAGTATGGTTTTACAAGAAAAATAAATATAAATTGTTTATTCTATGTCATGGATGACTTTACTTTAGTTTGTTGTAGCTCTGTTACGGAATTATTTGAAGATTGTGTTGTTATTTTGATCCCCAAATCCCTTTATTCCTTCCTTTATCCGTGGCTGAATAGCAGTGGACTTGGTTTCTTGTAGGTATACAAAATTTATGTAAATAGACTTGTCCCAAAGGTAACATATTATTATATATTATTTATTATTATTATAATTTATATTAAATATAACAAGAGAATACTAATTTTTGTTCAAACAGGATGCTTTGTGACAAGCCTCTTTATTCAGGCCAAGAGGAATGTCGTATGGATATTTTATTTATATATTTTATGTCTATAAAGAAGTAAATGTGTAAATTGTATAGAGAATTGCTCATTAGATGTCGTTTTATTTTGATAGGCAGTATCTTTACCAAAGCTTTATATATATTTAGTTCTCGCTTTTGTCCAAGTGGCAACGATACTGTCTTCAAAAGGTCATTGTCTTAGAGAAATGTTTTAAAGATTATTTTCATAGTTGTAGGTATGTGTATTTTGTTAGCTTCAAGAAGCCAAGGTGAATGTTAGACTGCTATTGCTGCCCCGTCCTTTCCTTTTTGTTTTCCCCCAATGCAAGGGCTGCCATAGTTTTATTTTATATGATTTCATAGGTGCCTGCGTGATTTCAGAACCCTTTATTGTTGTTTACATTGTCGCCAGGTATGCATTTTACATAATAATTTGATGTTTTAGATAAATTGGAACAAGTATTTATTTCCTCTGAATTTAAAACCAGCATAGTATTATTGCTGAGGAGTTCAAAATATTAACAGTAGTCTAAAAACTAAACCTAACATTTTATGAAATGGTATCATTTAGATTATCTTGTTCTAATTTTTCTGATTTAGCCATAAAATGTTTTAGCTGAACAATGTTTTTACCATTTAGAGGAACCCCATGTTGGCCGTCTAAGGACTACCATTATCGATGTTCATAGATGTTTTCATTTAGCTATTTATTTCCTACATGCCGTAAGATTTAAGGAATTTACTGCGTGTTCTTTTTTACTTTTTATATGTTTAGAAGCATGGTTGTTGTTCTAGATGAAAGCATTACTAGACGTTGTTAAACATTGTGATAGAGTTGTTATTTTGCGTTATTCAGTTGTTATATGATTTTGTTTCTTTTGTTACAGCGGCCCAGATTCCACAGAGAGGCAGTAAGTATTTTATTCAATCCAATATCAAACGATTTCACTTCATGTGAACACAAAACTTCCATTTATTTTCCTAAAATTTAATTTCCTTTTATTAGATATAATTTTCTTTTTTCAAGGTAAAAGGTAGCCTTTATTGTTTTTTTTTATGTAGGTATGTCCTATTTACTACAACCGAAAATTTTCTGAGCGATCAATTTGGTAGTATTGACTTGAAGTACAAACATAATCTATTGAAACATAGAAATTTACAGATTCCAAAATATCTATATTCTTGTTACTGATAATGAAGCTTTTTATTAAGAGAAGACATATAACCATAAGCGCTCATTAGGGGAGGCCTATATCCATCAGTGGACGGTTAGGCTGATGATGATGTTGTTGATGATGATGATATAACCATGTTTTGTAACCACCATAACTTGAATCGTTAAACACAGAGAGTAGCTTTTGACACGTTTACAGGTTACAAGCGCAAGGAGGAGTGTACGGAGTCCCTCCCCTGTCCGAAGAAACCGCGTTTGGTTTTCACAGACCTCCAGCGGCGTACTCTACAGGCTATTTTTAAGGTGAGCACCATCACAGTGGCAACAAATAGTGTCTGTGCTGTTTAAAATAGTCTGTGACGCAGATTTTTGGACTGGATAGAACAGAGCATATCTTTTGGTTGGTTGTGTGTTGGACGGGGAAAATAATACCTATGGGGTAGAAAAATTGTGGGTTGAACAGGTAAGCAGTCACATTTAGGACTGTTTTTGTAAAGAACTAACAATAGTGGAAAATACAGAAACAGAGAAAAAGGTGTTTTGGTAAAAACTAAGAAGAGACGCCATTTTGGTCTGTTCTGTTGTGCAGTTTGTCTTGCTATATCCCCACTCCCACGCGCACAAAGCTAAAACACATAGAACTACTGTTTTATTTGTTAAATATAATAAATTCATGAAGTGTTGATGAAGTGATTTGAATAAATTATTGCCCTTAGAATCAGAATCAATCACATTAATATCGACCAGCTAGTGTACGTGATCCCAGCGTGGCGTGATTGTATAAATCATACTATTGACATAGGTCATTGGCGGCATTTTATTTAGGAAAAAAAACTTCGCCGCAGAATAGTGGTCACATCAATGAATCCCTATTGATACAACTTTTCTTCTTCAAAGCGCTCTTCAGGCATTTTTCAACCGTTGCCATCAGGTCGTTCAACCAACTGCCCCTGAGTCTTAAAAACAACTAATACTCAACAAAGCCTCTCCATTTTCCAGGAAACGAAACGACCATCAAAAGAGATGCAAGTCACAATCGCTCGCCAGCTTGGCTTAGAACCAACGACAGTCGGCAACTTCTTCATGAACGCCCGCCGGAGGTCAATGGACAAGTGGAAAGATGACGATGCACCAACAGAGTTAGAACAACAGTTGGAGATACATGACCTAGACCACGTGCCGAGTCTAGACTCCGCAGAGTCAGATGAGGATACTGATGATCTTCTATTGTGACGTTGCATTCATAATCAGCAGTTGATGGTGCTGTGAACGGTGGAGGTGGCTGGGGTGAGAGAATCTACGCTTAATTTTTATGTAAGGGGGGATTAGGTTGGTTTTTGTTTTTGAAGTAAGGTTTACTATGGAGCGAAGAAAAGATATCCCTATATACTATTTTGTTTCATATCATACGCTATTTTGAGATATAATAAATTAACACGAAAAACCAACACTTTTAAACTAGATGAAAAACTAGACGAACTTCATGTAAAAATCTGTTCTGCATTATTGAAACACACTTCGCTGCTTTTGACAAACTCAGCTATTACTGTCTGATGAAATGAAATATCTAAGTATTTATTGGAGGGCGAGATTTCACAAATACGTTACATACGATAGTCTCAAGTTAATTTAATGTCATTATCGAGACAGTAGTTCTAAATATACCTAAACACATTCCAAAAGATGAAAGCCGTTTTGTGAAAACAGCCAAACTAATTAACAACTTCAAACAATTTTAAAATATTTTGTCTCAGTTTCTACTTTTAAATATTGATTCTTTAATATCGTTTTCAAACTAGATCTGTATTTAATGATTTAAAGGTTCGATCCCGCCAGCCACCATCGTGTACATTTGTAATATTAGTACGAACAATCTGTACTTAAGTAAGGACAATGTTGATACCTATGTCATTTTATGTTACCATAACAGAATAATTATCAGTACTTGTTATTTGGGTTGATAGAGCCAAAAGAGAAATTTTGTGTGGGTTGAAAATAGCTAAGTTCATGAAATTCAGAATGTATTTAGTTGTTTTTGTTATGGTAACATAAATAATATTTATTAGTAACTGTAATGATCTCTGTGCAGACGTTGCTAGTCAAGTGAATTTTAGTCATTTTATCGTTTTTAAACAAATACCTGACTTTAGTGATGACGCTGTTTAATTAAACTTACTCTTTATTTACATTAACACTATAAATAATACTTTTTTATTACTGACACAACAAAAATACTATATCAACATTTATACATATATAAATAAAATAATATATATTTTTCTAAAAGATAAACTTCGGATGTTCTTTTGTCGGGTATTTGTTTGATATTTTAGTATGATTTAGTTAAATCTAATATAAGGTGATAGTTTTGCAGTCGCTTAAGATTCAGCATGTTACGATGAAACTGTAAATATGGAAGTTTAGTGTAAAAACTGTTTTCGAGTTAGTCGCTAGATGTTACTTGGTGTAAAATTGCGACAATAGGTAGGTACATAAATGATGGTGTATGTTGATGTAATAGAAAGCGGAATTAGTGAATGACTTTAGGAATGAAAATGACTTTACGATGCTTGTTGCTCACGTTTCTAGTCTCAGAACAAAAGGGCATATATTAAAATAATTAAAACGAGGCTTAGATATAAATATCTTTTTTTGAAAGACGTATTTATGTTTTATAATAGAATTTGTCGTAGTAACTGTAGGTAATATTTCTTTAAATTACATTCTTTACATTCCAATAAGTCATCGTATGTTATCATTTTGCAATGATAAGCGAAAAAAACCGATGAAATCGAAGAAAAGCATGGTGAATGATGATCTTTATTTCTTCAAATTACATTAAAATTAGTGAAAATATTTAAGTTGTTTTAAGTTTCACAAATATGTTTCTAAATATAAGCATTTTGTAAAAATATACCTACTACTTCTCTAGTCAAGAGATCTCTACATTCCGTTATTTTGACTTTGAGCCTTAATATCATGAAATTCAAGAGTGATATTACTTAAATTTAAGTAGGTACCGCTTAAGAAAACTTCTAGTCTGATTTGTGCAAAGTAGCTAATAATTTTAAGTCAAGTAAGAATAGTCTTTCTTGATTAGGCAAGTGTGAATGTCTATGTCTATTAGTTATGTATTCATATAATATATTTGCACCATTTTATGTTTTCTTGCCTATATATTGGTGAACTAGAAAAAATAATACTTTCAGATATGTCCAGGAAAAAAATACGAAAGATTTTTTATATAAATACCTAACTTTTTTTCCGGTCAAAACGTGAGAATGAAATATTTTTGCTTTTATTTATCTTAACCAAAAGTTTATATTGATGAAACTTTAATCAGTTTAAAAGCAAAAGGCATATAACATAGATATTTTATGTATACTTTCATAATAAATTCACTCAATATTTTGTAAGATACAGTATTCAATATAGGAACAATTTTATTTTTCTTTTATAGTCAGTAGTTGTTTTACGTTTTTCATATGTTTATCACCAAAGAATGTGTGCAATTTTCATTTAAATATTTATTTATTTCAATTTTATATAGACTTGAGCAATATAAGAAAGCAGTTTTTAACGAAACGGCGGCGCACAATAAATTTGATTAATAAAATTCGACTGAATTACATTTTTGTTTACAAATTATTTTCAAAAGCCTTTTAGGTACAGTTGAAATTGTATTTTTGTGTATGTAAGTAAAGTAATATAGTGCGCTTTCTGGTGTAAATAGAATGTGATTAATGTAAGATTAAATGTAAATTTTACAAAGATTAATTGGATTTTTATTGATGTTGATTGCACAAGCAGGAGGATTAAGCTAGGCTGGGCAGCGTTCGGATAAAATACGTCGAGTCTTCTCGTCATCCATACCGCAATGTTTAAAAACTAAAGTTTTTAATCAGTGCTTTTACCAGTCATGATCTACGGAGCTGAGACGTGGACACTCACGATAGGGTTGGTCCACCAGTTCAAAGTCGCTCAGCGAGCTATGGAAAGAACTATGCTCGGAGTTTCTCTGAAGGATAGGATTCACAATGAATACATCCGGCAGAGAACTAAAGTCTCTGCCGGATGTGTACATACATCCGGAACTCAGAAACAGATATAGTTATAACCAGAAGTGGGTATAGTAAGAGATGGACAGATAAAGCAAATGACTTAAAAAGAACTTGTCCTATATCGTCAAAACCGAATTAGCAAACTGAAGTGGCAATGGTCCGGCCATATTTCGCGAAGAACCGAAAACCGCTGGGGTAAACATGTTCTTGAGTGGGGACTGGTAAACGTAGTGTAGGGAGCCCTCCTGCCTGGTGCGATGACGATCTGCGAAAGACTGCTGGCAGATGCTGGATGCGACAAGCTGAAGACAGGGCGCTATGGCGCTCATTAGGGGAGGCCTATGTGCAGCTGTGGACTAACATGGGCTGATAATGATGGAGCCGAGCCAATCAAGTAAGAAAATTGTCTGAGCAAACCTACAGAAAGGCATAGCTTTACGTATGTCTCTTAAAAATGTATTTATGTTCTTAAAGACCTTTAAAAAATAAATATCTTCAACCTACACAGTACCAAGTAGCCCCAAAGCAGACTAATTGTATTACGTGTAGGTACTTACTAAATAGCTGATGTACGTACGTACAGTCTGCGTTACATATAAGTACCCCCCTATCTCAATGAATGTGGGACACAATAGTTGTTATTGTTGGGAATTTCAGACTTTAAGTATTATGGGTGGGCGGTTCGATCTTGAGCGGCGTGATAGATTTTTGCATGTGAACATTTGTGACAAGTTATAAGGGAATTAGAAGGAGTCGAAAATATTTTCTAGACAAGGGGGATACTTAATTCTGACGCGTGTTCTTCAACAGATAACATAACCAGGTGGACTAAGTATAGTACCTATAGGCTAATGATGATTATTAGATAAATATTATTACAAACAATTAATAAAGAGTCAACTGTATTTTACAGATGTAATAGTAGATTTATAATTTAATCACACTATCTGATTTTGAAATCGGGAAATGATTTCACAGGCCGACTTTCAGAAGAATCAATATAATTTACAGTACATTTGTAATCTGCTATTCACATTTATATCGATCGACCCATAAAACAGGACATTTTTTAGTGAATGGTATACTTTTATTGTGAAATGAATACTCAAATAGCATAAACAGAATAATCCTTTGAAGATCTAAGAAATACATTTCATTGACGACAATTGGTTTTCGATTACTTTCACTAGGATTCAATTCATGTGTCACTATCGCCATCTATACGTCACACGTGGAACGAAATAACTAGGTACCTATCACTTTATCAAACCAATGGGCACCTAACTTACCCCATGCGAAACATCCCCATTGTGTCTGTGTTGCTTAGTTTATGCAACAGAGGGCATTGTGTAGCAATGGTGGTGCTATCTATGGGGAGAATAGCGATGTAGATAACCATTACCTATCATAATGTTATTCTATTCAACCATCATGGCAAAAGTAGGCTTGGCCGGGGCGGGGCTTAGTCTAGGTTAAGCTTGGCTTAGCTATGGTCTAGCCTAAAAAGTAGTAGGTTCTAGGAACGTTTATTGCTAAAGTTACCTTTCAATATTCGGCCAACGCAGAACGAAACATTTACTAACTTTAATATTATGTAAAAGAGCATGGAAACCAAAAAAAAAGAGGAAACTAATGAGAACTTTAGTGTTTTTTCTAGAACATATTAAAACAAACTAAAAAGTAAGAAATATGGTTTACCTACTGTACGGAGCTTAACGAATTTAATTACCAATAACAACCCCTCTCTATTATTTTTATTTGTATTATGTATAAAAAAGTTAAAATAAAACCAAAACTATTATAAATTCAAAAACAGTCCAAGGAAATTTCGGAAAAGCAAAAATAAACTGAAATTAAGAACACCATTGTCAAGGACAAAGAAAATCCCGAATGGACACTCTATATTTAGAATTGCATCGATGCCTACCGACGGCCTTCAGCGAGGCCTAACTGCGGTACATAGTGCCTCCAATTTATTTAGTAAACGCCTTTGGCAAAAGGCCCTTATAAAGTAACAGCTGCCCCAAGCTATATTCAGGCCTTTTTACAAGACAAAAGGCTTTGAAAATCTTTTAAAGCAGTGAAAAATATACAAAAGGTCACTGGAGCCCTAGGTGGGAGCGTGACAGGAAGATGGGAAAGCGATTGGGAGGAGTAGGATGGGTGTGAAAATCAATTTATTAGGTAGTGACGTCACGGAGTCGACATGCGCAGTGAGAGTTCTCCCGGGATGGGGTTGCTGTACGTCGGGAAAATATTGAAAAAATGTGGAAATTTTTACAGCAATTTTCTTTTCTGGTTTTTGTTTAACTAATTAGTTGGGTGTATTATGTGTCGTTATGTAAAGGAAAGTATATTTTTTTAGTTTAAAATATTATGGCATACCTAAAATAAATATAAATGCTTCTTATGAGATTTGTACCAATCTGAATTATTATTATTATATTCGATTTCTTTCATACTATACAAGATGGCATAGTTTTGTAGTTGATGTGGGTCAATGAAGCTGGATAATAATAAGCATAAGACAGCTGTGAGATAATGATCTTGATCTCTTGAGATTACATCTTGGTGAAGTGGGAAAGGAGTAGGTATCTTTCTAGAAAATAATTCTAGAATGAACCTGAAATAATTTATTCTGATAAAAATATTCTTAAGATCGATTTACAAAAAGCAAACTAAGCATTGCATTAGTAGGATCATACACCAAACGCTAAATAAAAAACAAACAAAGATTACAAAATGATTCGGCTAAATGCATCAAACCAGTGGTAACACTGGCGTCATCTGGGCGGTCTGCCCGAAATAGTCGCGGGGGGAGGTTAGTTGCCGCGCCGCCGGTGGCGTGCACACTCGTGTGATGGCGTCCGTGGCCGCGTGGCTCCCCTTCGCCAGGGCTGCTGCCATCGGGTGGGTGCCCATCGCCACGCACCCGCTGCCGCCGCCGCCCGTGCCCAAGGACCGCCGCCGCGCCGAGGACGAGAAGCTCCTCATCAACGTCTCCGGGCGACGCTTTGAGACATGGCGCAACACCCTAGAAAAATACCCCGACTCCCTCCTCGGGTCTACCGAACGCGAGTTCTTCTATGATGAAGACAGCCGGGAGTACTTCTTCGACCGGGATCCCGATATCTTCAGGCACATCCTCAACTACTACAGAACGGGGAAGCTGCACTACCCCAAGCACGAGTGCCTCACGGGCTACGACGAGGAGCTGGCATTCTTCGGGATCCTGCCGGATGTGATCGGTGATTGTTGTTATGAGGACTATAGGGATAGGAAACGCGAGAACGCAGAAAGGCTCATGGACGATAAACTCAGTGAAGCGGGAGACCAGAGTCTGCCGCAGCTTACAGACTTGAGGCAGAAGATGTGGAGGGCGTTCGAGAACCCCCACACTTCGACAGCCGCGTTAGTGTTTTACTATGTTACTGGATTTTTCATTGCTGTGTCTGTGATGGCCAATGTAGTGGAGACAGTGCCCTGTGGCCACCGACCCGGCAAGGCCGGGACCCTGCCGTGCGGTGAGCGGTACAAGATCGTGTTCTTCTGCCTGGACACCGCCTGTGTGATGATCTTCACGGCCGAGTATCTGCTGAGACTGTTCGCGGCCCCGGACCGGTGCAAGTTCGTGCGTTCCGTGATGAGTATCATCGATGTGGTGGCCATTCTGCCATACTACATCGGCTTGGGCATCACTGATAACGATGATGTATCAGGAGCCTTCGTCACCCTGAGAGTGTTCAGAGTGTTCCGAATCTTCAAGTTCTCTAGGCACTCCCAAGGGCTTAGAATCCTGGGGTACACGCTGAAGTCCTGTGCCAGCGAGCTTGGGTTTCTGGTCTTCTCATTGGCGATGGCTATTATCATCTTCGCTACAGTGATGTTCTACGCTGAGAAGAACGAACAAGACACTAACTTCACTTCCATTCCTGCCGCCTTTTGGTACACCATCGTGACGATGACCACTCTGGGGTGAGTCGTAGTGTAAGAGTCACTGTCCACTAAAGCTTCGCTGCATAGTGCAGCAAAATGCGGGGTGCAGCCTTGATGCAGCAGCAGTCGCCGCTTCTCTCGAGGCGGGGACGTGCATTGAGACTGCATGCTACATTTTGTAGCCTCTATGCAGGTACGCTTCAGTAGACAATGACCTTAGTATAAACCTTTGTAGTTGCACGTTCTGATTTTAAAAATCATGTGAGTTTCGCTGGTTCTGACACCTGTCGCCGCCATTAAGCGCGGGAAAATAACTGTCATGGCCGCCGTAAATGGTTTAAAGGTTGAAACATTGATGAAACGTGCTTTTAATTCTGTGTTTTCATTTGTAAAATGGTTACTGCAGGCTCGTAACAGTTTCGGTCGAATTTGTTGCCGTATTTGGTGACGAATGTTATGGGAATGTGAAATATTGCACGCACTTGGAATGCTAGCACTGGTTTATTGAATTACTTGTATTTTGCCGCATTTGTCGTATTGCGTCTTTGACGTGTTGAGTACTGGAGTAGCGTTTACGATGTACAATAACAGCTGTAGATTCTATTTGAAATGGAAAGTGTTTTATTGGGCTCGAAACGTGGGAATACTGTAACTTTGCCAAGTTTTAACTACCGATTGGTTATGTAGGTTCCTACATGATTATTACGAGTTTCGATATTAATATTTTTATTGACTTGTGCCTATCGAAGTTTTATCTAATTTTCAGTCGATCAATGAAAATGAATGCTTTGTTTAACAATGCCGTTTCTTTACCTAGTAAGTACAATACAAAGCCATTAAGAAGCCCTTAAGAAAATAGTATTCTAGCGATTTGTTTTGATTTATTGTGTACGAAGACTTCTGAGATAACAGACTGACATCTTGCATTAGATTAGGTAAGAGTCGTGGTTCTGGAATAAAGGTTAAAATTATTATTATTATTTTAATTTCTTGGGCGTGAAGGCTGCAACCTAGTGTAAAATAGGTTCGCGTGAAACTAAGTCATTTAATACAAATCACTAATACCTAGTAGGTATGGAGTTCGGAACCTTCTAAACCTATAAAGCAATTACAATAAAAAAAACAAAAATAAGAACTAGTTTTTGGAATTGAAATACTTAGTTGAGCTGGTGCAGACTTGCAGAAAGTCTGGAGGTAGCTCGACTAATCCATCTTAATACCTAACAATTGGAAGAGTCCATAAGACGCTGGCTGCATTGCCTCGCTGTATGGCAATGCTGATGTGCTGTGCCAGATATTCACCAGCTCTCGGGTCACATAATCATGTCGCTTCGAAAAGACGCTCAGATAAATGTATTATAACTTTTTTTATATATATAAGTACCCTCTTATTGTAGACGCTACCAACGTTCAGTAAGAAAAAAGTACTTTTTGAATAAAATACAAATCAGCACATCAATCAAATGCTTTGTACGATGACGAAAGTTACATAACTTACAGTCATCAAAATTCATATTACAGTGAAACTATGTATGTTTCCAATTAGGCTTTAGTTGGAGTGAGATAGATGCATTTTCCTATCATGTAGCTACGGGAGGGAAGGAGATGGTTGCAATCACCTCCCATCTGACTATTGATTGCGTGGGTTTCAACAATGCGTTCCGAAGTAAATACATTCAAAGGTCAAAAATACTTGATTTATGAATTAAATCGAGGTAAATCGAGAGTGAGATCTGTTGACTGTTGTGATTGATTAAATAGGGGAACAGAGATACAAAACACATGTTTTTTTGCTTTGTTTTGCGGCTTTTGTGTCACACTAAAGATAAAATATAATTATTAACTCCTCTATTTCAGATCTTTCGTAATCCATAAACCATAATAATAAAATAACAAAACATAGTACCTACATGATTAAAAATTAAATAATATCTCTGTCTAAACAAAGCGAATTATATTTTTACCTATAATTTTCTTACCCGGTTTCGGAAACAGTTCTAACTTTCTCAGAAAGGGTAAACATTTTATTTTACCGTCAGCTTTCTAATGTTGACCAGCGTTCAACACAGCGCCGATTGTGTACAACTCTCTGACCCATAGCAAAAAAATTACTCATTACAAAAAAAAAAAAATTAAAGCTTTTGAAGCTGAAGGTAGAAAAAGCGGACTCACTAAGGACTCCGTTCAAGTCGTCAGAGTAGCGGCAAAGGAGTGGGCGAGCATAAAGCGGTGAAAATACGCTCCGCTCAGTCTTCCCTCTAATTTCCCTTTTGAGATGGAAAACGACAGACAAAACTCTGTTATAAACGACTTTGATGTATCATCAGTGGCAGTGATATGAAAATGTGCTAGTATTTCTTTTTCAATTCCACTTGTGGACAAAAAATTTAAGAGACGAGAAAATCAATAACACCTTATTTCATATTTTATAATAATTTATGGTGTAAAATTTGACATTATATGTTAGCCTAATTGTAGAAATAATGATATTGAAATCTGATCTTGAAGTAGACAAGATTACAGAGGAAAATTCAGGCAATAATTTACACAAACATTCAGCAAGAATCAACTCTACACCAAAGTGTAAGCGAGAATCAGCTAAGCGATATACTCTTTTTAAAGAAATCTGTAAATAGTATCTAACCCGCATTTCAGTGTTCATAAAAACCATGTCTCGGCAGGAAATTTCAGACCCACATAAACTTCCGAAGAGGTTTCCTTACGCTGTAAATCATCAATAAATAATGTATGGTACCTATACAAAATATGAACACTCTAGATTTTCATAGAAACTGCGTATAAGGTGACACAAAATATGTATTTGTTTGAGTCAATGAGGGTTGATACTGGATTTCGGTAGTGTCACGTTTTATTCACGAGTTCTTCGAATGTATTTCTCCAGAGGTTATGAAAATTCTTGAAAAAAGTATTTTTTCATGTTAAATATTACGTTACGAATTCTAGGTTGTCACCGTTTAGCTAATAGTTATATGTAATATGTACTCTTAAAAAACACATAATATGTACTCTTAAAAAAGCTCTAACGGCTCGATTATGGAGATGAAGTCATCATTGACAATTAAAGTATTAGCATATTCCTTACCCTGCTCAGCCTGATCCATTCACCGTTCCATTTTTTTTATATCTGATAGACCTCCGTTTGACCACGATCTCACCTGATGGAAAGTGAAGATTGTGGCCGAGACGGTGGATCACGCAGGTCTAGAAGACACCTATTCACTCTAGTTTTTAAGAGACCCAGGTCGAAGTTAGTAGGAAAAACAGGCTTATTCCCATAGGTCCATGACTCCATTGTTCATAAAAAACATAGTTTCATACATTGATTCCCAAGAGGTCCACTACTTTAAAAAAATAATAATATTTCGTTTCCCAGCAGGTCCATGGAATGTTTAGTACAGTCAGCCATATACGTGACCGTGAATAGATAAAGATGAACTCTTTCTTAGATCACAAAAAATATTATAGAACGTTCAATAACGTAGAAGCAGGCAACATGTTCCATTCCTAGAATAGATAATATTGTCATGCGCTATTAAAGTGTTGGATGCAATCAATTGCAATGCAAACCATACACAATAAAACCAAAACCCCCACAAAATACCAGATAATGGCGTCAAACCAAAAGCGTGGCGGTAGCAAAATGGAGAGAAAAATCTGTGAGATTCGAAACCATAAAGATCGGTATCATAAAAAAATATGTAGGACCTTGCGACTCGGTAACAATTTCGATTATAATCGAGCAAACGATCCTTACTCGGGGTTTTATGAATAGGCAACTGCCTATATAATTAATTCAACTAAATTAGGAGATTACATTTGTTTGTTGTTGTACAACTTTCGAAGTCCAAGGATACTTTTTTAGTGCAGTACAATTATGTCCTTGCTGGCACGCAGATCTATATCTGTTTAGTATAGATATAAATCTGCGCGCATATTATAAACAGGAAAGATTTGATTGTTTGTGATTTGTTGGCAACGGCCATTAGATATGATCACCTACTTAGATAAATTCATTCAAAGAAATTGAAGGGAAAAGGAAATCAAAGGCACCTATCAATAAATGTTCTAATTCGGTTCTGTTATTTATTACATGGTAATATTCTTATTTAATATTATTTTATATAATATTCGGCTTGTCTGAGTAAATATAACCTAGATAAGCTTTAATTGAAAATAGCTAAGAGATTTACTCTATGATGTTTTTTTTAACATCATTCAACTTTTTTTATTAGTAAACACCCAGGTCCGATCAGATTAAATTAAATAAAGAATATCTTCTGAAGAAAATTGCTCCGTAATTGGAGAGCCCAGAACATATTTTCCAACTGATGGATTTCGTGTCTTATCATACGCATTAGGTACATTTTAGCTTCGGGTTTAAAAATTGATCGCATTTTCCCTGTGCGCCTTTAAGACACAGGTATCCTATTCTCTCTTGCTGTTTTCAGAGTTATCATACAAATCTTTTTTATCGTTATAAAAAAAGAGAAGAGTTTTAAATTTAGAAGGTGGTTACTTTTCACGAAGTTGGTGTTTCGTATTTTTATTTCTTATTACTTCTTTTTATCTTATCTAACTAATGAGTATTTACTTTAGATTATTAACTGTCCTATTGCGGAAGATAAAATTTAAGAGATTTATATTTACATTTATCTATGGCGCTCATTAGGGGAGGCCTATGTCCAGCAGTGGACTATTATAGGCTGGTGATGATGATGATGATATTTACAGAGTTGTATTATGAGTCTTTACATTACGAAATTACTTTATTACACAAATAGTTTTTCTTTTATCCATTTCATAATTAACTACAGACCATTTGCACACGTTCGCTATTCTCTTGTAAGGATTTAATTCTTAGGATTATAAAAAAATCGGAATAACGTTTTATACCATTTCGGAATGACGTTTTATAATGCTTTATTTCCTGTACCCTTAGAAGTTTTCGGCCCGTGAAACTTAAGACGAAGACCGAATTTCCAGTCAACAAATTTAATAACCGATACCTTCTATCTTGCGACACACCCGCTCATGTAAGAAACTTCTTACCAATACTTCATACTTATCATGATGACATTGTCAATCAGGCTTACATACTGTCAAACTTGTGACACACGGCGAGGTGTTGTGCCCTTTCAAAGTTAGCCGGTCGATACCTACCTACCCTACGTTTTCATGAAGCTATAACTTATATAAGTAAATGATAAAGATGGTAAAAGTTTTTTTAAGGTGGCGAAATTGATAATTTTTAATAGAACTTCGACCCATTTTTTTCTTTTTCGGCGAGTAAATTCATTTACGAATAAACTGGTCTGGGGGACCAGAATTATGTGGGACTCGACGCCCTGAGAAGGACGTAATACCCACTAAGACCTCTCCAGTGACCCTCTCGTCATTTTCGACCAAACCCCGGGAACATAATAAACCTTCCGCGGCCCAGAACTTCGACCCAGCGCTTTTCATTGAAATACTATGCATGTAATATAATATCGCTCCCTCACTAACTCCTGCTAAAAAAATACTCTGTGGTCTTACTTAGAAATAGATGAACTTTTGACAGTCAATAGTATTCATATGATATACCATATTATCCACCTATATCTATACTAATATTATAAAGAGGAAAGATTTGATTGTTTGTTTGTATGTTTTTTTTATTGAATAGGGTCCGAAACTAGTCGACCCATTTGAGAAACTCTTTAACCATGAGAATCTTACATTTTATCCCTGATGAATATGGCTATAGAATATTTTCAAAAAGTTAGGGATTCACGTGAAAAATTATGGGCTTATTTCCAGAGGTCCACGACTTCATTGTTTTCAAAAAATCTTAGGTTAGCCAAAGAGGTCCACGATGTTTGTTTTTGTTAAATACCCGTGCGAAGCCGGGGTCTGAACGCTAGTATGTCGCATGAATTCAATGCCTAACCCTAGCGTTAACGATTAACATTTTTATACAATAATTAATTACTTAGTAGTAATTATGCCCACAAGGTTAAAGAAATCGATTCTTATTGCTTTTGTTCACACAATTAGGTTTGTTTTTTACACCTTATATACATATTATTTAACAACAAATATAATGTATCAATATAGCGAGCGCTTTATTCTTGATTAAGAATTAGACCATAATCGATTAAGAATTAGACATATTATGTCTAATTCTTAATCGATTATGGCACAACAATATTATTGTGATAAATGTCATTTGGCCATAATTGAGAATGAGGAAGCAAGCAAATGAGAATAAAAAGTGGCAGGTAAAAGTTCGAGTGGGGAAAAATGCGAATGGAAAGTTTGCTACGCGGAATTGACGATTTCGGGGAAAAGATCTAATCACTCATAAAATCAAGTGAATTTTATAAACTTTATCACAGTGATGATATCTACCGACTGGATCAGAGGATAAATATCAGTTTGGCGGTTATTTTTTGGAAATATCATGATAGAAAAGATCCATACTAAAATGAAAACAGATTGCTTTTACCAAATTGGCAACCGATTGGTTACACTATAGTTTACTGAATGATATTTCTGAGCCGAATTTCGGCTACAGCGACCAGTCTCAATGGACACTAGCTATGTGCGCATTATTATAGTGCACAAGTGTGTGCAAATACACATGCACGATATTCCTAGTGTATTATATTTGTACGATCTGCAGATATTTGTTCAGGGGTTCTGGTTGTTTTCTATGTATAATAAAAAATATCTATCTATTTAATAATATTGTATTATGTATATCAGTCATCTAGTACCCATTGCTTAGCTTGGGGCTAGATGATGCTGTGTGGATTGTCCAGCATTATTTATTTATTTATTAGTATACACAATAATACTTAATTCTATTAACTTACTACTACTATTAACATTAATTCTATGCCTTCTAATAATTATAATACAATACAAAAACTCTTCACACGAAAATAACCTAATAAAAGACAATTCATAAGACATTGAAGTTAAATGAAAAAAAATATTTGACACGACACACAACAATTAACCATTGACATGTTCAATGGGCGGCCTTATCGCGTAGAAGCGATCTCTTCCAGGCATTATAAAATAATGAACAATGTCTAAAAAGTCTACACAACATAATACTATACTACTAGTCCTTCATGGATGAAATAATTATTTGGTATTTTTGGTTTTTTACTACCATGTTAGCTTTTACATTTTATAGATTTTTTTCTAATTCTCTTTCCTATTGTATATACATTTTTCTATTCACACTCGTTTTATAAATTCTCTTTGTAGGTTTTCTGTAAGAAAACTCTTTTATATTTGTGCTCGCCTTTGGTCCATTATTTTTTTACTTTATGTATGACTAGCTGGGTGCCCGCGGTTTCACCCGCGTAATTCCCGATCCCGTGGGATTTCCGGGATATAAAATTGGTTTGTTATTCCAGGTCATAAACTGTCTGTGTAAAAAGTTTTATCAAAATCCGTTTAGTAGTTTTAGTGTGAAACAGAAATGAAATGAAACGAATGAAAATAGAACGGCATGTTTACGGACGTAGATATAAGTAAATGCGATCCATTTCTTGTCAAATACTTAAAATTAAATAGTAAACTGTAACTGCTGTAACTGTAAAACATCCATCCAAACTTACAAAATTTCGCGTTTATAATATTAGTACCAAAGTAAGCCTACAAAATCTAAAACTAGGATATTACTGGTGTGTCCAATAAGATATTTAAAATGACATTAATTTGCTATCGAGCTCATTTGACCCTACACCTTTTATTGACTCGCAACTTCTACACTAGCTTATATTAAAGATTGCTCTTAAATCACATCACAACATCAGCCTATAATTATCCACTGCTGGACATAGGCCTCCCCTAATGAGCGTCATATATGGCATTATTCATCATTTAGGGGTTGCCCATCCCCACTCTGGGCATGCGGGTTTGGGATCGCAGTTCGGTGGAGTTGTTCTGTAGAGGGCGCTGCTGCCCGCCGCCCCCCGGTGTGTCTCCCTTTGTCGCCTCTTACTACTACCACGGGAAGAGTTGGGTGAAATTCTATGCCGGCACCACACGGCAACCTGTTTATATTTAGTTCAAATCCAAGGCTAGAAGATATTTCAAGATCACACGCTTCTTAATTCATCGCACAAGTTGTTTACTTTCATTGATCGCTTGAACGATGATCTGACCAAGGGCCGGTGATGCTGGCTAGAGAAGAGGTGCTAATGCGGAAAAATAATTAGATATAGAATGTTTTTATTAAATTGTAGTCCACATTCGTGGTAATATACGAGTAGGTGTGGACATTCGTAGTAATATAGGTGTGGGTGTGAACTGACTAATGTGACTAAATATTATTTGTTTTTTTCACAACTTGCCACATTGTAAGCAGCGCTTGTGATTCATATCACTAGCGCTGCTTACATTGTGACAAGTACAGTTATCTAGTACCTACCCTACTATATACTACATAAGATGACTTTGTCCAGCATTATTTTTTTATTTTATTTACTTGCTTAACTTAGCTTGGCTTTTTAAGTTGGCAAGAAAAATTAGGATTTTTTTTTTTATTATTTTTGGAAACACAAAGTACAATATAAAAAGCTCTGAGCAGCTCTGCCTTCTGCTTTAGTTATAAAAACTTTATTACAGAAGGCAGAAGAAGAAAGAATATTAAATATATGCAAATGGCTAGGAAAAATAGTGTTTTATAAAGTGGGAGCGTAAGTTAGTCTTTGTGCGTGGCAGCACTTTCACAATAGGCACCACCATAATTGCTCTCCGAACGGTGAACACGGCGAGTTGTGAACTTCTGAAAAAAATAGCCCTAATAAATATCTGATTGATAGCTTTTTGTGTAGCGTTGAACTTTTAACCTCTTTGAGAATACATTATTGTTTCGCCATATACAAGACATTTTTTTTATTACAAGAATCGTATAATAAAAAAAGAATTGTTAAATAATTTGTCTAAATGTCTTGTAATAAATTTTTTTTTCGCTAACGAGTTTCGTCATCCTTAAATCGGAAAAAAGTAGATGAAAGATTTTTATCAACTTCGATATTAAATAAAAAAAACACAGATCTGCTTATATTAACATCTACAACTACAACTACATATATATATATGAATGTACTAGTGGTTTATTTTTCACTTCTTCCACTAGTGGACAAAAAATTGAAAAGAAGAGAAATCAATAACAACTTATTTCTTTTTTGTTATAATAATTAACTGTATGAGGTTTGACTTGTCTAAGTGCTTATTTTGTAAGCCTAAAGAAATAAAGTTATTGAATCTGAATCTGAATCTACAATTTCATTCCTCCTCCTTATCAGTTTCATTCTTTCTCTATCTATATCTACCTCTATACTAATATTATAAAGAGGAAAGATTTGATTGTTTGTTTGTTTGAATTGACTCCGAAACTACTGGATCGTTTTCAAAAATTCTTTCACCATTAGAATCCTAAATTTTCCGTGCTGAACATGGTCTATAAAATATTTGCAAAAAAATAAGGTTCCGCATGAAAAATTGTTTTTTATTAAATAAGTGAAGCCGGGGCGGACCGCTAGTTATATAAATTAAATAGGCCAACCCCGGTATTGATTCATAAGAATCATTAGAATAGGTCTAAAATAAACAGAGAAATCAGTGGGAAGAGAAAAGAAAAAACGTCTATAACATACCTAGTTCATGTAGTTCACGTCAATACTTCTAAATAATGTTTCCATAAAATCGCCGTTTCCATAAAGCAGTCTCCAGAATGCTGGCAGCATTACCACGTGCGATGGCGATTAATTGTTCTATTTTAAATCGACTACTTCTAAAGATTCTTCTACCGTTGTCACTGATGATGGCTGCCCATAAATCTTGTCACACCCAACTTGAGTCAGGCGTCCAATGATCGTTCGATTACGAAATGCCACTGGAAATACCGAGTCCGGGAATCGAACCTTGGTACAGTGACGTCGGCAGGGACATTGACCTACATGACTGCTTGTTACATTGGTTACATTGACGAGGTTCAGTCAGATTCATTTTTAGCAATATAGTTACATATTTTGACGACCTCTGTGGCGCAGTGGGCAAAGGTCCGCCTGCGACGCAGGAGGTTGCGGGTTCGATTCCCGCATCGGGACAAATATTTGTACGATCTGCAGATATTTGTTCAGGGTGTTCCGGTCGTTTTCTATGTATAATAAAAATAATATCTTTGAATTAATATTGTATTACGTATGTATATCAGTCATCTAGTACCCATAACACAAGCTCTGCTTAGCTTTGGGCTAGATGATGCTGTGTGGATTGTCCGACATTATTTATTTATTTATAATGAACATGGTTACATCTTTATAAGCAACATGTCTACTAGTAGTACAATCCTTACTAATATTTATTATAAATGCGGAAGTAACTGTCTGTCCGTCTTTCACGCTTCAACTACTGAGCTGATTTTGAGGAAACTTGGCACAGACGTTGTCTAGACCGGGAGAAAAGACATAGGATTTTTATGCCGGTTTCATGTTCCCGCGGTAGAAATAATAATGCCGGACAATCCACACAGCATCATCTAGCCCCAAGCTAAGCAGAGCGTGTGTTAGGTACTATAATGACTGATATACATCATACAATATTATTACATTATAGACATTTTTTTAATACATAGAAAATGACAAGAACACCCTGAAAAAATATCTGCAGATCGTAAAAATATTTGCCCCGAGGCGGGAATCGCACCCGCAACCTCCGTCGCAGGCGGACCTTCGCCCACCGCGCCACTGAGGTCGTCGAGTCTAATAGATATAATGGTTCAGAGGAATCGCTCTATGTATTAATCTGTGCGAAGCCGGGTGGCGCTACTCACGCTTGACCAAAAATATTGAATGTCCAAATATTTTACACAAAAAGGAGCTTATGTTTCAAAAGAAACTGCACCCTGTATCTCCTCTGATTGTGGGTGCCCCCGTACTGTCTCAGTTTAAAAAACATTCTGTATACTATCTCTAACTTAGATAAGCAATTTAAATGGTATTATTTTACAATTTGTGTGTGTTATATTAAAAATAGATAGATAGAAAATTCTTTAGTGCACACTTACCAAAACAATAAAAATTACAAGAAATGTAACAATTGGCGGTCATATCGCTCAAGAGCGATCTCTACGACTGAGAGAGAATAGTACTATAGTAGAAAATAGTAAAAATAGTTCAATTGATCTACGCCCCTATAGTAAAAATATTGATTCGTGGAATAATAAAACTGCCTAAGAATCCATTTTTTCAATTGTTTAGCCAAAGCGTTATATTCAACCGTTTTTTTAACCATTTTAAGTCAAAATAACGTGGAGGGTTCACCGCCGGTACACGCAAGAGCAATAAATGTCCGTCAGAACTGGCGGCCAGATTTTAGGGTTCCGCTAATGGTTTGGGAAATGGTTTATGGCTTGTAGGGTTCTTTTGTTTCGTCGATGTCGATTTGTGATTGTGAATACTCATTGACCCATAAAGAAAAGTGTAAAAACCTGTTTGAAACGAGAGGCTTTGAATTTTTTTATGATTGAGGTTTCTAAATACTCTCTGTAAAACCTTACTAACAAAGAAAACTACAATCAAATAACTAAAGATTAAAACTAGTATTTACAGTTGAAACAATTGAGATAACTGCAGACTGTTGCAAACAAACTACTGGTAGCTCAAAAATCGAACTCACAACTATCTCATTAGGGGAGGCCCATGTCCAGCAGTGGATTATTATAGGCTGGTGATGATGATGATGATGATGAACTATCACTTAATAATGCTTAGCTAATACAGACTAATCGGGCTCGTGTTCCCGTACCGTAATTATTCCATCTAGCTAACACTATAACACACAACAACAACAACATCAGCCTATATTAGTCCACTGCTGGACATAGGCCTCCCCTAATGCGCGCCATAGGTGGCGATTTCATCTGGGGGTTATTGCCCATAATCCCCACGCTGGGCATGCGGGTTGGGGATCGCAGTTCGGTGGAGTTGTTCTGCAGAGGGCGCTGCTGCCCACCCCCCGGTGTGTTTCCCGTAGTCGCCTCTTACGACATCCACGGGAAGAGTGGGAGTGGTGAAATTCTATGCCGGCACCACACGGCCCTAACTATATACGGCTATAACACACAGATTGTTCTAAGTAACCAAAGAAGGCTGTCCATCTGTTACCATCTTTTCTTTATTACTAGCGCCTGCCCGCGACTTTACTTACCTGATACCAGAATTCACCATAATTATGCAAATCATGCTGGGTTCACAATAAGTAGGTTTTACCAGTTGTAGACCCAATCAGAATGTTGTCGGTAGTGTCCAAGGTATTCAACTGGTCTTCGGTTTCAGCTATTAACACAAAACGAAAGTATCAATCGAAGTCCAGGCTACGTTTGAAATGCCAAACTGAAGCCGATTACGATTACCAGTTGAGTTGTCAATAGAGCCACTGGTCACAAGATTTGTGAACCTCTCAATAAAAAACTCTTTAACCACTAAGCCAGAAGATTCAATGCCCAGACAAGTAATTACTCAGACACGTAATTACTCCATCCTACTAAGTAACAGATATGTTTACTAAGTAACGGCTGAAGCTGAGCGCCCAGCGAGGCTGCCCGCTTATGATGCTGATTTAGTTATGTGCTGAGATAGCTAACACATTTAGGGATCGTTTAAATGAGATAGTGGATGGGGATAGTCAGTTTGTAAACAGTTACTACACTACACACCTTTACTACATAACAAAAGTCATATTTACTTCTAAAGTTTGGTCCAAGAGTCCTGTAAGGTCTAAAGGAAATAAAAGCACTTTGATTTTGATTTTGAAAGACACTACCAAGGCACAAGTATGTGCGTTTACCGCTAAAAACAGATTTACTGTTAGTCCACGGTTTCAGAAGACACCTAACACTTCACCTTACTCATATCTAAGAACATCGTGATTCTGTTTAGCTAGAATCTAAAAATGTATTACTAAGCTTGGTTAATGATAATAATGGGCATGCCCAGAAACATACATCACATTTATTATTATTAACAGGCCATTAAGGCTGTACGGGACCGCTTTATATGATATAAATGATAGAAGAGATTGATAAAGAACTCATGATACTGATACTGATAATATACATTGATTGATAATAGAGCACGCGCCTACCCTGATGAGGTGAAAACGTGAACTGATGCAAAAAAATAAGTGGAAGGCTCGTGTAACATTTGGCCATAATTACATCGATGATTTGACAATTACCTAGCTTATACCAAAATGCACGGTTGCGCTGCACCATACAAAAGCACTGGACTAATGTGAACGGTGCATAGTGTGAAGAGGTGGAGGCGAGACTTGGTTACAAACATGTTCAAGCATCATAACTAAGTCATGCAAAGATGGATTTGTAGATTTTGATATTTAGTGGCTTTACATTGCCTTCAGTCCGTTTGCGAGTACACTGTAGTTTACAAAATAACGGTTTGATGATAGTTTATGTATAATAATAAATATCTATCTATGTAATATATTGTATTATATACCAGTCATCTAGCACCCATAACACAAGCTCTGCTTGGCTTGGGGCTACATGAAGCTGTGGATTGTCGAGCGTTATCTATTTTTTTATTCATTGGATAAAACAGAGAAAAACATCTGCACTTCACTTCGCAATATGCAAGTTAATTTGGTGCGTCATGGGCCAATAAAATAAAAAAAAACCATAGGAACTTCTATGGTTTTTTTTTAACAACCATATTTCTAAACAAAAAGTTCATTAATAAACGAAAATTGATCCATCCATCCCAAATGATACGAAAGCAACCGATCAAACAGATAGAATGGCCTCAATAATGCGCAAGTACGTCAAAAATAGGTTTGTTTATTCTAATCCGATGCTTATATCATTATTGCCCTTGATTCTTTGACGGAACCCACGTGTTCGTGCGGAAATAGGCGATAGCTCGAACAATCGGCGGTAAAATGTAAAAAAATAGGCGATAGCTCGAACAATCGGTGGTAAAAGTAAAAAAAATAGGTAGCTCGGACAATTGGCGGTAAAAACATCTATTAAGCGATGTTTGGGCACATTCTTTAGAAAAAGTATGTTTAGACAAAGACAGTACCCAATTGTTCCTACCATGACCATAGTAGGAATAATCGGGATTTTTTTCCCGCTTGTTCCTAGTAGGAACGCAGGGGGTAGGGACAATTGGGAATAGGCTAACTGATAATATCTAATTATTATCCCTGTATCGAAGTGTATCGAAAGTCTGTAGCGAAGAGCTTCGAGCAACATCGCATTCCCATGTGGTTACACTTTAAGTCCCCGATTGGCAAACTGATACTTGTGACGTCATTGGCGTACATTCCACCGTGGTTTATGGTAGACAGAGGATATCCCAAAGGGCTTATACTCCGTTCACGCGTATTATTATTTTATTTGATTTAATGAAAATATGCAATCTTATATCGACACGTAATCTGTCATCTCCATATCTCGATACTTATCTTTATCTATACTAATATTATAATAAGTAAAGATTTTATTGTTTGTTTGTTTGAACTGAATAGGCTCCGAAACTACTGGACCGAATTGGAAAATACTTCTCTATTAGAATCTCAAATTTTCCCTGATGAACATAGGCTATGGAATATTTTCAAAAAAGTTAGGGATCCGCATGAAAAATTAAATTTTTGTTAAATACCCGTGCGAAGCCAGGGCGGACCGCTAGCAATATTATAAAAAGGAAAGATTTCATTATTTGGATTGAATCAGTTCCGAAACTTATTTAGACCATTGAAATCGTACATTACCCCTGATGAACCAAGGCTTATAGAATATTTTTGAAAAAGTTAGGTATGCGTATGAAAACTTCAATAATGTAACCCAACCAAATGTGTGAAATGAAATAATATTATAATTTACCTGCAACATTATGGCGCCCTTTGATTCTAGTGGGTATCTACAAGTTGTCGTAAAATAAAAAAATATTATCGTAATATTAGAATGTGTAATATCGAGTTCGTGTCTACCGTCTCGTAGTTATAAGAAGTGATACGGTGAGCGTATTAAGCCACCAAGAATATCATTATATATTTGGACTAAGATACCCTATGCCGTGTGGTGCCGGCATAGAATTTCACCACCCCAACTCTTCCTGTGGGTGTCGTAAGAGGCGACTAAGGGAAACACAGCGGGGGGTGGGCAGCAGCGCCTTCTGCAGAACAACTACACCGAACTGCGATCCCAACCCGCATGCCCAGCGTGGGGATTATGGGCAATAACCCCCAAATAATGATGCCATCTATGGCGCTCATTAGGGGAGGCCTATGTCCAGCAGTGGACTATTATAGGCTGGTGATGATGATGATTTTACAACCATAGGGTATCTTGGGGTTACCCTTAGACCAGGTTTTTTTTGTGCATAAATTTTAAATCTTATGGATCTCGTGTCTACAAATTAAGAATTTATTAAATGCTTTAATAAATATAAATGCTGTGATATTGATGACTGTAATAACATCTTGAAAAGAAGAATCTCTATTTGATTTCTTTGTAAACAACTAAATAGATATTAGTTTTAACTGACTTGGAGGGTAGCCAGTACGGTGGCCATGCTTTTGGTTTTTTTTCTATTATCGCATGAAAAAAATTGTCCTGAGCATGATTTTATAATTTAACTATTCAGATTTTTTCTTAAGCACCATATTTCTTTTTAGAATAGTTCCTATCTATAAGTAAATATAAGATTGAACTTCAGTTCTTTAGTGTGTTACTACAGGAAGATTGCGTGAATTTATAAAAGGTATACTTATTTCACCTTTGCATTCAGTTATGTTATCAAAACGATTTTATCATGATGTAAATTATTCAGCAAATATAAAGCGCATTGAAGCATATACATAATTACAAGTAATATTATTTTCGGTCACTGTAGTAGTATAGTAACGATTTTCGGTAGTAGTGACTCAGCTGCAGTGCATGACATGAGACATTAATATGCAAAATAGTAAATAGGTAAGTACTAAAGAAGTAGTTCAAGAATCGATTCACAACCCATTTCGCCATAACAGCATCATAAATCACTTATTTCATCAGAATTAATCTCTTCAGGACGCGAGTATCGTTAACGATGTTTGTAAATGATGTGAATTTATTACTGTATGCCTCCTGATTATGTTTTGGCACCAAATCTATTTGCGAAACTATGCGGCGCGATTTCTCAACTTTCGATTACAATTTTGCAAGCTTTTAAACGTCTGCTGCAAATTTGAAAGTCTATTTATATGTAACGCAGCTTTGGTCTATTTTATTTGTTATGTGGGTCGATGTTTGACGGCAAATTCTTTACTCTCAGTTAAGTTCATCATCTTCAACTATAATTCCTTTTACTTTTTTTTTATAATTTGTTATTAAAGATTAAACCTACCTCGTAAGTTCGCATGTCTCATATTGGGTAAAAATTTATATTTTTCTTCTTCTCAACTCTTACGATGATGAAAAGAACACAGTACTAAATTCAGACGATCGAAGTCGATACTTTCTGAACGAAATTAACTTTTTAATTAAAGGAAGTTCGATCATTATCGATAACAATTTAATAACACCTCCTCTCGTCGTAATTAACGTCAGACGTTAATGAAATATGATCACATCTCTAGAAGCCTGTAATTAATGTACCTACTGGCATAGTCCGCTTTTTTGTCAATGGACATAAAAAAATAATAACTACTATTCTCCATAGTTAAGTTACCATTACGTTGCATGTGTTTTTTATATATTACCTAAATATGGTTATGAAAATGTTTTTATATCTGAGAAGTAATAAAATTAATATTAAGTTTTGCTACTAGAGTAGTAGTAGTATACTGAAGAAAAATACTAACCCTTATTTTATTAGCATTATTATACAAACAAGAAGACAGGGCGCTATGGCGCTCATTAGGGTAGGCCCATATCAAGTAGTGGACTAACATCGCCTGATGATGACAAACATGAATTCTACCAAATTTGGTTATATGGTGACCTAGTTTTGCTATTTTCAAGTCCGTAACTAGAGAAAGCGCTAAAACGTATAGTGCGAACGATAACTACTGAACTGAGTCCTTTTCCAGTACATTGATGCTCCGAGACTCTCTGTAGCAGACTATGAACTGACCCCGTGTCAGCACTTAAACATCTCATTCATCAATCTGCATTTGATTAACTAATCGATCAATCAAGATTTTGAAAAAGCGTGTAAAAGTAAAAAAGTAAAGTATTGTTTTATTTATTGATGTAATAACTAGTGTAACAGACAATATGAGTCCATAAGCTTCTGCACTTGTTTAGAAACTGAGTTTCACAAACTACCAAGAGTTTCAATAATGGAGTTTTAAGCATCGCAATGTATCGGATAGAGGATATTGTTCTTAGTTTATGCTATACTGTGAATTGATGCCGCCATTATAACGGCTCTAGTTCTGAAATGCGTGTGGTACTAGATAATGGTCTCCGAAAGAGCTTACAGAAATAATTCAATTCAATAGTAAAAACCTAAGCTTTTTAGTCCGATTCGCCACTATTTTCTGTAGTGCTGTTTACGCTTTGAATTGATTTGTCTGGTGCTTACATACATATCGAAATAAATTTTATTACATCAGAAATTGCTTGATCATCTGAAAATTAGCTTTAAATACGCCATACGGCTTGTACATATGTCACGCGTTTTTAGTTTAGCAAAGAATCTCTTACACTTACATTTAAGACTTCGTCTGTAGATGTAAACTTGATCACTTGACGGTTATGGCGTCTACACCATCAAAGCATTCGGAAAGGATTCTAGTCAACATTACACGTCATGATTGATGTCAAATTTCAGATATCTTAATTTGACAACAATCCTACGCAAAACGTCAGAATTAATTTATAGATCTATAGACATTACTGAATATTTAACGGGTGTTTATCGCGTACCTTTTGTTTTATTTTCCTCAACGTTTCTATGATGAGATCTATAGATACAATTGGGTTTCTTAAAATCTGCCGTTATGATTGTTGGGCGGTTATAAGCCATGGCCACCCTATCGAGCTAATGGCAGACCTGAGTCACGACACTCGTAAAAAACGTAAACAGACGCCAGCACGCGGCGTGCTTGCTGCTTGGCAACCGGCGCAGAGCACATGGGATAGATGATAACAGTGGACCGAGAAATGATTTTGAATAAAGTTGAGAAATCTATAATAAAAGGTATCAAAAAACTTTCCGGAGCAAAAGTAAAATAAAGCCGGAAAATTTTCGGGCCAAAAGTACAAAAAGACCGGAGATATTTAGTCTTTCTTAATTTTAGAACAGTGTTGACGTGATACAGTTAGGAAACAAGTGTAGTCCGAAATTTTCCCGCCAGATCCTTAAATATAGTATGCCAAAATGCACTGACGATGACGGTCCAAAGGAACCAAACGATAAAATGTGTTATCCTCTACGACAATGAAATTTCTATAGGTGTACTTAAAAGCGAGCGCAACTTGAATATATTGACTTCATTTTGAAAATTGTTCTTAAAAATGTCGTGACATGTGATTGGAAATTGATCAATCTTCACAACTTATAGTTAACGTCCGCCTCGACTACGCACGGGTATTTAAAAAATAAAAAAAAATATGCGGACCGAATATATTTATATACATTATTTCGGCACAGTTTCATGCACCATGACTTTAATAATACTATAACCATAATTCTCGCAGTTTCAAAAGTTTGAAGGGCTTCTTGTATGGCTTTTTATTTTACTTTAAAAAGATTTAAGTGAACGAATAAAAAATCAAATAGCTTCGTAGTTTTACTTATGTAATTTGAATTTAGTGACGTATCCAAGAGTCCTTAATGTCCGACAATTACTTTTTACAATTACTTAACAATTACATATTAATATAGTGTTAATTGTAATTATTAATATAAATAAATAATACTATTAATTCATTATAACAATTATTGTCTAATTGCAAATCCAAATGCTTTACACAGACAGCGCTGTGTAATCAGACAAATCCGTACCGAATGATTAATACGAATGATTAATATGGCGGATATACTACCGCCATATTAATCATTCGTCAGTCAAATAAACGCGCTCGCTCCTGGAATTCTAAGGCAAAGATGAATGTATTTCTGCAATAGCTACTATGAAAGGAATGCCCTATATCATAGAATCGAAGCCTTATTAAGACTCCGGTGACGGATGAATTTCCCATACTAACGTAATACCAAATTGATTTGTTATTTGAGCATATTTTCATAATTGCTATTATTTGTATTAGATCAGTATTTATCTAGGTTCTTATCACAAGCTGTTCTGAAAATACTAACCTATCTATGCAAATAAAAAGAAAACGTGTTTTCTTTGAAAAAATCCGATTTGCTTTAATTTCATTTCAATAAAGTATTTTGAAAAAAAATTGTAGTAGGAACCTATCTAGGTTCCTATAAATACAATTTTATAGGATAAAACTTTTAAAACTATCATGGTTATAAACACTAAAGTCATTTATAACGGGATATTTACCATGGAAAACTCAAAACTCTAATCATGGTAAATATCCCGTTATAAATGACTTTAATTTTATAGGAACCTAGATAGCAGATAATGGTGAAAATATGCTCAAATTATAAATCATTATGGTACCTATTACGTTTGTATATATTTGGGAAATTATTCCGTGTCGCCGGTCATTGGTAATTCGCCATTTGATAAACAAAAAACAACAAACAAAATCCATAGACACCATTGAGTTAAAAAACGTAAACAGTCGCAGAAGCGTGCCACTTGGCAAGCACATTGTCACAAACACCTTAAAGAAATGCTAATCTATTTATATTATACTAGCGGCCCGCCCCGGCTTCGCACGGGTATTAAACAAAAATTTCAGAAATTATACACACTAAAACGATGGGTTTCACAGTTTTCATACGGATCTTTACTTTTTTAACAGCATTGGGATTTTTGACATTGACTCGACACTCCATAACTGACACTGGCCGTAGAGAAAAAGCAAGCACCGTGCGCTATTAAACCTCTTTTTCTATTCTGACGTGCCATAATAGAAAAAGAGGTTGAATATTCACAGCAGGGTTCAATTATTGAATTTTTCATACGGATCCCTAACTTTTTTGAAAATATTATATAGCCTATGTTCATCACGGAAAATTTAGGATTCTAATGGTGAAAGAATTTTTCAAATTGGTCCAGTAGTTTCCGAGCCTATTCAATTCAAACAAACAAACAAACATACAAACAAACAAACAATCAAATCTTTCCTCTTTATAATATTAGTATAGATTTGAGAGGAGTGAGGAGGCATGAGTATGACAAATATGAGCACATGTTGCCAGACAATGCAAATAAATAGAAGACGTTGTATCGAAAGTCTATAATAGTCCACTGCTGGACCTCTAGGCCTCACTTAATGAGCGACATAGATGGCATTATTTATTTATCATTTGGGGGTTCCTCCCTTAGACGCCTCTTACGACACCCACGGGAAGAATTGGGGTGATGAAACTATAATATGTATAACAAATAGGGCGTTATTGATTTTAGATAAAAAAATTGTACATGGATAAAGTAAAAAAAAGAACCCTAGTACATCTACATATACCTATATCACGTACGTGTCTTATACATGGCTGTCGATTGTATGTTTTGCCTATCTAAATCTAGTTTAATGTGATTTATATAATGTTAATATTTATTTATGTAGGTATACCTTAAGCTAAGCCTCTTATTGACAGGGTGGAATGGTGATATCTGACCAAGCCATAACATCATTTATGTAATCAGCTGTATATCCCACGGAAAACCAAAGTTAGCGACATAGGTCAAGGACTTGAGGATAACGGCCACTGGATAGGAAACGCAGCGTACCTGCACAACACAGCAGAAAAGATTTGTTGCTGCGTATTGATTTTTAAGGTAGCGAGCACCGGATCGGCATATCATTTACAAGAAAATAATTTTTAACATGTGTTTAATTATTTATAACAATATACCAAAAGAATTGAATTTTAAAAGTAAGGTATTTGGTTGCTTTCGAATAGTTGTTATAATGTAAACGAATACCTACATTGTAAATATTAAGAACATTAATAATTATTTTTTAAATAACATTGATTATTTTTGATTATACATAAAAAACTACCAGAACACCCGAAACAATTATCTGTAGATCGTACAAATATTTGTCTTGCGGCGGGATTGATCCGCAACCTCCTGCGTTGCAGGCGGAACTTCGCCCAGAGAAAAAGTGCAATGGGTAATAAGGTCTCAAAATCTTTAAGATAGCACTTATTCTTACACTGACCTTATTCAAATGAAATCTGCCTTGTCACAATAACAAGAGAGCAAAGTAGGCATCGACGTAATAAAATTACATAAATCTTGTTATGGGAAGCCTTTATCTACATAAAGCGTTGGCATGGACAGATTTACTACCAGCTCTGACTATGTTTAAAGTTTTATGTTTAGTTCTGCAAAGAATTAGCAGAAGAGCTATATTAGGCACGGCTATATCTAAAAGCTCATTAGGGGAGGGCTATGTCCAGCAGTTGACTATTATAGGCTGGTGATGATGATGATATCTAAAAGTAAGTCTGTAAGTCTGACAACAATGTGAATAAATAAATATATAAATAAAGTTGAACTTGGGTCTACTAAAGAGGTATATATTCCAGTATTAAGTATAGACCATATGCGATAGTTGGTGGTCTTAGTGCTCAAGAGCGATGTTTCTCAGACAACCTTGAATGGATAGTAGAATAATAAATTTGTGCATTATAATTTATTTCTCAAAGAACTTCATTATAAAAAGAGGGTATTCCGAAACGCTTCGTTTGCCAGAGATAGGAAGCACTCTGTTTGCTGCTCTTTTGCCTAAATTGTTCGTTGGTCCAGCCAAAGACTAATATACTTCCGACAATATAATACCGCCAAATAACAACAACACTGCACAGTCATTTATTTGATTTTATTTGATTGATCCCAAATTATAAATTTTTTAATATTATGCAACCAGACATTATTTATTTTGTCAGTGTTTCGTTCTTCTGGTCGCCTCAAGGGGTAATACTGAAAATCAGTGTTTTGCTCCTCGAGCAAAGCTTTTAGCTGAGTTATTGCCTTTTTGACGGGCTGCAGCACACACGCAATCTTTTAAATGTCATCTTTTTAATTTTTTTATATGTACCTACTTTTTACTTATTGTTTACTGTAACTCATTGTTCTCTAATTTATCTGTGTTATTTATGATGTGCCTTTTTGTTTTGTAACCTTTGTAACATGTGCTGTAGTTGTCAAATAAATGTATTATCTATCTTATCTATCTATTATACATTTACTTACAGAAAAATGTGTTTTTTTAGTTTCTATTTACTCCTCAAAAAAGCAAGACAAACAAGTCCATCACATTAAACCGTAGGTCAAGTTTAGCGAACATAGGTAATGTACATTATATGCTAAAATAACAGTCGCTTAAATCTTATATCATAATTCTTAGCGTTTGTTACCTACTCACAAGTTTATGAAAGGAATGACCATATTTTTTTTACATAGAAAGACCGTGACTCGCCAAACGCCGTATAGGATGCCCTCCGACGCTATCATTCCAGTCCCTCTTTGCAAGTAGGTGAGGAATCTAAGAAAGACTGCTCGCAAATTCTAGATACGGCATGCTGAAGACAGTACTTTATGACTTAAATCTGAGCAGAATAACACTAAGACCCTTAAAAAAGCTGTCAGATAGGGTCAGGCCGCTTCTCAAGGATCAATGGACCCTAGACCCTACGATCTAAGGTCCGAGGCAAGTCGAAGGGTCTAAGAGTGGTCTGAGGGCTACATTATAGCAACTTGTAAAGGACCCGATCGTCAGCGATCGCTAGATAATAGCTCTTAACTCGGGCAAATGTACTCGTAGGCACTTTTTACTGTGCCTTGTTTGCTACGGGGTAGTTAACGGGGTAGAATCTGTTACGCTAAAACACTGACTAAGCCATTCCTAAATCTATTATCTATGAGATGAGTAGGTTTAAATATTCTCATGATTAAATTGATTTTTTTAATTAGGTAAGTAGTCATTTTATAGATCATTCGATTCTCTAGTGTATATTTTGAGGAATTATTCACAAGTTATCTGTTGTTGTTATACAGAGCCGGTCTTTTGGGAGGCATGCGTGGGGCCGTAGCCAACAGCACAGAGGCCCTTTAAAGCATTTGAAAAGCAAGGGCTACACTATAGCGGTGGTCATCATGGGTTGCACAATATGATACACCCCGATGATATCCGCCAGGTGTTGAGACTATCAAAAATGAAAGGAATTAAAAATAAACTTATTATGATGGGTGGTTAGATGGACTCAATAATCTCGCTACAGGGGAGAGTTTCAACGCCTGCCACAGACATACATAGTCTCATCACAACTGTTATTTTATTATTATTATATTTAATTAAACTTGAAAACTTGTAAAAAAAATCTGTCTGTCTGTCCATCCAGTTACTGGACTAAACTTCCACCAAGTCACTAAACACTTCGAACACAGCACCGCGTCCAAACACTTTTTGTACAAAAGCGTTGAGGCAACTCCGCTGAGCTAGCTCGCGACGGACGATGGCGGCTAATTAAAACGTATTACAGTTTTTTTTTTTATTTTAATTATTAAACGGCTGTGACAGATAATATAGTTGTATAATTATTTTTAGTACTCAATCATTCGAATGGTGGTGAAAAGGAGTACGTTTTGGTATGGTGTCTAAGGTGTATGTTTTCTTTAAATCTATTGAGATTTAAAGAAATTTGGGCATTAGACAAAGAGTTTTATGTGTTTCTCGTTTCAGCCTATGTCCAGCAGTGGACTATTATCGGCTGGTGATGATGATGATGATGATAAGACTTAAATAAATCTATGAAAACAATATCAAAAATATTATATAACAAAAGAATCTCACCCAGCAAACTTTTCACAACTAGGTCAAAATAATAAATGCGATTCGCAGCCGTTTATCACTATATTGCTGAACCCTAGTGACATGACTTGCTGAACCCTGCGGGTTTCCTTAATAACCCGATCTTATTGAAAAGGTCAAAAGACTTATACGCTGTTAATCTGGATGAAAAATGTGGTGGAATTCAGCCTAAGACATTAATGGGTTTGTACACGACTTAGCATGGAGTCTAAAAAACTGAGTTAGCTGTAAATCGTAATCTAGGTTTACTAATTTACTAAATCTAGGTCTCCCTCAAATACTGGTATGCGTAGGCAGTAAACAGTGTTAGAGGTAGCTCTGACACTGTTTCTAAACATTAAGGAAAAAAATATTAGGAAATGAATGATGGGTTCTGGCCCTATGTGTAACCTATTTGTAAAAAAATTGGGATTCAATAAAATCAAATTAGAGCTAAATTTTCAATTTTGTTGTAACAGGACTAACTGTGGACTGTTGAATATTATTTATAACATCAACAAGCTCAACTGATCCAAATCAATACAAATCGAAAACTTCCCCAAGAAGTTGAAGATGCAATGCCCCGCTGTATGAACTGCCGTAACTTTGCACGCGCTTTTCCAATACCCGCCCTGGGACACGGCACCTCCCTGCCTTTCACTGCTGTTCCGCAGTTTAGGCTTCAAAGGTAACAAAAGTACAGCTTCTTTCGCTTTTATCATATTACTAGCGGTCTACCCCGGCTCCGAACGGGTATTTAACAAAAATTACAAAAACTCAAATTTTTACACACAAATACACCTTTGGTTACATTATTGAAGTTTTTATACGGATCCCTAACTTTTTGAAAATATTCTATAACCTGTGTTCATCAGAGATAAGGTAGGATTCTAATGGTGAAAGATTTTTTCAAATCGGTCCAGTAGTAGAATCCAGCGATATAAATAGGTCCTAAGAACTGACTGTACACTACATGATTCACAACAATAAATGAATTACTGAATTAGTTTCGGAGCCTATTCAATCAAAACAAACAAATATTTTTTCCTCTTGTATGGAAAATTATGACGCTGTATGACCTACAGTCGTTTCTACCCCATCTCTTGAACTCAATAGCTGAACTCAGTAGCTAAACTCAGAAGCTGAACTCAGTCGAGGCAGGCAGGTAGCTCCTATAGGTGTAAGGGTGTAACGATAAACGCCGAGCCTGACCCAGTTGCTAGCTAACTTAATTGGCGAAGCTATTTCGGTTCGGTTTAGCCGACTCAACTATTTTTGTAGGTTATGTTATTTTATGTGTGACCTCGCGGCGGGGTTTATTTTGTTGCTGTGTAATTAAAACGTTCGCTCGTTCATTTTGTTTCGTGAATTGTGTTTTTGACAGTTTCGTTTGCAATATGTTATGGGGAAACTTTAAAAAAATTATGTCTTCTGCATAATTGCACCTCTGATTCAAAAATGCTGTAATTTATAAAATTTTCATAGGATTCATGTGTTAAAAAGGATTCATATTTTGTTATCATTATAAATGTTTAGAAACAATAAATGTAAAACTAATTATAAATATCCAAGGAGCTGTTTATAGATAGATAGAAAATACATTATTATAAAACGTTTCAAACGGACATGGTTAATTAAAGTAACACTTTGATCGCGTCAGTTTAAATAACATTTTCCATCTTTTTGATGTTTGATAGGGTTTAAATTGGGGTTCCTTCGTTCGATTCGGGATGTCACGATAGCTCGGCTAACTTACATACCTATCCATAAATTGCTTGTCCGAATTGCTGTCATTAAGTAATTTTGTGATATGACACGGAAGAATATAGAAACACGTACAAAGTGACACTTAAAAGCTGTCGTATAAATTACAAAGAACGAATTAAACTATTTTGATAGATTCACGTACCTATGTTAGTAAGAACTTGTTTAAATGACAAGAAAAAAAAATATTTAGACTTATAGCGTGGTTGGTCTTCTCTATGACCTTTTTTTAAGATTAAAATTTAGTAAATATTTTTAGTAAAAATTAAATTTAATAAAAATTTTGAAAGTATATTATCTATACTAATATTATAAAGAGGAAAGATTTGATTGTTTGTTTGTTTGTTTGTTTGTTTGAATTGAATAGGCTCCGAAACTACTGGACCGATTTGAAAAATTCTTTCACCATTAGAATCCTAATTTTCCGTGATGAACATAGGCTATATAATATTTTCATTAAAGTTAGGGATCCGCATGAAAAATTCAATAATTGAACCGTGCGCTGTATATTCAACCTCTTTTTCTATTATGGCGCGTCAGAATAGAAAAAGAGGTTGAATATATAGCGCACTGTGCTTGCTTTTTCTCTACGGCCAGCCAGATAGGGAGTGTCGAGTCAATGTCAAAAGTAAGGGATCCGTATGAAAACTGTGAAACCCATCGTGTTAGTGTGTATAATTTCTGAAATTTTTGTTTAATACCCGTGCGAAGCCGGTGCGCGCCGGGTATAAACAGATTAATTGAATTGTCACTCAATTAATATAAAGTCATTTGTAATGGGATATTTACCTTGATTTCAGTTATGAAGTTTCCAATAATGACAAATGAGATTACGATTTGAAATTATTTTAGCGTTCATAACCAGGATAGATTTTTGATGCTTAAACTTCTCTTGTCACTATTTTTTCTAGGTAAATGTTTTATTGTATTATTTACCGTGCACTTAAGAATTAAGAATAGTTTCCAAGATTTACATAATATATTTCCGTTATTATTTTTAACTTCCTAGTAAATTGTCACATTGTCGAAACTTTTCGTTTTGGTAATTTGCAAACTCATAATAGCCTACTGTTTATCTAGGTTAGGTTAGGTTTCTGGTTATCTGGGTTCCCATAAAGCAGATAAAAACTGGCCACCAATATAAATCAAATACCTAGATGTAAATGCCTAAGTTATTGGCTCTCATCCAAACTCTGCCGAAAAATACGGAATTGTACACGACTAGAGCGGTTTGTAAACAAACTTTTTACGTTTTTGTTTGAGGAGTTTGTTTGTGGAAATATTTGGCGTTCGGAGCTGATTTTTTGACGAAACATCGAAGCGTTTTTCCGTCTCCGTCCGTTTTCGTCTAGAATTAACCACCATAAATACATGTGAAGGATATGAACGTGACAGCGACAATTTTTCCTAATAGACGCCGTAGACGCCTATAAAAGACATGACATGTGTAACTGCGAAATAACTGTAAATCGATTGAGACAGGTAAAAATAAACGGACTGACTTTGCCGCTCAAAAAGAGTGAGCCAAACCGATCTTTGATCTATGTTTTATTTTATTTTTATTTTATTTTATTTATTAGTTCACAAAACAGAGTAATATCCTTAAAAAAATACAGTAGTTAGACTATAGTTACAAACTAGATTTTACCCAAATATGCAAACATAACAAGTGTAAAAAAATGTTGCAAGCTAAAAATTAAAAATTTACCGAAAAAACACGAAATTAAATAGATTTAAATTAAAAATTTTAAATTTTAAACTTAAAGACAAATTACTACAAGAACAAATAAAAGTTAAATTAAAAGGAAAAAGATTATTTAAAATTGTTGTGGAATACCAAATAGCAACCTGATCACGCACTGTTTAAATTTATATGTATTGGAATCGAAAATGTCCAGGGCATTGTCAATGGAAGCCAATTCGTTATAAAGACGACACGCTCTAAATAATGGGGCATTGTACGATGTGTTATTTTTTAACGTGCTAAGTGAAAATATGGTGGGGTTCCGGGATCTATAGTATGTATTAAAGCAGAGAGTAGATAAGAGCATGGGGCAATCAACGACGGAGTGAAGAATTTTGTGAAGGTAAATCAGATCAGCAACTTTTCTACGGACAGACAGAGCAGTGACCTTAAATTTTCTTAATCTATTTTCGTAGCCAACTAGAGAGCGACCAAGTTTGTGTCTATAGGCCACTATTTTGAGACATTTGTTTTGTATGCTCTCGATCCTAGCTGTGTGGTTTTGATAGTGTGGAGACCAGATAATGCTGCCATATTCCAGAATTGATCTAACAAGACTGTTGAACAAATAAATCAGACTGTAAGGATTTTTAAAATCTTTAGTGATTCTAGTAATAAAGCCGAGCAAACGATTACTCCTTGCTATTAACTTATCATAGTGTGTTATAAAAGATAGTTTTTCATCAAAATAGATCCCCAAATCCTTAGCAATTAAATTCCGATTAAGGACTTTGTTAGCAATCGTGTAGTCATAAAGAATTTTGTGGTGTTTTTTCGTAAATGAGATGACAAAACATTTATCAATATTTATATACATAAAATTATGACTACACCATTCGTGAATCACGTTCAGATCTCTTTGTAGCTTTACACAGTCATTAACGTTGTTAATTTCAGTAAAAACTTTTAAATCGTCAGCGTAGAGTAAGCAAGGACAATTTATAAGCTCTACTAAATCATTGATAATGATCACGAAAAATAAAGGACCCAGGTGTGATCCCTGCGGAACGCCTGAGGGTATATGCATTGGGGGGGAGGTATAACCTTTTATAGCTACGATTTGGCTTCTGTTTCTCAGGTAAGACTGAACCCATCGTAAGAGGCTACCATGAATACCACAGTGTGCAAGTTTCGAACATAGCAGTGAGTGATTGACTTTGTCAAATGCCTTTCGGAAATCGGTATAAATGGAATCAATTTGACCCGACGAATCAAAGACATTACAGAGGAAGGTTTTATACGAAAGGAGATTACTGACTGTTGACTTATTACGAACAAACCCGTGCTGTTTCTCTGAAATCAAGGGTTGAAAATGCCTGTAGAAAGTATCATAGACAACCGATTCAAAGAGTTTGGCAAAGCAAGACAGAATGCTGATGGGGCGATAATTTTCACATGATGTCTTATCTCCAGACTTGTGGATTGGTATAATGAATGCCTTTTTCCATAGATCGGGGAAGACGCCAGACTTAATAGATGTTGAAAACAATATCGATAGAGGTTCAGAAAGCTCTTCCGCGCATGATGTTGCAAATACTGCAGGAATCCCATCTGGTCCAGCGCCCTTTTTATGATCCAATTGTTTAATTTTAGTGAAAACAATAGTCTTAGAGACTTCTATGGATGAGAGTACATCCATACCCAAACAGTCACCCAGCGACAAAATTCCACTGCTTGATCCATCATCATCATCAGTCTGGTAAACAGAACTAAAATATTGGCAAAATAGCTCGCAAACATTAGAGCTATCGACTGATGATCGACCTTTATATGATACAACCTGTGGAATAGTGACGGCGCCTTTCTTATTTTTGACGTAGTTCCAGAATCCCTTTGTATCTTTCGACAACGTTTCCTCTATTGACGATATGTATGCATTATAGCATTCAACGGCAAGCTTCCTACTACGTGCACGGAGCATAGAGTAAGTATCGTAGTCTCTAGGATTCCCGTACTTTTTATAAAGTTTGTGATATTTAGCTTTTTGAGCAAGACATTTTCTAAGACCGACACTGTACCATGATGGCTGGTTATGAGACATTTGTTTTGATAATGGAGTATTTTCCTGTATAATAGTATTAAGAATAGAATAGAATTTGTCTACGCAGGTGTTAGCGTCATCCGAATCCAAGGCCATAGCCCAATCAACGTTTTTCAGTTCCGATTTGATTTTAGTGAAATTACATTTCTTGTAGTTATAAATATTAATTTTCCGCGGCTTAAATTCTTTAGTTATTTGAATAGATATATCTATCAATAGAGAAGGGTGATGTTGGTCGATGCGACTAAGGGGTTCTGCTCCATAAATTCTTACGTTAGCCATGTTTGTAAAAATCAGGTCAAGATATCGGCTATTATGATTTGGAATATTGTTCAACTGTGATAGATTACAAATAGACGCAGTGTCTAGGAGTAGTTTAGCTTTATTATCTAAAGGGTTACTGGGAATCATTATGTTAAGATTTTTATCGTGCGTCCATCTGACTAGGGGGGAGTTAAAGTCTCCAAGTATAAGAAACTTCTCATCGTTTGTGGAGTTTAAAATAATGTGTTGAAGTTTGTCATAAAACGCAATCAGGAGGCTGTTTGGTATATCCGGGGGTAAGTAACATAAGCAAATATTCAGCCTAGTCTTACTATGATCATTAGGTAAGAAGGTCAACCATAGATCTTCCACATCACTCTCCCATTCCACTCGACGAGACACATTTAACAATTTTTTTGAAGCAATTAGAACACCCCCACCCTCCGTTTTAGATATTTTACTACTATGACGATCCCTTCGGAAAACATTGTAGCGAAGATCGACTATCTCGCCATTAAGTACGCCTTCATTAAAATTGGTTTCCGTCAAGCAGATGAGGTCATAATTTGATATAGATACACTTAAAAATACATCATTAGTTTTTGATCTTATTCTATTAACATTTTGATAAAAAATACCTAACATTATTAATAACGAGGGAAAACTATGTAACAGGATAGTTAAATTTTATGATGAATAATCAACGAGCTTCTAGTGTTTTGAGGAAGTCTACGCTCTTGATGCGTATAGCACTGCAAGCATCCTCTTTTCTCAAAAACACCTGACCGAACTTAACCCACACATATAATTTATAGTTTTTATCACGTGCGAATTTTCTTGCTGCCGCATGTATCTGTTTTGTGTCCGGCGACAGGTGCTCGACGACGTAGATGCGCTTAGACTCCACAGTCAAGCCCAGGTGTCGAGAGCTAAGCATATCCTTCGCGTTTCCTTTATTGTAGCGGTGCACAGCTGACAGAACCTGATCACGAAGCTGCGGTGAAGATAGAGTAATGATGATGTTCCGCGGTCTGGTGGAAGAGGGATCAATCTTCGCGACACGACGGAAGCCACGAATGTCACTATCAAGGATTGGTGATGAAATTGTGTCGCAGAGTATTTTAAAAATACCGAGCAAGTTCTCGCTCTTGCTTTCTGGGAGGCCTTGAATTTCCACATTGTGGTCGCGGGAAATTTTCTCCACAGCCGATATACGCTTATGCATGTTCGTTAGTTCTCTCTGTACTCGTATATTCTCTTGTTCAAGCTCTTCAATCTTCCGGTCCCGCTCTGCAATCTGCTTTTTTATATCAGTCTGCTCCATTGTAAGGAAATCCGTTGTGGTGGTAAAATCAGCGATAAGTCCAGTCACAGTTAACTTAATTTCAGCCGCCACCAGCTCCTTGATATCGTCTTTTAGAGCCTCGCGCATGCTCACTACAAAAGGGGATGAGAGTGATAACTTCTCGTCAAATAGTTTGCTGATGCTCTCTAATGATAGTGGCTCGGGATTTTTCATCGCACCAAGCGAGGATGACTGCGTCGCGGATAAGGGAGCGTGAGATCCTGAAGCGCTGCGTTCCATCTTCCTATCAGGTGTTGTTCTCACGGGCATATTATCGTCATTAAGCCTGCGACGGGTGACATTCGTGCAGGAGGGGCAAAAGAAAAAGTTTTACTATGTACTATACAACCCTATTAATTGAATACAATCACAAATATTCACATTCTTCTTTCAAATATTCTTAGAGTCCAAACATTATCTCTAATAGAGATGAAAAATATCTCACACCAGTGCAAATGTTGTTTCTTTGCTTTTTGTGTAGCTCAATTAATCTACTTTGTAGCCTCTCGCTACGCTCGTGAGTCTAATCTAGACTGCGTCGCTCGGTAACTCGGGGTTTAAGCACTTTAACAAATAAGTCCTTCTATGAGATAATCTGACCTGCAGCTAAACGCAGTATAATAACAGAATTTAGTGAATAGTAAATAATTATGTGCCGTGTGGTGCCGGCATAGAATTTCACCACCCCAACTCTTCCCGTGGGTGTCGTAAGAGGCGACTAATGGAAACACAGCGGGGGGCGGGCAGCAGCGCCTTCTGCAGAACAACTACACCGAACTGCGATCCCCAACCCGCATGCCCAGCGTGGGGATTATGGGCAATAACCCCCACATAATGATGCCATCTATGGCGCTCATTAGGGGAGGCCTATGTCCAGCAGTGGACTATTATAGGCTGGTGATGTTGATGTTGAAATAATTATGCATATTTGAAAGAGAGAAACCATAATTTAGTTGATTATTCAAAAAAATACCTCCTAGAGTGCTAACTTAAAGCATTGCTATTATCAGTCTGTCTTCTTCTATTTACAAAAATCAGAGGGAGAAATAACACTACTCAGCAACTGTTAAGCTAGCACCATTATGAATAAGGGTGGTCTCAGAACGTTCTATTAAAAGTTGTTAAAATAGTCGTGGTTTAGTTTGCTATGAACCTTAAAGCAACATACATAGAGCTCTGTTTTATTTCCAGAGAGTTTTAGGGCACGTCGCATGACGGGTCGTCACTTCACATGACAGGCCTAGTACAACGACTAACTGACATTCTGCTTGTACCTACATGTGTTTAATTTTCACAGGTTTCCTTATTTTCCACATGATTTTTGTTTATGAAATACGGAATCCACTCTTCCCGCGTTATTTTGTAGGTTAGGTCATCGATTGCCATTTTGAAATAAGTCTCCATGGTCTCCATCTTGATTTTATCAAAATCGATATCAAAATCAATGTCAAAATCAATATCAAAACCAATATCAAAATCAATATCAAATCTTTTAAACCTGAAAACTAAACAGGAATCTTGGACATTATCACAAAATACAAATTATATAATAATAATAATACAGGGAAATATAGTGATCACGTTGATTCTTTTCCTTGTTCACTTCCTTCTTTTAAGGTAAAGAAACAAAAAAGAAACCTTTACCTTGTTAGGTTGTTAGTATTCGAGTTGGAGCAAAACACGTCCCAAACCTTTTTAACATCTAGCTAGATAATCTGATATTTTAAAGTAAGCCTTTTCGCATTTTTGCTTCTCAATTTAATAAAAGATTAACTTTACGATTCACTTCGTGTATATTTTTTTTGTACCGATTTGTATAAAAATGTCATGTACCTACAGTCAAAACTAAATTATATAATTTAGATATCATATATATAATTTGTTTTATATATAAAATTTGTTTTATACAGTCACATGCAATTTTTTTGTAGGGATAATTCAGAGGTAAACATTAAAACCTTTATACAAGAAGTGGAGCTTGAAATGACAGTTCTTTAGTTAATAACGATGAATTGTGACGGAGAAGGTTGCGGATTCAATTCCTGCCTCGGACAAATATTTCAGATCGTAATCCGAAATTATTTGTTACCGTTGTCCTTGGCGTTCTATGCATCATAAAAACACCATCTCAATAATAAAATGGTATTAAATATCTCAGATATCTATTACCTATACGACCTCTGTGGCGCGGTGGGCGAAGGTCCGCCTGCGACGCAGGAGGTTGCGGGTTCGATTCCCGCCTCGGGACAAACATTTGTTCAGGGCGTTCTGGTCGTTTTCTATGTATACTAAAAAATATCTATATACATATGTCATAATATTTTATTATGTATATCAGTCATCTAGTACCCATAACACAAGCACTGCTTAGCTTGGGGCTAGATGATGCTGTGTGGAATATCCGGCATGTTTTATTTATTTATTTATAAAACAAACTATTCATATTTAGCTTTTAGCAAATCTTTAATCTTCGCCAAAAGTAGGTATTACATGACCCAGCCTTCTAAATCATAAAAATGTCAAGCGATCTATATCAAAACAAGAATTATGATGAAAACCTTCCGTAAAAATATCACTTCCGAAAATCAAGGATTCTCCGATTTTTGTACGAATATCAGTGTCCGGGTCGCGAGTTGTATAATAAATTGATCGAGAGAGCGTAGCGAGCACCTCCGACATTCGCGAGCCAAGTTGGAGGTGTATTCTTACGTCACGACCACCACGGCAACTTGCGATAAGGGCGTTGGAAAACAGTACCCCCAGCTGTTTTATCTTTACGTTGAAGAAATGTTTCCAAATTTTCATTGGACTGTTATTCCTATTCTAAGCTTTAATAGTTTTATTTCGACAACCTCTGTGGCGCGGTGGCTCAAGGTCCGCCTGCGACGCAGGAGGTTGCGGGTTCCTCGGGAAAAAAGTTTGTATACGATCTGCAGATATTTGTTCAAGGTGTGCTGGCGATTGTGTATACTAATATTATAAAGAGGAAAGATTTGATTGTTTGTTTGTTTGGATTTAATAGGCTCCGAAACTACAGGACCGATTTGAAAAATTATTTGTATATTTTAGCATATTATCTGTCTTAACTTAGCAGGATAAAACTTTTACGGAGGCATTAAAAAACTTATAATATGATGTATAACAAACCACCCAAAAATTTTTCTTTAAATTTCTTTGTTTAAAGTATTATTAAGATAAAATAGTTCGGCCGCTGATTAAGGGTCTTAATTTAAATAACTTTTCAAGAAATAAATTAAAATGCGTCAACGGATCAAGGCGTTTCTTGTGTAGATATTTTATAAAAAAAGTGTTTCCAAAACTCACTTACAAAAGATAATCCTTTCGCATAATCCTTCGGAATCCATAAGTCTTCGGAAAGCAAATATCATTACAGCATATTTTATTTGTGTATGAACAACCAATAAACTATTTATTCTCTCTGCAAAACTGTTCCATTATTCATGAATTCTTAGAGCAGGAGCCGCCAATACGTTTGACACTTTATTCAATACCAATTGCTTACAACTTATAATTTTAATAAACTTAGCAATAATGTTAACTACAACAAATAACGGCTAGCTCAAGTCCCTTTTAAATCTGTATTTAATAGATAAACTTGCAACTCCTATTCTGCGCTTGTTTAATAGGCGTTGTTGATGTTTTTCTGCTTTTTAGTACCTCACAGTTTTCTGTATTCAGTTTCTGTCTTCTTTCAGAAAAGTCGGTGTTAACATAAAATATCTTAGATTTTATAACTAAAGCCGGACTGCTATGACTTTCGACTATCGTCAATGACATCCCGAAGCCCATTCTAGAACTTTTCTGGTACATTACACGACCAGTTTTTCAGCCACATCTCCCAGACTACAATAAAATTTCCGCTGAAATCGACTTGAATATTTACTGATTTACATTTCCGCTGACTATTGATAATTTAAATCCAGCATTATTGAATACATTTCGTTTGCGCGGGGAGTTTGAATTCATGATTTTATGATAAGGCCTCCCTGATTCGTCAGCATTAAAATAGCTTGTTTCGTTTCGAATATCGTGTAATAAATGTGAGTCAGAAACCAGGATCATGAAAAAAAGAAAGTATTTATTATTAAAAATAATGCTGGACAATCCACACAGCGTCATCTAGCTCCAAGCTAAGCAAAGCTAGTGTTATGGGTACTAGATGACTGATATAATGTACGTAATATTGTATATTACGTAGACAGATATTTTTTATTATACATAGAAAACCACCAGATCACCCTGAAAGGAATCGAACCCGCAACCCCGCGGACCTTCGGCCACCGCGCCACAGAGGGCGTCGTAGAATATTCTGAATTCTTGTGATCCTTCAGCGACTTTCAGTTCTATGCACTGAAACTTATGTTTCAAGTTTGAAGCGTCTGAAATACCGAGGTGAAGTTGATCCGAGAGTTTGTTTCGTGTAGTTGAATGTCGACCAGTTTTATGTTATGCTACTTTATGTTATTTATATGGACGGTATTCTGAAAATACTCGATTATGTAATGATGAAATACAAAAATATATATATACATAGATATCCCTAAAAAAGTTGTTGGTACGTTTTTAACACTCATTGAAATTTACTTTGAACTGATTTGACTTTTGAATTTATTTTGAAATATCAGAACTTGGATACGTGCTTTAATTGCTCAGCTTGCAATCTATCAAACATACCTACTGTTATAAACAAATCTGCTAAGATGTATAATAACATCAGCAGACAAGTAAAGTGTTATTAAAATCTTAGATTAATGTTAAACGAAAGGCTACGAAAGCATGCAACCAATGACAGAGCTCGGTGGGCTCTGATTGGCCCATTTGAATCGGATCAACTTGTGCTAAAATGCCAAAAAGGTGGATTTGTATAAAAACCACGTAATTATTATTATTACTGATGGTGACACTGTTGGCTCCGTTTGGAGCCACGTATTAACGGTGAAGTGGCAATGGATCAACAAATACTAACCGGATCAACAAGTGAAAACGGATCAAATAATTACTACCTATATGGCACGTTTGATCAACTAAGTGCCCGTGGGGATATCTATATATATATACACATATATATATATATATATACATAGATATCCCCACGGGCACTTAGTTGATCAAACGTGCCATATAGGTAGTAATTGTGTAGGTAATAAATAAATACACATGTTTTATGCTACAATGCTCCCACATCACAGACGACCGTTGTGGCGTGGCGGGCGACGAAAGACCGCCTGCGATGTAGGAGTTCGCAAATTCGACTCTCGGCCATGGAACAAATATTTGAACGATATTTGCTCCGGTAGTTCTGGGTGTTCTGCATAGTAAAATATATCCATATTTTTTTTTATTTAGTATCTCGGACATTTTGTCCTATAACAAGATAATTGTCTTGCACATTTTTATCGAGAGTGAGATACACACAGCTTTATCTAGCCTTGGGGCTAGACCCTATGATACAGAACAGAACTTCTACAACACCGTCATGACAGTAGCAGAACTCCAAAGTCGTAAAGCGGGAGTTTGGTGGTGTACTTACAACTGGTATAGCTATCTGTAGTTTTTTTTTTTTTATTAAGTTTCGTTTTTTTTCGTCACGTTACCTTGTGACCACGACAGAGTGCAAAACTGTTGAAACGCCGAGAAAAAAAAACGCGATAAATATCCGTTAATTACTAATTATTATGTGTTCAGATCGCGTAAGTTTAAAACATTCAATATAAAATTACGTTTGGTTGGTGGTATTTTCTGCTCTTGGTTTTTCTATCTGTTAATTCTTTTAATAAATAATGTAGAAAGGAGTTTTTTGGTAAATTTTAAACTACTATTAAAAATTAATACTTTTAAATTTTAAACTACTATTTTATGCTGTTGGTTTTTGTTGTAAATGAAACCCCGATACCAAAAACTAGTACCTACTTTTATTAAGATTCAACACGATTACAATATTTAGGAAAATAACATGAACTTTACGAGAGCGGTCTTGGAGTGAGAGAGAGGTATACAATTCGGCAGACGTCACTTGGAGCGAGTGACAGACGAGAAGTTTGACAGTGACAATGTCTACTTTCTTCCAACAGTTTTTCTATCTATTAAATCGTTTTTAATAAATCTTGTTAAGGCTCCGAGCACGGATGAATTTTGATTTGTAATTTGAGCATATTTTCACCGTGATCTGCTATTATTTGTTTTAGAATATTGTTTATCTAGGTTCAAAGAACAATTTCCCTTTTCAAAACATTTAATTGTGTTGAAAAAAATTGTTTTCAATAAACACTGCCGTGCCCCCCGTCCCCCGCGCCCTTCAGATTGTACGGATGCAGCAATGTATGAAGCACTGCACATATTAATATACGGAGCCAACAAATACTGAATCGTATTCAAAACATTTACCTACGTTACTTAATATACAATTTCATTTTGTCGGATCAAATAAAGCTCTAATTTTGATAGTATAAATGGATCAGATCAACATACGACTTTGGATTTTATATATAAAACGGAGCCAACAAGTGATTAAGCGTTTCTGAATTTTGGCCGTTACGGAGTCGGTTAAGTTCGAGATCGTTTCGAAAAAAATGTCAAGTACATCACTTTTTCGATGAATACGTTTGGCAACGTCGCTTTCAAAATTGCACCGTTGCCACTCCGGGCAAGATCTATGCAACCGGAGTCGAGTAATATGGGGGAAAAGGTGGACTCAGTAATGCACGGGAGTCGCACTGGATCAACATAGTGCCCAAGTTGGTATTTATATATATGTGTATATATATATATATATATTGACAATTTACACAGCTTTATTTAGCCCCAAGCTAAGCAGAGCTTGTGTTATGTCATCCAATAGAAACACCAAAACCCAACAAGGTAAAATATTTATTTCTTTCACTTATAATATCCATGGAAATATAGTGATCACTTAGATTTTTTGTTCACTTATGAAGAAAAAACTTAAGTGATCACTATATTTCCATTTTTACATTATGTTACTTGTATTATGTGACGTATCCAAGAGTTCTGTTAGGTCTAAAGGTAATAAAGCACTTTAATGTTTGACATTAGAAGTAAATATAGAAACTGCAACCAATACGACCGTAAAAGCAATACAAAGTTCAGTCGAATTATTATTCCACAACAAATAGCTTTTACAGCAGTTTCTCGGTTATTCCGAGTTTACACGAACATCCCCGAAGGGCACTCGGTTTTATTAAAAGGCCGTTCGCACACGAAGAAACCAACTTGATGTGGAAATATATAAAAAGTTGCTCTTTTGTGCTTTCATTGAATAATTATTGAAGTAATTAGAGCACAATCCGCGCGTTGTGGAAATGGGACGGTACCTTGTCATAGCAATGTCTACATGTATTGTTTTACAGTATAGTCCATTCCATTCTGATGGTGAATCAGATAGAAGCTATACCTAGAATAATTTGAAGATTTTAGTAAAAGCCGATTTCATAGTTCAGAATATTTACACTACAGTTTTATCGTAACATATATGAGATCACTCATTCTCTATCTACAGAGATATAAGCGGACTACGAGTACCTTCCTATCTACTTACGAGTAACTTAGATATAAGTACTAATATTTATGGAGGAAAGATTTGATTGTTTGTTTGTATACATTGAATAGGCTCATAGGCTGACATTTACCTATTATTTACCATTAGAATCCTACATTATCCCTGATGAATTCAAATTGAATAACCAAATTAGAACTAGTATATACAATTGAGCTAACTGCAGACTGTTGCAAACAATTTACAGGTAGCTCAACTGATCCATGTCAATACCAGTCAAAAGCGTCCCCAAGACGCTGGCTGCATTGCCTATATGAAACTGAAAGTGATGGATTGAATTTTAACATTTATCTATACTAATATTATAAAGAGGACAGATTTTATTGTTTGTTTGAATTGAATAGGCTCCGAAACTACTGGACCGATTTGAAAAATTCTTACTAATAGAATCCTATATTTTTCGTGATGAACATTGGCTATAAAATATTTTCAAAAAAAGTTAAGGGTCCGCATGAAAAATTTAATTTTTGTTAAATAACCCGCGCGAAGCCGGGGCGGAACGCTAGTTTTGTTATATTTTCCGACTGCTATTAGCCTACGATGTTATCAATTATCATACATAAGGATATACATAAAATTATATAAAGTAAGAGACAAATACAACATAGATTAAATTAAATATAACTAACACTTCCAACTGGTATTGATTTGGATCAGTTGAGCTACCTGTAGTTTGTTCGCAACAGTCTGCAGTTAGCTCAATTGTAAATACTAGTGGTTTTTTTAATTTAGTTAGATCATTGTAATTTATTTGTTAACAAAATAAATGTACTAACAGATATATAGTTGATTAAGAAATGTAACTTTACAGGAAATAAAAGGCTTTTTTATTTTGTTTATTATCCTACGATATTTCAATAATATATTTTTAGATATTTTTATATCCAGCAAAATACCCTGTAATTTATATTAGGCTCAATCTGTTTACTAACGTGAGATAATGTGACGTCAGCGTTTACCCGACTGTGCAAATAATATGGTTGTACCTAATGATGGTAATTAATTATACGATGACAGCGTTTCATTACAAGAGTGTAATGAAACAAGATGAATGGAAGATTTACGATGAATATGACTCGTTTTATTGAACAACCACTGCCTTTTTGACTGACTTTGACAAAATTAATAAATAATGCTGTACCTATAGTCTACTGAGAAAAATCAAAATCAAAGTGCTTTATTTCCTTTAGACCTTACAGGACTCTTGGACTATCTATATCTAGATCTTGGAAAGATCTAGATAGTCTGAGTATATGCAGAGCTAGATGTGTTGTGGATACGATTGATGGATGACCTATGTGGCCCGGTGGGCGAAGGTCGGCTTTCGACGTAACAAATGTTGGTACGATCTGCAAATATTTGTACCGGGTGTTCTGGGTATTTGCTCTGTTTTAAAAATATCTTTGTAACATATTGTGTTAGGTATATCAGTCATCTAGTACCCATAACACAAGCTCTGTTTAGCTTGAGCCTAGATGATGCTGTGTGGATTGTCCAGCATTATTTATTTATTTACTTAGTTATAAATACAATACAATATAATACATAGATATATGCACATTCTAGAAAATAAGTATAAGTTAGTGAGTCAAACCTTTACGGAACCCTACATTACATTGCGAGTGAAACACGCACTTGACCGGTCTTATGCTCAAAACAATTAGTTGTTGTCTAGTAGGTATACTATTAAGATATACTAGACAACAACTAATACAATTTTGCGTTAGTTGGTACCTATCAATTAATCAATGCCGTGTAGTGCCGGCATAGAATTTCACCACCCCAACTCTTCCCGTGGGTGTCGTAAGAGGCGACTGAGGGAAACACACCGGGGGGCGGGCAGCAGCGCCTTCTGCAGAACAACTACACCGAACTGCGATCCCCAACCCGCATGCCCAGCGTGGGGATTATGGGCAATAACCCCCATATAATGATGCCATCTATGGCGCTCATTAGGGGAGGCCTATGACCAGCAGTGGACTATTATAGGCTGGTGATGATGATGATGAATTAATCAAAATTAATAATAATTTTAGCGTAGTTACCAAAATTTCTGCAAGCAGTCTTTTCAAGTTTTTCAAATGTATTTCGTACGTATGTTGCTCGTACATCCATCAATAACCCGTCACTGTATTTTATCGCGCACCTACGTTCGTACGTTCGCCGTTAAATCAAGCTCGTAAACTTTAACTGCAGCGATCATAAATCCACGGCTTCTCGCTTCTCATGGTCCATTGTGATACTTTGATGCGATTTTGTTTAATACGAAGTGCCCACAATGTGATGTGTACTTTATAAACTAGCGGCATGCTCCGGCTTCGCACGGGTCCAATGCTGATACAAAAACCTTCCTCTTGAATCACTCTATCTATTTAAAAAAACCGCATCAAAATCCGTTGCGTAGTTTTAAAGATTTAAGCATATATGTATAGGGACAGAGAAAGCGACTTTGTTTTATACTATGTAGTGACTACACGGAGTCTACGCATCTGATCTTGAAGTCTAGACCCAAGGTCCATGGGGAACCAAAGCTTTCCGGATTAAAAAAAAAATTTAAGCGTCTGGTCGAAGTGACGCGTGACCAGACCGCGTTAGAGCTGGTCAGTATCTGGCGCAGCGCATCAGCATTACCAAATACAGCAAGCCAATGCCAGCGTCTTGGGGGCCTGTAGATTGTTACCAGTCCGTAGTTAGCTCAATTGAAATCTAACGATATTTGGACAAAGTTATTTAAAGTTTTGTATTATGTATTATTTTTAATTTTTGTTTCCTCGTATTTTCCCTTGCCCCGAGTTCGCTCCATATCAACTGTTTCCGCAGATTTCGTAACAAGCGACGGGGCGGGCAGTAGAGTCTTCTAAACTTCCAAAACAATTCTACCACCGAACTCCGATCACCAACGCAAATGCTCTGCATGAGGATTATGGGCATTACATCCATTTGATAAAAGTCGTAAAAGTTAAAAAGCTTATCAAATTGACAGCTGGATGTAAGCTATGTCCAGCTGTAAAATAAATATAAATTCCCTCGAAGTTTTACATTTCGAGTTTATTTTTGCAATGCTTTTACTAAACCAATGAATCAGTTTAAAAAGTTCTTAAGGCGTTCGAAATATAAATCGCGAATGTATCGACTGTCAATTGTGTTTTAAATTTAGAACGCCGTCGGACAGGCCGTTTGCGAGCCCAATATAAAAATGGCGCTACACGTTTGATTTAAATACATGCCAAGTGGTTTTTCGTTGTTTGTGAGATTACGAAGTAAAGTAATCTAAGGACTCATGATCTCGATTTATGAGGAAAAAAAACTGTTTTTTTGATGATGATGTCTGATGAAAATACTCGAGACGACTGGCGAGAGGTTATGCGCTGGACCAACAGTTTAACACCTTCCTGATTGCATACTCAATATAAGACTTTCATTTTGATCTTGTTTCATACCCCACGGTATGAAACAAGATCAAAATCGCCAGATCATGGTTTATAGGAACATCAAAGAAAAGATTTTTCTGGTTAACAATGCACACGATTTATTTAAAGAAACATTTAATAATCGGAAAGACAATTACGTTAATGATCCGGAATGGTACAAGACACCACATGTCGTGCCTCGGCCCACGGTAGCAGCTACGTAAAATGAATAATATAATAATAATAAACAGTCCATCTAACCATCCATCACAATAACATGATTTTAGTTTTCCATTTTTCTTTGCAACAGTCTCTACACCTGGCGGATATCATCATCAGGTGTATCATCATATTGTGCAAACGAGAATGACACCCGCTATGTGTAGCCCCCGCCTTCAAAATTTACTTTCATAAAGGGCCTCTGTGCTGTTGGCTACGGCCGGGCCCTACGAATGCCTTTCAAATTACCGGCGGCTCTATTGTCTAACTCAACTGGTAATCGTAATCAAGGGCTCAATCAAAGGCTTCAGTTTGGCATTTCAAACCTAGCCTGAACTTCGACTGTCACTTTCGTATTGTGTAAATAGCTTAAACTGAAGACCAGTTGAATACCTTAGAGTCTAAGGTATTCGTGAGAGATGATGAGACCCAGTCAGAATGTTGTCTAAGGCTTAGACAATACCGACAACATTCTGACTGGGTCTACAACTGGTGATCGGTTTGAAGTTCACTGGTAATGGATTTCAAGTTAGACAATAAGGCTGCTGGTCACTATTATGGTCCGTGATCATGGAAAATAATAAAAAAAAATATTTTCAAAGATGGGTTTAAAATAAAAATGCTGAGTTGTATTTACGTAGCTTTGTACGTAACGTACACTTATATACTAAAATTATAAAATGGAAAGAATTGATTGATTGTTTGTTTGAATTGAATAGGCTCCGAAACTACAGGACCGATTTGATTAAAATCTTTCACCATTAAAATCATAAATTTTACTGAATTAAAAATTCCGATGAACATAGTCAATGAATATTTTCAAAAAATTAGGGTTCCGCATGAAAATTGTATTTTTTGTTACAATCCCGTGCGAAGCCAGGACAGGCCGCTAATTATAGATAAAATGAAAGCGTGTTGGGAGTATGTAGACAGGCTACCCACGGCTAGTCGATTACAGTTTGATAAACGGTAAACATCCTCTTCCGTAAACTATATTAAATAAATTATCTTCAAAGAGAGCTCGGTTGTTTTTATTTAGATTTGGCGTGTTTGCGTTTGAGAGGCCGTTCATAATTCAGGTGATGTTTTTAGGAAGTTTTTTAACCTCATGGTGGGACTCAACCTCACGTAGGGAAGTTTTATTTCACTCTACTCGTACCTAAAAAGTCTTTTGAAGATACAACAACGTTTCAAAAAATATAATTAATTAAGTTATAGCATTCTGGGAAAGTGCCAAACCTTCTGTAATTGTAATTGTTTTATTCTGAAGTATTGAATACATGTTTAGTAAATTTAATTTTAGAAATTTTAGAAAATTATGTTTCTTCATGTCTGAAGAAAATTATGATACACTTAAATGTCAGTACTGTCGTGATATTTCCCCAACCCTCCTTTCAAGCCTTGGGTAATTAATGAATCCCTAAGGTATTTACTATATGCGAAGGTAGTATAGTCATTAAGCGTAGTTAAGGACACCTTTCGACAAGATGAGCGCGAATGCGAAAAAGTACAGGTTCATTGGATGAAGCAAGCTGAAGACAGCGTGTTATGGCGCTCATGTATAATAAATGAGTGATGGCATAGATGTCTATAGACATCTAAGGCTAATCTAATACAATCAACGCATGTAGATTATTTACTTAGAATTTAAGTAACATATATATTTGATTGTTTTTGGAATGACTGGATAAATATTTTACGCAATTGTATAAAATAAATTTCATTTCCTTAGACGATGCTGTGTGGATTGTCCAGCATTATTTATTTGATAGGGAAGGCCGAGCAGCCGCACGGCTGAGTGTGGGTATGCAGCCGAACGAATTGAGAATTTATTCCACTCCCTACAAAACAAATACATTTAGTTTAATAAAATTATAGAAAAAACAAATAATAAAACTAAAACAATAAAACGCATTAACACGATAAACGCCAATTCAAATTGAGTGGTTGTTCCATTTGGGCCGTGGGGCTCATCGGTGGGCGACAGCAATACTACCCGTTCAGGCCGTGGGGCTCACCGGTGACCGCGCGACGGGCTCGTGTCTGAACTCAATTTTCTCGCTGGAGGACACAGTGCCGATACAAAACTATATAGAGCGTGCCCGGCGCGGCCCTGGAGAACAGTTTACGCATACTAGCTCATTTCGACACTGTATAAAAAACGACTTTAACAATTTTTACACAAGTAGTACCAAGATGTGGTTTTAAAATGAAAGAGGGTGTACAAAATATATGTTTTATTCATTGATGTATTAAAAAAGGGTTTTATTAGAAAATATTTGAAAACGTTTTATTATACGTATGGCAATCACTTTTACTTGAATATTTGGCACATAAATGAAACCAGTCAGTGTGGCCGGCGCCGTGACCCCCGCGGCCCCGCGGGGAGGAAATTCAGATTTCCAACGGCGTGCGCCGTGGTGGTCACCGGTGAGCGACAGCAATTATTTTGGTATTTCTTTTGATAATAATAAGAAATAATAATTTAAATCGGGGTTTTTGACTATTTTGAATCATATGAGCCAATAAAATATAGGTTGTAAAATTTGCCGAAATCGCGAATCGACGTCGGCCCATATGGAAAGTATAGTGGTGGTCACTGGTGACCACCACGGCGTTCAATGTGTTTTTATTCAGAACTTATATATCTTTTTTCTATAATACAGTAGGTACACACAACGCACATTTAATTGAAACTCGTTCTGCTTGCTTTCTATAGGACATGATTCAAATTCAGTGTTTTTGTTTCTTAAGCAAAATATAAGTTTAAAATAAGTCCTTAGATAGCTGTCATTATATATTTTTCTTCAGTTAAAAATATCATACGTGGAACTTGAAAACTAAATTTTCATTGGTCCTATATAAAAACCATTTCTAACAAAAACATATAGTATTCAATAACCAAATTAGAACGAGTATAAACAATTGAAATAATTAAGCTACCTGCAGACTGTTGTCAACAAACTACAGGTAGTTCAACTGATCCAACCAGTCGGTAGCGTACCCCAAAACGCTGGCTGCATTGTCTCTTTGTATGGCAATGCTGATACCGACCAGCAGCCTTATTGTCTAACTTGAAATCCATTACCAGTGAACTTCAAACGGATTACCAGTTGTAGAATCAGTCAGAATGTTGTCGGTATTGTCTAAGGTATTCAACTGGTCTTCGGTTTCAGCTATTTACACAATACAAAAGTAACAATCGAAGTCTAGCCTAGTTTTGAAATGTCAAACTGAAGCCGATTACGATTACCAGTTTCGTTAGACAATAGAACCGCAGACTCTCGGGTCACACTTAGCCGGATAAAAATAAAATATTTAAGGAACTATGAAAGATCCGGGAAGTACAATGTTAAAAATAAATAACATAGAGTGCCTCTAAATTCATAATCTGGAAATATTTATAAGGTCTCCAAGGTTTTGGTGCAAATACTGTAATAATGTATGGTTATTTGTTTGTTACATACAGCAATTATTGTAAAGACAGAATGCAGTAAGTTTTGAAAAAAAACAATGTTCTAGAAAGGTATTATGTAAAAAAAAATAAGCTTTCTCAAATTGTATCATAAAAAAAATTTTAAAAGAATTTTTCAACTTTTCAGATATATTTATTATGTAGATACGAATACGATTTAGATTTTTATTATTACATAATTATAAGTCTTGTAAAGCCGTGAATAATTTATGAATATAGGCGGATTTCTACGTGAATTCCTGAAGATACAGTAAAAGATCTGTAAGATAATTGCAAGTTGTACCTATTTGTAAATCTTTCAAAACACGGATAAACCGGGATAATCCGTAATAGCATCCAGATTTGAGAATAGCGGAGTAAGCAAGCTCGGTAATACTCAGCCGTGAAAGTTTTGTAAGCAAGATGAAGTTATAGGTAGCTAACGAATTTGACATCTATTTAAGATTTTAATTGTAGATATAAAATCTGATGTTTGTCTAGGTTTTGTCACATGTAGATTGGCTTGATCAATAATTTGTATTTTTGTATTTTGTTGCTGTTCGTTCGTGTTCGGCTAGGTTTTTTGAGCTAACGAAAAATATGTAGAAGAGGAGAAGGTTTTGTGTCCGACTTTATAAACATACATACATATTTTAGGTTTTTATATTTCAGATTTCAATAACTTTTTTTCTTTAGGCTAGATGACATCCGACTTTCATACTTCTAGACTCGTCTATTTCAGCTACTTCCATACTATTATGTCTTATGGCATACTGCTGTGGGGGAACGCTGCAGATATTAACACCGAATTTGTGCTTCAGAAGACGGCTTTTTTATTTATTTATTATTCTATTCGTGCAATCTATAATAATGGATCCAGAGAATCCTGACGTGATAAAATCAAAGAAATAAACATAGCGAATAGTACCTACCTACCGTATCAAGAGAAAAAAATATACTTATTTCTAAGGGTCTCTAGTATTGTAAGTAGAAATAATAAGTAGTAAATCCGAACGTAAAAATCTGTCGATATAAGTTAAGTTACTATTTCTCCGCAATGTTGTGCCGTCGAGATCGAGAATCTTCGGATAAATTATCTACTCTATCCAAGTTCATTGTGAAATATTTGTCAACAAACCAAAACATACATAACTGAGATTGTCATGTTTGACGTCCAATTTCAAATATAAATGTCAGCAACACTATTATTACAATATTGAAGGAAGATCACAACAGATTTTCCGAATTTCGCGCCAAATTCACAAAATAAAGCAGCAACGTTTTCAAACGTAATTCATATTAGGAACAATAGAGTTCCAATTTAGTAAAGATATTACAGATCAAATGCCATTCTAAATTCAAATATACGCGGGAATGAAGCCGGAAGTCATTCAAGTGACGTGACAGCGTGACTCATGGAATTGGGTCGCGAGTTGCACGCTAGTATTGATAAATTCCCACTGATTGAAGTTGTACCCCATATTCTTAGACTAGAATTTGATTTGATTAATATCTAGACTTGAATTAACTTTTTCGTTATATCATATGTGTCTGATTATTATTATATAGTCGGCCATTGTCCTTCCGATGCATTGTTTCTGTGGTAACGTTTTAATAAATAATTAAAATCATTAATACAGTACTAAAACAACCATATTACATCAAAATAGAGCACACATTAGAAAAAAAAGAGATTATAACTTAGATAGGTGTAGCCTACCGGCTACGTATTTGCTCCCCTGGGAGTTGACCATAGGTCCGTGTTGTACCGAGGGTCTGTGGATTTCAAAAAAAATTGTTTAAGCCTCTGGTCGAAGCGACCCGAGAGCTAGTCAGTATCTGGTGCAGCGGAATCGAAACCGCAACCGGCGTCATAGGAATGAGTCGGAAGAATAATTTCCACGAAAGCGAAAATTAATTGAACTATAGGTATGTACATAGTAGACGGGACAAAATAACTAATACCTACCGTTTGTACTTTACCGTTTGTATTTTACATACAATACCTATTCAAAATCCAGTGAATGCTCTATGAATCGTTTTCAGGGAAGTAACGTAGCCGATATTAGATATGAAATGAATATCGACTTCTGTATTTCGTACTGAATTTCGTTTCATTTCCAACCTGACCTAGTTTTATTTGTAAGTTGTAGGTTTTCAATCGTTGGTCTAGTAGTCGCATGTTCCAGTATAATGAGGTCGCGGATTCAGATTCCGGGTCGGGACAATGTTGTTATGGGATTATTTTAGTAAGAGAAATTCGCTGTAACAGTCCTAAGTTAGCAGTGTTTTACCCCCGAACCGGAATGTCGTTGGTCAGACGCCTGACCACTCCCTGGTCTTACGGTCTATCGTCCCATTGTATTATTTTATAAGAGAATTAAGAATGCAGCTGTGTGTTGCTCACACACTTGTGCACTATAGTGCGTCCTGCGCACATGACTAGTTTCTTTAAGGCGGACTGCCACGTTTTTAGGATAGCATAGCTTCGACTACTAAAAAAATTGCACAATAAAATTATAACCTTTGAAATGCCCGGGCCAAAACGCGGGCCAAAGTTACTATAATAAAAGAACTTTAAAACAATACTCAAAGTATCTACCACAGTAAAATCCGTCTAAATCAAAAGATCTATTTTCATTTAACAAAAGAAATAATTCAGACATGAATAGAACTTACTACCTCGTAAAACGGCCGCGTTGTACGCGCGTAAACAAATAGTGGCGTGACTACGCAGTTTGAATATTGGATACCTACTTATAGATTGAATTTACGTATTCCGTGAAATTGACGACCTCTGTGGCGCGGTGAAGCATTCCCGCCACGGGACAAATGTTCATATGATCTGCAAATATTTTTGTTCCCTGAACACTGTTCTGGTCGTATTCTATGAGAATAAAAAAATAATTCTATGTAATCTATTGTATTATCTATATATTCATTCCCAAATTACAAATAGAAATGAAAAATTTAACTTTATGTTTCAAAGACATGACTGATTTTAAAAATAAATAAATAATGCGGCAATCTACACGTCATCATTATTCTAAATAAATTAAATAGATAGAGATTGTTTTTCCGAGTAACAGCCATGACTCATACAAAAATTTATTAACATTAAACATTTAAATACACAAGAATAATAAAATACAATAAAAAAATAAATATTCATTCTAATAGGCTTAGCCAACCATCTTATTTACCTGATGATTGACCTAATTAAAGTTTTTTAACTTTTATATTTATTTAAATTTATTATCCTACAACTTTACTAGACTGTTTATCAGATACCGTCCTCTACCAGAATACAATGTTTTAGAAAACTGTCAACTGAACTTACCGCGCACCGTCTTCACAGTCAATAAATCATTCCCTAAGCATGTAAACAAACGTACGCGGAATCCGGCGACGCGACGTGACGTCACGAGGTCACAGCATTCTACGGAATACACACGTGGGCAGTTATGGGGTTAAAAGCAAAATATTTCAGATTCCATCTTTAATTCTTTAGGCTTACAAAACAAGCACTTATATAAGTCAAATCTCATCATCATCACCAGCCTTTACTTCTGGTCATAGGCCTTCCCTAATGAGCGCCATAGATGGCATTAATTACCATTAGGGGGTTATTGCTCTTAATCCCCACGCTAGGCATGCGGGTTGGGGATCGCAGTTCGGTGGAGTTGTTCTACAGAGGGCGCTGCTGCCCGCCCCCCGGTGTCTCCCTTAGTCGCCTCTTACGACACCCACGGAAAAAGTTGGGCTGATGAAATTCTATGCCGGCACCACACAGCCACAAATCTCATAACAGTAAATTATTATAAGAAATAAGGTGCTATCGATTTTCTCGTCACTTAATTTTTTGTCCACTAGTGGAAGAAATGAAAATAAAACCACTAGCACATCGTTTTGTATCGAAGGACATTAAAGCAGAACGCCCTATTAACAGAAAGTCCTAAAAGCAAAACGGCATATTAGCATAACGTCCTAATAGCAACATGACCTTATAGTAAATGGGCCTAACATCAAAAAGACACCTTAGCTGAACGGCCTAGTACAATTCAATACAAATTAAATAAACACAAAATTCATGAATCTACCAATTTTTTCTATAATATACAAATGTTATTTTAATACTTATGTGTCTAAAATCATGTTTATTTTGCTATCATATCTTAATCTAGTTCAATATGATTTAGATTCATGTCAATATTTATGTATATATGTTGGACAAAAATTGAAGTGAAGAGAAATCAATAACAACTTATTTCTTTTTTGTTATAATAATTAACTGTATGAGGTTTGACTTGTCTAAGTACTTATTTTGTAAGCCTAAAGAAATACAATTATTGAATATGAATCTGAATCGTGTGGAATGGAGCGACATCTGGCCAAGCATTAACATCATTGATGTAATCATGTATCGCGTAAAGGCTTTCGTTTTATGTACTGTTTAAATTTACGATAAGGATTGCGTCAGATGGCATCTTATTACAGAAGGTGAATGTTTTTTGCATGCGGCATAATGCAAAACACCCTTTGCCTGTTATCTGTAATTTTATGTGTGTGCTAGTTTTGTTATTTTTTTTTATTTAACAGTTTACAAAATAGAGTACATAAGATTTATATAAGAATATAGTAGATACATTAAAGTTACGAACTAGATTTTACCCAAATATGCAAACATAAGCGATGAACAATGTTGCAAGCTAAAATGAAAAACTTACCAATAATCTCGAAATGACATACCATAAACCTGAATACAAAATTTGAAATTTCGAAATCTATACACAAATTACTATGTACAAGAACAAATTAAAATGAAACGAACAGGATAACTGTTAAGAAATATATAGACAATATATCTATTTATAATTTTTATATAATAATAATAAACAGGTTCGATATATTTAAGTTCATCATCATCATAGCAGATATTTATGTCCCCTAATACAGGGTAAAGGCCTATGTCCCGCAGATAAACTTTTTTTTGAGTGTCAAAAAACTTACAATGAAAAAAATAATAATACAGATTGATCGATACCCATTTTCTCATGTCCCTCGGATTGATGCCTCCCTCCAACAACCCATTTTGATCATTTCTTAATATCAAAGTGTTTAATTTACTTTAACTCTTGACCATGTTTTTTTCCTAAATATCACCAAACTTATTGCAAGTTTACTGTTTTTTATTTACTAAACTTTGAGAATAGAGGCTGTCTACCTGTATACCTACTTACATAAGTAGTTCATCTCCATTAACTACATAACAATGTAGTTAATTTACTACATAACAATGTAGGTAATTTATGTCTCATAACACAAACAGATAAATCAAACAAACCGCCCATTCCAAAGACATCATAACAAAGACATCTGCGATGTTTTAGAACACAAAGCGTAAGAAAAGACATAACAACGTACAGATAAAATAAGAGCTTTGTGAATGTAGCTTTGTTTTACTTTTAATGAAAAAGAAAGAGAAGGGAAATATTTTTGTTTACTTATAGATCTATAGAAAATTAATATTCATATTTTTTTCTTTAAAAATTTGTTCTTGATTCTTTATCGCACGATAGAACATTTAGATGTAGAATATTGGCAAAGACCCTAAAAAGAGTTCTCTTCCAGTAAACCACATTTTACCCTGTAATAGCACAATTACAAATTATAATCTAAATAAATAATAATAAGCTAAACAGAATCGCAAGCTTTAGCCTAACGAACGCAAATTTTACTAAAATTAATTAGTTTTAATGTTCTTTTCGCCGTTCTAATATATAACTAAATAAGTGCTTGAGGGGTCTATTCTGACAAAATACGAGTATGTTCGTGAACTTTCCTTTTAATAGTGTGATGAAATGTGACTTTCAAAATTTCAACTCTATTAGTCTGTCGGCTTTGGGCTATAAAACAGTAAAGATCGCTCCATAGTCTGACTGTTTGGGCTATAAAACAGTAAAGATCGCTCCATAGTCTGACTGTTTGGACTCTACAGTAAAGGCGCGTAAAATTGTTATGATTTGAACGACATAATCAAAACAGATGCATTGCGCGCGAAAATCATAAATAGAACGCACGCATTGTATGATGTAACATTTTCTATAAATAGTGTTCCTAATTTGAATTGACTGGTTCAGATTTGGAACTGCGAAATGGCTGCTTATCACTTGTTTCAGTTTTAGACAGCTGGTGTTCGTTTGTGACAGATGTTTGTGTAATTTTGTAAAGCGTATGGCAGTAGAGCATCAACAAAACTATGCATGAGAACTATGTATACTTATCTGATGTCCGCCATTTTGATAAAATCTCAAGTTAATAGCTACCGACTTGATCAGCAGAGACCTTTTTCAGAATAATCAAAGACAATTTGAGATCATCTATACTAATATTATAAAGAGGAAAGATTTGATTGTTTGTTTGTTTGTATGTTTGTTTGTTTGTTTGTTTGTTTGTTTGTTTGAATTGAATAGGCTCCGAAACTACTGGACCGATTAAAAAAATTCTTTCACCATTAGAATCCTGAATTTTCCGTGATGAACATAGGCTATATAATATTTTCAAAAAAGTTAGGGATCCGCATGAAAAATTCAATAATTGAACCGTGCGCTGTATATTCAACCTCTTTTTCTATTATGGCGCGTCAGAATAGAAAAGGAGGTTTAATATATACGCACGGTGCTTGCTTTTTCTCTACGGCCAGTGTCAGTTATGGAGTGTCGAGTCAATGTCAAAAATCCAAATGCTGTGAAAAAAGTAAGGGATCCGTATGAAAACTGTGAAACCCATCGTGTTAGTGTGTATAATTTCTGAAATTTTTGTTTAATACCCGTGCGAAGCCGGGGCGGACCGCTAGTCTTAAATAAAACGCTTGTCGTAATTAAACGTTAAAACTCAAATACCTATCTTAAAAATTACTGAATTACTTTTTTCGACATAATTATAATAATTGTTTATTTTATTTATTATTGGTACTTATATTTTGTTTGTAAAGAGAAAATAGAATTCAAGTCGATTAAAATTTATTCCAGTGGTAGCCTCAAAATGTATTTTTTTTCTTTAATAAGGTTTGAACTTTTATGTACCCTGTTTGTATTAGTTAGAAAATAAGTACTCCTTGACCTGTGATGTATTCACACGGCATATTTAATACGAAAAAACTCTTCTTAACTCTTCGCTGAGCGTGATAGTCAGCTCAGCTTCTTTGAGGCTACATTTTCCAGAAATTAAATAAATCAAAGTAATAGTTTTAAATAAATATTACTTGATTTATGCTCTTGATTCCTTTTAGGGTTCTGTAGTAATCAAGGAACCTTTGTAGTTTTTAGTGTTTGCTCCCATACTTATAAGCATGGTCTGCAACTGAAACGCATGTTTTTTTACTATATTTCTCTCTAACTATAGTCCATAATAAAAATAGAGCGACCTGTCATTTACTTTTGTAAAACCATAAAATTATTATGAGAAGCTTTTACGGCTAAAATGTGTTGAAAAAAGGCCGTTTTCTCGTTTCTCTCTACTTTTTAAATGGACTTTAGTTGGATTATAAATCATAGTGTAGTCGGATTTATTTATTTATGTGTATGCATTTATTATTTATTATTTGTGTGTATGAAATATTTGGAATAAAAGGCAAACAAAGTGTACCCCTTGCTTGCTTTTCGTTTCATGTATTAATTTATGTAATGTCAACATTTATTGCTAGTGTTTTTCCGTGGCTTCACTTCTATTAAGTACTAACTTATTATAATGTAATTCTCGCACGGATATAGTATTTGAAATAGTTTTCACGGGTAGAAGTAGTTCCAAAAATATTTTACAATAAAAAATATTAGGCCATTTATTTATTAAATATAGAACTGCAACGGCAGGATACACCAACTACACTAATTCGTTACTTTTACAAACATTAAATAAAATAAAGCACAATTTAAATCACATACAATAAAAATAATACATCTTTTATTATGAATACAGTAAAAAATCAGTAACAGTTTGACGCAAATCGGAACTCCGACATCCACGCTACTTTATTTGTTCCTCTAAAAATGAATCATCCTGTAGACATAGATTCTATTCAAGCATTTAATTTTGTTATTAGGTACCTATACTTATAATTATTAACAAAGAAGCTTACAACTAAAGACTTATTTACAATAAAAAAATTGTGATTACCATAGACTGTTGCAGACAATCTAGAGATATCTCAACTGATCCAAATCAATACCAGTCGTAAGCGTCCCCAAGACGCTGGCTACATTGCCTCGTTGTATGGCGATGCTGATGCGCTGCGCCAGATACTGACCCTCTCAGGTCACATAATTCACACATCTGTTCAGAAACCACAATAATGCACAAAGTTTTACGTCATGAAATAAAAAAACATAATGTCGACTAATAGTTGTAGGTAATATTTGTTTAAATCTCAGATAATGTTAGCTAGACTTATTTTATCTATGACTAGCGGTCCGCCCCGGCTTCGCACGGGTATTAAACAAAAATTTCAGAAATTATACACACTAACACGATGGGTTTCAAAGTTTTCATACGGATCCCTTACTTTTTTTAACAGCATTGGGATTTTTGACATTGACTCGACACTCCATAACTGACACTGGCCGTAGAGAAAAAGCAAGCACCGTACGCTCTATATATTCAACCTCTTTTTCTATTCTGACGCACCATAATAGAAAAAGAGGTTGAATATACAGCGCACGGTTAAATTATTGAAATTTTCAAGCGGATCCCTAACTTTTTGAAAATATTATACCTATAGCCTATGTTCATCACGGAAAATTTAGGATTCTAATGGTGAAAGATTTTTTCAAATCGGTCCAGTAGTTTCGGAGCCTATTCAATTGAAACAAACAAACAAACAAACAATCAAATCTTTCCTCTTTATAATATTAGTATAGATAATGAAAGAAAGAAAGAAAATACATTTATTAATACCCATTTAAAAAACAAAAATATAACACAGTATATAAAAACTAAATAAGATTAACACAAAAACGGAAGTAAGAAAAATCAAATAATTGCTAAAGTAGGGTAAAAAAGGGGGACCCTTCTTTACCCTACTACCTCAGCATTTGTAGCATTCGGCTAGGCCTTATGCTACGCTGGTTTTCAGGTGGAGCCCGGATAATGTTTATTTATGTACAGTGCGTGTCAGAATTAAGTACCCCCCCCCCCCCCTTGTATACAAACTATTTCCGACTACTTCTAATTCCCATGTAACTTGTCACAATGCAAAAATTCATCACGCCGCCGCTCAGGATCGAACTGCCCTTCCATAATACTCAAAGTATGAAATTCCCAACAATAACAACTTTTTTGTCCCACATACATTGAGATAGGGGGGGTACTTATATGTGACGCGCACTGTACCTATAACTTCATACTAAATGTGTGGCAACACGCTGTAACGATCGACACTAGACAAACCTTATATGGTTTAAAGTGTTGAAGAAATAATTATAGAATAAGTTTTTGATTAATAACGAAATACTAAAAATTACATCTTGACCATTGGAATTCAGAGTTATTTAAGAAACAATAGACAAAGGAAAACAACTCGTAAACTATATAAAATAGCTTGATCTTGGGGGAAATCGTTTGATGCTATGCGAGTTGAACATTAGATAAAGAATGTTTGTTCCCAGTAGTAGGTTGGCCAATGACTGTTTAGTTTCTCTTTTCAACGAACTTCGAAAAAAGGAGGAGGTTGTTTGTTTGTACGATTTGTAATGTCGATTGGCGATTTCTTCAATTATTGGCCGATCTTGATCATTCGCTTTTCTATAGAAAAAATATATCCCAAGACGGGTCTATAAAATGTTTATTCCCCAGAAATTAGTAGTTATTCCGCAAAACTAAAAGAACAGTGTAAATATTGAGGTGTTGGAAAGTTGGTTTTTAGTTTTGTTTCGAAACAATATTATTATTTATTTGAATATGGCTCAAAGGCTAGATAAAACAATGATGAATTCTTGTTTTTAACATATTGAACGTACTTTCTTGAATGAAAAACAAAACACGAATATAACACAAAACATCAAAGGTACTTGCAGGATAAAACGGTTTTAAATTCTGATAGGCATTTTTCCAAGTGTCAGAATAGGTCTAGATTTACTGCAGTTATTTAGAAATCGAACGTCAGTTTCACTCAGAAAAGCTTTAGAAAATTCTTTCTTTATTTTCTACACTGTTACCATAGACTGTTACATTTTGATTTCTGACCATTTTTTGAAGGATTTTTAATTAACATCAAAGTACGTCATGACATTTCAAAAATAGAACGCTAAACGAAACGGACCACCTGACGTCAAACATCGAGAAGTCGAGTCAATCGAAGGAGGTTGTGTAATCTAAATGGAAATAGGAACTTCTTTAGGAACAAGTAGGTTTTGGCAGCGAATGATCAAATTGGCTGCGCCAATAGTTGCATAATCAAGTTGACTGCATTAAACCTGTGTGTTTTGTAACCAAAAATTTATTGAGAAAATCCGATAACGTAGGTTCGGTGGACCGTTTTCGTCAAGCGTAAGTATTTGTACAGCTGAACAATTGAACATACCTCCTTAAAAGAGGGAGGTTTTAATATAATCACTGCGTAGGGCTGTTAAATATACAAAATAAAGTCGCTGCTCTAGTAGGTTTCCTTAGTTATATTTCACTTGTTATTTGGTTATTTAATTAACCAATTCTTATTCGGTTATTAATTGTGACTTTGTATGTTTCTAAAGGTTTTATATTAATATTATTATATGGATTACCTACCCCTATACTTTAACAATACCTTTACAACACAATAGAAATCGGGGTCAGAATTAGAAGGCAAATAGGCAAAACTAACATGACGGACCAAGGCCCGAAGGAATTCTATAGGAAACAATAGTAAGGAGTGGTGATGGCCGAAACCATATATTATTCTATACTAGCGGTCTGCTCCGACTTCGCACGGGTATTAAACTAAAATTGAATTTTTCATACGGAGCCTAACTTTTTGAAAATATATTATAGGTTATGTTCATCACAGACTTTACTTCACTTATGGTGAAAGAATTTTTCAAATTGGTCCAGTAGTTTCGGAGCCTATTCAATTCAAACAAACAATTAAATCCCTCTTTTTAATATTAGTATAGACTACGTAACACCCACATGGTTATACTATTATTAATTTTAATAATAGATTTAGTTTGAAAGGGTATAATTGGCGGGAATCGTTCTAATTGCTCATCTCTCTTCAAAGGATGATACGGAATAAAATGAAAACGCCCTTTATTTCAGGCTAGCGGTTCGACCCTTTTAAGACTAGCGGTTCGACCCGGCTCCGCACGGGGACCTATTTAAGGCTCCGGTGACGGATGAATTTCTCATACAAACGTAATACCTCTGTGGCGCGGTGGGCCAAGGTCCTGGCTGGAGGTTGCGGGTTCGATTCCCGCCTCGGGACAAATATTTGTACAATCTGCAGATATTTGTTCAGGGTGTTCTGGTCGTTTTCTATAAAAACTAGCGGCCAGCCCCGGCTTCGCAGGGGTATTTAACGAAAATTTAATTTTTCATGCGGATGCCTTTTTTGAAAATATTCTAATTAAGAATTCTAACGGTGAGAGAATTTTTCAAATCGGTCCAGTACTTTCGGAGCCTATTCAATTCAAACAAACAATCAAATCTTTCCTCTTTATAATATTAGTATAGATATCCATCTGTGAAAGATATTGTGTTATGTATATCAGTCATCTAGTACCCATAACACAAGCTCTGTTTAGCTTGGGGCTAGGTGATGTTGTGTGGATTGTCCAGCATGGTTTATTTATTTATTATAATAATTAAAAGTCCTATAGTTCTGCATCTAGAAACTTCCATAAAAACAAAGCGAACAATGTATTTTAGTGTTACTTTAAAATAACACTCGGACATTGGGGTGTGCTTACGGTGAGCTGAAGCGAAAGCGAAGTCGCTTTCGCTCTTTAATAAATCATTTATTTGCAGGAATTAGGGAATTAGGAATTAGCTTTAATTTCCTCCGTCCAGCGCATTGCTGATGCCGCATGTTCTACACACACAATAGACTAGTACAATAGACTAGTGACTCTAGTCTATTATAGTCTATTAAATAAAAAATATTGTCTTTCATTCTTTATTTAAAAGGTTCCCCGGCGGCTAAAGAAACCGATATTAACGAGTCAAACAACAAACAACATTTTATTCCTTGGAGACGCCAACATAAACAATTTGATATGTTTGTTTTGGACCGGAATTCTACCTAGCTTGTATCTTGTCTTTTTAAAAAGAAAATGTCTCTTCTGCCTTTGAAAAATATCTTTCCAGCAACTTGAAGCAACAAATCCAATAGTATAAATACAAGGAATACAAGGAATACAAGGAATACAGAGGCTAGATTTGAAGAGTGTGTCCGACGTGATGGTCAACATTTAGATGATATAATTTTTAATCAATAAAATCCGCACTATTGTTCTTTGTAATTGTGTATAAAATAAACATGTGTAACTTGTAGTTTTCTTAGTATTACATTTTTAAATCCTAATTCTGCCACCGGACACCCTGTAGTAAATAGGTACTTTATTACAAAATTTAACGGTTCTACGTAGAAAATACTATGTTACGGTGTCAATGTTGTCTGGAAAAGATCGCTATCAGCGATAAGGCCGCCTATTGTGCAACATTATAAAGTGCGATTTTCCTGTTTTTATGTATTTTTATTTGGTGTGCAATATTGTATTGTAATGGGCAGATTATATATATATATATATATATATATGACGAAGGAAGAACCCTCGTTACGATTTTTCAAATGGGTGACGTCACCAGGACTGACGTCACTATCATCATTGTCCTGTTGGTAGAAGTCCGCTCCATCCAACCGACGACTCGTGCAAGAGACTTCTGGCCCGAACGATCCCACGACACAGTTGATGACGTCAGCAGTGATGACGTCACGATTTTCGTTGTCCGGATATTCCTCGATAGAAGGTAGTCCCAATGAAACAGCAGTTAGAAACAAGAACGTTTGATTTATTCTAGGGAGGTCCGTTCCCTCCGACAGCTCGAGCAAGACTGAATGTTTTACTCGCCCGGTGGCTTTATTTATAGCAAAAGGTTGCCTAGCGTTTTCACAATAACAAAGGAGCAAACTCGGGGCGATGTTTTTGAATTATCACAAAGTTCTTATAGGAAACCTAACCAAGTCGACTTGGTTAATTTTAGAGGTTTAAACACTCAGTTAATTCTTAAAACTAGATCGTAGTGTAGAAATAACGTCTTCGCGCCGACACGGCCATTCTGCACGGCGGTGCGCGCTCTGCACCAGCCGGGTCAGCGGTTACTGTAACTGTAACAAAGGTTTTGCTTTTAAGTTTGGTATCTGTGTACAACTCCATCGAGTTGCAAACAAGGTTCTCGTAGAAAGTCAGGTTTAGTTTGTAAGTTTCTCGAAGGAGTTAGTTTAGTTTGTTTATCGAAGGTTCTCGGAGGTTCTCGTAGATGGTACTCGTAGATGGTACTCGGAGGTTCTCGTAGAAGGTCAGGTTAAGTTAGTTTGGAAGGTTCTCGAAGAAGTTAGTTTAGTTCTCGTAGAAGGTCAGGTTAACTTAGCTTGGAAGGTACTCGAAGAAGTTAGTTTAGTTTGTATATCGAAGGTGCTCGGAGGTTCTCGTAGATGGTGCTCGGAGGTTCTCGTAGATGGTGCTCGCAGGTTCTCGTAGATGGTGCTCGCAGGTTCTCGTAGATGGTTCTCGGAGGTTCTCGTAGATGGTTCTCGGAGGTTCTCGTAGATGGTTCTCGGAGGTTCTCGAAAAAGGTTAGTTTAATTTGGTCATGGCTGTGTGGTTCTCGTATGTTCTCGTAGATTCTGTAACAAAGAGAAATTGCTTTTAAGTTTGGTACCTGTTTAAACTATAACGAGTTGTAAGTATTACGAAAATGGGTAAGGTCTTTGGAGGTTATAGGTTCTCGGAGGTTATAGGTTCTCGGAGGTTATAGGTACTCGGAGGTTATAGGTACTCGGAGGTTATAGGTACTCGGAGGTTATAGGTACTCGGAGGTTCTCGTAGATTTCTCGGAGGTTTCTCGTAGATTTCTCGGAGGTTTCTCGTAGATTTTCTCGTAGATTAGGAGGATAAGAATAGGAAGGGAGATGTAGTTTGTAATGAAGCATGAACGCTCGCAAGTAAAAGTGGTTATCAACTTATCTGTTTATCCATCGTGTCTAGCTGACGAAGTACACAGCGCGGTAAGTAGATTGGTTTCTTCCACCGACATGGTTTGTTGCACGCCTGCTCACAAAGTACAGCACGGGAAGTAGACAGTGTTCAGAGGACCTTCTGGACTGGTTTCTTCCGCCGACACGGTTTGTTGCACGCCTGTTGGGCGGAGATAATCTAGGGCCATCTTCCACGGTTGTTTATCCATCGTTTCTAGCTCGCAAAGTACAGCACGGGAAGTAGAAAGTGTTTCGAGGACCGTGTGGATAGGTTTCTTCCGCCGACATGGTTTGTTGCATGCCTGTTGGGCGGAGATAATCTAGGGCCATCTTCCACGGTTGTTTACCCATCGTTCTAGCTCACAAATACAGCACGGGAAGTAGAAAGTGTTTCGAGGACCGTGTGGATTAGGTTCTCCCGCCGACACGATTTGTTGTTTGCCTGTTGGGCGGAGATGATCAAGGGCAATCTTCCACGGTCGTTTATCATTCTCCAGGACTGTCTATGCGTTCGGCTTTTCCTGCCATAGAGGGGCTTGGTGTATCCGTGGTTGTTATACCCCGGAGTAGTGGTTTTACTGGCTGGTACGTGGTTATGAAGTTATTGAGGCAGTGATGACCTCGCTGGGTGGTTTGGATCAGAAGCGCTAGCAGGCCCTGATCCCACTTCTGATGACGAGGGAAGAACCCTCGTTACGATTTTTCAAATGGGTGACGTCACCAGGACTGACGTCACTATCATCATTCTCCTGTTGGTAGAAGTCCGCTCCATCCAACCGACGACTCGTGCAAGAGATTTCTGGCCCGAACGATCCCACGACACAGTTGATGACGTCAGCAGTGATGACGTCACGATTTTCGTTGTCCGGATATTCCTCGATAGAAGGTAGTCCCAATGAAACAGCAGTTAGAAACAAGAACGTTTGATTTATTCTAGGGAGGTCCGTTCCCTCCGACAGCTCGAGCAAGACTGAATGTTTTACTCGCCCGGTGGCTTTATTTATAGCAAAAGGTTGCCTAGCGTTTTCACAATAACAAAGGAGCAAACTCGGGGCGATGTTTTTGAATTATCACAAAGTTCTTATAGGAAACCTAACCAAGTCGACTTGGTTAATTTTAGAGGTTTAAACACTCAGTTAATTCTTAAAACTAGATCGTAGTGTAGAAATAACGTCTTCGCGCCGACATATATATATATATCTACCTCATGTATGATCCAACGATTCTATTCATTCAAGGTTATCTGTGAGAGATCACTCTTGAGCGATAGGACTGTCAGTTGTAGCTCGGTGAACAGCCCTGAGTCCATGTCTCAGCTCCGTAGGTCATAAGATAACGCTTTGATTGAAAACTTGTGTATGGATTGCGAGATAATTCGTAAAATTCAATTAAAAAAGGATGTCAGTCGCATCCCTTGCACAGATTTCTAATGAACTCTCAACATAGGTTTTTAATAGATTCTGATTTTGCATTATTAAAATAATAACAATATTAATCTCGGAGACATCTTATTCAAGAGCTGCCGCCACGCCGCCGCTCGTGCCGACAACCGCCGACCGGCGCCGACCGACACCGAACGGGAGAGGGGACCCCGCGTCTACGCGTTATTCTTTCTGGGCCACTGCCGAATATACGCGCTTCTTAGCTCCTATAGAAATACTTGTTTCATTTACTATTCATTATATATCTAAGATCCAACATCATCATCACCAGCCTATAATAGTCCACTGCTGGACATAGGCCTCCCCTAATGAGCGCCATAGATGGCATCATTGTGTGGGGGTTATTGCCCATAATCCTCACGCTGGGCTTGCGGGTTGGGGATCGCAGTTCGGTGTAGTTGTTCTGCAGAAGGCGCTGCTGCCCGCCATCCGGTGTGTTTCCCTTAGTCGCCTCTTACGACACCCACGGGAAGAGTTGGGGTGGTGAAATTCTATGTCTGCACCACACGGCATTATCGAAGATTACACACAAAAAATTAATAACTATTCCGTTACGCACTTCGTTCGGTTCATAGGTAATGGTAAAATATTATTCGGAAAACTCGGCTCTAGCTCATCTAAACATTAAGAAAATTGCGTAATTATATCGTAAAACTCCTCAAAATTATGGACAATAAAATGTAGTGATATATTTTATAACTGTTTCAATATTTTAAATTATTGTGTCAAGGTCCATTTCAAAGCATGCGGTCATAAAATAAAAAGAAACAAATAACATTTTATATTTCGTAACATAACTTCTAGCATAACAGAACCGTTTATTTTGTTTGTCTAGTATATTATAATAAACTTCCGCACGCGGTTTTGTTCGGGTTTTCTGGGATAATTGATCCCATAGGCTAAATCGCTTAGAAGCAATCTCTTCCTTTTATGGATACACAGGCGACGTAAGAGTCTGGTGTAGATAAATAGATAAAATACATACTTTATTTTACCCATACCCATTTTACACACAGAAAGAGAACATTACAAACAGAAAATGCTTAAAGTGGAGGAAGTATATGGTGGCCTTATCGCTATGAGCGATCTCTTCTAGGCAACCCTGGGATGGACTGGACGTGACAAAATGCTAATTTTAGATAAAAACTTTTTTGATGTCAATCAATCCTGTCTGTATGAAGTTCAAAAGACTCTATCTGACCGACTAAGATTTGAGTACTAGAAATGTTAAAAATCTCGGTAAACTTTTCCCATACATTTCGAGCAAAGAGTCAAACCTGTAAATTAGCCAAACTTTTTGCTATGGGTAGATCCTCTAAAATCCGCTATAAAGAACACTGGCTGTAAAAGTAGGAAACTAAATAAAGTTTAAAAACTTCGAATTCGATTCGAATTCTTGGCCAAAAATAATCTACTCAATGTTATTACCAAGAGAGATTGTGTTATGAGGTGATTAGAACGGGGTACACAGCAATAAGCGGGAAATGGGAAAGTGGGAGACGGTAAAAAGGGTGGGGGAAAAGGGTGGAACCTACACGGACTGGGGTTCATACGAGTTTCAATTTGCCCTGACTCTGTCAACTTGCAACTATGTATATTCGATTACTTGCAAGTTCCTCTTTCATGTAGGCTAGTGCTTGTTTGGATTGGAAAGTAAAAATAGTTGTTTTTGACATTATACTTTGAATTGACTTACACAAAAATGAATCTGACGTAATAGACAGTGGCTTTTCCATTTTATAATATTAATAAATTATTTGAAAACAACTCGGATATATTATTAAAAATATAAACCGAAGATTCGTAAAAAAACCTATGAGCGCAGAAAATAATATATTTTCTGTATTCCATTTTATTCATTCGTGTTGGTACAAAAAATATTATTTCGAAATAACAGCTAAATAACAGCCCGCGGCCATTTTAGATGATGAAGCGAACAGACGACTGACAAATGCACAGAAGATTAATGCGATTGATAGACGGACTGGCAGACAAACGTATACATATTGAAAGATATGTATAAACGTATGACCTCAGTGGCAGACTCACGAAAATAAATTAATAATAATGCTGGACAATCCACACAGCATCATCTAGCCTAAGCTAAGCAGAGCTTGTGTTATAGGTGCACCGGTGCACGATGAATGATATATTAAATACAATAAAAACTCGAGAACAGAGTAAATTAGAAACAAATTAGAACCTGATTGACAATTGAAAAAATTGAGCCAACTGCAGACTGTTGCAAACAATCTACAGGTAATTCAACTAATCCTTATCAATACCAGTCGGAAGCGTCCCCAAGACGATAGCATAAAAATAAAGTCATCATCATCATCAACAGCCTATGATAGTCCACTGCTGGACATAGGCCTCCCCTAATGTGCGCCATAGAATGCATTACTCATCATTTGGGGGTTACTGCCCATAATCCCCACGCTGGGCATGCGGGTTGGGGAAAAATAAAGTAAAATACAATAAATACTTATACATATATTTGATGTTTTATTTTATACTATAACTGGCGGTCCGCCCCAGCTTCGAACGGGTAACAATAATTTAGTTTTTACTGCTGTGTTCTGAAATTTGTAATCCTAATCATTCCTACGCGACATTCTGTAAATAAATACAATCACTTACAAAGAAAATAACAGTAGGTACATAACAGAATATAACAATTACAGTAAGTATATACACTTATTTATGTATCTATTCTCTAAATATCTAAGCCGTCACCATAGGGTTGAGTGCCCAGAATGCTGGCAGCATTCCCACGTTGGATGGCCATGCTAATTCGTTGACCGAAAAAAGTCAGCATTCCTATCACTTGTGGACTCTATAAGTAGCTTTGTGGGGTCTTTATATATTGTGTGTGCCAGACCCCAAGGACCTAGGGTTTCCACCCCAAACCGTTCCAATAAGTAACCTTGGTCAAGGTTGGCGTATATTCGCCGTTCGAGGGACTCAGCTGATGTTGCTACGGAGCCGACCCTCAATGATCTTCCTGCAAGATGAGGAGATGCTAGGGTATTTACATTACACTTCACGTCATCAGCCTAGTCCACTGCTGGACATAGGCCTCCCCTAATGACCGCCATACATGGCATTATTTATCATTTGGGGGTTATTGCCCATAATCCACGTGTAATGCGGTCTGGGGATCGCAGTTCGGTGGAGTTGTTCTGCAGAGGGCGCTACTGCTCGACCCCGGTGTGTCTCCCTTAGTCGCTCTTACGACACCCACGGGAAGAGTAGGGGTGGTGATTCTATGCCGGCACCACATGGCCGCATTTACACTTGTGGCATCTCAACGAAGTAAATTGTATTCACCACCAAAAGTTTTTCGAGCTCAAACTGCTCGGAAAATCCGTTAAAACGAACAAATCCACTAATCCCATCAGTATACACGTAAAATAAACAGACGGTACGTGTAACGGTAATTACAGTATTTCCTGTTTGTGTGCTTATTGTGTTAGTCGAGTTAAACTTTCATCGTGGTGTACGTACGGCGGTGAATCCGGGGAAAAAGAAAAAGCTGGTCACTCGTCAAAGCATCAAAGATTATTAATGGTTTATACGAAATTTGTATGTATATACCATTAATGTGTGGTGTATACATATGTTAGTTATAGTTAGTTAGTTAGTTATTAAGCCTGGTGTGTCCCACTGCTGGGCAAAGGCCTCCCCCTGCTCCCTCTACGCATCTCGGTCCTGAGCCAGATGGGCCCAGGCATCGTCGTAGGCGACCAGTTCGTCTCGCCATCGCTTCCTCGGTCTGCCGGCGCCTTACGCTGTGTGGGCTCCACTTGGTGGTTATCTTGGCCCACAAGTCTACATATGTACAGTGCGCGTCACATTTAAGTACCCCCCCTATCTCAATATATGTGGGACACAATAGTTGTTATTGTTGGGTTTGTTTCAGACTGAGTATTATGGAAGGGCAGTTCGATCCTGAGCACCGGCCAGATATATTTTGGCATACGAAAAATTTTGACAAGTTACAAGGGAATGAGAAATAGTCGAAAATAATTTGTATACAAGGGGGGTACTTAATTCTGACGCACACTGTACATATGTAACTAATTTAGGCGCGTTGGGCGAAGGTTCTCCCGTGATGCAGGAGGTTGCGGTCCGATTCTAGCCCCAAGAAAATGTTTGTTGGTGTTCTGGTGATTTTCTATGGATATTATACATAATTATCCCTGTCTGAAAATCAGCGTCTCTATTAGCTATTAGCTTGTAGCGGCATTAATGGTGAGACAGGGACCTATTTGGACCCCTTGTAACACTGTTTCTTTATTTCTGTTTTCTTTTGTGTTTATTTATTATCATTTTCTATTTTTTTTTACCTTAATTGCCTTATTTACTTTAGTGTGTATGTGTGTTACTGGGTTTCAAATAAATGTATCTTCTTTCTTTCTTTATATCTCTCTTTGTAAATTATATTGTGTCATTGTCAGTCTATATTAGATTATCAATCATCTAGTACCAATAACATAAGCTCAGCGTAGCTTTGGGCTAGATGAGGCTGTGTGTAGGTACTGTCATCCAATACGATTCCATTAAATTTAATAAGTTTAATCATTAGTTGGCAAAAATCGTTAAAATATTTTAAAACACAAGCTTCAACTAAGATGTTTACAGCGCAGTAAGATTACCGGTGTTAAGTTACAAGAGGCACGCTATAAACTTAGAAAACTATAAACTTAATTGAGGTTCTTCAAAGCTAATAAAATTAAACGCAAAATATCCTCCCGTGTATCCACATAACTCCCCAAGGTCGACCCTCCAACATCGCAGTAAAAAGAAATAAACTTTAGTACGCTCCCATAAGGCCTAAAATTGCTTGAGCTGTTGATGAATTTATGCTCTTCGATGCTTAGAAGGAGTAGTTTAGTTTATTTGTTAATCGTTTCCTTCAGTCGAGGTATTTTAATTAAGTTTATGAATTATAGTCAGAAATGTTTGCTACAAGATTTGGTATGGTTTAGCTCTACGAGGCACGTAGGCGTGCTACGAAATTTGTAGACCCTCTACGTCGTAGCATCACGTAGACCCTCTACGAAATTTTCTAGGGGATAAAACATTGAGTTTTCATTTATTTGTTTTGATTTGGGTAATCATTTAGTATCAGACATACGATCACTGCTAAATAAGCTCTCCCAAACGACCCCTTCGTTTGGGAGGGCTTACCATAATCAATCATCACGTTTGTCACGTGAATTAGTGATCGCAGTGAAGATCATAATATTGAGGAATTAGGTGTCTCTGATAAAGGATAGTACCACATAGTACAGTTAAAAAAATGCATTCTATTTTTCTACCTTAGGGAGTATTAGGCCAAGTTTTGACATCCTTGATGTAAACATCGACAGAGTAAAAGTATTTATGGAGTAAATCCCCTTGTCGCATGGTGATTGTGGCAAAACTCTCTTTTCAGGGAGGCATGTTCAACATTAGATGATTATATTACAATAAACCGTTGACTATCATCCACAAATTTTAAATAATCTACGTATTTATATTACATATTTTATTTTCCTACGCAAGAGGAACTCTCAGGGCCAAACAAATTATAACTAAATTGAACAAAGGATTATTATATTGTTTACGTAGCTACAACAACCGTTGGAGTGTATTGTTTAGATTTACACTGACTTTAGTATACTGAGCACAGAGTTTAGTTTGACGAGTTTGATTTAGTATTGAAACGTCATAGTGACGTCATAGTTTTTAGGATTTCGTGAACTCTATCCTGTGGACAACATTTTTGAATCCAGCAAATACACAAATAACATACATACAAAAGTAAGACTTCTCGATATTATTTATTTTCAAATCGAACTTAGGACTCAGAAGAACTTTACTTTTTATTTGTGTGTAGTTCTTCTAAAAAACGATTCTATACTTAATTACAAAAAAATTATAATTATTATGATTAATAAACGACATAGTTTTTTCGTTAGAACAAACTATACACGGGATATGTTATTTGTGGAAAAAATCTCACAGCCTTCATTTTTTAAATAATCATCACTATCCTTAGCTTCATCATGGATCTCCTCAATAGATCAAACAAGAATAATCCTAAATTGTTAATAGACCAAGTGAGGGTAGCAACGAATAATGCTGCCGACTTCATAGGGGCGATATGAAAAGCTCCCGTTCTTCAGTATCCCCTTCACCAAGACGGTGTATAAACATGTCATGTTGAAATGTCGAACCAAATATATAAATAAACGCTATAAATACTTAATTATAAATATTAAAATACGTCCCGATCGCGATTACTTTCAAACAATAGATGCACTATACCACGAACAAACTTAACTAAATATGTAATTTTAGAGCAATAAGAATATCTTAAAATAGCATAATAATTAATGCGAAAACTAAATAGATAATAGTAATTTTGATTTATTTCTGATACGAATGATTGCTCAATACGACATAATTTATTTTCGTCGTACCAATGGGACAAACAAGGTTTTTGAAAAGCCTATTAAAATATAAACGTAGCTATGTCCGTATATATTTTTCGTAGTAAACTGAAGTTTGTTTGTAACCTAGCTGTTCTCCCCTCTTCTGTGGGTAAAATACCCATTTAGTTTATATCAGGTTGGGAAATTTCCTCAAATTTTCGTAAATAATAAAACAGATATTTCGACCCTTGAGGCTCAGAGAGATCTTGAAATAAAATTGCTGGAATAATTTTATAATTGATAGGCCATGGCTGTTCGTGCAGACAATTTTCATCTCGATATATCTCAGAATAAAAGACATTCTGTTTGAATCTAGATAAAAAAAAACATAAATGCAACAAGTCACGGCAAACTAATGCAGTGGTCAATTTAGAGTTTGCCAAAACTAAACTAAACTTATTTGTCAAGTGTAAAAATTTTGACTACTTTTTAGTTTGATCATTACAAAAGCTTTCGTTTTCCAATGAATTCAGTTTTTATCGACATCTTATATAATGTTAACAATACATTATATAAAGTGACGTGACAGAAGTTTATTGTTAACAGTATATAATGTGACAGAGGTTTAGATCCCCAACAAATTTAAATTAAATTAATATATATTTTAATTACAAAAACATGACCATTAAAAAAATTATAGCACGTAGTCGTGATATGTAGGATTCAAGGCAGATTTTTCCCTAGGATAAAATGTATATTTTCTTCAGTTATGTGTTAAAACTTCTTGCCCGGATTCAAGCCCCGGTCCGGAATAGCTTCATTTATGAAAACATCAGTGACTCAGCGACCAAAGATGGAATCGAAGTACCGGGTTTGATTCCCGCCGTGATCAATTAAATTGTTTTTATTTTTATTTTATTTCATTACTAAGAGATATCTATAATAAAAAATTCTACGAAGACTTGCAAGAACCTTCAGACTGTTCAACCAAACTGTAATAAGTTTGATTTGGGAGAAGCTGTCCATACAATATTATTAACCGGACTCTGACTGTTTTCGAATCACAACATAAACCACCTCAATAGGTTAAGGATTAAATAGAAACTTGTATAAACAAACAAAGCTAACGTTTGAGTTCAAAGAACACTAAACCTATATTTGAGATAGCTGTGGATCTTAAGATAGCTTTACGTTGCATCGAAGGTAAAATACGACTACATTGTAAAATCTAGCTAGTTATAGCTAGTTAAAACATTGTGGTTACATTGTACATTGTAAAATCTAGCTAGTTATAGTTAGTTAAAACATTGTGTTTGACTTAAATTTTCGCGATTTGTTTACATACAGACTAGCGGGTCCGCCTCGGCTTCGTACTATGTATCTTACAAAATTTTTAAAATTATACATTTTTACACACTTACGGTATTTATTTGGGTAGCCCTATGTCCAGCTGTGAACTAAAATATTTAATACGTTGATACTGATCATGTCTGCCATAAAACATAAGCTTACTTTTTATCCCATAATCGTTGATGGGTTGATGATAATTTATGAATCTAAAGAATAAAATAGGATGCTGAAATGCAATGGAAAAAAAGGAAATTTACAAAATTTAAAAGAAAAAAAAAAATTACGAGCGATCTGAGGTCCGATGTGTGTTTTTAAGGGTTATAATATAACGGTCATCTCGATTTTTGACTAAACTATTAGTCCAATGGCAAAAAGTTAAATGGCAAAGTTGTAGGTTATAAAAAGATCTACAAATTTTTACTAACACTGAGGTACAGTCAGCTGCACTAATATGTATACACTCCCAACATTTCATATTGATGTATACGTGAACCTTTCAAATTAAAGTATACACCACAATTTTTCAAATTGATGTAGTCATGGTACTTGTCAAAACGTGCTATACAGATTTTCATAATAATGTATACACTATTTAGTCAAATAATTGTTTACCATCGAATAACAAATTAATGTATTCAAGACCACGCCTTAATAATATATGCAAAAAAAGAATGTCACAAAAATGTATTCAGGTGTTAAATATGTTATTAAAAAGGCTTTTTCACTTAAAATCCTGCAAGTCATCATAAATATATACACGACCTTAATTATGTATCCATAATGAAGGGCCATAAATATGTATACATCAATTTGTACGATGTTTTTCATTGACATGTATACAAAATGTTTTATTTTACAAAAACGCTTTTTACTAAAATTCCTACAAAGTATCATAAATATGTATCCACTGCAAGGCCAAAATAATGTATACATAATTGATAGTCATAAAAATGGACGTAAATGTGTATTTTACGTAGTATAATATAGTAGTAGGTCTTTTGTGACTTTTGACTTGACCTCAGTAGTGACGAAGTGAGTAAACTCAAGCATGGGGATGAAAAAACATCAATTAGGTAAATATTTTTTTTAGTATTCTTATTTAATCTTTTCACACTAAACACATTTTATGCTATTTAATGAAGTAGTTAAATAAGGTATTGTAGGCCCCTCCAGCATCAATCACTGCTTATAGCCGGTCGCGCATGGAAGAAACCATGTTTATGCACACTTTGAAAGCTTTCCCAAATGTCATAAACCATGATTAGGGCTTTCTTTGTCCTACACTCATTTGTGTCCCATTGCTGAGCCATCAATCCCAACGATGGATTCGATGGGGTTGAGATCGAGATTTTTTGGAGGCCAGGGCAACTTGTTGACCATTCTGTGGTTCCATTGCTCGATACACTCGGGCGTTATGAATGGCCGAGCTGTCTTGCATGAACGGAATAGGCCCAGCACCTGGAAAGTAATCTTTCACACTTGCCCTAAACACCTCTTCCAATACTTCAGTATATTGGAGGTTGTTCATCCGACCCTCAACTTGGGTCAACGCCCCGGGACCACTGGTATGCATCCAGCCCCATACATCAAATACAACATAATCAGCAAACACAGGGTCCCTACTAGAGTTTGCGAAATCTCGTTCTCTTATTATCAAATTGCTCACAATTTCTTTAATTTTTTTGCATATCCTCATGTAAGCAAGAAATTTAAAACAATTAAAAGGCTATCATTAGATCATTCAGAGTCCGTTAGTTTTTAATTTAAAATGCAAAAAAAATTCAAGAAATTGTGAGCAATTTGATAATAAGAGAACGAGATTTCGCGAACTCTAGAAGGGACCCAGTGTTTGCTGATTATGTTGTATTCGATGTATGGGGCTGGATGCATACCAGTGGTCCCAGGGCGTTAAACCAAATTGAGGGTCGGATGAACAACCTCCAATATACTGAAGTATTGGAAGAGGTGTTTAGGGCAAGTGTGAAAGATTACTTTCCAGGTGCTGGGCCTGTTCCGTTCATGCAAGACAGCTCGGCCATTCATAACGCCCGAGTGTATCGAGCAATGGAACCACAGAATGGTCAACAAGTTGCCCTGGCCTCCAAAAAATCTCGATCTCAACCCCATCGAATCCATCGTTGGGATTGATGGCTCAGCAATGGGACACAAATGAGTGTAGGACAAAGAAAGCCCTAATCATGGTTTATGACATTTGGGAAAGCTTTCAAAGTGTGCATAAACATGGTTTCTTCCATGCTCGACCGGCTATAAGCAGTGATTGATGCTGGAGGGGCCTACAATACCTTATTTAACTACTTCATTAAATAGCATAAAATGTGTTTAGTGTGAAAAGATTAAATAAGAATACTAAAAAAAATATTTACCTAATTGATGTTTTTTCATCCCCATGCTTGAGTTTACTCACTTCGTCACTACTGAGGTCAAGTCAAAAGTCACAAAAGACCTACTACTATATTATACTACGTAAAATACACATTTACGTCCATTTTTATGACTATCAATTATGTATACATTATTTTGGCCTTGCAGTGGATACATATTTATGATACTTTGTAGGAATTTTAGTAAAAAGCGTTTTTGTAAAATAAAACATTTTGTATACATGTCAATGAAAAACATCGTACAAATTGATGTATACATATTTATGGCCCTTCATTATGGATACATAATTAAGGTCGTGTATATATTTATGATGACTTGCAGGATTTTAAGTGAAAAAGCCTTTTTAATAACATATTTAACACCTGAATACATTTTTGTGACATTCTTTTTTTGCATATATTATTAAGGCGTGGTCTTGAATACATTAATTTGTTATTCGATGGTAAACAATTATTTGACTAAATAGTGTATACATTATTATAGAAAATCTGTATAGCACGTTTTGACAAGTACCATGACTACATCAATTTGAAAAATTGTGGTGTATACTTTAATTTGAAAGGTTCACGTATACATCAATATGAAATGTTGGGAGTGTATACATATTAGTGCAGCTGACTGTACATTAAATCAAAATTTACAAATTAAAATGTAAATAACTAAGTTTTTGGTTTTCACATAAATTTTGAGGTATTTTTTCGATCAAAATCAATCTTTTAAAGCTAGAGTTTAGTGATAAAGAAACGTGAAGCTTGTTAGCCTGTACTAAAGCCGCAATATCACTCACGTGCTCAGAAAAATGTGATTAATTTCTGACATCTTTACGTGTTTTGCCTGCGCCGGAGTGATTCATAAATATGGTTGGGATTAACGGCAGAGCCGTGTGGTAGGAATGTTGTTTGAATTTATGAGTATGTTTGTTTGACGGGTAGGTACCTATGTATGTGAGTTCGTTGTGATGGAAATCAATTTGTTTGGTTGGGGAAGGTCATTTTCGGCATTATGGATATTAAAACTTTAGACTATCATGGTTCAGTTCAGTGATCATGATGTAAACAACTGTTCTAAACGCAGTGGTTTCTTTTATTTAGTTATTCCACATTTGTGTAGAGAACCAAAAAACACTATATGAAACAACAGTTTCACTTGTTTTTTTTTTAATAAATAATTCTTTTATGTGCTTGTTTTATAAACAGAAGCAAGCTATAATGATATCTTATTTTTGGCAAATATTAAAAACTCGAAACTTTGTGTTTGATTCGTGTTATTTTGAATTTTTCTAGCTACTGCGTCATAAATACCTCGTTATTAATGACTTAAGTGTAATGAATATTGGTTTGAACTTTCAGCAGCTTTTCACTGATGATTTTTCATCGCAGAATATAAATTGGCAGACAATTATAATTGCTGTATGTATGACAATACAATTGCTGAAATGCCGGCACAATGGATTGCCACCAACGTTTTTCATCTAATTAAGCATAATATTGAACAAGTCCCTTTAATAAATCAGCAACAACACCGATGATTTTTTCCAATTACTACGTGTAAAACCTATAAACTTATCAATAAACATAATGTTAAACCTACAGCAAAAGTTCGTTTTGTCAAGTTTGTGTTGTTGTCGTTCCAACCAAAACGACTGTTTTGCCGGCTTCAAACTAACACAAGATTTTAAGATTAAGATTTTGGTTAAAATCAATATTTTCCCAAATGCTACCAAAATACAATTAAATCGAATTTGATTTTATGATGGTTTCATAGAAAATTGTTCGTGATTTGCGCCAAATTACTTTGTCGTTAATTTTATTCTTTGTAAGACACAAACTTAGTAAAAATCACAAAATAATATTGAATCTCTCGCCAACCCGCGACGCTCACGCTAAATTAACCGTGACACAAAACATGACATCGTCCCCTCATCAAGACACCTCATCTCCTGTGACAAAAATGTCCTGAATGACAACTACCTACCTCGCAACATGACATGTTACGAGGCCTGACATGACATTTGAAGCATGACATTATCCCACCTCATGAAATAGAATGACGACCTCATACATACTCATTTTGAAACCGTGTCCTATACAACACTACTTGGAACCCGTTTTAAATTATTTTTTAATTTTGCGGCATGAATACTTATCGTATTTAGTTATATTTTTTTTTATCTAAATAAAGATTTCTTTCTTTCTTTCAAAAGATTTTGGGCTCAATACAATATAAATCATAACTGGCTCTCACTCTTGTACACACAAGACTTTTAAACTCTTCTTCACATTCTTTAAAAGACAAATAAATATATAAAATATGCCTCACCACGAGCTTTCTCCTGTAACGTACGATACATTCGTCTGACATTCTACTACAACAGTGCAATGAATAACTGCTCATAATAGAATCTTGGTGGAAAGAACATTAAGTTTAGCAGTGAAGGAGTGCGTTTAGTTCAAAAGCCTATGGTCTCCACAGAGTCTGAAAGTGGTCGATATCTCTTGTTAAATTTAAAACCCTACACAGCTATGTACACCTGATTCAAACACAGACTCAAGTAATCAATGAATAAAGACTAAAATGTAACACGGCAACACCTGGTAAATTCAGATCTATTCTGCTCAGCGACTACATTACGATTACGAATAAAAAAGGACATTACGTATGTGACACTGGAATACATAATATAAAGGATCAGCTTATTCATAGGTTCTGAAACTTCATTTAAAGAATATTTATCGGGTAATTATCGCGGACCTCTTGTTTCATTTTCCCCTACGACCACGATCGCTGCAACGATGGAAACGTTGGGAAAATAAAACAAAAGGTACGCGATAAATACACGATAAATATTCTTTAATATGTCAACAAATCGTGAAAGCTTGAAAAGTTTAAAACTTCAGTAAAGCAACATGATTTAACACGACCACTCTTGATTTCAGGTACGGAGACATGGTCCCCGGGACAATAGCGGGGAAGATCGTCGGCGGCGTCTGTTCGTTGTCTGGAGTGCTGGTGATCGCGCTGCCTGTGCCTGTCATCGTGTCCAACTTCTCCAGGATTTATCATCAGAACCAGCGGGCGGATAAACGGAAGGCGCAGAGGGTAAGATCAAATATGATGTGTTTATTAGCGTTGAATCAACCAACCGTTTTTTAAGTTTACATAGTTAATGAGTGAACTGTTATTTATTTACCGCGAAACAAGTTGATTCTATTAACTATTAGTTTGTGTTTATGACACGTTGAGTTTATGTCACAGTTTATGTTTCAACCAGTTAAAACGTCAACTAGTTGACCCTTTCTACAGGGTGTAATCGTTAAGTGTGCACAGGCGATTATTCCGTAACTATTGCAGATATCAAAAAACTTTAAACTGATATCGAAAGTACTCTACCTAATGAGTAAAATGACATTAAAAACTTTTTAAAAATAAAACGAGAAATATCCAAAAAAAATACATTAATCACTCCCATACATTTAGTATGAGATAGTAGAAAGGTTTTAGTTTCTTTATTTTAAGTGGAATAGTACCTACTCATTTTACCCTTGTCATTTTATAATTATGTACGATATGAAGGTATTAATGAATTTCGTGTAGATTAATTATCTTACCACTTCAAATTTATAATAAACCTTGTTTCAATATTGTATTGATTTGAACTAGCTGAAAAGCAACATACTAAATAAAAACAAAAAGAAAGATACTCTTTGGTGTTCGTTCTAAATTCAAATTCTTTATCGCGGGTTCTCGTTCCCGCCAATTTATTGTATTTTTCAATTTGCGTTAATAATCGTGATTGTTGCATTTATTGATTGAAAAATGGCATATTCCAATACAGAAAAGAGGGACATGTTAAAGATGTACTACAAACATGATTGTAACAATAGGGCGGCCATTATCGCCTACAGAAGAGAGTACCCAGATAGAGAAGTTCCTTCTGGTACGTATTTACGTAAGTTGGATAACAATTTGATAAATTATGGATCTTTTAACAGAAAAAAAGGTTCGAGAACAAGAGCTCCGGAATTTGATAATGACTTAGATAACAATATTATTAGGTCCTTACATATGAAATTGGCGTTTTTCGTACTGGCCACTTTAATCACAAATTTCTCCTCTTTGGAAGCGGATCCATCGCAACCCACGTCCGAGTTAGCTGCAGGCTGCGGTGTTAGTGATAAAACTGTTTTAATTCACTTGAAGCAAATTGGGAAGATTAAAAAGCTTGAAAGGTGGGTACCTCACGAATTGACTGAAGCAAACCGGCAAACGCGCGTCGACTGCTGCGTTACATTACTAAACCGGCACAATAAGGAAGGTATTTTAAACCGAATCATTACCTGTGATGAAAAATGGGTTCTTTACGATAATCGGAAGCGCTCAGCGCAATGGTTGGATCCTGGCCAGCCAGCCAAATCCTGCCCCAAGCGAAAATTAACCCCAAAAAAGTTACTTGTAAGCGTTTGGTGGACTAGTGCCGGTATTGTTCATTACAGTTTTCTCAAATCTGGCCAGACTATTACGGCTGATGTCTATTGTCAGCAATTGCAAACCATGATGGAAAAGCTAGCGGCTAAACAACCTAGGCTGGTCAATCGCTCCACGCCACTGCTGCTTCACGACAACGCTAGACCACACACTGCGCAACAGACGGCTACTAAATTAGAAGAGCTTCAATTGGAAAGTCTAAGACATCCTCCGTACTCCCCGGACCTTGCTCCAACAGATTACCATTTTTTTCGAAATTTGGATAACTTCTTGCAAGGGAAAAAATTCAACTCCGATGGGGCAGTCCAAATCGCCTTCAAAGATTTTATTGATTCCCGTCCGACTGGTTTTTTTAGTAAAGGGATCAATGAACTACCTATAAGATGGCAAAAGTGCATAGAAAATAATGGTTCATACTTTGATTAATTAAATATATTATATTAAAATATATTCGACTTTTTGTTCCTCCCATACAAAACGCCAATTTCATATGTAAGGACCTAATATTAACTACGTAGTAGATAATCCACAAGAATCAACGCGTTCAGTGGCCCGATCATTTCCAGTGTCCCACAATTATGTACACAAGTTATTAAAAAAACACAACTTCAAAGCATTTAAGATAAAACCTACTCAAACGCTGCACAATGATGATCCTGCTCGTCGGCTGGTCTATTGCAATTGGCTAGTCAATAATTATGTCAATGTAAGGTCAATTTTATGGACCGATGAAAGTAATGTTTCAAACTGCGGCATTTACAATAGAAAAAACTCGCATTATTGGTCAATTGACAATCCTCGCTTAACTACTGAAGTTAGAGCTCAGGTGCGATTCTCAATTAATGTGTGGTGTGGTATTCTTGGAGATCGGATCATTGGGCCATATTTTTAAAACGATATGCCAAGTCTCTTAGAACCAATTCCAGACGATGAAAGAAGGTCGATAATTTTTCAACAAGATGGAGCACCTGCACATAATACAAATGTTGTAATGAATTTCTTACGAAACAATTATAATGGCTTAAATAGCCAATAATAGTGCAACCCCTTGGCCTGCCAGATCCCCGGATCTCACGCCTTGTGATTTCTTCCTATGGGGATTTGTCAAAGACCACGTGTACGCTGAGAGAGTACACAGCCTAGAAGAGTTACAGAATCGTGTACGTCGTGCAATTGCTTTAATTACTCCGCAAATGTTAAGGAAAGTTCATTTAGAAACTGTAAATAGAGCTCGTCATTGTATTGCACAAGGAGGACGTCACTTCGAACATATGCTTTGAACACAAAATTTTGTACTTACTAAGAAATAAAATGTATGGGAGTGATTAATGTAATTTTTTTGGATATGTATAAAACGGTTTCGTTTCGCTAACGCAAAAACAGTCAACGAGCCACAACTAATTTGTTTATGTCGGATGATGATCATAGCTTACTTAGATATACAATATAATACAAAAATGCTTTATATTGTGAACCAAAAAAAGATCACAACAAAAGAAATTACATAGAGCAATTACAATGAGCAGTCTTATGGATTAGAAGCCATCTCTTCCAGGCAATGTTTGGATGGAAATAAATCTAAATAAGACTGCTTATTTTTAAGATGGCAAAAGAGCCTTTATTAACAAAGAAAACTATAATAATTATCTAACTTAGAACTAGTATTTACAATTGAAATAATTGAGGTAACTGCTGATTGTTGCAAAGAAACTACAGGTAGCTCAACTGATCCATATCAATACCAGTCGGAAGTGTACCCATGATGCTGGATGCTGTATGGCAATGCTGAAGCGCTGCGCCAGATATTGACCAGCTCTCGGGTCACACGCCGTTTCGACCAGACGCTCAGATAAATTTTTGAAAACCCAGAGAGCTTCTACTTTTACTTATATATTTTTTAAGTATAAACAACAAATTTAGCTTTTTATGCTAAAATACATTGTTTTTCCAAATTTCATGATTATATGTCTTAGCGAAGTACCCTATGTTTTGAGTGCATTCCCTTATAAAAGTCAAAACGGCAAATAGAAAGCGCAGTGGGAACCGTCGGCCCGCGGTATATTTGCGCTACCACCCAGATTTCAAACATCTCCCACAGTCTTAAATAATTCTGTTATTCTCATAACTTCTCTTTTCCCTTGAGCATAATCTTTAATAATTCTGTAATTCTTATACTCCCACTTTCCCCTTCCAGAAAGCCCGCCTCGCCCGCATCCGCATCGCCAAAGCGTCATCCGGCGCCGCCTTCGTCAACAAGAAGAAAGCCGCGGAGGCGCGCCTCGCTGCGCAGGAGTCTGGCGTGGAGCTCGACGATGCAGGACGCGATGAAGACATCTTCGAGTTGCAGCACCACCATCTGCTGCGGTGTTTGGAGCGTACTACTGTGAGTATACGGACATAGGGACATCCTAATTACACAACGGCCACCAGGTCAGGTACACAACAGTGTATGGTGGCCGAAGGCAATGCGAAAACTACTGATTTGGTCGGGCTGAATTTTTGAACACAAAGATCTAGCCTAGGAACAAAATATAGGATACTTTTTTTCTAAGAAACGCGAGCTAAGCCGCGGTTCGAAGCTAATTGACAGGGTAAAGTTCTAATAAATAGTGTAATGTGGTTGAAAATGTTAGGCTATCCCGCCCGAATCATTGACGAATATTTAAACGGGGCTGACATTTTCAATCACATTCCATATCTACACGACTCATAAATTTCCCTCAAATTTAATCAATACGTTTATATGATTAATAAACAACAGCTTAATGATATTTGTTGCAAAGAAAATTAAAAATTAGCTGATGCAAAACCAAATTTGGAAAAATAGACCACGGAGCAAGTTGCTTAAATTAAGACGATTTTGTATGAGGTAATATTGTTCAATGAAGACAAACTGAATGAAGAAACTACACCGTGCGTACTCTTGAAAACAGGTCTTTTATGGAAATAAACCCTAAGAAGAATCAATTAAATTGACTCAAAAATATTTGAAATAGAGTTTTTGTTTAGTTTTTATGATTTTTTTTTTATACCTGCTAGGTTCTAAATTATCAACGTAAATAAATACTGGTCAGATTTGTACTTCGCTCATGAACTTTCATTCACTATAACCTCCACCGATTAGTTACTTCGCCTCTGCTTTATTTGAAGCTAAATGTTCACTGATAACAGTAAAATATTGAACGTCTGCAGCGTTCAATATTTTAAAGCCAGATTTTGTTGATATTTGTTGATTAGTTGATTATTAGAAGGCTCGACCTTTCACTAACCAATCTTTGTTATTCGTATCTTTCTAGGCAAGCCTGTCACCAATAAGCCCCATCAACGCTTCTCACCAGGCGAGTCGTAGGCAAACGAAGGCCTAAGTATTTTATATGTAACAAGTAAATAACTGAAAAAATTATGAAAACGAACCCGGCTCCCGCTTGTTTACTGTTTTGTGGTATAGATTCCTTTTTTGCAAAATTTGAGATACAGGCCTTCAAAATGTAGCTAAATCTGGAAATTAGATGAGTATTTTGTTTTTCGTTTGTCAAAATCGCTTTAACCGTTTTGATGCTTCGAGGCGAAGTACCCAATTTTCTCTTATACGAAATAGATACTCAAAAACAAAATAATAAAATTGTACCACGAATATAATTAACAACGTTACTATAAAATTCACTTTTGCTGAATTCGTTCAAGCTCGTACCGTCACTGGTATTACTGATCTCATATCATATGTTGAGATGCAATTAGAAATCGAGTTAGTAGTTAGTAAATATGAGATGTTAAACACTGTTTTCAAGAGTAGAACTGACTATTTGAACCAATCTGTGCCCTAACAAAAGGACTAGCTCCGCCAGCGAGTGTATCGCGATTTTCTCAAAGGGCACGTACGCCATCTTTTTTAGGTATCTCTAAAGTCGTGAAACACTCGCTTGAGGAGATGTCCTTTTAGATTAGTTTACTCATAACATTCGAAAATCATCAATCTATTGTGACTTAAAGCATGTTGTAACGTTTTATTATAATTTTGGCTGAGGTGTCGTCTGCATGGTTGTTCTTTTCTTATTTTGAAACTTTACTTGTGTTCTAAAGTGACTCCAAACAAAGGTAATTGTTGTGTGCTGTTTAATAGCTGTACTAAAGACAAAATAAAAACAGGGCTCCTTTGTCAAGATTCCCGGAATAGTAACTGGTTTTGGCTGCTCTATGATGATACTTGAATACCTTGGACGTATAAAAAAATCCAGGATTTTGGTAAAATCTCTTAGAGATATAACTAAGAGATAATATGGTTAACAGCCTATGGGATTCACAAGGAATTTCTGTTTAATAATGCGATAAATCTTCATCGGACTACTAAAGAGAAATCCCTTAAAGATTCATCAGTTTGTTAAGTGGAAATCGCCTGATGTCATTAAATCTCGATTTACAAAAATCTAGATTTGATAAAGCAGTGAACGGGATACATCTGTCGTAACACAAGTGTATAAAGAGTGCGGCTTCGTTTAGAGACGTTTTCATTGTGGATACATATCCCCTGATAACGCCTTTTATCTGCCTGGTTCATTGTGTATCCTGACCCCCCGAGCAGCCAACCCACCCAATATCAAAAGGCCGTTGACCAGCGGCCCACCTGTTCTTCTACAATGATCCTAACCCGACATTCCAGGACCGAGAGTTTGTGGAGATGGAGAATCCCTTCAACGGGGCGGCGAAGCGACCAGGCTCCCCCTCCCCCCTCGCGTCCCCCGCGCACTCGGGCCGTGCGCCTGCGCTGCTGGCTTGCTGCGCTCGCTGTGGTTGCTGTCCGCAGAAGTACCAGGTGACGTTTGACCTCTTCTTGTTTTAAACATTGTATTTATCACAGTCGAAACCACAGTCAATTTGTATTATTTACATTCGAAGCCAGGATTTAATACATAAAGTAGAAGGTTGTCAGCTTTTTGGAGGTTGAAATTATACATTTAAGTTTTATCGTTTTGATGCAAGATGCTATACAAAATAACATAGTAAAATAACTAGGATGAAAAATCAAACCTACCTATTCTTTGAAAATTGATTTTTAATACGTTTAAGATGTACCTGTAAAGTGGTAAAGAAATAACAGTTGATGTATATTACCAAAAAAATGTAACAATAAGAAAACACTTTTAAGACAAGAATATCTTAAAAGAATAAAAGAACATTTATTTTAGAGAAATAAGATTGTTAATTAATAAGTAGCAAATATAAAGAAAAATTGAAATTAAATATTTATATGTACTTAAAAATAATGTTAGGTAAATGTTAGGTAGGTACCGTAATACAAAATGCAGATTTTTAGATTTTAAAATCAGCTCTCAATCTTTGAAGGAAACTAGCGCCATCTGTGTGTGAACAGGTAAACTATTGCGGCAGCTCATTAGTCGTTTCGAGCGACGAATTCTTCTACTTGGTTGTTTCCTGTTACGGTAGATGTCACTACTGAAACAATGCCGTGGAAAAAATACTTCCACGGTGATAGTGATACTAAATCTTTGTAGTTGTAAACTCAAAGTAAATAATTACTTGGCAGATGAATGCTTCTCCATTCATTTCATAATTTAAGTTTCAAACTCTCTATATTTTTAGTTTAACTTCTAGCTTCTTTAACTTCAATAAAGATTGCTATTCACCTACAAATTTCTCACGACAGAGACGTCGTCGGACGGTCCGATGCATCAGTCCGATCGGACTATCGACTCGGACGATACGCGAGGTACTTCATGTGCTATGTGCCAGAATAAGAGTGTATTTGTGATGGATCCCGTTACGTGCAGTTATTGGTAGAAATGCTATTTGTTGGTTTAAAGGTGGTGTCCTTGAAATTACCTGATTACAGATTTCAATAACTTTTCTTGAGGCTTACAAAATAGGCACTTAGACAAGTGAAATGTCAGACACTTGATTTTATAAAATAAGAAATACTTATAACTTAGGCTAGAAAAGCATAATACCTTATTTTACATTTGAGTCAAAATGTGAGTTGAGTTATTGGACTTAGCATGATGTTGCTTTAAAAAATATGAAATGCCTTCAAGCAAAAAGTTTAGGTATTGTGGACACCAAAACATATAAATTAAAAATACTTAGAAAGCCAAAAGTTGTTGATTTTCCTTTCTGCTTTCTGAGTATTATTGTTCTCCTCTAATAGAGGGATCGCTTTTCCTATTGTTTAAATAGAAAAAAATCGAATATGTAATAGACAAGATTTAACTCCACACGTAAACTGGGATCCTAATGTGATAGCTTCACCAATATCGCTATGTGATTCATGTGGCTAAGCTGTTTGCCACGCTAAATTATATAAATTATACAATCCCTGTCCAGCTTCGTGTTTAATGTTTATACATAATTTATCAGATATTTATTACAGGCTATATTTTAAGCGTTTCTGTAGTATAATATGCTCTAAATGTTTTATTTGTTGCAATTTATGGGTGAGTATATCAGAATTAGTGTGATAGTAGTCGACCGAGAAAATCAACTCTTCATATTTTCTTTTTTCACTATTTTATCTTGTCTGGTCACAAACCGGTCAGTGACCTGCTAAATTACCTACTCAAAATTAAAGAGGTAACTGTCCTTTGATATGTAATTGAAACAGTGTGTTCTAGAGTAATAATAGTCATCGTAGATACTAGATGGAACGTAGTATCTACTCATTTCTAGTTTCTCATTATTTTCTTGTAATATCTGCAGTAATTCACTAATATCTCAGTAATTCACTAATATCTCAGTAATTTCTGTTCGCTATTTTATACACTACACTTTCTTACACGTAGACACTTATAGTGATTGGCTCTAACAGGTCCTGCTATTAGATTCGAGTAGAAAGAGTCGGAAGGGTGCTCGACGGTACACGGCTACGTCACGGCCGTCAGAGACGTCAATTTCCGCCGCACCGAGCGAAGACGCGCTACCAGTATGTGGCACGGTGTTACCACGCAGCGATATCGCGCCGTGAATAGACAGCTTTATTTGGTTCGGATTTTTTTATTGTAGTGCTTGAGGGTAGATGGAGTAAAGTGGAAATACTATTTTTTGCCTGCCAAATGCTATTTTGTGCCGTGTGGTGACGGCATAATAAAGAATTTCACCACCCCAACTCATCCCGTGGGTGTCGTAAGAGGCGACTAAGGGAAACACACCGGGGGGCGGGCAGCAGCGCCCTCTGCAGAACTACTCCACTAAACTGCGATCCCCAACCCGCATGCCCAGCGTGGGGATTATGGGCAATACCCCCAAATGACAAGAACCGCCACAAAATGGCCCCCAGTTCCCGGCCGCCTCGCTATTCCTGGCCATGGTAGCGGCCACGGTAACGGCGGGGCAGGGGGTGCTAGGAATCACCGGGCTACATTAGGCTACCACACCCCACACACACTGACCCTGGCAACGTTTAACGGACGCACTCTGAGGCTTGATCACCATCTAGCGCAGTTGGAAGTGGAGTTAGAGAACATTAAATGGCATGTTCTAGGGTTATGTGAAGTCCGTAGAGAGGGGGAGGACACCGTAACCCTAGACTCGGGCCATCTTCTCTACTTTCGTGAGGGTGATAAAACATCCCAGGGTGGCGTAGGTTTCCTCGTCAATAAGGCCCTCTCTAACAACGTCGAAGAAATCTCCAGTGTGTCGACCAGGGTAGCGTACCTGATCCTTCGGCTGTCTAAGCGCTACAGCTTGAAGGTCATTCAGGTTTACGCACCGACCTCGACACACTCGGATGATGAAGTGGAGGATATGTACGAAGACATATCCAAAGCCTTACATCACACCACCAAGGCTCACTTCAACGTTGTTATGGGGGACTTTAACGGCAAGGTGGGAACCCAGACTGGCAACGAATCCCGAATAGGCCCGCATGGTTTTGGTGTTCGAAATCACAGGGGACAAATGCTCGTCAACTTCCTTGAGAAAGAGGGGCTGTTCTTAATGAACTCTTTCTTTAAGAAACAGCCCCAAAGGAAGTGGACATGGCGGAGTCCCGATTCTGTGACTAAAAATGAGATCGACTTCATCATGACGGATAGCAAGCATATATTCAGAGATGTCTCAGTGATCAACAGGTTCAATACCGGATCTGATCACCGACTCCTTCGAGGCTCTCTGAATATAAATTTGAAGCTTGAAAGAAACCGTCTGGTGAAGTCCACGCTCCGACCGAACCCAATCCAAATCATGGCGGGCACCGAGAAGTTTCAGCAGCTTCTCGGGGATAGATTCGCTGCCTTGGAACCCACTGATGACGCTGACGAGACCCTACACAATCTGGTAGAAACGCTGAGGGACGAGGGCATCAAGTTTTGCAAAAAGCAGCGTACTGGTAAGAAGTCCAAACTCTCGGATGAGACTCTTGGGCTGATGACAAAGAGACGGGAAACCACCCAAGCGACTTCGTCAGAGAGGTCAGACCTGAACAAGCGAATTGCGAAGATGGTACGACGCGACCTTCGGAGCTCTAATACACGCCTCATTGAAGAGGCGATAGAGCGAAACCGAGGGTCCAAAGTATTCACTCAGCAGCTTGGAAGGAGCCACCTGACGAAGCTTTCAACGCACGACGGAAGGACCGTTTTGTCGAAGCCGGAGATATCGGCCGAGATAGAGGACTTTTATGGCCGTTTATACGCTGCACATGCTCCCCGTTCCCAACGAGACGACCACGATTCTAGAGCCACCTTGATACGCCACTATACCGACGAACTGCCAGACATCAGTCAAGACGAGATCGTGTTAGCTCTGAGGCAGCTTAAAAATGGAAAAGCCCCCGGTGAGGACGGAATAACATCAGAGCTTTTGAAAGCTGGAGGATACCCTGTTATACAGGAGTTACAGAGCCTCTTCAACGCCGTCCTTCACAGTGGGAGAACTCCAAAGGCGTGGAGTGGGAGTTTGGTGGTGCTCTTTTTTAAGAAGGGAGATAAAACCCTTCTTAAAAATTATAGACCCATCTCGCTCCTAAGTCACGTCTATAAGCTTTTCTCACGAGTTATATCGAACCGTCTCGCCAGGAGACTCGACGAGTTTCAGCCACCGGAGCAGGCTGGGTTTCGCGGAGGATATGGTACCATAGACCACATTCACACAGTGAGGCAGATTATACAGAAGTCCGAAGAGTATAATCAGCCCCTGTGTCTAGCTTTTGTGGACTATGAGAAGGCCTTTGACTCCGTTGAAACCTGGGCTGTTCTACAATCCTTACAGCGATGCCAAGTAGACTATCGTTATATCGAGGTGCTGAGATGTCTCTACGAAGCCGCTACGATGAGTGTCCGAGTACAGGACCAGCAGACTAAACCGATCCAACTGCGCAGAGGAGTGAGGCAGGGGGATGTCATATCCCCGAAACTGTTCACGAGCGCGTTGGAAGATATGTTTAAGACGCTGGACTGGAAAGACAAGGGCATCAACATAAACGGCGACTACATCTCACACCTGCGATTCGCTGATGACATAGTCTTAATGGCGGAGTCGCTAGAGGAGCTGAACCGGATGCTGGACAGTCTAGCTTCAGCCTCCCGATGTATCGGTCTTGGCATGAATTTGGATAAAACCAAAGTCATGATCAATGCCCACATTGATCCAAGACCGGTGATCGTACATGGCCACCTTCTCGAAATTGTTTCTGAGTACACTTACCTCGGGCAGATTTTGCAGTTGGGTAAAAACAATTTCGAGAAGGAAGCCAAGAGGAGGATCCAGCTAGGCTGGGCAGCGTTCGGAAAACTACGTCGAGTCTTCTCGTCATCCATACCGCAATGTTTGAAAACGAAAGTTTTTAATCAGTGCGTCCTACCAGTCATGACCTACGGAGCTGAGACGTGGACACTCACGATAGGGTTGGTCCACCAGTTCAAAGTCGCTCAGCGCGCTATGGAAAGAGCTATGCTCGGAGTTTCTCTGAAGGATAGGATTCGTAACGAATACATCCGACAGAGAACTAAAGTCATCGACATAGCTCAGAGAATTAGCCAACTGAAGTGGCAGTGGGCCGGCCATATTTCGCGAAGAACCGATAACCGCTGGGGTAAACGTGTTCTTGAGTGGAGACCGCGACTCGGTAAACGTAGTGTAGGACGCCCTCCGACCAGGTGGGATGACGATCTGCGAAAGACTGCTGGCAGATGCTGGATGCGACAAGCCGAAGACAGGGCGCTATGGCGCTCATTAGGGGAGGCCTATGTCCAACAGTGGACTAACATAGGCTGATGATGATGATGATGATGACTATTTTTTGTTTGTTTTCTTTTTAGGTATTTTCATGTTTGTTTTGTTGTTGCAATCACTTGGCCCTTACTCTACATTTTGTTAAATGTTGGGACTTTTGCTACATACAACGAGAGTTTTTTAGATTTCGTAACGAAAATTCTGGGTATAAATAACACTGTTTTTACAAAACATTTTCTTTCGATGACCAATACACAACTGCTGTGCAAGAGAAAAATATCCTGGGATGTATTTGTATATAAAACAATATTTCTCATTCCTGGTGAAATATAATCGCTGTGTGGTAAACCGTCATTTCCAAATTGAGGCTTTATTTTATGTCTGCAGTGTGTTGGCTGCAAAAATATCGTTGCTTTTTATATTAATTATAAAAACTTTTATAACATTTTTGTATTACCCGTAGGTATATATGTATATGTATGTATGTATGTCAGTATATCAATGTTGTATTGTATTTATGGCTTATGCTCATGTTGTAAAAGCAAAGTATTTTTTAAATATTGTATTTTTTTGTCAATTGATCTCTCCATTCTTTAAATTAAAAATTAAAGAGTGTAGCGATTTTTTAGTAGATCCAGGAGTGTTTGTAAATGTTATAAATGTTATTATTATAATATACGTATATAATAATTAGTAGGATGTCATGGGAATGTTTTGTCATCGTTGTTTTATAATTATTATTATTCAAATATATTATATTCAAATACTTACAACCAAACTGATGCCAACACACTGCACACATTATATTCATCAATTGGCAAATATTCTTATTCAATATATAATAAAATTGCAGTAATAATATTATAATAATTGTATCCTTTAACAGTTTTTTACTCAAATATAATATCAAATCAGCAATAACTGCTGATCAAAATTCAGAAATTTTATAATCAAAAATCTAAGTGGGACCTGAACACAAAATACTGACATCCAAAAATATTGATTCTATCATTCAATATACACTTAAAAATTAAGTTTAACTCTTACATTTACACGTCACAACAATGGGTCTACAAATTTTTGACAAATTGGCATGCGGCACATATAAATTTATTCACTACATTATACATTTTACTCCAAGTCACTGCTGTAGCAAGATTTCACTTTACACTATTGATGTTATCGTGTTTGTGTATTTTGTGTAAAATATTAAGTTACTTGTGCTTTTCTGAATTCTGAAATGTCGAGTGTAAAACTCATATCGTCCATTTTTAGAATTACTAACACTTAAATCTTATAAGAATTATTTTGTGACATATTTTTACAATATTTCGGAATTTATTCATAATCGCACAAGAAACACAGCTTAGTATCTATCGGTGTTAGCTTAAGTGGTGTGTAGATTAGGTAGGTTCTATATCCGCCAGTCACATGTGAAAAAATATGAGAGAAAATAAAACTAATATGTCTTTTTGTGTTACAGCAAGCCTGCGGCAAATACATACCGGCAGGAAGTACAGTGCAAGGAAACCAGACTGGTGTAGCTATGGACGGGACTTACCTAGTCGAGGCATCTTTCTAGGGTCCAACCACTAGCTCTCATATGGAAAGCTACGTTTAAAACCCGTCGGATAGACAGTGAAATGTCACATGACATTGACGTTGACAAGTGCAAAACTTGAGTAATGTTTGCCAAAATTACGGTATTCAACAATTACTAGGATACGAAACGTAATTTTAATGTCTTGTAAGTTTAACAATATACTGCCTATGTTGAAATATCAATTGTTTTAGAAATATTGGAGTTTGTAGAAACGGAATGACTTCCATTTCATGCCCATTCCTTTATTTCTAATCAGGGCCTCATCATGAATCACAAGTTCACAATAGCTGGTCGGTTTAGATTTATTTGCAAGTGTACTATTTTCGCTGCTCATTGATTAGTTTTTATTACGAAAAAACACAATAAGCAGCGAAAGTAGAACAAGTGAATCTCCCAAGAATACACCTGAATTGATCTTCTGAGAGTATGGGTCAAATCCTTATCAAAACCTTGTTTAAATGCGATTATAGACATACGACTTTATCGTAACTGTCTAATACTGTATAGTCCAATACAGTTTGGCACTTATTCGTCACAAAGTCGAGGAGTTAAATGTTTTATGGTGAGCCCTGAGGAAGATATCATTCCGATTATTCTAGTCATTAACTAGAAGTTATTTACTAATCCAAAAGTTTCTTTGGAATGGTGTCGTGAAATGGGTGCCCGCTCACCGAAACTAGTGGTGAACTAGGTTAAAGGAAATATACGACAGTATCTGTCAAATGAATGTCATTAGTTAGATGACAGATTTTTGTCCAAATCAATGTTCAACAGTAAAATCTGTCTGATAAGATATTTGAGTCCTTTGCTCGTAGATTCCTAATATTGATAGCACTAATTACAGTATTAATGTTAGGTTTTAATATTAGAAAGAATGTTTGTTGTAAGGAGGTATGGATTTGTTGATGTTTTAAAAGACAAATAGTTTCGAAATTCAATATACTACATAGTCAATAGTTCAAACCATATCAATTAGTCCAGTAACATAGATTACCTATGTATTCAGAATAGGTTGCCATGGTGATGTCAGAGCAAAAGTAAAATTTCAGATCCTTTATATAAAGATCTTTATAGTTATATAGTTTGAATCGTTGTATAGATTTATAGTTAAAAAATAAATGAAATAAATCCTTAAGTGTTCACGGAATAATGTCAACTCATAGTCAAGATTTTTGAATATTACGAAATATAGTGTCATTTTATTTTAAAACTTACACCGAAATCTAGCTATACATTTTGATTTGCAATTGAATGCTCTGCATCGCCACATAATTGAATAATAGTTAAAATAGGATATAATATTGATTCTATAGTTGTATTATAAGTATAGAAGAACTATGAAATGCGATTTATATAAACGCACTTGTTATTGTTCAAAGTATTGAAATTATTTTAGTTTGTCCACTAGTATTTCTAGTGCCTTTGATAGAATTATTTCATTAGTTCTGTGTTAGTCATTGACATAATTGAATCTACTTGTTTCAATCGTAAGAAATGTGTGAACAAGTTTTACTGAATGGATCAAATTTCGAAGATAACATTTGGGTGGCGATTTGGTAAATTAGAATTTACCATGGTAAAACTTAAGACCCGTAAATGATTTTACTTTTGAAAAGGTTGAAATATCTATATTTGGAAACATACATTTACAATAGTTTGATAAAGACAATAGAAATCCGAGGAGTCAATATTTTTCGAAGGGTCAATTCTTCCCAATGTAAAGCGCTTTTGAATATACCAAAGTTACAAACCTCTATCAAACATTGTTCTATTTTAACGAGAAATTTCACGATCAAAGATGAAAAAAGTGCAATGAATATCAAACAATGAAATATTTTCTGGCATTTGTATGTCCCAGTAATTTAAAACCCCTGTAGAGTAAGAATGATGTCTTATGATCGCAATAGTTGGAAGGTATTTGTAGTAATTGATTGTTTTTATAAATCAAACTTTAATTGGTTAGTTGTAAAAACGCATTCAATGCGTTATATTTAAAGTAGGGTTAATTCATTATTAAAATTAATTCTTCCAAAATATTGCCACAATTACATTTAAAAAACGTAATCTTGGTATAAATAAGTTATTCTTTAGATAATAATGTATTTAAATATTGATTCGTTTAATAATAATGTCAACTTAATGGTTATTGTGTAATTTAACTGATTTATCTTAATAATATTACGGAATTTAATAACGAACTTATTGATTTTATTTAAGACCTAGCCAATATTATAATGAAGATATAATTCCTTATTGTATAACTCAAGTAACAATTTTCATAATTTTCATATTTTATTAATAATAAAATAGCCCATTCACATTTTTTTATTATTGTATTTGTTTTATGGGTGGAAATTAAATTTAATATTATTAGTAACACGACTTTATATAAAAAATTCACAGAAAAGCTAGTATGTATATGAGTCAACAATCCTATTTTATAAGACGCATACTTGTTTTTAGGAAAAACTAAATCTATTAAATTTTGTCATCAAAAAATTGAGAGGATTTGTTATTGGTTTCAAATAATATTCTCAAATAATCGGTTTTTTTGTAAATAGAAACTTAAAGTAGAATATGAATTATGTTTTACATAATTTCCACCATGTATGTTGTTGTAATTACATATATTAAAAACCCCTGTGATTATAGGCTGTTTAACAGTGTATTATTTATTATTATTTCACTATCAAAGCTTTGTTTGCGTTGTAAATAGGCCTTCTGCTTCTTTCAACTGTTATTGAAATGGTTTATAATTTATACTAAAATCGAATTGTTATTTTATTTTTAATTTATTATAGATTAAAACACGTTGGGTAATTTTTGATTATTTGCGTCTTACTATTATTTAGTATTGTTATTTTCAAAATCAATAATGTCACAAATGTATCAGAAACTTGATGTTGTATCCAAGTAGAAGCCTCCGTTTACTTTAACTTATTTAGAAAGTCAATTAGACTGCCATCTACTGTAACTTATAAGAGAAGAAAATATAACATTCGATGTACTGCAAACTGTAATTATTTGTAATTATTGAGATATAGAAATTGCATACCTTTCAGGAGATATCCGGTAATTTTGTGTAGGTATAGACTACCTTCGTATAATATAGTTGTCGTTTGATTATACTTTGTCATTTGATCTGAAGCTTTTGATCGCTAAAAAACTGTTTCTCTGCTTTATTTTTATTCTACTTTATTCTATTCTGATTCAGCCTTGTCTGTGAACCAGAAAAAATATCGTAAATACTGTATTTACACAAAAATCAACAAAAGCTTCAAATCTAATAATAAATTATCTAGTTATATTTTTTTTATTTATACAGTGTGTTTCAAGACTGTATCGTTATAGATTGGATAGAGTTGTGAGTGTCGTCGGACCAATCTCAGGATGATAATGCATGTGCGATTCGGTAATCTATCTAGACACAGTCTCAACCTTTTGCGTCACATGCAAGATTTTACAGTTGTAAACGTAGATATTCCTTTGCCGCAACCTGTTTCCCCGGTGACAATGTTCGCGTAAGAATTGACCCCTCCAGACTGTTGATGTTGTTGAAAGAAACTAGAGATAGGGTAGCAGATGTGTTAATAATATTAGGTATATTGTTAACGCATCCACTGCTATCATCGCTCTGCTTGCCACGCGTGGTGATTTCGACAAAATATTTTCTATCACTAGAAATTATGAACCTTCTGATTCTTGTGATAGAAAATATTTTGTCGTACCATTACCTACTTCATTTCCTGTAATTTTTATTAGTTTTAGTAAAGTTATTATTATTATACAACATATTATTTGTTTTCTAAATATATCTTAGATTTTAGAAGAGGGTATAGTCAATAACTTGGTCAATAATAACAGATATTGAATGCAAATACCTACCCGTAAAAGTCTTGCGTGTGAGGCAAAGGGTTATGTCTAGATTTGGACCATTCTGCGAAGGAACTCCTAAATACAAAAGGTTAATTAAAATACCTAATATCTATATTTTTAATATCATTTTGCATAATGATTGTCTTGGTACTGTTACGATGACTAATGCAAATCTTTTGAAAGAAATTGTAAGTTTTTTACGGGTTCTACACATAATTTTTTACTTAAGTTTTGGTTTCCTTTCGCAGATTGTTTCAAATAGTGTGTGTTAGATTATCGCGAGAATGTTTGGCTATCGTAATTTTAATTTATTTTTATCTATCGACTTAGCGGAAATTAAAATTTCATGTTTTAGAGTAAGTTCCTTGGTTCAGAACCTTTAGCTTAATGATTCTTTGTTATTTGGAAAAGGAAAATAAATATTATGTACATACTTTGGTTTGAATTATTATTCACAGAGAAAATTATGATCAAATAATAGAAACAAAGTTAGAACTAGCGTTGAATGGAGCTAACTGCAGACTGTTGCTGAAAATCTCGACTTTATTCGTATTCGTATTTCGGCAGTATTTACAGCAGTCTAAAAGGTCGTTTTTGTAAATTTTCTTTTATGTAGGAAATAAAAATGTCCTAGTTATTTTTTAAATTCTCAGGTAGTTAAGATTTCACAAAATTATCCTACTAATAATATAAACGCGAAAGTTTGTAAATATGCATGGATGTTTGTTACTCTTTCACATGAAAACAACTAAACTTTTGATGAAACTTGTAGATAGTGATAGTTTATGACCGGGAATAACATATGGGCTACTTTTTATCCCGAAAATCCCACGGGATCGGTAGTTGCGCGGGTGAAACCGCGGGCACCTAGCTAGTCATCCTATATTTTAATATAGAATCGGTTCCACTAAGAAAAATAGCAAAGCAAATTAACACTGATACACTAAAATTGGTCTGAATTTTACCACACCATTACAATAACTGAAAATCAGGTAGGTACCTACTTAGAATAGCCATTATCGATTTCGAAAATGGCGACGACCAAAGGTATTACGGATACCTTTTTTTTCCATAAAACCTTTTAAGGCTCGCTAGACCTAACGTTTCCATATCAGAAAGTCTAATTTTTAAGTTACAAAAGAATAAAAATTCCTAAATGTAATGTCTAAAAAGCAAAATACCTAAGTCTAAAATGCCTAAAATGCAAATTGTATAAAACGTGAAACTTATAGAAATAAGAAGAAACAAATAGTCTAAAATGCAGTAGGTACACCTACATAGGAACATGAGTAAATCTTGCGACAACGAATAGAGTTTTTAATCCCACAGAAAAACTATATCGTCATCCTCATCATTTATCTAATTAAGGTAGGTTTAAAATATAGATGTTGTGTTTGACTGAAAAGCAAAGTCTTTAGTCGCAAAATAGTATTAATTTTAAGTTATTTTAAGTTATATATTTAAAAGATTTAGCTTTTTTTTTTTAGTTATACCTACTTACAATATTCAAAATCTTCTTTTTTTGTTTTAGTTTTATATGATCCACCACAAAGCCTTAGAAAGATGCAACCAATGTCGCTAGCTGAAGCAGAGTCCCTCGTGTCTACTTACAAGTTCATACTTAGTTAGAGCGAGGAGTCAATGTGTCACTACACATAGGTTTTTATAACCGAAGTAGGAATAAGTTATTTCTGTCATTAATAATAACGCACCGAGTAGAGCACTATGTACTCAGTTGCTCTACTCTTTTATATGGATTTATTTGTACCCAGTAGTCTTAGTTTTGATATAGAATAGGTTCCTACTTTGTATGTAAAACCTTTTGAAATTAAATAAAGTTTATTTATTATTATTATCATTATCAGCCTATAATAGTCTGCTGGACATAGGCCTCCCCTAATGAGTGCCATAGATGGCAAGAATTTACAATTAGAAAACATTAGAAAACCTATTTACTACTACCGAACTCCAAGTGAACCAAGTCTAACCTAAGACCTTCAACAAGTACACTGATAACTCCGAGGGCAAACTCTACTCTATGCGTGTCATAGAAAATTCAAGACCAGGAGAGGTATAAAGTAGGACATTAACAAGCACGTACTCGTTGCTCTACCATAAAGCCATCCTAGCTCTACATTGCTCATTTTTGTAGAAGCGACATCTATGAGATTCACCTCGTACTACGTTGTATCGGATGCCGTTACCGAGGTTTACAAAAAAGCTCACTCAACTTGTATGGGGGTTCAAAGACCTGTGTTGTAGTACGCAGTAGATAGTATTTGTTTCCGATGCTTGGGTATAGATGGCGTTGGTATAATATAATTATCGTCAAGAAGTATAAAATGTAGTTGCTAGCAATAATACTGAAGCTGTAGGGTAAGCACGGGCTTTCTTGTCTAAGGTAGAATAGAGAAAAATTACGTCACTTTGTCATCGAATGATCGAATGCGTAAATTATTTGAAATTAATTTCTTCAACTTCAATAATGTACGCAATGTATGGCGATGCGATGCCATTATTGTCTATTCTACCCTAGAAAACAGTCCCCGTGCTTGTTACCTAATTCCTAAGAAGCATTCTATTGAATTTATGTTTTAAACACAAGTCGCATTTTGTCATGATTTGTTTTGTCATATTGAAGTTCATTATGAATATTTTAACAATAATAAGTTCTTTTTAAATATTTTTTCAATTGAACTCTTTTATAATGAATTTACGATCTGATCTCAATTCTTGAGAGAGATAATTTAACTATAATTTTTGTCAAATAACATTTACTCCGAATAAAAATTACCTGTCCATATATTGATGCGGTAGATTGGCTTGGGTAATTTTAGTTTGTATAAAGGAAGGAAAACTAAATAGGTACCTATTTGTAACTAATTAGGTATCGAAAGCTTAGGTGATTTATGCCATATTCGTCCATAGTTTTCGGCCCAAATTCTTTAAGGCTGGATTTAGTGCTCGACCGACGGTGAGCGCGTACCGTACGCGCTGATCGTACGTCCTATATGATTGTGCTGTACGCGCGTAGGAATTCATCAGCGCTGCACTGTAGTCGTTCATACGTTTTCATTGATACAGCTACGCTCGACCGACGTCAGCGCTCACCGTCGGTCGAGCACTAAATCCAGCCTTAAAGAATTTGGGCTTAATGTCTTTGTACGTCCCGCACAATGATAGTTGTCCGTATTCGGAATAATTCCGTATACCAAAATTATTGTAAACTTACAATAATTTTGGTATGCGGGATAATTATAATTTATATAAAAAAATTATAATTTATCTAAGCTACCAAAACAGCGGATCATTATAGGCTGAAGACTAAAAAGTTTGTCATCTACCAGCCGGCACTTACCATCACCCTTTATTGGTGGTCATTACTTGTATGATTAGTTCCTACTTGATTCTATACCTACTCAAATTTTGGGTAAAACTGCCAGATAAGTTAAAATCGGGTAAGGTAAATGAAATACCGTATGTGTAATAGTAAATCACTACATCAATTTTGTAGGTAAATACTTTGTTACTTATACAATGTACATCTCCGTTCGCATAATGAATTTTGAAATGAAATGTAAAAAATGTATTGTATATTTATTTTATAACGCGTGCTGTGTAGGCCATTATTATTAACAAACGATAAAGTTACGACAAGCAGACAAAGATGTGTTAGCGATACAGACCGGTTGTTATTTTAGATTTTCTATAATAATAAAAAATATGTGTAAGTGATGCATTAATCGTTATCAAAATTTTCAATAAATAAAAAAAAATATTTAACTAATTATTATGTCAGGGATCTTTTGCGGAAAAATATAAGGTTATTGTGCTTTAATTTATATGGGCCTTAGAATAAGTTTTTAACCATCGTTAACTGTTCTTATGTTGCCTGAAATAAATGATTAATTTATTATTTATTATATTATTATTATTTAAAAAATAAAAATTACTAGCGACCGCTCCGGCTTCGCAAAGGTGCAATGCTAATATGAATACCTTCCTCTTGACATAATGATTAGTAATTAACGGGTATTTATCGCTTTTCTTCTTCTTCCTTTCTTCTTCTTCTTTTCTCGACGTTTCAACAGGTTTGCACTCTGTCGTGGTCACGAGATGACTGGAGTATTGGTTTTTTTTTTTTCGAATGGACTTTAATGCTGTTGACCGCAGATGGCCATGACAGCGTTAGTCTGGAGTATTGGAGCTGCCGCCGCCTTTTATATACAGAAGAAGAAGAAGAAAGGAAGAAGAAGAAACGCGATAAATACCCGTTCATTACTAATCATTATGTGTTCAGATCGCGTAAGTTTCAAAACCTCTTGAATCACTCTATCTTTAAAAAACCGCATCAAATCCGTTGCGTAGTTTTCAAGATCTAAGCTTACATAGTGACGGACAGACAACGGGAAGTGATTTTTTTATTCTATGTAGTGATACCTTTAAAGAAGAATGGCGATACTCGACCCAGCCCGAATAAAAATAAATAAGGGCCGTGCAGACATGTTATAACTACTGCCGGATTTTTTTATAGATTTTTCTAATCATCATTTACATTTTTAGAAGTCAAAAAAGTTGGGTTAGCATAATGTATGGAATCTTGCCATCCTTCTTTGAAAGATAATGGTATATAACGCCATTTGCACTATTTCTAAAAAACTTTTAAAGAAAAAGTAACGTACCTAATTAATATTAGCAATTGTATTAAAAATTGATGATGTTAAGCGGATTTTCCGGTATTATTTATTTATTTATTTTAGTATGTAACGCGAATAATATACACGTGCGTTATTCGCGTTAATTAATAAATAAATCGCATTATTTAGTATACTTTGCCCCCTGATTGTACCTTGTCTTTGGCTAAGAATCAATAGGAGCAAAGCGGCTTCCACGGCTGAGTGGTTGAAGATGAAGCATGCAACTCGGATATTATGTGTATTCATCGAACAGTAATAAATAATTATGATTACGTAGAAGTTCATGAATATTACTCGTTTATGTAAGGGTTTTGTGCTTTGTTGGATTTATAGTAGTTTTTCACTGATCTAAGACTGTAGTGGTATTTTATTATTTTAGCGGAAGTTTATTCACTTTATGGCGCTCATTAGGGGAGGCCTATGTCCAGCGGTGGACTAATATATGCTGATGATGATGATGATGATATTCACTTTAGAAGTACTTATAATACAATACAATACAAATATGCTTTACTTTTTACACGTAATGTATTTTTGGTGTACCTACAGTACACCAAAAATACATTACATGTGTCAATTACAAGTACATAATATAATAGAATACATTAGAATACCTACTACAAATATGCTTTATTGTACACCAATTAGAAATTACATAAACCAATGGGCCGCCTTATCGCTTAGATGCGACCTCTTTCAGGCAACCATTATAATATTTGAAAGCTAGCGTCTGCACAGTGTTAGTCACTAAAGCAATTTTGAAAAAATATTAAATGGAGGTCCTTGGACCGTAAGGTTGTCGTCTTGAGGACGCTTGCGATTGGTATTATCATAAAGTATTAAACTGTTGCAATGTATGCTTAAATCTTTACGGAACGGATTTTGATGCGATTTTTTTATTAGATAGAGTGATTCTAGAGGAAGGTTATGTATAGCATGCATTAGTATCAGCATTGCACCTGTGCGAAGCCGGGGCGGGTAGCTAGTAAATAATACAATATTATATAGATACTTTTTATTACATAAGAACACGTAATACACCCCAGAACAATATTTCCATCTTTGGACAAAAATGTTTGTAGGATACATTTGTACCAATATGGAAATCGAACCCGCAACGGCCGCATCCTCCTTCGTAGCAGGCGGACCTTCGCCCAACAGAGTTCGTCACTAAAGCTAGCCTGAATCTCGTGAATTTCAATAAAAAAAAATTCAGTAGCTAAGTACCTTCGTATTTTTGTCAGTTGGTTGTACACCGCCGTGGTTGTTCCAACGCTTGACGTCTCCCAGGTCTCATCGGTCAACCGTCCCATCGGATTATGAGATTGTGGCAATAGATATGTGCTTATGTTTATGGGAACACTTGTGCACTAGAATATGTCCTGCTAACATGGCTAACCTCCGTTTAAACTGATCGTAGCCGTTGTCAAATTGCACTTTAGTCATCATTCAGTTCTTATAAAAGGCAATTTATTTCATCATCATCATCATCATCACCAGCCTATAATAGTCCACTGCTGGACATAGACTTCCCCTAATGAGCGCCATTATTAATATAATATATTATTTAAATCGTTAACTGTACTTACCTCTTCAATTATTTCTGAAATACCAACCTAACAAACTGAACTCGGAATTCAAACCCTTTCCCCAATTAAATCTCAAAACTATATCTCAAGTTCCACCATTTTGAATTAACAGTAAACCCGGTAACTCACACATCCGTATAACATACCTACATACAATCATACGTATACGTTATACGCAGTAATTGAGGAGAGAATACAAAAAATTGCGCTAAGTGTGCCTTACTTGCGCGCGGTGAGGTTTGTATCGACGCTGGCGATTGTGGAACGGCCGTAAGAATAGAAGTAAGTAATTCAAATTGATATAATATTTTATGGTACCTACTTATTTATAGCATACACGCCTTATGTTTTATGCTAGCACATACTACGCATAAATCATACTGATCCTGTAATCTTTCCAGGCTTCGCAGAGTTACCTCGGAAAGTTGAGTTGGGCAAGTCCTCTGCTTTATTCAGTGGGAAATGTCCTGTAGTGGCAGGTTGATAAGAAATCAGGATCTAAAAGTCTTTGTGCGTTTTCATACCTTTATTCCGGAATAGCGCGTGCGAAGACGTAAGCAATAGCTAGCAAATAATAAAACGCTTCATTATTAGTGAGTTAACTACGAGCCTAGTTTGTGTTCGATGAAATCTATAATATGGGTACTTACCAGAAAATCCTTGCATGACAAAATCAAAGAATTCGATAAATATATTAATAAGTTCATTATGAATGTAAGCGGGTTAACTACGAACCTATTATATGCTTACATTCATAATGAATTCATCAAACTACGATAGTTTTTATAGTAAAATATTAATAAGTTCATTAAAAATAGCGACATCATTATAATTTAAGTATTAGAAATAGGAATACTTTTTTCCCGGTAATAATTATCAAATTTCCACAAAGTGTCCAAGAGTTCTGTAAGGTCTAACGGAAGTAAAGCACTTTGATTTTGATTTTTAACCCCCAACGTTTAATCCCTCGTTGAGGAAATCCAGTTCGTAGCTCACCTGCTAACATTCATAATGAATATGCTAAACTACGTATGTTATTTATTAAAAAAAAGCCTTCATCATCATCATCATCATCACCAGCCTATAATAGTCCACTGCTGGACATAGGCCTCCCCTAATGAGCGCCAATAGATGGCATCATTATTTGGGGGTTATTGCCCATAATCCCCACGCTGGGCATGCGGGTTGGGGATCGCAGTTCGGTGTAGTTGTTCTGCAGAAGGCGCTGCTGCCCGCCCCCCGCTGTGTTTCCCTTAGTCGCCTCTTACGACACCCACGGGAAGAGTTGGGGTGGTGAAATTCTATGCCGGCACCACACGGCGGGAAAAAAAAAATCGCAAAAAAAAAGCCTTGATCACATCTAAATATTTGTTTAAATTTTATTACAATTTTTTTTTATTTTTTTATTTCTTATACCCCAGTCCGCTTTCCCCAGCGCACGTACATAGCGGCCGCCGTTCCGACTGGCCACAGCTGGCTGGCAGAGCGAGAAGTTCAAATCTGCTTGTAATTGATAAATAACGACACGTGCGCCCGGGTCAACACACTTGTATGTCTACAGGTGAGGTTTCTTAACAGTTATCACTTGTCAAAAAATAATCGTAAAAATAATTATTTCGGAAGGTTGCCTGGAAGAGATTGCTTCTAAGCGATAAACCCACCCATTGTACCTAGTTGTCCTAAGTAATGTATTTTCTTATGTTCTTTTTCTGGTTTACAGTAGAATATATTTTTGTTATGTAATTTAAAATAAAATCAGGTGAAATAACCAAACCAAACCTTTAAAAAAAAAAATAGGAAAAAGTATAAGTAAAAATACTACTTGTAATTGTTTTATTCTGTTGCGTAATGTAAGTTCTTTGTTAATAAATATAAACTCCTAAAACGTGTGAAACTGAAATTTAAAAATTAATATGTCTCAAATAGAAATAATTGAATAAGAAAATACATTAAATAAATTAGAGAGATTTACGTGCCAAGAATTCATCCAACGTCAAAATTATTATATTAGGTCTTTACCTATGAAATTGCCGTTCTGACAATGACGAATTAGAGGCGATTGTGATAATGTATTATAATGATAATGTATTACCTATATGCAAAAAGTATTTGGTTTCTCTTTCCCTCAACGAAAGAAAGTTATTTAATGAGACTTTTAAAAATGCCTTACACTAAAATAGATGGCGCTGTATGAAACTCAAGTGCCAAAAATCCGTCAACTTTTGCTGTCACTGTCATTATGTCTATGCTGATTCGCTGAACGAAATAAAAGCCAGCATTCCGATCCCACATGTGGACTTGGACTCTTTAAGTAGCTTTGGCGTAGCGTCTTTTATATTGTGTGAGTCCCATGAACTCAACCCTAGGTGGGTTTCTACCTAAAACAGCTTAAATATGCTTCAGTAAAAAAAATACTCCGATCTTACCCGACTTAATGTTCAAAGATGATTCAAACTACATGTTGCGTTAGCTTGAAGCCATTGCTTGCAGAGCAACAGTTCAATAAAAGAAATCGATAACTATTTAAAATATAAAAGAAGACGACACGGTTCGGTATTTGGCTGTATGTTTTTCTCATTATGTAACTATGTCTATGTTACTTGTATGACAAAAAATAAATTAGAGCAATAATTTATAAATATTTTCTCTGAGTACACAGCTTAATAAATATAAATTATTCTATGTCTTGATATCTTCGTCTATTTATTGTAGTCCGTTTTTGATAATTCTTTGGTTTCTGTTGAATGATGAATGATGCACATAAAAGTTCATTAAAAGTTAAGTAAAATAAATAAAAAACACCTCAGACGTTCAGAAATTTGAAGTCTTTACTTTTTAAGTCTTTTGTGTAAAAACATATTATATTTTCGTAATTCTTGAGGGCTAGGTTTGCTGACCCTATATCGCTTACGTAGGGTCATCAAACCTAACCTTCAAGCATGCGGTAGGTACCCTTTACTTATGTATGCAATACAACCCTCTCATTCACAAGAAATAAATGGCAAACTATGAATTCTAAATTACAAGCAGTGAAATTCAAAGAAATAAGAAGTAATTGTACGTACTTAGAGCTTGTCTATATATCTTTATCTATACTAATATAATAAAGAGGAAAGTTTTGTTCGTTTTTTTGTCTTTGCATACCCCCGAAAAAAACATTAAAAAAATACACAAACACAACGTCTGATAGGTTGCGGGCAGAATGTAGTAAGTACGAAATTACACAAATTACACTTGTGTAGAAAAATCGTGACCATCAAAAGTTTTCAACAGAATATAAAAAAGCTCGCCTCTCCACCATTAAAAACACTTCTAATTTCCTGATAAAATCACGATGTCAAGTAATCTTTCTAGAAACTTCCGTTAAGGCATATATCACGCACACGCACATACACACTGTACACCACTATGGTAGTGTGAGTGAGGCCGCGCGTGCGATCACTTACGCCACATAAAAGACCGTTGCTATCTCTGTCCCTCTCATGATTTCTGTTGTTTTGTCTCGCTCGCTCCCGTATGTAATTACAGTACATTACTGGTCTGTACCTAACAGTGATTGTATCATTTTATATAGGTACACTTATATGAGTCGGTTCTTAGGCTTTTGATGATCTGGTTTTTCCTGTTATAAATGCTTTTTGTGAATCTTTAGTTTTTTCATTGGGAATATAAAACTCTACGTAATTAATTTGATCATCGTGACATCAGCATCATTGTTGGATTTAAATGTAGAAAAAACTAGTCTATATATAGTCCCCCGGTTTTGCTTGCGTTGTGGGCAAAATTTCAGCTAAATCTATTCAGTAATTTTGACATTGTCTTTGGATCAACATCTTGGCAATGACACAATCTTTCTTTATAATACTACTCGTAAGAAAGGAAAAAATATTTTTAAACTTCGCGATCTGAACACATTATTATTAAAACTATTTTAATATATTTTATTTATATTCATCGCATTTATTTATTTATTTTTTCCGACGTTTCAACAGGCTTAAACACCATCGTGGTCACGGGATATAATGACAGTGTGTAAATGTTTTGAAACATCCGGAAAAATAGCTAAATAAATAGGTACGATAAATATCGTTAGTTAAAAGTAATGTCCAAGAGTCCTGTAAGGTCTAAAGGAAATACAGCACTTTGATTTTGATTTTAATTTTTGTTAGTTTATATCAAAAATCTTCAGGGAGATCTTATAATACTCCCTAATAAATTTTCATTAAAAATGTAAGCGTTAACTAAGGACCTAGTATGTGTTGGAGAACGGGTGAGACGTGAGCCACACTCACCCTGATGAAGACCCTCGTTAAGGCATGAAACGTTGGTGTTCTTGCAACACAAAATAGGTTCGTAGTTAACCCGCTTTCATAATGAATTCCTCAAACTACTTAATTCTTTAAAATCTTAAAACCAATCATGCGTTATGCTTAAGGAGGATCATACTATAATTATTGTATGGTAAATACAGACGTGGGTAATTAACAGCCATTTCTGCTGATTAGCGAATCTATTATCAAATCTCAGAATCAGTATTTTATGTTGTGTTTTTAATTTTTAAAGAATTAAAAACACAACATAAAATACTGAAATAATGTTACGGAAGAGCGGGGTTCTCTAACACAAGCTTATTTACGCTTCAAAGAGAACCTAATGGAAATTGCATCAGTGAATCTGTGTCATATTGTCAGATATTAGCTTGCTGGTCGATAGTGAATACAGACTATAGTAAGAAGGTTACTGAATAAACAATAGCTCAACAAAGTTGACCGTTTGAACAGCGATAATAATAAGAAAGTGCATTACGCACCTCATCGTCTGGAGTGAGGGGAAGACGCAATTATACTGCTTCCGCTGCGGGGGTGTAGGGGTGGGACTCGGCCGGTATCGATATCGATATTAATACCTTGGGGTATCGATGAAAATATTGTCCTACCTTGGTCTAGATTTGGCATGGAAAGGCTTTATGTGTCGGTTTTAGACAAATGGTTTCTATTTTTTATATTTCTCTTATTTGTATCCTTCATATTAATTTTTTGTATAATTTTATGTGTTTGTTTTGTGTTATTAATTTATTCTCTTTCATTGTCTTGGAAAGTCTATGTGTAATTTGGTATGATGTGGTAAAGCAACTAAGTATAATTTTTACAAAACAAAGGTCTTTTTTTAAGTTATTTCCATTTCAAACTCAACAGAAGTAGGTAGTTAAATGTTTAGGGCGTTCTGGTCATTTCGTATGTACTCTAGAATAAAAATATTTAACTATTTAATATATTGTATTATGTAAATCAGTCATCTAGTACCTACAACAAGCTCCTCTTAGCTTGCGGCTAGGTGATGCTGTGTGGATTGTGCAGCATCATTTATTATTATTTTAATATCATTTGTGTAACACACATCATAAAATAGTTCAACGCGTTTATTAAATATTTATTTAAGAATTTATTTTCAGTCTCCTGCAAAATGACTCTATATACAACAGTGTCAACAGTCAAAGTATGTTCTTGAATAATAAGGGATCATGAAAGAGAACAAATCAAATAAATATTTTATATTTAATTAAAATAACTGCATTCATTACAGTTTTTAAGTCGCATCGCATCACGAAGGTTAAACAAAACATTTGAAGGTAAAATCTATTATTAAGGATAAAGTAAAAAGTACGGTAATTATTTGATAAAAATCTGTTTTATATAAAGCCACTTTATGGCACTGAAATGTAATTATTCATTTGTTTTTTGTGCATTATGGTTGAAACATTTGCTCAATATACTTTATGACCTAAAATTTCTTAGTTAGACTCAAAAAAACTATATATTTAAAATTGTTTGTTTTTAATATTTGATATGTTTTTTCTGACTGATGGTGCCATCGCTCCAACCCACCATATTATTATTAATTTATATTACAATACTTGTGAATACACTACAGGTAATGTATAAGACAAAACTGCTAAGATATTTGTTTGATTGTGTGGATTGTTTAGCAGTATATTTTATGATCATTATTTTACTAGTCATTAAATTAATACCAGATTGGGAACCTATGTCAGTTTTTACACGGTTAGTATTTGACTAAATTCTTTGGATGAATTTGGGTCACACATGCCCTTTTTGTTCCCTTTTCTTAGTAATAGTAAGTAAATGAAAGTAATAAATACACAAAATGTGAGCATATAAATCAAACCTAAAACACATGACAAGGTACAATATGCTGAGCAAATTTTAACCGTTATTTCGTCGGCATCCTCAATACTGGAGCTAGACTGGAGCCGAAATGGTTACCAGTACACTTTTTTGCAATTGAAATATAATAGATTCAGTCACATAACACCCTTTTCATCGATAAATCGATGACGCAACAGCACAGCATTAGCAACCCCGCCTGCGCGGGCGGCGGACCGCGACGAAGAAAGTACAACGGTGGGAAGGGACGCGAACGGTAAGAACATCCAACTGTTTCCCTCCAAAATATTCTGATGGCAAAACTGACTTCAGTGAAAAATTTATCGAAGTCATATAATGTACATATTATATGGATAAACAACAGTCTGAGTATATTATAAGCAGGTACAACAAGACACAACTAGCTTAAAACGATTGAAGTGAACAATCAATCAAAGTGATCACTTTATTTCCCATTGTATTACTTATGTAATACTGGTAATGTAATTTGTATTTTGTGACGTTTCCAAGAGTCCTGTAAGGTCTAAAGGAAACAAAGCTATTTGATTTTTGTTTTTTTTTTCTAGATATGGTTTTCTGTTCTATTATGTTTTGGCGTAGAGATTTAAGTGTGTTTATTTTTTTGGAGGTTACAAACTACTAAATACGACACATTCGCAGTTAAAATATTAGTGACGAGACGATTACGCTATTCTCAATGGATCCATGGATGGGAGACTGCAAAAAACATTTCGATTGCATGGATGGAACAAATTGAATTAGGTAATCAAATCATAATTAATAATATAGCATCGGAATTGTCATTATCTTTGACAATGGCCCACCATCATATTTACTGTCAATACCTAACATTAACTCCATTTATTAATGGGCTCTCATTTCGGCTGGGACTGGCAATCGTCCTTTGACGGTTATTATTTGCAATTAGATGGATGGGGAACGCGAAGACCATCAAATCTTTCAAATGTCAAGTTTTGGATTGATGTTTTAATGTAATCGCTCTGCAGTAAACAGTTGGTTAAAGAAATTAATTACTAGTGAGCACTAGCAGCCAGGACGTTTCCAACTGGCATGGATCAGTTGAGCTACCTGTAGATTTTTTTTTACTATAAAAACTATCGTAGTTTGATGAATTCATTATGAATGTAAGCGGGTTAACTACGAACCTATTATATGTTGTAAGAACACCAACGTTTCATCCCTTAACGAGGGACTTCATCAGGGTGAAACGTTGGTGTTCTTACAACATATAATAGGTTCGTAGTTAACCCGCTTACATTCATACCTGTAGAATGTTTGCAACAGTCATTATTGCTATAGAAATTTACAATTAAATAACCAAAATTATATCTAGTCGACATTGGTTTAACGCGTAAAAAAATATTTTCATTGAGTGTGTTAATAAAATGTGACTCAAGCAATGGGACCACGAGCAATAGCTATTTCTCGTGGTCCCATCAATGGGACAAAATAATCGGACCACGAGAAAACACCCACTCGTACTAGTTAGTAAATTTTCTCTTCACTATAATTGTTTGTTTTTATTGCATCACGCAATTGATTAATCATCCAGTTTCATGTGTGAACACGCGAATAATATATTTGTTTTTTAAAAAAACATTATGATACCCTTACTTTTCCTCCTGTTTTAAAATTTTGCGGAATAAATACTAATCCCAATTGGGAATAAAATATTTAAAAGACAACCAAGTGTAATCTATTCATAGCGTAAGAATTTTCAAAATGAGCCAAAATTACTTAATAAAATCTGAGCCTCTCGATGCGACGCGGGACCCAAGCATGGGCGTAGGGAGGTACGGGCAGGGGGGGGGCAGCTCCCCCCTAGAGGATGCAGTCTTAATTTTTAACAAAAAGAGTTGCTGTTCAAATTTTATACAATCGTATATGTTTGCATCTAAATTCAAACCCCCACCGAAATGTTGAGGCACCGTTTAAAATCAAACTTTAATGGATAAAATTTTCTCGGATATGTACGTATCACGCAGCACCTGAAATGGTTGGTTAAAAACTCAAGGGCTCTTAAATTTTTTTTTTTCATCAAAATTCTCCACTGCAACAGCGCACTGCGCGTTGTTGGTTGCGGGGTAGGGCGCGCTCGCGCTCCGTGCCATTCGATTCTTATTGTGCATCTACATTATATGTAGGCACATTTATTGGATAGATACCTATTTCCATGTTTTATCGTAATTGAATATCTCCCTTCGTTTGCTGTTATTTCTTAAGTTATAGAATACTTTCAAAAATGTTCGCTAAAGACCGAAAAAGTCAGAAAAAATTTCGCGGCTTGCTCCGCTCGCCGTTAATTCTCTACTTTTGTAAGCTTTTTTACAGCTTTCCGAAAATGTCACATTTTCTCAACAATTTTCAGAGGCCGCAAAAACAAAAAAATATCAGCGCTCATTCCACTCACTGGTATAATTTTTTTACGCTGCTACGGGACCATCCAATTTGTTTTTTTTTGTACCTATATCTAAATATCTAATTTTTTTTTTGTTGTTTTACCAAGCTTTCTTCGCCAAACTTTAAAATTACCACCGCAAACGTTCTCCACTTTGCAACAGCGTGCTGCGCGTCATCGGTGGCGGGGTAGGGCGCGCTCGCGCTCCATGCCATTTCATTCCTATTGTTTACCTACATTGTAGGTTAGTGAGCTAGGTGTACGCATCGCATTCATTTACGCCCGACTCCAGTGGGAGTCGGGCAGGAAGGCAGATCACGACATAACTTTTAATTTCGTGAATCTATAGATGGAAAGATAACTGTTTTCAAGTTTTCCGTAATTGAATATCTCCCTCTGTTTGCTGTTATGTCTTAGGTTATAGCATAATTTTCAAATATGTTTGCTAACGACCGAAAATGTAACAAAAAATTTCGCGGCTCGCTTCGCTCGCCGTTCATGCTCTTCTTTTCTAGGCTTTTTAACAGCCTTCCGAAAATTTCACAATTTCTCAACCATTTTCAGAGGCCGCAAACACAACAAAATATGAGCGCTCATTCCGCTCATGTCATATTTTTTTATGCTACCACGTGACCATCCAAACACACTCTGAGTCTTGATTGTATTTTACAGAACATCCAAAATGTCTAAAAAAAATTGCGGCTCGCTCCGCTCGCCGATAATTCTATAGCCTTTTTGTCATTTTTACCAGCCTCTCCAAAATATGACAAAAATTTGGAGGCTCGCTTCGCTCGCCATTCATTCCGTAGTAAGAGTTTTTTTTTTCTTCTAAAACCAAATTGCTTTCTTTTCTTGACTATGATTTTTTTTAATATTCGGGGCTAGCACAGCTGTCATATCTAGTGTCACACTATTGCGTACTTATTTAAAAAACATCGAAAAATCTCAAAAAATTCGCGGAAAGTGCTTAGAAGTAAACATGGCTGAGGAAATGATGACTGAAAATCCTTTAAACGGCCTATTTTTCTGCTGCCCCCCCCCCCCCCCTGAACAGAATCCTGGTTACGCCCTTGGACCCAAGTACTATGATATGAGTACGATCTGCAGCAGGTATTTGTTCAGGGTGTTCTGGTCGTTTTCTATTTATAATAAAAAATATGTTTATATAATAATGTTGTATTATATGTAAATTAGTCAGCTAGTACCCATAACAAAAGCTCTGCTTAGCTTGGGGCTAGATGCTATGGACTGCCCGGCATTATTTATTTATTTTATATTTCATCTTAGCCTTCATAATTCACGTCTAAGTTATAATAATGACTCTTTAAAAGTCCAGTTCTCCAAACAAGCATCATCTCGGAACAGTATCGTCGGGCGATTGTGCGCTCAGCTACCGGCGCGTGCGCATTGTTCTTTGTTACTCGCCAGCGGACCTCAAACTTTTACTTTTACCTACTTTTATCTAAACACAAACGTTTGGATGGAAGGGGAAAAACCTTAACACCTTAAAGCCATGGCTTTGCAGCCGTTGTTTTCGGAAGAAAAAGTAGCCTTTATATTAGATGTAGATATATTGTATTATGTAGTAATACGAGTATGTAGATACGCCTATGTCCAGCAGTGGACTATTATAGGCTGGTGATGATGATGATGATGATATTGATGTAGATACGTTACTCCAAGGTTTTTGTTATAAACTAGTTTCTCCTCGCGACTTTGCTTCGTTTCTATGGAAGCATTTAAAAGTGATTTCTATCCTACGGGAATGGATTTAAAGGATACTAGCTATGTTTTATTCCGGCCTATAACTAGATTTGTGCAAGCAAATTATAAATATAGTGATTTAAGCCCAATACGTCCAGTTTAGCACAATGAGGCAACAAACATCCAGGCAAATATTCCAAATTATGCATATATAAAATCGGTTTCATACGTATTTAAGGTCAACAAAATTTGTGTTATATACGGTTCAGTAGTTTTGGAGTTTAATTCAGTTACAAATTTTCTTTATTTACATAAGATATAAAATTACAGAGGACTGGATTGACCAAACTTTCTCAATTTTAATACTAGTGTGATAAAGAATATATTTTTGGGTAAGGATTTCCTTTTCCAAATATTCTATATATTCTATTTAAGCTTCATGGAATTCTGGCTTAGTTTAATTGAAGAAACGTCTTTTTAGTTCAAGGGTTACCTTTGCCATCACCTGTGTCATTTTATTTCGTTATATGCGTATTTTGATTCATTGTTTCATGTGTATCATGTCATGTTCTTATAATAGTTCACAATTTGTGTCAAAAACTTTTTCGTTAGTTTTATTCCATAAATAAAGCAAAAAAAATTCAAACCCGAAAAATAATTAATGCCGCGCCAACACAAATCAGCATTAGCCTTATTTTTCTCCTATCCCTCCAACCGGAACCAATTTAAGAAACTTTGAGAACCGCATTCAACAAAAGTCAGTTACGACAACCGGCCGTTACAGTTCTTCTGTCTTCCGGTAGACAGAGACGGCATGATACAGCTTTCTACAAGATAGAAAGGGACGGAAGTATTTCACCTGTCAGTACCATCATCGGTTTTTTGTTGAGTTTAATTGCATAGTTATGGTGAAATATTAGAAGAGTATTTTACGATTTTATATAAAAGCTGTTGCATGAGAACTTGTTTCTAATAATGTTTCTAGTAATTTCAAAACAATTTAATTTCTGCTAAAATAAAACGATATTACATTAGACGTGTAGTTTAATGACCTCGATGGCGTTGTGGGGAAATCGAAACAGTTGCGGTTCGATTCCCGTCTCGGATATGTGCCAAGAAAAAACCGTCATCAACGCTGACGATACTCGTGAACACTCTGACATCCCATAAAAATTATTTTTTATGAAAGGTTGATATGAAGTCTTTCTCGGCTTCAGTCGGATAAGTTCTCTAAAAAAACACTAAACTACTGTACATTATATTATATAATTATACTACTTTACTATACAGAAACAATGATTTGACGAAGGTTTTTCTTTCTTTATACCATACGAAAACCGAACTGTTGTTATACTAAAGTGAGCACAATGAACTGGCGCGTTGAAATCTTTTATACTAGACTAAAATATTCTACAGCCTTAAGGAAAATGTAGGATTTTAATTCTGGAAGATTTTTTTCAAATCGGTCCTGTAGTTTCGGAACCTTTTCAATTCAAACAAACAATCAAATCGTTCCTCTTTATTTTATTAGTATAGTAGTATAGTGGTATAGATGAAAACCGAACTCGGTTGTTTGGCCAAAGTGCACAATGAAGTGGCGCGTTGAAGTCTTTTGTACTTGTATCAAAAAAATTGAAATTTTATTTACACATTCCTGAAATATCCATTATTGACCATCAAAATGAGATTTGAAGCAAACCATAAGCTTTGGTTACTTCATCATCATCAGTCTATGTTAGTCCACTGCTCGACATAGGCCTTCCCTAATTTTTGGGTACAAATGAGTAAAAATTGTTGAGTTTTATCTCGACATAGGCCTTCCCTAATTTTTGGGTACAAATGAGTAAAAATTGTTGAGTTTTATCTCGACTAAAATGAGCCAAAGGATCTGTTTGAGCTACACCGTGACGCAATGAATTGGTTGAAAGAACTCATTTTCGTCAACAAGTTTACAAACACTTCTACCGATATCTTCCATTAGCACACAAAATGATAATAACGGAAATATGGCAAACTATAATCTAATTTCGAAGGGTGCAAAAAATATTATATACTGGTTGGGCAAGTTTTATATGTTCGTATTCAACTTTATTTTAAAACCTGGGTTTTCAAAGAGTCAAGGGACTATCAAAATCAAAATCAAAGTGCTTTATTTCTTTTAGACCTTACAGGAGTCTTGGATACTTTATAAAATACAAGTTATATAAGAAAAAAAATGGAAAATATAGTGATAACTTTAATTCATTGTTCACTTCAATCTTTTTAAGGTAAAGTAAAGAAGCGAACAAGAAACCTTTACCTTGTTAGATTGTTAGTTTTCGAGCAAAACTCGTCCCAAACTTTTTTGTCATTTAGATAATCTGATATCCAAGGTTTATTATAGGTGAGAGGCAAATGTTTGTGCCCGGCACAAACATGTTTGTGCTCTGGTCGAATTCTATGTACAATAAAAAAATGTCTATGTAATAATATTGTATGGTATCAGTCATCCAGTAACCATAACACTCTGATGCTTCTTGGGGCTAGATGACGCTGTGTGGATTGTCCAGCACATTTATATTTAAACCAACTGAGAGTCATTATTTTTCACCAAAATCTTTTTGAAATCTCAAAAAAATACAAAACGAACGGTGAAAATACGCAAATCTTGACCGAGTCTACTTATTTTCGCCGTTTGGGGTGAAAAACCAAGGACATTAAAAATCAAAGGTGCTTTATTTTCTTTAGACCTTACAGGACTCTTGGACATTTGACATTGAGACATTCGCAATATAAGACGCTGCAGCATTGCCACTCACCTCTGTGAGGCAATAGAATACCCAGTTTTCACTTGATTTTTAGGAAATATACAAGGTGTAACAAAATATGTGTACTAAGCCGAAGGGGGAGGTTTTAGACCCCAATGGTGATCAGTTGTGGGGGGTAGAAAATTAAAAATTCCTATTTTAATTATACTATTTTTTTAATTTTTTTTCCCTCTTTTATTTCCTTATCTGAGTAGCCTTACCTACTACCACTGCAGTTAGGAAGGTATTTATCTTCGTAGAGTTCAGCTATGGCGGGGCGGGAGACTACCTAATCTATCTATCTACCTATCTATTACTCTACATCTATGCCCATACTGACGTCATTGTCACAGGTACAAGAAACCGCTGCCTTTAGGGTTGTCACTTCGTAAAAAAATCAGCTGTCCATGTTGAAACTTTGATGCAGATTTTTCCAAAATACCGATCGAAATTCGAAAAGTCGTGGAACAAAAGTTGGTCCCCTGGGGGGTGGAAATTCACCCCCTTTCGCTTAGTACACATATTTTGTTACACCGTGTATATTATGTATGAAAGAAAGAAAGAAAAGAAAGAATTTATTTTTACCCATTCAAAAAACAAAAAATAAATAGCTAACAGGATAAAAAAAACTAAATAAGATTAACACAAAAACGGAAGTATGTATGTGTAAATACTAATGTAATAGTGTAGTTGTAATAGTGGAATAAAATAGCTTGGGGCTAGATGATGCTGTGTCCAACATTATTTAATTTATTTAATGGTTTCGTTCTGTGAAATATTGTAGGTAATTTTCTTTCTGTTATTTTGTTTGTTGCGATATTTAGAAAGATTTTCCGCTGGACGGTACAAATTGGAGAATAAGACCATTTCATGTTATTATTCTTATTTATTTATTTATTCAATTCAATTCGACTAGCAGAGCTACGTTACAAGACCTAAAAAACTTATAAAAGTGTAGTTTCGTTAAAATTATACTAAGACACCAAAATACCTATTGGGTAGAAAAATATTGAGTTGAACGGGGCATATTATATTTAAGCACTCACTAAAATAATTTCTTAATATTTACGTTAATATTTGGGTGGTTTATTAAAATTCACAGCTTTTAATGTAAAATAATGGAGGTTTTATTAAAATTACTGATTATTATTTACTTTATGAACGGTATAAAGCTGCATGAATTAACATAAAATTGTTATAAAAAGTTATTTATTAACTTATTAATTTTAATTTAACCACTCAAATTACAGACAGAAAATAATGAAGTATTTTATATATGTTTTAGCAAGATATACAAGATATACAATTACTTTTGGCTTTCAGTTTTGCGTGTACCTGTTTATCCCACTGTGGGTCTCAAATGGAAGAAATAATTTGAATTGATCTCTGTTCTATGTCGAACAGTAGTTGTAAGTAAAATAGATATAAATCTATTTTAACCTACGTTTATTTATTAACTTCAACTATTCACCGTATTTGGTGTTTTCTTTTGCCAGTCAATATAACACTGTGAAAATGTGCTGTGGTGGCTGTGGAGGATACGGTGGATGCTGCGGCGGATGCTGCGGCGGATGCTGCAGCGGCGGCTGTGGATGCTGCTGCCCGTGCTTCACCATCCATACATGCTGCACGAAGATTTGCTGAATTCTAATCATCTGGGTCCACCACACTATGCGACGTCACAAGTGCTGTTCGCCATTTTGTACAGTGCTGTCCTAGTCCTGTTATAATAATCATTATTTAACCAAAATCAATGCAGTCTTGATCATATTGTCTAGTTAACATTATATTGTTCGTTATAACGGTTTCCATCGCATCATATTTAGTCGTGGTAAGTTTTAATCTTCCGTTAAAATATCTTAGATAAACATCGTAATGAAAAAAATCTTTAAGACGTCTAATAAAATATCCCCTTTTATATTATCAAAGCGTCATGTCCCAGCCGTAAGGCAAATCGCGCTTTTCCGTCGAAATCATATACTTTACATAAGGATACGCCTTACATATCCATGTGTGTTCATTCGCCTGCGCGCACGCACACGCGAGCCAGCCAGTCGCGAGTCAGTGCGCTTGCCTCTACACTGTTCCACTTTACCGCATTTGAGTCCGGACAGTCGTGGAGCGCGCACGCGCGTGCAAAGTGCTTGTGTAAGTGAATGTGCATAGAAAGTTGAAAAAAAGGTGTTGCCTAATCTGTTTTTCCTGAGGTAAGTAATTGAAAGTCGATTTCAGGAATTTACGTGTTGCATGAAACTTTTGCGCTATTGCATTTTTTGGACGTTGGTTATACGTTTCGGTAATATTAGTAATACTGTAAGCTAAAAGAAACTCAGATTTGTAGGTGATTTCCTCTAAATAATGCATTTTTTGTATTAAATATTGGAACATATTAACTTAACTTTATGTGTTACGAACAACATATCCTTAACGTTTAAACATAGGTATTCATATAAAAAAGGTGTTTAGGATTATGAGAAAATTCTAAAATTTACGGTTTCATCCAATTTGATTCCTATAAGAATAATATTAAGGGAAATTCTTTGAATAAACTTAAAAAAAGGAGTACGCATCAAAGAGTCTAGCAGTGTCATATATTAAGCACCGCTTCTTGAACTTTATTGAAACTCAGCTTATAATACGAAGCTAAGGGACGTTTTATATTTATTATTATAGGACCTGACATAAAAACTAGGAATACAAACATAGAATGGTACCACTGCTGATACAGAACCACTGCGAAGGTAACTGCGTAACTGGCGTGCACTGCCTAACATTGCATCTGCCGATATTTTTACTTCAAAGGGTGCTCCTAACATACGCAGTTCCTCTCGTGGCTGTAAATTCATTATAATGTATATTTTCCAACAAACACTTAGTAAAAAAACGTAATAAAACTAGGCAACTCAAGCTCGCATAAAGGACAAAAACATTATTTGCCAGAATTTACGTCAGTTCAAGTCGACATTCTAAAACTTGGGCAATTCTATTGCGTTTTACGTAATGATCGATTGCCGACGGATTTTGGCACGAAAATGTAACTTTTTGTTTTGATTGTCTTCAAGTTTGCGTAACTGGATAATTTAGCTACCGATTTTCGTATGAGCAGCCCAGCCTGTAAATTCTAGGCTCGCGATAGTCAAGAGACTCTACCAAGTTTGGAAAGAAATGAGCTTGTGTATTTTACACTGCATACATATTCAATGATTCCTCGATGTTTTATTTCGATAAAAAACAATGCTTTTAGGTAAATGAAAAATTTTAAATTAAAACTTAATATTTTCCCTGGAAATCTACTTTTACGCTTGACTTCATTGAATTCATCTTTTATTTAGATTCATTGTTTGTTTGAATAGGTTCCGAAACTAGGTACTAGACCGCTTTGAAAAATTATTTCACCATAGAATCCTAAATTTTCCGTGATGAACAAAGGCTATAGAATATTTAAAAAATATTAGGGATCCGCATGAAATAAATATTTTTTGTTAAATACCCGTGCGAAGCCGGGGCGGACCGCTAGTTTAGTATAAGTTTAGGTAACAAACAATTGTATTTCAAGAATAAGATAATAATCATTATTTTAACGAATGTCCGAATATTATCCTTATGATTAAACAAATAGTCATTTTCTCATTGAATTGTTTAATTAGTTATTTAAAGAATTCCGTTCTCACGTCGACATCACCTTCACAAAAATACGGAAAATATTAAAATAATAATTGACAAAAGTCTCGTAAATGTGAGTCGTTTTTGCTAAGATATATTTTTTATGTTGTTTCTTCAGGTTACTGAATCCGATGTGATGTACAAAATAGAACCATGTCAAAATCAGTTTTTTCACTGTAAAAGCGTGGATTTTTATATAGAAAACATTAACACTTTTTTAACCCCAAAGCGGTATATAAAGGGGTATATATAAAGGGTTCGTGCAGAAATCATAGATAAACTGACATTTCACAACACATACATTTATCTATCGTATAAATGCTAAATTCAATTCAACTCCAAAGACCAGCAGAAAAGCCAAAAATTTATTAAAATAGAGATTTTTTTCAAAGAACCTATCTTTTCTAATAAGCTTCCGAGCTGTTGTTAAAGAAAATATATATAAATAATGCTAAACAATCTACACGACATCATCTAGCTCCAAGCGAAGTTTTTATTACACAAAAACGACCAGAATAGAGCAACTATGACCCGAAAAAGTTTTCTAGCACAAATATAGAAGAGTAAGTCTAAAAAATTATAAAGGTCAACACAAACTAAGCTTCTATTACATAAGCAAGTGAAAAGTATTATCTGAATTCAAGTGTGAGAAGTGTGAGAGGCATTGTGGCCGGGTCTAGGTGACTCTTTGTTAGAGTCGCGGGTTCCCATGGCTGTTTGTAAAAACTTCGGAACTACCTGGTGGTAATCATTTGGCAGATGATTATAGTCGTTGTGGTAAAAATGAGTGAATATCTTATTTTTTTTGTTCAATATCGGTAAAGACAGAAGCTTGTACGAATGATCTGGCCTTTGTGGAAACAAAGATTTTTTGAATTGTTTCAACGAAATAGAAATGGAAAGATGATGTATTTAAGGTATAGAAAAAAAATAATAAAAAAAAGAACAGAAAAATACAGTATAACATATACAAGTGAAATGAAAGGGTGGTAGAAAAAATAAGATGGCTCTGCCTCCGTGAATCTATGCTGAAATAGGGGTTGGCTCAGCGTGTGCTGAACATTTCATGCTCAGCGCTATTTTTCAGACAAAGATAATCTCCTACATTTTTTATATAATTTTTTTTTCTAGCTTAATTTTTCCTATAACAGTAAAACTATCATGGTTGCACGTTCATGTTCGTTGCTTTATGCAAATACAATAAAACAAATAATTTAATCCAGAAAACAAATGACATTATACAGTTACAATTCGGAAAACAAGAAAATATCTTTTTTTACGTTCACATAAGTTAATACATTTATCAAATCGTAACAGTTTACTTGATTACCAAGACAATTACAATTGAAACAATTGAGCTAATTGCAGACTGTAAATAATCTACAGGTAGCTTAAAGGATCCATTTCAATACCAGTCGGAATCGTCCGAAGATGCTGACTGCATTGCCTCGCTGTATGGCAACAGTTTACTAAATATCGCCGCCAATACCCAGGGGGGTATTGGCTTATCATAAGGGTATGATAAAAGCCAATACCCCCCTGGGTATGCCCAATCGCGACGCAAGCGGGTTGATCGCAGTTCGGTGGTAGAAATGATCTGCAGCAGACCTTCTACCCCCGTTGTGGACGTCATCATCATCATCAGCCCACATTAGTCCACTGCTGGACATAGGCCTCCCCTAATGAGCGCCATAGTGCCCTTTCTTTAGCTTTGTTTTTCGTTTTGGATATCCAAACAGAAATTAACGCCTAAGGCGACTAAGGGATACCCTTTTTTGTCTCTTAACAGCCGCGGGAAGAGTTGGGGTGGTGCCATAGGCTGGCACCACACGGCATCAATCTGTCATAAACCCTGTATCTTTGTAAAAGATAACTGGTCAAGACATGCCACTATCAAGCATCGTAATCAGTCACCAACCAACCTAATTGAAATTGGCAGTCGCCGGCGTTTTAGAAAGCGCCTGTCCGACTATTGTGATGTTTTGCGCTTTTTACCTTTTTTATACACATTGGAAAGGCTGAGCTGTTTGACTTAAATGATGTTTAGTTAGCTTGTAATTTCAGTTTAATACCTACAAGTGCCACTTTAAACTGAATCTGTTAAACGCGATTAACGATCCAGATAAAGAGCTAAACAGTCACCTGTTACGGAAACTTTTAAAGTAAAAAAAAGGAAGCATACCAGAATAACGTCTGCGAATTAACTTGTTTCTAACGTTTTAAAAATTTATCGAGCTATTGATTATTTGAAAATAGAATTCGAAAATACAGTATCGAATCGTACAGTTACGAATAACTTGAAAAAAAAATTAACATTTAGCAGAAAATACAATCAAGGATTATCTAATTATAATTGACCCTAAATAATGCCTGACAAAAACATTGACCATCGCATCCCGGTATCGATAAAAACTATCGACCTCTGGTTTTTTATCGATATCGATGACGAGGCCACGCAACCTTAGGTTCTTTACGCAATGTTGCCCTGGTTTACCGTTATTAGTTTTAGAAAAGGTTTTACATCTGTAATTTAAAGTATAATAAGATTTTTCTATGAAAATATTAACAAAAGACATATATAGCAAACTATTCTGTGTATGTGGTTTCTTAAAATCAAATCTTTCCTCTTTATAATATTTGTATATAGTATATGTGTAGATAGATATGTCATTCATTTTATGATATGACTTGACCATAGCCAATAGCAGTGACAGTTACGTCAAAGTGACGTATAGATCCTCAAGCGTGAACCTCAGCCCAACTAGAATGGCCCAACGCGTCCACGTGGGCCATGCTCCACTGAAGCATTCAGGATCCGCACTGCATGTGCTCACTCTACTATGGTAGACCATCCACAATATTGCAGACATTGAATAAAAACTCGCTGATGTCTAGTTGCGGATTTTATTGAGCGTTAGCACTTAGTTCCGTTTTGTTTTGTTTAGAACTCCAAGTCAAAGTTGTTAGGTACGTTGCAAATAGAGAAGAAAAAATCACTGTATTCATTAAAACAACGCCTCTATCATTTGTGTTCATGTGTGTCCGTGGAACGTTATACAGAAATACACTTTTACAGTCAAGTTTTTGTATTAATGTCGTTAGTAATTTTTCGTCAGATTCCAGACATACTCTACAGTTGGGGTTAAAGAAATGTGAAGACAAAATAATTTCTATCGATTCGAGATGCACACGCCATTGCGTGCACAGAAATCCCGAAGCTTTGTCTATAGGCTCGCTACGATTGCTAGGCGCAGCGAAAAACCCTTCGCCATTTCACCTGTCAATCGAGTTTCACGTCAAAGTGACGCATGACAGATCTGACAGCTAAGTTGAATGGGCCAGTGCGCCCACATGGTGCATGCTTCACTGAAGCATTGAGGTCTCGGTGGCTGCTTGCAGACGTGGTCAATGGATCTTGGCTTCAATTGGGCGTTTGTTTTGGTTGTTACACTTTCGTGGGTAAGCTGTGTGTGGTTTACGTGGTTGTACTATGTCGGTGGCGTCGCAAGGATCCATCCATGATCGGACTGATGATGTCTGATATCGTAAGAGCCGACTAAGGGATGTGCTAGAAGAATTGCAGCAGCTTCCTATAATTTTACACACATTACCTAAAATAAATTCACAATTTTAAATAAAATAAAGTACATTATTATTAATTACACAATAAAAAGCACAGATACAAAACGTTTTGGAGCCTATTTAAACAAACAATTCTAACGCGTTATGCGTTTCCAATGCTGTACCTTACGCCTCTGACGCGTACTAACTTCTTGCACCGCTGCTTCACAGCACATAATGCTAAATGAGTATTCGAATATTGCAAGGCTTAAATTGTAATTATTCAGAAATACTTTACATATATAGTAACGGTTATAATAGCTGATAACGCATCGCTTGAATCATGTGGTCAGCAAGTTGATATATCACTGTAAAACGAAATCTAAGATTACGAATTTAATACAACCCATATTTCAATGTTCCTTTTTGTACTGAAGGGTACCTGATGTTTTTCAGCCTTACACGGGCTATATGATACATAAACACACAAGTAGGTATCTCCATACTTAAAAGGGGATTTCCAAAGCAATTTAAAGATTTTTATAGATTAAGATGAAAAATAAACTATTTTATTTATTTTTTATTTATAAATCCATTCGATCCACGTTTGACACTAAGATCTATGTCCCACATCACAACATGCTTATGACTATAAGGTTCTAGTTGCTCACCCGTATGTATGTTTCTATGTATGAACAGAAGGTCAAGTTCGTTCGGGTATCGAACCGGAGTCATGGTCCGGTGGGGTGCGATGACTATGCACAAGCGCTTGCGTTTAGTTTGAACTGAATGATAATCGTACTGAATGAACTAAAGGGTTCATTCACGTACTGAATGAACTAAAGGGTTCATAAAAGGGCTGGTAAATAAAACTTTATTTGGTCGTGAATTATTTTGATCTTTATTACCAAAGTTACATTACATTGCCATTTTATAGAGAAGTTTACAGTAAATATTATATTTAGCGGTCTTCTATATTAACTTCATGAAAAATACTAAAATCCTGCCAATAATAAATAAATAATAATAAATAATCAGCAGGGCTGAATGACACTGAATCTTGAAGCCTCAATTTAAGCTTAGCTTGCCTTATTGGAACCAGAAAGCAAAATTAAGTACTACTTAACTACATAATAAATATATTATTTTAGAAAATATTTGAACTGTGAACAAGTTCTGATCGTCTACGGCATATAAATTTATAATATGCATGGGTCTCATTACAAACCAACGATTCTACGGTATATATCTGTTCGCAAATCTAGATTGAACCGAAATGTAATTAATTCATGAAGTTATTCAAATAAATATAATTAAGTTTTAATAAAAAAGATTAAGTTTTTGTGTTAAGGCGCATACAGCACCTAAACTAGCGCCACCACCTACTTTATGTTATTATTCTGTTTAACAAAGGAATTTTCAAAAATCCATCGTCCAGTTTGTGATACCTATCATAAGCTTTTTTTTAATGCCTCTGTAATAGTTTTATTCTATTTAGTTTAGGAAGAGATACGAAGTTGCCCTTGGTGGCCACCAAAATCTATTTTCGTATCTCTTCCTAAACTAAATAGAATAAAACTATTACAGAGGCATAAAGTAGGTGGTGGCGCTAGTTTAGGTGCTGTATGCGCCTTAAGTGCTACGCACGTGCCTAGTGATGTTCTTAAACCAAAAATTAAAAACAAATGAAACGACCACTCAATTTAAAGAAACAAATGACACAATCATTTACTTATTGATTACAAAATGACCTCGGATCACTGAAACTGTTTGCGGCTCATCTAAATCTTGTTTTGACGAAGGTTAGGCCAAGTTTATAAGGCCGTGAGATTTTACACGCTTTTTTGTCATACTACTTCATTGTCGTCGTGTTTCTAATATTGTAAACAATATTGTAAAGTAATATTTCAGTACGAATCGGCGGCTGGTTTATTTACGTATCATAAATTTCGTATGTCCTTTTTCTGATGTACATTATAACATTTTTGTATTGTATAAATAAACCGTTTCGTGATTGTGGTTCGATACATGAAAATAGATTCGCATTGATATGCTTTAAAATACATATGAGGAGATATTGTCAATGATTAAATGATTTTTTTATCAACATCCTAGGACACGGACACAAACCTAGCTTTCGGAACTTTTAATCATTCAGATAAACTAGACAGAACAGATTAGAGGAGAGTTGGATGTTATCGCTATCAGTTAAGATCATATTGATCATAATGATCATATATTGCCTACGCACGGAATTACCGAACATGAAAATATTTTTTTATAATCTTAAAAAAAAACAAATAAAAGTACTCCTCGATAGTAAATCGAGGAGTAGAGTGGAGTTTCTCCATAAATATGGAGAAAGCTACAAATAGCATATATTTAAATGCAGTTTCTATAGAAGTGCTTTTAAATATATTTGTATTTTCTATAATTTAAACACACAAAACAGCAAAAATAATATAAGCCCAGCAAGCCGTTGATATACAAAGCTTGCCGTATATGCGGGGACGCGCAATTGTCAACCACGCGGTATTTACCTACTCTCCCCTGTCACACTTTGGCTCTTCAAATTGTTTCATTCTCACATGTTTTAGTACCGCCATGATTGTCTCATCACTACCACATACCTACCGAATAATTATTGTCATTGCCACATTCTTTAACTAAAAATTCACTGTCACAAAGCAATGTGATGAAATCGCACAAAAAATTCCACCTACTTAAAATTCCCCATAAAAAGTCAACATCCTTTCCTGAGGGAAACTCATTTCACTCGCTCCCGATTCCCATGCGCGAGCGCAGGCAAAATGGCGGGCAGTGACGTCACGCCGGAAACGGCTCCGTTTTGAATTCGGAACGGTCGAACGAGCAATGGCGGTACATCCGGTGAAGACGTTTCATTCAGTGCGTCCATGATGGGGTATGCTCTAGATAAGTATTGTTTTTGATCTTTATTGGTGGCAGTTGCTAATGTTTTTGGGTTTGTATTGGGTTTGTTGGCTTCCCGGTTACTTTTATTTCAATTGAAAGGTTTTATGCAGCTGTGCCTTCAATTAATTGGTATTGATTAAGGGCGGACCATAATTTTATTTGAAACAAATTCCGACCAAGAAGCTAACAATTTACGAGTATTTTCCGTTTCTTCGTCTGAATTTGGATTTGGGCACAACGAACTCATGTATGCTCGAACTCAGCATAAGATTCACACAAGAACTTCTAGCCCCAAAGCAAACGAAGTTGTGCTAAAGGTACCCTTACTTATCAAATAACTGATTATGCTTAATATATTGGATTATAATGATTATAAAATCTTCAAATTCCCTAAGACAAGTTTTATTTTACTTTTTTATTTTATTTTTGTTTATTGAGATGCACAAAACAAAAATATCACAAAATACAATAAATTTAAATGTTTTAGATCTATAGCTTGATTATTTTACAACTAATGAGCATACAGAGAATCCATATGAACTAGTAGAACATGTAGAGCAAACAACTGAAAATATAAATTTAACAACAAATTTTAAGCATTAATTATTAATTAAGTACTTTCACAATTTAAAACATACAATTAGGAACTTAAGTTAAGTAATTTTAGAGTTAATTAATTGATAGTATTTGTAAGTAACGCTATCTAATTCAAACAATAACTTATTAGGAACGAAATCTACTTTTCAAAAAGTTTTACCCTATAATATCTGGCCTGTTAACATCTTAGTTTACAATATGGTATCCGACTTTGAATTACCACTTGATAGGTAGATGGTAGGTATCTATTCTAACCACTAACAGTTCCTGTAATATTTATAGGCGGGCAGTAATGATCGAAATTGTAAACATCGATAATTGCGGTTTTATAGGGATGTGATTATCGATGCCGATGTAAATCATATCGACCTAGACAATCTTCTTGATTGACATTTCTTCACTGGTTAATGTAAAATCATCTTTTACGATAGGAAGACTCCTATTTGTAAAAAAAATCTACACTTATGTAGTAATAATAAATAAATTTAAACGAAATTGTTTCTACATTCGGCGGAAAATCATATACCAATTACGTAGGTAGTACATTATATTTACAGTTTTTTTATATTTTTTAAACCATTCCTATACAGCTGAACGTAACAAAACAACCTCGAACAGTAAATAAAGTATCAGTATCTGTAATTACAAATTTATCATCAATTATACCGTAATTTACCTATCATTCCCTCACCGTTACGTTTCGCGCTTGTCAACTATTTATTATTAACTATTTATGCAAAAAAATTATCGACAGATCATCGATGATCGATAGGAATTGTGTACAACACTACTTCGGAACACTGGTGGCTAGAAACAATATTGATTTTTGATATCGGAAGATGGTAAATGATCATGGTAGGTTCGTAAATTGATCAATTTGGATGAAATTAGACCTTCTGTGTTGAGTTATAAGGAGTTAAATTGGTTTAACGTATACTTATTGTTTTCTGTCTCAACTTCAAAGAGAATTTGAGATACCGAAGCGGGTTTTCTATAACTTTATCATCATCGCCACATCATTAGCCTATACTAGCCCACAGCTGGACATGTTATTATAGTGCGCAAGCCGTCGCAGTAGGTTTATTATCTAAGAAATTGAATAAAATCTCATTTTTTCTACGTTTTACGTTGTGGAGGCAACTGCTTTATAGTAAAAAGATTGTCGACTAGGATACTTGATTTCGTAGTAGGTACAGTTGTTTATCGCATCCTGTACTGAGGGACGGTTGTGGGTTCTAGTCCCGTAGAAATCGAAACCTTTTGGGATATTTGTAAAGTTCATTGGCCAAATACCAAGCGCTTGTCTAATCAATACACCTACATATGTCTACTGAACTGCGTATCAAGCAAGGGCATTTGCTATACCTCGCTTTACTGTCTCTTATTTAATAATGATACATATTCAAAAATACCTACTCATTTATTACTCCTCAGTGACGTTTTGATTTGGTTCTTGTCCTTATTATTACACTAATAATTATAAACGCGATGTTTGTAAGTATGGATGGATGTTTGTTACTCGCAAAAACTACTAAACGGATTTTGATGAAACTTGGAACACAGATAGTTTGTGACCTGGAATAACATATGGACCAGCCTAAAAACCCACGGGATCGGGAGTTACGCGGGTGAAACGGGCGGGCTCTCAGCTAAGTTATAAAAAATGTTTAACCAAAAATTCATGATTGGACCAATAAAGTTTCAAAGCTATGGTTTTTTGTCTACTAAAATTTTTAAAGGGTGTATTCATTTTATTTTCAATTCACCTCAAATCTATCTTTCACATCTTAAGGATAACAAAAGCCTCACCAACAAAAGGTCAGTTCAGAGGAAGTGGTCGTACCATCTATTCTGTGGTTGTGGTCAGTAGTCACCACCTGCCAGTATCATCAGAGATTGGATCTATTTCGACCACACTGGTAATAGAGCTTCTTGAGCTTGATAGACTGGAAAGATGCGAATTGTTGCGGAGTTTTTATTTTTCTTTGAAACCTTTTTGGAATTGGCCATTCTTTTGTTTCGGGATTGCCTATTTCCAAATCGATGCTACTTTACAGGTTTTAGAATGGAAATATTTTGCGACACAGAATAAATAGTTTTAATTTCTTCGTAGGTTCTTTACAAAACCATTATATGTGTTAACGCATTCTCTGCCTCGCCTATTGGACATGTAGAAAGACTTGTGCATCGAGCGCTATGAAAATTTTAAGGTAGATATAACAGGTGTTTAGGATTTTGATCCGGACTTGGTACTAAAACGATACTTTTTAAGCGATTTTATGTTCATCATCCCATGTCTAACCACTAAGAGCATATGCTTAGCATAGCCTGTATGGTTATGTTAGATTTCGTAATGAATTCTGATAACTTATACATAAATTAATTACTTAATTTGTGATTTTGCAGTAAATTTATGTGGTGAAGTAGTCATTCGTCAAGACAAGGAACAGATATATTAACTGCACCAATATCTTAAAGCCCCTTAAATAAATAAAAAAAACAGAATAATTCCACAAATAGAACAATATACAACTCTCGCGCAGCTTTCCAATAACAGTATCGATCGATGCGCAGGATCGGATAACAGTGTATTTGATTATAGCACGTCGGCTGAGCTAGTATTAGAGCTCTGGTGGACTAGTGGTCACTGGGACGCCTTGAAGGTCGCGGGTCTTTGTGACCGCTCGTGATCAGAATGATCTTGAACTTGTCAACTAAATATTTTAAGTAACACTAGCGGTCCGCCTCGGCTTCGCATGGGTATTTAAGAAAAAATTATACGATATTTTTTATGCAAACATACGTGTTGGGGGACATTATAGAAGTTTTCATGCAGGTTCCTAACTTTTTTGAAAGTATTCTCTATCAGTCAATCAGGGAAATGTAGGATTTTAATGGTTGGTTTTTAATGGTTTTAATGGGTGATTCAATCGGTCTATTAGTTTGGAATCAATTAAATCCAAATAAAACATTACAAGTTTTAAGTCTAATCTGCTAACGTTGAAAATAAGTTTTTTTAAAGCATTTTAACGCGTTGCTAGGTTTTCTTTTCCATAGAGAAACATCACAACAAAATAAGTGATTTGAGAAAGCGCTCGATATTTATTTAGTTCCAAAGCTGTAATCTGGGATAACTGGGCAGACGTAGCCGCGGGCGGTAGCAAGTTCGTTTAGCGGGATCTAGAGTAAAGTATTCTAGATAAAATTGTGCAAAAAAATATAAATTTATGATTTTTTGTTGATTATTTAAAAAAAAGACCTAACAGTGATTTAAAAAAATTCTGAGCGTCTGGTGGAAGCTACTTGTATCCCGAGAGCGGGACAGTATCTGGCGCAGCGCATCAGCATTACCATACAGCCAACGCAGCCAGCATCTTGGGGACACTTACGACTGGTATTGACATGGATCAGTTAAGCAACCCGAAGATACTTTGTTACCGACTGCAGTTAGCACAATTGTGTGAATTGTAAATACTAGTTCTAATTTGGAGATTTGATTGTTATTTTCTTTGATAATATAGAATCACTAATTAAAAACTGTTATCAAGTTGTAAGTAATTAATTATAATGAGGGAGGTACTGTACAAAAACACTGTTAGACACTTGACCGCAATAAACAATTTAAAGACAGGAAAAACATTTTCTGACCCTACATTGACCTCTTTCTAACGTTCAAAAGGTCATTACCTCGACAGGTGGCCCCATCCGTTAATATTAAAAAAAAACACCCTCAAGAAACAACTTACTAGAAAAAGAATCAACCCCAATAATCAGCTGTTTCTTACAAAGTTAAGTGCAAAGAAAAAAAAAGAAATTATCAACCCTATAGCTGAGAAATTAGGGTTGACAGTTAAAGAACTTTCACCGAAAACTCACAACTTCAAATATGAACCTTAGATTTCTGAAGTTAAGGTTGACATTAAAATAAGAGATGAAGTTTTTGGTTTGTAAGAAGTAGTACTAGGAAGTAGCGAAATTACATAGTTCCTAGGTTTTTAGGTAGATAATTAGGATGACTTTGAATGGATGATTGACTTTATGACGTCGTTATTTAAGGAAGTAGACCGCAACTAGGGAAATCTAGACAAAACTAGGTTCGTAAAGGTTATTATAGCAACCATTCAATACATCAATATAGTATACTTGCTTATTATTGTAAAACTCCCCTTGTTTTGGGAAGGTGTTTACCATTATTACAAATTAAAACTAGTATGTATTGACTATTGAAAGGAGCAAAATGCAGAGTGTTGCAAACACTCTCCAGATAGCTCAACTGATCCATATCGATACCAGTCGTAAGGGTCCCCAAGACGCTGGCGGCATTGCGTCGCTGTATGGCAATGCTGATGCGCTGCGACAGATACTCGCCAGCTCTCGGGTCACACGTCGCTTTGATCAGACGAGATACAAACCCGGTAGGTTTTTTAAACAAAGCGCCAAAATATCTAATATTACAGTTTCAAAATACGTTATTCAAATAATACAGGACGTTCATTTCTGAGCACTTTCCGTATCATTGTCATCGCAGGAAATGACTTCACCCTCTAAATTAGAGGATCCACGCGTCAAATTTAAATAAAAAAAAACTATTATATCTATTGTATTTAATTCAATGGTGGCATGTGTTAGACGTTACATTTTTTAGTTGATTTGGTAGTAAATTTTAGTAAATCGATTTTGAGCATGTTGTTTATTTCAAACAATTCGAACAAGATTATCCCTCTCAATAATAAGTTTTTTAGGATTTTAATTGAATTCAATGCTATTTTATCTTCAATGTTAAACTTTGGCGGGAAAAAAATAAGTTTAATTGGTACAATATGTAGGTAAACTTTGTATTTTTCTCCGAAAAATCTCACCCAATATAGAAATATTTTCGTGTTTTTAAAAGATTATTCTCAGCAAAATAAAAAAACACAACTCGTCAAAGGAAGTGGTTATAAATTTGAATAATAAATATAAGTTAAAGACTTATTTTAATCATTTTAGTGACGTCGTTATAAAAATCTTTAGTTAGGCTTTTAAAATTAATAACTAATTAACAACCTTAGGTATTTTTCGATTAATCATCGTTTGAGCTATTTTTGCGGATAACTACTTTTTTCTCACTGTTCATTTGAGTAGATTTTTTAACTCATGAGTCATTCACTGATTTTATTTTCACTTCTTCCAATAGTGGACAAAAAATTATTAAAGTTAAGACAAATCAATAACAAATTATGTCTTTTTTATAATAATTAACTGTATGAAATTTGACTTGTCTAAGTGCTTATTTTGTAAGCTTAAAGAAATAAAGTTATTGAATCTGAATTTGATTATATGGGATCTGGGATCATTTTGTAAATCATCCACCAGATTTAATAAATATAACCTTTGCCACAGAAAACAATCAACAAAAAAAAAGGCAATACTTTAAAGTGTTTTACAAAACTTCCGCCGCCAACAACCCTAGGAAGGTTAAGGACCCCGCTGACCGGGGTTGACATTTGCGCGCAAAAAATCACGCATGCGCACATTGAGCACGAGCGCTGCCCACCTGTGCGCCGGCGCGTGCGGTTTGCCGCCTTTACCAACTGTTTCACGGTATTTGAGATTGGGTCGAGGTCGCAAAAAAATTGGCTTTATTTTTTTTTGTATAGAAAATATGATGGTGCCAAATTATGTAAAAAAAAATATCGTTTTGAGACTGTTTATTTAGGGAAGAGGATGAGAAGAAAGGTTTTCTGAAGATTATATTGAAATATTTTCTCATAATAGAACTGGCGATATGGAGGCCTATGTCCAGCAGTGGACTAACATGGGCTGATGATGATATTGAATAGAACTGAACATAAAAAATATATTTACTGTACTTTTAAGATCGAAAAACAATTTATGATTTCATATCTCTCTTTCTTTATCATTTTAACTCCTATTTATTTACCTAGTCCAATAAGGTGCTATTATAAAATAGGTAAATCAAAAAATGATTGATACAGGTAAAAAATATTTTTGTCAGAGTCAAAGGTGTGTCAAGTGTGTTGGTATTTCTGCCGTTCATAGGCGAATATCCGTATATGCCTAGCTTTTATAAACTACTAGACTCCTTCATCCCATCATCAGCCTACAATAGTTCACAGCTGGACCTCTAGGTCTCCCCAAATGAGCGCCATAGATGGCATTATTCATCATTTGGGGGTTATTGCCCATAATCCCCACGCTGGGAATGCGGGTTGGGGATCGCAGTACGGTGGAGTTGTTCTGCAGAGGGCGCTGCTACCCACCCCCGGTGTATTTCCCTTAGTCGTAGTCGCCTCTTACGACACCCACAGGAAGAGTTGGGGTGGTGAAATTCTATGCCGGCACCAAGGCCTGACTCCTTCATCTAGGTACCGTTAAAAGAAACTCTCTAATCATCCCTTGCAATTAAACTAGTCGTTACAAACACACCCTCGCAGGGCTGTCACACATTTGAAATTTAAATTCACTACAACAGGTGCTAAATTTATGTGAGAAAACGTTATTATTTGCATAACCGACGTGGTAATGTTCGGAATGGCGGTAAACATGGCAATGGTTTTTGAACTCTATTGTAAATGGATTTTAATTTCAGCGATAAGGAAAGTTCGAAATGAAAAAAGATCGAAATGAGAAAAAATATCATCAAAAATACTTAGCACAAAAACTGTTTTTTGCTTATAATAATGCAACCCATGTTATTATAGGATATATTTAAAGTGTTAGTAAGCCTATCTCATACGTACATACAGTAGTACAATAAATATATACCTACATGAAGTTAAGATTTTTTCTAGAATATAATAGAGAAAACTGATAAACAGCGAAATTTATTGAAGTTGTGAAATGATTCATATATTTGATGTAAACTATAACGGTTCGACATCATTAGGGATAGTGTACATTATAACCCAGTTATGTTGTATATGCAGTAAGTTTTGGCCTAACACGAGCACATTATTTACTTGTAATTATTTTGCACATCAACCATTCATACTATGTAAATAATATAAAATTAAATTAAATTTATTTTTAGCTTACAATAAGATATCCCTTAATTGAGACCCTCATAAAAGTATAATAAACTTGTGAAAGAGAATCTAGCTCTTCTTTAACAAACGTTACAGATTATACGAGATACGAAAAATAATGTACACAGGTCAAGCTACAAAATAATTCAACCTCATTTTAACTAATAACCATAACCCAACTGCCACCCCTAAAATCCAACCGTCCACGTCGCGGCATCCATTAACCTGAGTTGGCAACCCCGTTTAGGCGCGAAGGCACGTGCGCGCGCGCCGTTACGTCAGCTGACTGCCACCTGCGGGGTAGCTACCCCACGACAGGTTGTGTTGATTTCAGATAGGGAGATAGGATAATTTGTTAATGAAGGTGAAAGTATTTTTTATAAGATTAAGTGAAGGGAGAGATTTTGTAAAGGAATATAACTTAAGGTAAATAAATAATGCTGGACAATCCACACAGCATCATCTAGCCCCAAGCTAAGCAGAGCTTGTGTTATGGGTACTAGATGACTGATATACATAATACAATATGATTAAATAGATAGATATTATTCATAGAAAACAACCAGAACCCCTGAACAAATATTTGCGATGGTAGGCGATAAATATTCTTTAAAATATATTGTATTAAGAATGCCATTTTTGAGTCTAATGTTGAAAGTATTTTCCAAACGATCCAGTAGTTTCGAAGCCTATTGAATTCAAGCAAGAAACAATCTTTCCTCTTTATAATATTAGTATAGATATAGATAATAAACATTCTTAAATACATAATACACATATATATACTTATTACATACGTAGATCCTCTCTCATCTCGTATTCCAAGTACTCGTAGACTACCGTCTGTCATAGCATAATGTAGTACATTCAAGTAGATACATAAAAAAAAACTTAAAAGTCAAACCTTGTCAGGACAGTAAAGTTGTCTACCTAGTTAATAGATAACCGTTCCCTTATCAGCTGTTATCAGTAAAAGGTGCAATGACCTTTCAAGTTAATTACGTTACAATAGAATAGGGCAAAAACAACGATCATTCAATAATTGTTGTAGACACGATATGTTGTATGAAGAATTTTTTATGAGGGACTATTGGTTTTAAGAAAACTAGCGGTCCGCCCCGGCTTCGCACGGGTATTTATCAAAAACATCAAAAATCATACATAACCCAACGTGGGTTACATTATTATTATCATTAGTTTGCATACGGGTTCCTCACGCTTTTTTGCAGCATAGGGCTTTTTGACATTAACTCGCACTTTATATAATATGTCATTACCTTGCTTGCCAAACCCCATTGACGAATCGTGAAGTTTAAAAACAAAATAAGAAGGAGTTTATGACCATTTTATGACACTCCATGACACTGGCAGAATGGTAGTGAAAAGCAAGCGGTGGCGGCGCCATAATAAAAAAAAAAGAAGTTGAATATAATAACGGACGGATTTTTTATTGAATTTTTCATTCGGATCCCTAACTTTTCAAAAATATTCTATAGCCTATAGACATGCATATTTGGAGCCAGGTACTGACAAATTTTAAGAGACTTATTGACGACTTCTGTGGCGCAGTGGCGAAGGTCCGCCTGCGATGCAGGAAGTAGCGGTACCAATTCCCGCCTCAGAAGAAATGTTTGCACGATCTACAGATATTTGTTGCGGTTGTTCTGATAGTTTTCTATGTATAATAAATAAATAGATAATTATTATCAATATCACAGAATTATCTAGCCCCAAGCCTAGCTGTATTTGTGTTGTTGGTACTAGATGACTGTTATACGTTATACAATATAATTACATAGATATCTATAGTAACATTATAAGGAGGAAAGATTTGATTGTTTGTTTTCCGTGATAGCCTTTGGCTATAGAATATTTTCAAAAAAGTTAGGATTCCGTATGAAAAATTTAAGTTTTGTTAAATACCCGTGCGAAGTCGAGGCTGACCGCTAATACTATATAATTACATAGAGATATATTATTTATTTATAAATGAATAAATTACAATGATCTAACTTAATAAAAAAAAATAAAACACACTAGTATTTACAATTGAAACAATTGAGCTAACTGCAGACTGTTGCGAACAAACTACAGGTAGCTCAACTGATCCATATCAATAAATATTATATTTATAAATAGAAAACGACCAGTATGTAATATATTGTATTAATGTAACCAGAGCGCTGGTACTAACTTGTGTTATGGGCACTAGATATAGACTAGCATAGGTATCGTAGAATTTTTCAATACTTCATGACTGCTCCAGACGAACTCCTAACAGCATGAGTCATAGACCACGTAACGTGACCTTCGCCGCTCCTTTCCTAATAACACTATTGTGTGACTGTCAGTCGGAAATCGTGTAGCTAATGTACGTATTTACGAGTAAGTCTGTAGGAACTTTACATATAAATTTAAATTGGTAGTTTCTGCCCGCGGTTTCATGCTATACCTGGACTGAATGTGATCTTTCAGGCAATTGATTTCAGATTTCAAAGTAGAGCTACAAAGTTTATTGGAATCATTTGGGAAAATGTTCTACAAGTTAATAGAAAAATTATTTTGCTCATTATTTTCCTTTTAGGTTTGTTTCATATTTTATTTATTTTTACTTGCATGTACAGTGCGCGTCAGATATAAGTACCCCCCCTATATATATATCTCAATGTATGTGGGACATAAAAGTTGTTATTTTAGGGAATTTCAGACTTTGAGTATTATGGGTGGGCGGTTCGATCCTGAGCGGCGTGAGAAAAGTTGTTTTGCATGTGAAAATTTGTGATAAGTTACAAGGGAATTAGAAGTAGTCGTTAATATTTTGTAGTCAAGGGGGGTACTTAATTCTGACGCGCACTGTACATTCATTCTTATGTCTAAGTGAAGAGTTAGTTAATATTTCACATGCATGTACACAAAAAATTACAAGCCGCAAAAGAATTTGAATCTCGAGCCACCCTGTACCTGTGTCTACCTTTATAATTATATATATTTGTGTTACATGTTAAATATAGGTCTTTATCTATTTTTGTCTAGTCAGAACTTAGAATCAAGATGTATCATCATCATCAACATCACTATTATCATCATCATCAGCCCCTGTCGATCCCTGTCGATCCACAGCTGGGAAATTGTTTATTTATTTACATTTATATTGCACTTTCATTATGAATTCATCAAACTACGATAGTTTTTATATTAAAATATATTGCACTTTCTTTCCACAAAGGGGCATTGCTGCCAATCTTTCAAAGCGGCCCTTTCCAAAAGTACTATAATTATGAACTTTTGGAAAGTGCAATGACTCCTCACCCCTATATAATAAGGAATTTGTGCACTAAGAACCAACCGCTTCGCATTTCCCTGTTGTCAATTGCCTGTCGTTTATTTTCTTCAACTAATTTTTATAATCTTTAAATTCCTTTAAAATATCGTTACAAAAGCTGGTCAAGAGTCTCGAAGCTCAGCAAACTAACCTAGAAAAACACAATAAGATCCATTTCACACGAGGTTTCCCACGGGCCAATGTCTAGGCCGTGTTATGTGGGGTTATGTCACGACATTCATGAGTGGCGGCGAAAGGAAATCTCTTCTTATTATGACTTGCGAGCTTTTTGTTTGTGGAAGTGTGACACGCGGCGGCAGCGGTGTTGTAGGCTTTAAGAAGTATTTAGGTTGCTTTAGTTTCTGGTGTGTCGTTTACAGAAGCACAGTTTATGAATACTAGATGACCGATTAGATGATAATACAATAAATGTCATATGGGCTCGATTTATAGTTTGACAAGGAACAATATGGAAAACACAAACAAATTAAAACTCGAAATGACCCTTCCACTATCTCACTACCATCGTGTTTTAAAAGATGACATCCAAATAGCTTTAAATGTATCTAGGAACGCTTTGTACCTAGATCAGATCGCTAATAGCGATAAGGCCACCCACTGTACAACGCAATCTGTATTTTTCTTTTCCTGTCCGAGTTTTCGTTATATTTGGTATGAAATAAAAATAATATTGTTATTGTATTGTGTGGTTCCTATTCATCACAGAAAAACATTGTAGAATAACGAAAAAAAATATATATACAAGTCGACTTGTCAACCTATTCACGCCTGAAAATATTGAATTTGCAATATACAGCAACGCAAAAATAACCTACATTGAAACTATCGAAAATATTTCCCAAATAAAATTCCCGCACTCAAAAGTTCTGGGTTAACATTTAACCCTATTAATTAAAAAGGCAATCGGGTTAACTCACGCACGGGTCCATCGGCATGTGGGGTTCAGGGGTGCACGGGGTGCAATGGGGGTCAGAGTGACCAATTATCGTTATGTGGGAAAGTTTTACTATTTGTTTTCGAATGTCAGGTGAGAATTGGTTCGAGATTGTCATTTTATTTTGTGAGAAATGAATTCGCGAGGTCGTCAAATTACAGCTAGATCAAGCTGATAGGGTTTTCGTGGAATTTAGAAGTGCGCCATCTTGTCAGGGCTTAGTTTTCCCATTGATTGTCGGTGAGTATTGGCGCTTTTATCAGAATCAGAATTATTTACGTATTAACAAAGAAAATCCAACTAAATAACACAAATAATTACGAGTCGGTCACTAATTCGCAAGTTTGAATGTAATTTTGCATCTGTTGTTATTGCGTGTCTCATAATGTCATAATTCAAAGGCCCTTCATAACCCCAAATCTTAGTTACATTATGAATGCAAAAGTTTGGATGGATGAATGTTTGTTCCTTCATCACGCCAAAACGACTGAGCAGATTCGGCTGACATTTGGGCGGAAGCTAGTTACTTATTAACGGTTTACAATCGAGAACTCGTAGTAGGGTAGAACAAAGGGTAGCCCAATTATCGTCTTGCGCTTACGCAGGGCATGTTTAATGTACCGTAAAATTGCTATTGTTTACAAAATAACTCATTTTTACATTTTACCCAGTCGTCACGGTCCGGGTGTGATGGGGGTTGCGAAAGTTTTGGATACTAATTGGGGCTTAGGATATCTGGGGTTCTTTTGTTTCATTGAATTGGGTAATAAACCTAAAAAAGTGTTTCAATTTGATTTTATAGTAGGTAAGCTACGACGTCACTAAAAATATCAAAATCATCATTCACTCCACAAATTCTATGAAAAGACCAATGTCCAAGAGTCCTGTAAGGTCTAAAGGAAATAAAGCACTTTGATTTTGATTTTGAAAATGCATTAAAATTTTACCTTACTTTTGATTTGACGACATTTTCGGGTTGGTCATAATTTTCTAGGATGAATATTCTAGACGGAAATAAGCAAGGTTGAAGGAAACTTTAATTTATCTGTAAAAATAATAACAATGAAAGGATTTATGACAAGATGGCCGAAAACAAAATGGCGCCGAATGATAAAAGTGGACAAAAAACGATGACATTGAACGGATAATTGTTGTTAGCAGCCGAAATGTTAGACAAAGGTATTATTTAATTATGACTAGGGTGTCCAAGCTGCAGGGAAAACCAACCTTTGCCATTTCCCAAACACTAAGGTAAAACTCCTGAAAAGCTTTTTTTACGGATGTTGGCCATCTCTTTATTTAACTAACCATAGAAGAAGGGAAATATCCGACAAATTAGTCTTATTTTTCAATGAGTATAGTGCTATAGTTTGTGCTGAGTTATTACATAATATGCTTGTCCACTTACACATAATGTAGAATCGTATTTGGATACAAATGAAGATTTTTTTGAATGTTTATTCCTTTGCTGTAACGGTAGAAGAAAGAAAGAAGAAAAAAAAATATTAACCTCAAATCTACTTCACAACTCAATAACTCAAAGCGTCTATTATCTATCTGAAAATAATTAGTAAATTGCAAACAAATTATGTCTGTCTCATTAAATTCAATTCAACGACGGCAACGATTTTTCCGGGGTTTTCGGGTATTCTATGAATAACAAAAAATATACATCTATATCTATTACGTATATCAGTCATCTTATAACCATAACACAATCTCTGCCCAGCTTTGGGTTTGAATCTAGCCGCTAGAATATGCTGTTGTGTAAATTCTCTAGCATTATTTATTTATTTTTTATTGATATAAAATAGTTTGTCTACCTAATTTAACCTCGACCTGAAAATTATTATCTACATGGCCACTATACTGACACTTTATAACGTACTTAGAACCAGTTTGTAATGTGTCTACCTGTCCACAATTTATATTCATTTATGGTTACAGTAGGTATGTTACCTATTTCAAGGACTAGTCCCAAACAACACACACAAACACACATCATATAATATAAACGGATATTAGCATGTGTGGATGGATGTCTCTTTGTTACTTCTTTATGAAAAAACTAGTGGTCGGCCCCGGCTTCGTACAGGTATTAAAAAAAAAAAACAAAAAATTTCACACGTTTGGTTAAATATTGATCTTTTCATACGGATACCTTACTTTATCGAATATATTATATAGCCTATGTTCATACGGAAAAGTGAGTTCGAATGATGAAAGATTTTATAAAATCGGTTCAGTAGTTTCGGAGCCTATTTTAAACAAACAAATCTTTCCTCTTTATAATATTACTAGTATAGATAATCAAGTTGAGACTGAATATTGATGTAGCTGTAGACCTAGAAAATGTGCTACGTGCTTATTTTCGGATATTAGTTAGCCAAATCTACCAAAAAAAAATACCTACAGAAAAAATTGAGCTAACAGAGTGTTCCGAAAAATCTGATTGTAGGAGAATTATTGTAAAAAAAATTTAAAATGATAGACGTTTAAATTTATTCGTACAATTTTACTTTCAAGCTATCTGTATGATTAGAGGTGTTATTTAAATGTAGGTAGTTTTATACATCAGATATGGATCTGCGAATGTGAACAATCTGTGGGAAAGACGACACATACGGTTACAAAGTGCTGGGATATGTCTGAAGATACACAATAAACACAAAATTTATATACTTACAAAATTAATATAAATTTTTATTTATTTACCAAATTAAAAACATACAGATTTTGTTATTATAGTGCGTAAGTCCTTGCACTTGGATGTTGAGGGAATTAATTATTGTCCCAAAAATTTACGTTTATGGTACTTAACCCTCCACTAAGAGGAGGTCGCGGGTTCAAGTCTCGCCGAAATCTAAAATTTTAGGGATAGTAAATAATTTCCTTAAATATACAGTTTACTGGTGATAAGGTTCAGACCCTGTATCGCGAAACGCCGAATTGTTAACAGAATTATTCAATACTGTGGTACCTATTTATGTCAGTTCACATTAAAGTGATTCCTATACGTTCATTTACTATAATTTTTTTCACTATTTTACAATATTTTCGGTTCATTACGTTTCCATTATTATAATCCAAATAAAGTGCATTTTGAGACGCGTGTCGTTTTCAGTTTACAGCGAACGTTTTTCAATTTCTCTATTCTTCCATCTCTCATTCATAAACGAAAACGATATCCCATCTTCACCCATATCCTCAGACATTGTAACCGTGTAGCACACATTGTATTGTCCAAAGTTTCCCATAACCTTGTGCGCATCGGGGTAACCTTTTTGTGTCTGAGCCTATGTTTACGATGAGTATTTTATTAAAAGTTTTTAGTTAAAATTATACAATGTTTTTTAACAGAGAGTTTTGTTATTACGTTAATTTTCTGGCGACTTGCTAAGCGTATTAAAATATGGTAAAGTACTATAATATCGACTTAAAAAATATCCATTATTTAGTTTCTCTACATATGAATGTTGCTTGGAAGAGATCGCTAGGAAACACAACAACAACAACAACATCAGCCTATATAGTCCACTGCTGGACATAGGCCTTCCCTAATGAGCGCCATTATGTGGCATTATTCATCATTTGGGGGGTTATTGCCCATAATCCCCACGCTGGGCATGCGGGTTGGGGATCGCAGTTCGGTGGAATTGTTCTACAGAAGGCGCTGCTGCCCGCCCTCTCGGTGTGTTTCCCTTAGTCGCCTCTTACGACACCCACGGGAAGAGTTGGGGTGGTGCAATTCTATGCCGGCACCACACGGCAACGGCACGGCTAGGAAACACGTTCAGCACTTAATATTTATAAGAGCTAAAAAGGATTGGCGATACAAAACGCATTTGAAATAACTGCAGACGATAGTTAGATACCTATAAATGTGTCTTATTTCAGAATAACAACAAAGATCTTTGCGGATTTTGAATGATTCACCAAATGAAGTCATAGGTACTCAACACGGTAACTTAATTCACGTTTTTAACTCGAGTGTTGACCTCATGAGTACGAAGAATTAAGTGATTACAGAGATTTTGGTCTAAATGGGATTCGAATGGTGAGTTTAGACCTACGCTTGCAAATTAAATCTCCTTTGAGCTGAATAGGGCATAAAACCTTTTTTGATCTGAAACTGCATCGATTTTGTTTGGTTCTAAATTCGAAATTCTGGCGGCATTGAGCGATAAATTGAAGAATGGCGAAGTAAAAATTCGTTAGGTATGTAAGTACTTACCTTAAGTAGTGTTTAAATTTACATAAAATACATGAAAGGTATTTCTTTTAATAAATACGCATATCACTTGATTAGAAAAGTCAAAAATGTAAATACCTCGTTCAAACCATAGAAATACATAAAGTTACACTTATATGATGCTGCATGTGCATATAATGTACAATATGGGCCGATTTATGGTAAGTTTTTACTTCTACAATAAGCTGTTCTATCTATTATCGATGATTATCATCCAGCAAAGGGGAAAGCAACTCTAATATAAGGTTTTTGTTAATAATGCGTAAGCATGGCGTAAGCCAAGAAATAAAAAAATAATCTAATAATTTTGACGTGACGGACATAATGTCTCTTACATACTGAGGGAACATCGGTAACCAACTGTGCCACAAAATCAAGTCTAGAATCCTACTATCAAGAGTACAAAGTACTAAAGATCTAGTACAAAGCTCAACATTCGTGAGGGTAAATTACACCGTTTTCTGAAATATGAAATGTAACGAATGCAGTGACATTTGCATATGCAAAACCAGGATCCTGGTCGTAGCTGGACGTTGGGACGTGAAGCTAAATGACGAAGTAGATGCGGTGTCTACACAGTGGCGACCTATCATATGTTTGGCCACGTTGAATATTATTATGGTTTCGATGAAAGGAAAAAAAATGTAGTGTTTAAAATACTTACTAACTAATTGAAGCAATATTGTCAATAATGTATTGTTTTGACTCGTTTAAGAAAAAAATCTGATATCTTACAAATATGAATATATTTCAACTTAATATAAAGAGATAGTAATGTCAATATTTTGTTACACAAGCCTACAGCTATCCCTAAATAAATTTGGCTATCGAATTATGTCCGTAAATTTCAATAATAAATTTAAATAATTTTAAAATAACACAGTCATGTCCATAATTTAGTGATTGCAAGTAGCGAGCAGCAAACAATGGGTGTCCAGTGGTTCCGTTAAATAATACATACAAACAAACATACATTTTATTCACATGCGGAAGTTATATGATTTATTAGTCCAGCTAACTTTAGGTTATTGTTTAGTCTCCTTGCTTTATGCTCCTTGTGAAATATAGGTTGTTAAGTTTGTTTAGGTAGGTAGGTCATATTTTCCTTAGCATTATGCTTGTTGGTTGTCCAAAGACGCTTTGTTTATTTAGTGTGTTTGTTTTCCAACTATTTTTTTCTTATGCCGGCAGTTGTGCACGTTATTTCACTGGAAATATTTGTTTGGAATCAAACCCGTAACCTCCCGCGTCGCAGGCAACCTTTGCCCACAGCGCCATAGAGGACGTCTTTTAGAATAAATGTGACATTAACTGAATTAAAAAGTCATGCAAATAATAGCATCGTATTGAGATAATAAATAATGATGTTATACTGTTTTAAAAATAAATAAATAAAATGCTCTATAGCCAAAAATGCAGTTTGAACGCAGGCTAAGACAAAACAATAAAACAAGTTGCAGAAAGCTAAGCTATAGTAGTCTTGGTCTAGCTTACATAGCTAAGGCAAAAAACTAAGCTTAAAGTAGTACGAAAAACTGCGCTAGCTTTGCAAGCTATGCTAAACGAAGTTAGCTTATCTTTTGGTCTGCCACCCGCTCTTATCATCTGCTCTGCAAACCTTTATAATCTCAGCCCAATAGATGATAGCAGCTTTTTAAAGCTATGTTTGTGTAATGGTGACAATGTTAATAATCCTTATTCTTTTGTTGCAGGCAGCAATGGTAAAACTACAGAAGATCCGAAAAAAAGTCTTATGACAGCTCATACATATTAGTTAATACAACACAACGATGTAAGAAGACAAGCAGAAGTTTCTACTAAAATACTCCAGCAATTCTCCTTTAGTCTTAGCTAGTGCCAATAGAAAAAAAGAGCTCCACTGAACAAAAAGAGCAAATTAAACGAAGAAAGGAACTCTTGAAATTGAAGAAAAGAAGAAAACAAAAGAGCTGATCAAGTAGCATCTACTAAAGAGCTGTCAACGAAAGGAAACAACGCTAACTGCCAAATCAAGATCGTGGACGAACAACATAGTGCTGTGCATAACATTTTTATACTATATTGTGAAGTGTTGGACCTTCTTCAATTTGATAGTGACGTTATAAACTTAAACGAACTTCCATGTGATACTTCGGACATTGTTGAACTTATTAGTGATGGTCTTGACATTCCAAAACTTCATAGTGATGGTATAAACATTCGCAGAGCTAATAGTGATGTGCTAGACATTATAAACGATGGATTTACACGCGCAGCCACTAGTGGTGCATTCGTATGAGCACCATGCTCCATTGTTGGAGGTGGAGGGGCTGGATCCTCATAGTCCTCAACAAAAGGTCCTGATCCATGCTCCAACGCTGCACAGCCAGGACCTGATGGGTGATCATCGTAATGGAGGTTAGTGGGGAATCATATCATTTACTTAACCGCCAGGCGTTAACTTTAGTTATTCGAGTTAACTGTCTTGAAAATAGACAGATCGATGAGTCTATTACACGAAGACATTATATGTTTTATTATAAAACCCTCAGTACAGGTGCGGGTAACTCGATGAAAACGATTTTTTTTTCATCATTTTTCATTTCTTAGAGATTACCTTGAGCGCGGAATCTTACAATAACAAAAATTATAATTATTTTATTTGTTCTTACCAAAATCTCTGAATAAAGTTTAAGCACATAATAGTACCTACTCTACGTAGTAATGAACGACTGTTACCCCAAAGCAACTGAAAAGAAAATCTTATTTCTGATGATGTCCTAGTACTTATAAAACAAAATCTTGGAGCCAAGAGCAGATGTGTCTTATCTGATGTAGAGTACGACTTTTCAGATGAGCAGTACCAGGCGCACAGCAGCAACCAGAGCGGTGATGGTGAGTGCTATAATAATTTCAACATTGGTGATGTTGATGATCAAACTGAGGATGTAAAAGGTATTTATTATGATATTTATTTTGTTAGATAAGAGAATGGATGAGATAAGTATGAATAAACCTTTAATTTATTTTCTCTTCAAGAGAATTTATAGCTAAGTTATTATTTTTTAAATATATTTATGTAGTAATCATCTCAATGTAGCATAGATAGACATGATTAAACAAATGAAAAAACTATCATAACTTAACGACTTAGTACAAAGTTAATTTGTAATCTGTGGGATTAGTTCTACGAGAACAAAATCTTTTACACAAGACATTTATTTTTCTGCAGTAAACTTCTCCATATCTGTATTTTAAAGGTTCCACTGCGATATAAACTAGTTATCCACACATTTTCTACTCTAAACTAGAGATCCACACATTTTCTACTCTAGAAATATTGAAATACATAGAAGCTCGGTGATAAAATGTTCTTGTTTGGGAAAGTTACTAATGGAGGTACTAAGGGTCACTACTGGGCCCTTTTTTACTCCTCTTATAATTTTGCTTTTTAACAATAAAACCTATAGTTTTAACACCCTGAGACACAAACAAGGCATCGTATCCCATGATTTCATCCGCAACTATTATAGGGACATTAACACTCGAGAAAAAAGTTGTTTCGTCATCAAACCCGTCAAACACATAATTTTAAAGCCATTCATGTACGGTTTCACTGGAACACGTTCGGATCGAGTAGCCGCGCTGTGAATGGGCGGTTTTTTGTGCGAGTACACTTGCCTAAATCGCTGTGAAATTAGTTCGACGGTCTTAGTTTTGTTATTATCGGGTGTGGTTTGAGTATGAGAGGTAGCTTATGGTAATGAAAATATTTATGTTCACCAATGTTAATCTAGAATAAATTAATGTCAGAACTGTGTGATAGAGTATTTAAAAACAATCCAGTTCTACTACGCTCCATTCTGAAATTTAATTATCCACTTAGCCTTAGTTTAAACATCAAAATTGCACACAGGTAATGTATGCTTCCATTGCGGTTGCGTTTTTATTTCACAATGCCTTTTGGATCCTTTGTTATTATTAGATAGATAAGATCTTTATTGAAACTTTTGAATTAATTTTACTAAAAGTAACTACTAATTAAATTTAGTGGGACACAATTGGCGGCCTTATTGCTTAAAGCGATCTCTTCCAAGCAACCTTTGGATGGAGATTACTATAGGGCATTACTTGTGAAAAACTTACCCGATAAATAGCTACTAAAATTACAACGCCGGGACGTTCCTCTCGTCTTCGTCCACTCGTCTTCGACTTCGTCTACCCGCCAACACTTTGACGCCACCTTATCGATATCAATACGTGCACACACACAAACTTATAGTAAGTACACACAGCAGACTCTGTGTGAGTTCCATTGAAAAAGTGAACGATCTTTCACACTTTTTCTTTATCTGAGAACATGATAATAACAATTTTTGAAACATAATTTTTGATGCATTTTACTGCTTACGTGTTCACTTAAATTTTTTAAACCAACCCACATTTTTAGCAATGGAGACTTAAAATACGTCATGCATTTTAAGATCGAACTTCATTCTTATTTCATATGCATTAATAAGGTTTTTATGTCACTGTCGTCGAAAAAAAACCCAAATACTCTAGATTTTCAGGCTCTTTGGATTGTGGAAAACTTTATGACCTCATCGCCTACTTCTGTGATGCTTTTGCTCAAAATGAAATCTATCGTCAGTTTGACTATTGTAATTTCTTCACAGGTCATCTTTAGTTTATTTGTCTGTTTCTGTTACATGTCTGTTCGTTAAATAAGTGCCTGGAACTTGAATAAATAGGACAGTGAGTAAGTATCTATACAGTCATTTGTATTTTTCGTATCTGTATTTATCTGTGTTATTCTTCTATTCTTACAGGCGTCAATGCAATATTCCTACCTTCATCCTTCACCATCATGTAAGATATAAATTCTCGTAGATTAGGGTTAACCTCGCCTATCCATTACTTTTAACTTTATATGTGATATAAATCATGTATGCTATTTAAAATTTTAAGAATTAAGAATCAAAAGTCAACGTGCTTTATTTCCTTCAGACCTTACAGGACTCTTGGACACGTCACAAGATATACATTTCATAATTCAAACTAGAATTTAATTCTTATTCCTAAGAATTATCATTTCAAGGTATTCTGAATACACTAACAGAAAGCATTCACGTCTGTACCTTCGTATAAAAAAAGGTCCGAGACGTGTTTTTCCGTTTTTTGCTGATCAGCTGTAGGTTTCACTCTCGGAGAGCGTGACTGTACCCTGGTACGGCCGCCATTGATATTGTGTGCTTTAATTTCCTATATCTTGTTCACAAAGATCATCATAGTTACATTGCATAAGACAATCACTGAATGATTTACGTATTCAATTTGATTGGCCTTTAGTCAGCGTGTATAAAATGTAGCCGATGCATGACGTAAATTTTAGAAAAATATCAATCGCTGATCGTGACAAAACAAAAAATCACAAGATATATAACTGATAACAAAACACAAACTTCCTAACTATTAATGATTGCATGAGCAGTAAAAGAAGTTCGATGTCTTATACTTAAACTTTTGAAACTGAAAATCCGAAATGTTTTGAACTTCTGCGATTTACTCGAAACCAGTGTCGTAAAACATTTATCATCTTGTTTTTTCATTTAAATCCCTCTATGTACCCTTTATGTACATATCAAGGATTTAAGAACCGATTTAGAAAGGTTTTCTTCCCATGTTAAGTTATTCATTTCTTTACATGATTCATCAATCAATTTAATAGATTTAGAATGAGATTGATCAGAATACTGGCCTTCATTTAGATCAACATATTAGCATCGGCATCCAACGTGGCAATGCTGCCAGCATTTCAGACATGCAAAGGTCAAATGTACTTACCACTTGTAGGTACTTCTTAGCACGAGGAGCGAAATTTTGAGGGTAAAAGTCATTCATAATAAAGGCAAATGTTATAAAAAGGATAGAAAGTCATTCATCTTTAAACTTCATTCAGGTCCGTAGTGAATGTTCCCCATTGAAATGTACACCAAAACCGCAGCCGCAAGAACTTCCTTGGGAACAGGTATACCATGCTTATATTACCATTGTGATGATAGTATTGTGTTTATTATATCTCAACTCAATTTATTTGTAAAGAGTAAATACTCCTTGAAAATAATCAGTCAGACTGCGCCAGATACTGATCTGGTGCAGCGCATCAGCATTGCTATACAGCGAGGCAATGCAGCCTGCGTCTTGGACACCCATCCAACTGGTATTGATGTAGATCCGTTAAGCATGTATCGCATTTGTTTGCAACAGTCTGCAGTTAGCTCAATTGTTTCCATTCTAAATACTAGATCAGCAGTCCAAAAAGCAACATCTGCCCCCAGGCTAAGCTCGTGTAATGAGAATGTAGATGACTCATTTAATACTTTACGAACAAACATTTTATAGACAACACCCAGAAAGAATATCTGTAGATAGTACACACTGTCCCTAGGCGGGAATCGAATCAACAAGCCCCTTCGTCGCAGCCGGACTTCCGCTCGCTCCGCCAAAGGTCGTTTTAGTCTTTATCTAAAAGTTTATCATTATTGTCAAAAGGGTTAATCTCTCTCTCTCTCTCTCTCTCTCTCTCTCTCTCTCTCTCTCTCTCTCTCTCTCTCTCTCTCTCTCTAAGGTATACCTAATCTCCGAAAACAATGTCAGAGAAGCCGCAGGCTGAATTTAGTTTTAGGAACGAAATATGGAACACTAAATATTTCAGAATAATACTAAAATTACTCACCTACTGACAAATGCTTTATTTCAACTTAACAACCCAATATTTTTTACTTCTGTTTCCCATTGTCATGTCACTGCTTCCAATAGCGTTGACTAGATGGCGCTGTGCAAAATTATCACCGTTTTAATGAAACTTGAAAAAAAAATGCATTTGAATCATCATCCAAACACGAAATTCGATTTATTCGATATATATAGATCGACACTGAGAAAGATAGATATAGCAAATATTTAAATGTGGCCTTCATTTTGGAATTCATGATATCAAAAAGTAACAATGAATGACTAACATACAAACATAAAAAATAAATAAAACACTAAAAAGACATTTTCTCACAATCCTGCGCACGTCCAAACCTGTTCGTTACTCGTAAGTCATCGTCGCAATTAGTTCCGCACCGGGAACCAAACCCGCGCTCCGGAAGCCGGCGTTTTGAGTCCGATTGTATATTAATTCCGAGGGGCAAAGTAATGGAATTTCATATATTATTTAGGTATAATTAAAGGTTCGGTAAGTTACTTTTATTAATATTATTCATATTTAGTATGTATTTTTACATAATGCACATAAAGTTGTACTGTACTGTTTCAAATTCTTGCCTATGGTTGTCACAGGCAAGAACATATAGCTACATATAAGTAAATTGATAAATAATCCGGTACCATCCACACAGCTTCATCTAGCCCCAAGCTAAGTGCGCTCGTTTTATTGGTACTAGATGACTGATATACTTGATACAATGATGAGGTATTTTTTTACTGTACACAGAATACGATGATAACACCACGAAATATCACCAAATCGTACAACATTTGTGTTCCGAGGCGGGAATCGAACCCGCAACCTCCTACGTTGCAAGGGGACTATCACCCACCGCACCACAAAGATACCGTTAATCGTAAATTTTTAACTACAGATTAACTAGGAACGTACAGTTTGCTCTCAAAGCCTTATCAGTTTTTGCTTTTTGAACAAAATATTATGCTGTGTCATGGCCATTTGTAGAAGGTAGTAAATGAACACACATCATTTTCATCATCATCATCATCAGCCTATGTTAGTCCACTGTTGGACATAGGCCTCCCCTAATGAGCGCCATAGCGCCCTGTCTTCGGCTTGTCGCATCCAGCATCTGCCAGCAGTCTTTCGCAGATCGTCATCCCACCTGGCCGGAGGGCGTCCTACACTACGTTTACCGAGTCGCGGTCTCCACTCAAGAACACGTTTACCCCAGCGGTTATCGGTTCTTCGCGATATATGGCCGGCCCACTGCCACTTCAGTTTGCTAATTCTCTGAGCTATGTCGATGACTTTAGTTCTCTGTCGGATGTATTCGTTACGAATTCTATCCTTCAGAGAAACTCCGAGCATAGCTCTTTCCATAGCTCGCTGAGCGACTTTGAACTGGTGGACCAACCCTATCGTGAGTGTCCACGTCTCAGCTCCGTAGGTCATAACTGGTAGGACGCACTGATTAAAAACTTTCGTTTTCAAACATTGCGGTATGGATGACGAGAAGACTCGACGTAGTTTTCCGAACGCTGCCCAGCCTAGCTGGATCCTCCTCTTGGCTTCCTTCTCGAAATTGTTTTTACCCAACTGCAAAATCTGCCCGAGGTAAGTGTACTCAGAAACAATTTCGAGGAGGTGGCCATGTACGATCACCGGTCTTGGATCAATGTGGCCATTGATCATGATTTTGGTTTTATCCAAATTCATGCCAAGACCGATACATCGGGAGGCTGAAGCTAGACTGTCCAGCATCCGGTTCAGCTCCTCTAGCGACTCCGCCATTAAAACTATGTCATCAGCGAATCGCAGGTGTGAGATGTAGTCGCCGTTTATGTTGATGCCCTTGTCTTTCCAGTCCAGCGTCTTAAACATGTCTTCCAACGCGCTCGTGAACAGTTTCGGGGATATGACATCCCCCTGCCTCACTCCTCTGCGCAGTTGGATTGGTTTAGTCTGTTGGTCCTGTACTCGGACACTCATAGTGGCGGCTTCGTAAAGACATCTCAGCACCTCGATATAACGATAGTCTACTTGGCATCGCTGTAAGGATTGTAGAACAGCCCAGGTTTCAACGGAGTCAAAGGCCTTCTCATAGTCCACAAAAGCCAGACACAGGGGCTGATTATACTCTTCGGACTTCTGTATAATCTGCCTCACTGTGTGAATGTGGTCTATGGTACCATATCCTCCGCGAAACCCAGCCTGCTCCGGTGGCTGAAACTCGTCGAGTCTCCTGGCGAGACGGTTCGATATAACTCGTGAGAAAAGCTTATAGACGTGACTTAGGAGCGAGATGGGTCTATAATTTTTAAGAAGGGTTTTATCTCCCTTCTTAAAAAAGAGCACCACCAAACTCCCACTCCACGCCTTTGGAGTTCTCCCACTGTGAAGGACGGCGTTGAAGAGGCTCTGTAACTCCTGTATAACAGGGTATCCTCCAGCTTTCAAAAGCTCTGATGTAATTCCGTCCTCACCGGGGGCTTTTCCATTTTTAAGCTGCCTTAGAGCTAACACGATCTCGTCTTGACTGATGTCTGGCAGTTCGTCGGTATAGTGGCGTATCAAGGTGGCTCTAGAATCGTGGCCGTCTCGTTGGGAACGGGGAGCATGAGCAGCGTATAAACGGCCATAAAAGTCCTCTATCTCGGCCGATATCTCCGGCTTCGACAATACGGTCCTTCCGTCGTGCGTTTTAAGCTTCGTCAGGTGGCTCCTGCCAAGCTGCTGAGTGAATACTTTGGACCCTCGGTTTCGCTCTATCGCCTCTGCAATGAGGCGTGTATTGGAGCTCCGAAGGTCGCGCCGTACCATCTTCGCAATTCGCTTGTTCAGGTCTGACCTTTCCGACGAAGTCGCTTGGGTGGTTTCCCGTCTTTTTGTCATCAGCCCAAGAGTCTCATCCGAGAGTTTGGACTTCTTACCAGTACGCTGCTTTTTGCAAAACTTGATGCCCTCGTCCCTCAAAGTTTCGACCAGATTGTGTAGGGTCTCGTCAGCGTCATCAGTGGGTTCCAAGGCAGCGAATCTATCCCCGAGAAGCTGCTGAAACTTCTCGGTGCCCGCCATGATTCTGATTGGGTTCGGTCGGAGCGTGGACTTCATCAGACGGTTCCTTTCAAGCTTCAGATTGATATTCAGAGAGCCTCGAAGGAGTCGGTGATCAGATCCGGTATTGACCCTGTTGATCACTGAGACATCTCTGAATATATGCTTGCTATCCGTCATGATGAAGTCGATCTCATTTTTTGTCACAGAATCGGGACTCCGCCATGTCCACTTCCTTTGGGGCTGTTTCTTAAAGAAAGAGTTCATTAAGAACAGCCCCTCTTTCTCAAGGAAGTTGACAAGCATTTGTCCCCTGTGATTTCGAACACCAAAACCATGCGGGCCTATCCGGGATTCGTTGCCAGTCTGGGTTCCCACCTTGCCGTTAAAGTCCCCCATAACAACGTTGAAGTGAGCCTTGGTGGTGTGATGTAAGGCTTTGGATATGTCTTCGTACATATCCTCCACTTCATCATCCGAGTGTGCCGAGGTCGGTGCGTAGACCTGAATGACCTTCAAGCTGTAGCGCTTAGACAGCCGAAGGATCAGGTACGCTACCCTGGTCGACACACTGGAGATTTCTTCGACGTTGTTAGAGAGGGCCCTATTGACGAGGAAACCTACGCCACCCTGGGATGTTTTATCACCCTCGCGAAAGTAGAGAAGATGGCCTGAGTCTAAGGTTACAGTGTCCTCCCCCTCTCTACGGACTTCACATAACCCTAGAACATGCCATTTAATGTTCTCTAGCTCCACTTCCAACTGCGCTAGATGGTGATCAAGCCTCAGAGTGCGTCCGTTAAACGTTGCCAGGGTCAGTTTGTGTGGGGTGTGGTAGCCTAATGTAGCCCGGAGATTCCTAGCACCCCCTGCCCCGCCGTTACCGTGGCCGCTACCATGGCCAGGAATAGCGAGGCGGCCGGGAACTGGGGGCCATTTTGTGGCGGTTCTTATCATTGGGGGATATTGCCCATAATCCCCACGCTGGGCATGCGGGTTGGGGATCGCAGTTCAGTGGAGTAGTTCTGCAGAGGGCGCTGCTGCCCGCCCCCCGGTGTGTGTTTCCCTTAGTCGCCTCTTACGACACCCACGGGAAGAGTTGGGGTGGTGAAATTCTATGGCCGGCACCACACGGCCCATCATTTTACTTTGATTTAAATTATATTGTAGTGTAGAAAATTATATGTAGGTACTACTTGTGTATCGACAATCATCATCATCATCAGCCCACATTAGTCCACTGCTGGACATAGGCCTCCTAATGAGCGCCATAGCGCCCTTCCTTCAGCTTGTCGCATCCAGCATCTGCCAGCAGTCTTTTGCAGATCGTCATCCCACCTGGCCGGAGGGCGTCCTACACTACGTTTACCAAGTCGCGGTCTCCAATCAAGAACACGTTTACCCCAGCTGTTATCGGCCCACCGCCAGTTCAGTTTGCTTATTCTCTGAGCTATGTCGATGACTTTAGTTCTCTGTTGGATGTATTCGTTACGAATCGTAACAAAATTCGGTACAAAATGTATCGACAAGTGTCTTGTAGGTAGGACAAGGAGAAACAAATGCGAAGTAGTTTCTAAAATTGAAAGAATTAGGTTAACTGCAGTCTCCCGCAAAAAAATTACAGGTAGCAACTGATCCATATCATTTTATAGGTATTCTTTAAAGTCAATACCGTATAGTGTTTGTATTTGGTACGTGTGTCTGAAAACGCAAATATAATCATAATCTATTTCAACAAGCATTTACGTGCACCTTCAGAGATGTAAATAAGTGTAAATATAAATACCTATAAAGTAAAGATATAAAACTTTCACATATTCCACAGATAATTATTTAAATGTACAAAAATTCCGACACAGATTAAAATTTGTTTGTGAATGAATAAATGAAATGAAATGAAATGAGACCACTACCACCCTAGTATCAAACAGTTGTGTACGTGGAAATAAATTTCCATCCAGGTAACTGGTTGTCCCTGCGGAAATTCTTTTCATCTAGGTACACAATATTACTTGTCTAGTTTGGTTGTCCGGGCGGAATAATGCCGTTGATGTTTTGATCCCCAGATTTCAATATCTTTTTTAAGGCTTACAAAGCATTTATAAAAGTCTTTTTTATTAGGTATACTTTTATTTTTAAAATATAGGATAAGTAGATTCCTGCCGCTATAAACTTACGCGTAGTTTTAAAGGATTCTTTCTCTTAAATCACAATTAGCTTTAGTTTATTACTTTATTTCATAATTTCTTGAACATCCATTACCATAGAGCCACTTATTTTCCAATTAAATTGAAATCTACCTTTCTCAAAATACCTACTCTCTTGGAAGAACTCCATAAATATAACAAAGAAAAAACCTACGGAACCATAACCGGTTTCTCGTTACCGCGCGGAATCCTAACCGTTGCCAGAAAGAGACAACCACAGTTGACCGGTTCCACTCCATTAGACACGCCTTTGTTTAAATTTTGACAGCTGCCCCGCCAATCACAATCCGTAGACGATTACGTTCTTATTTTAAAATGCCATAAGTCACAAACAGATTCAAACCAAAAACAGTCCTAAGTTTTGAGCATAAGAATCAGTTTATTAAAAACATTTTTGGTAGAGATAACGTAATTTTTTAAGTTCATAATTTATTGTATGAACTTAATTTAGTTTTTCGTTGCAAACTATTTGAAAATAAGACTTTGTGAAGTCGAATATTCATTAGAATTAAAGTACATAAACCTTTTTAGTGATTAGGTACCTACCTACTTAGATTTCAAGTACCTAGCGAATCATATACCTACGTAAGTACAATTCTTTCATCAATTTCCAATTTATTTCTTTGTTTAGTATTTTTTAAATCAATATTATGTGCAATAAAAAATATACAGTCTTCCATTACAAATAAGACAACGATATCTAAAATCTAATCTCGTATTTTTTCATGAATCAAGGTCATGATTTCGTTCAGGACTTTACTCTCAAGGTTTTAGATAAGGCCATAAGAACCCACATCAAAAAGACACCCTGTATGCTTCCTAGGTGGAATTTTTGTCTTCCTATGATAATAATTGTACCTATGTTATATCATATAACTGATGTCAAATACCATATATCAAATACTACTTGAGCAAACGCGTTATTATATAATTAATAGTAGGTACATTAGTACCTTATTACATTACATTATTAAAGGGTCTCTACTGTGCTATATAAGTGTGCTGTGCTGAAATGTACGTACATTATAAACAATTTAAGACAATAAATAAGAACATTATTTCAGGGTGTATAAGAATTATTCAATGAATTTGTTGTATTTGACATCAGTTATATCATACAATATTATATGGCGTTCATTAGGGGAGGCCTATGTCCAGCAGTGGACTATTATAGGCTAGTGATGATGATGATGATATCATACAATATATCATAGGAAGACAAAATTTCCGTACTAAATACCATAGTATTTGACATCAGTTATATTTATATCATTAACTACTCATTGACAAATTAGGTAATAAATATTGTGTAACAGATCCATCAATATAATCATTAGCTCATATTAGCTTGGTATTAACTGAATCATTAACAATGTTAGATAGATTGTCAGAGACATTGACAGCTAATAGATAGAATAGATATCTATAGGATCGATCTATAGGATATCGATTTGTCTTCATACAATTTGTCAATCTAATACTTGGGTACATTGATACACGCCATTTCTAAACAGTGTAAACAATTTTCAAAAAGGCTAAGTATTAACTATATTTACGCACAATCATGAAAACATATAGATTAAATTTTGTTCTCAAAATATATAAAAGCATTCACCGTAATTGTGTAAGCAATTTTGAAACATTAAAAAAAAGTTTAAGCTTCATAGTAGGAACAAATCCTTGCTTTTATGACAGAATAACAAAATAACTAATTTGGATGCATTGTTATAAGTGTAGTGTTGTGCAAACATCGATAGAATCTTATCGATAGACGCGTTATCGCGTGATAGCTTTACCGAGGGGACGGCTGCAATGCAAGAATGTTTGTTTATTTTTACACATACGTTATGTTAATTAAATAAACGTAGGGTCGGAAAAAATTTATGAATTTATGAACAATTTATTCGAAAACCCAATTTACATTTTATATATTGCTGGACAATTCACACAGCGTTATCTTGTCCCAAGCTAAGTAGAGCTTTGTGTTATGGGTACTAGATGACTGGTATGCATAGACAACAACCAGAACACCCGGAACAAATTCAGCAGATCATATAATAAAAATCCCGAGGTGGGCCCTCCTCGCCACAGAGGTCGTCATGTCACATGTCACTTTATATCTTATTGTAGATACATAGCGTATATGAGTTTTGAAGGACTCGAAATAACACACAATATTTGGATTACTTCGAATAAGAGAACTTTGTATCTAGTCGGATCTCAAATCAAGATATGAAAACGTTTCGCAAGATGTGTTGCCTTCCAACATCGAGATCTAAAATAACATGATCTTAAATCACATGTTCAGTAATAAGGTACGACAAACTACTTGCGACATTGTAGCGTCGGCGTATGATAATAGTGTAGATTAAATAGAGCTACATTATAATTGCAAGAACTGTGTCACTTTAGATGGCACAACCAATTATAAAAACGATGCCTTCCTTTCTGTATAATAGAACTATGGTAGTATAAAAACTGCTGTCAAATTAGTTTAGTTTTGATGACATTTGAATATGCCACAATTTCTATATTACCCATTACATTCTATAGTAGCGCCTCCCCGAAATGTTGGACTAAAAATGTATACCCTAATCATCGACATTTGCAAAAACTCTTGCCCTCCCTAGGGGTGGCGAATCCGAAGCACCCCGCCACGTGCGGAGAGTAGAGAGTATTTTGGCGCCGACGCGCGCGGTCGAGCGAAACGCGCGGGAACGCTGCGTTCTCATTTTGAAAATTTGAAATAAGAATGTAAAGAGAATTTGTTGGGATAATTTCGATTAAAGTCAGTGCAGAGGTTCATTTGGATTGAGTGCTTTTTTAATAGTTTGTATTTTTGTGGAAGACGATCTTGTTTTGAAATTTAGAACTTGTGAAATATTTTTGTTTCAATTAATGAGAGTTGAAAAACGAGGTTAGATTTTACGCAGATTAAATTAGTGTAAAGTGTTTTAAGAAGTGATAACTATAAAAATGCAAAAACTAAAATTAATTTTACTTAGAAATTCGAATAGCTAGTGAAAAGTTTTATACATAAATTTAGGCTCCACGGAAAATATTAATATTTTCCGCCTAAAAAAATATACACGGCGTAATTGAATATTTAAAAAATAACTTCTTTATGTAAACAACAGAGAATAAGATTGATAGGAACTTATATGATGTGTAAAATAATACCGCATGTAATTCTGATACGCAGTCTAAATCAGACACGTGGTATCAGATGACAGCTTGGCGTGTGAATTTACAATTAGTTACAATAGGAACCTATTGCCTATAGATAGGGTCTAGAATTTTATTTGATACTGTTGTTCTTGTCATGGTAAAAAACGTATAAATGTATGATAAAAGGTTATTTCTTAAAAAACTCCCTGAATAATTATTAAAGAGACGATGCATACCTAATAAGAAAATTAAAAAAAAAACATAAAAAACTATGTAATTTTTTCGGTCGCATCAAATGTAGGTATTGCTTGAAAATAAGAAAAAAAGTCATAGTCCATTTTATCTGTTACAAAAAAAACTAAGTGAATAATTTTTATCAAGAAAATACCTTATAAGGTTCGAGAAAACTAAAAAACCAAATTATTCATTCCAAATGTTCTGAAATATTATAAAGCCTTGAACAACAAACACAAACAAAACCACCGAAAGAAACTTAACCCTAAATTACGCAATCAGTTCTCATAAAAAAAAGCATCTAATGAGACGCCAATCCCACGGCAAAGATACTGAAACCGATCCCTTGTCACAATTCATCGATTCCGTCGGCGAGCGGAAAATGCACGAATTCGAACAAGTCATCAACTGGACAGTGCTTGATTAGGACGTATTTTTAATTTGAATTAGGAAGTGAATAGTGCGAGGTGATTATAAACAGTTCTACGGTAAAGAAAATTTTTATTTTTTTGAAAAAGTGAAAATTTAAATACCATTAGGGAAAAAAATATGTTGGAAAGTATATCGAAGCAAATTAAAAATTATATATCTGTAGAAAAAGCTAAGAATGTTGCTCTTGTTTTGAAATAGAAACTAAATAAAATTGGTACCAACTTTCTATGTCGTTAGAATAACTTTCTACCTATGTCGTTAAAATTTAGAACATTTCAAAAACGAACAGAGTTTTTTTACTGAACCATGTTACCTATCTAATAAAAAAAGGTTTTCTCGCTAACGTTTAAAGTAAAATGAACATAATAGTGGTCTGTTTCTAATTACAAAAATTGTAAATGACTAAGTATCATTTGAATGATAGCCCAGAACAATCAACCAAACGTCCATGAAATTTCCGGGCCCTTTAGGTACCAAAAGACCAAACCCAACCGACAAATTTCCTTTCACAATCGATTAAAAATCGGTAATTCCGACTTCCTCGATTAAAAATCTCATGAGAATCGAGAAATTATTCCACCTGCTATCACTGAAGCGGCAAAGCAGTGGTCAAACTGCGGAAAATCGCCCAAAAACCGGTAGATATTGGCTCGATCGGAACGTCAGGCAACTAACCATAGAGGTCGGACGTGAGCCTGCTTAGCGTTTTGCAAGAGTAAGCAGTTTTTTTGCGTAAAAATAGATGTCTTATGAGTTACCTCAGGTTTTATTATGAATGTTGTAAGTTTCAAACAATTATTCTAACCTTTAATAGCTTCATTTGCGTAAGTTCAGCTATAGGCGCCTTGATGAGTCATCCTAACCGGCAGAAACCTTTGAGAAAAAAATATCTTAGTTAATTACTTTCTGAAAAAAAAAATACTTTATAAAAACCTCAGCACTTAATTAAACACTTAATTAAAAAAATATTAAAAACTTACCTCATTAGGTTCATACCTTTATTTAAGACCCAGGTCTACAAAGTATCAAGTTTTTTATATCTCTGTGCTTTAGACCAATCGAGATTCCGATTTTCTGCTACTTTCACGGTCTTTTCCGTTTTTTCGTGAAAATCATTAGTGCATTGAAATTAACAGGCGAATCGTAAAGTTTTGACAAATAGAAGCAGCCACTGCTTTTATTTATATTTTTTTTAATTAAGGTTTCTGAATCTTCAAAGTGATTGGCTGTTCAGAAAGCGTTCTTAATTTAAATAGTGGTGAATGAGGTGTCAATCTCGTCGGCTTTCAGGGCTTAAAAACAGAATCATTGTACCTAAATTATAGTTAATTAATATTACACTTACAAAAGAAAATATTTTGACAGCAGACGTAAAATTTTATTAAAATTCAGTGTTTATTTCAAAATTACAGTGTTGTGTATGTGTACCTATCTGAAAAGACAAAGACCAATGACAACGGATAAGTTCCAAATCCAAATTTAGAATTCGAACGTTCACAAAATGGCGCCGTGATGGATTCTATTCAATGTTCAACAAAAGTGACTGAAAAACACTTTTAGAATTTAAAGTGAAGTGAAGTGAATGTTTTCAAGCTGGAGGGTCAAAGTAAGGCTACTTTTGCCGCCCTTTTCGGGCTAAGGGCCGGCGGTGGCGTGGATCTCTCCGCCGCTTATAGATATAACCAGAATATGATGGAATATTACACATGTAAGTAATTAATGTGTAAGTTTTGTGTAACCAATATACTATTTAAATTAAGATTAAAAAAAATAAAAAAATATGAGAGTACCGAGGTAAAAATAAAATGTCCGTAAACTTTGAGATTAGGTCTTTGTAGGATGTTCTAATATGATAACAATAAGATCAAAATTAAGATAATCGCACCATAAAATTTTCGTATTATGGAGGAGTCTATTGGAATAGAAAGATAAAAAGCTAGCCTGATTAATACGAAATTCTAGTGACTTTTATTTCCAAATTATCTTAAAGAGAAATTGAATTATTGAAGCAATGTTAGTGTGTAAGGATAAGGTAGTTGGTATTCTGTTTGCTAGAACCTGAAACCAGTATTTCAGAAAGAATATTTTAATAAACTAAAATCTACGAAAATATCTAAGGTCATAAGTTTCTTCAAGGGAAGCGTGCCTAGCAAAAATGGCGTCAACTTATGTGTTTTATTTTTTATTATACTTTTTCAACCCTATTCGTGAATGATATGATAGGTATCCATAATTTTATGGAAAAAGATCGGCATTCCGCATAACAACCCACAAATAAAACCCTTCCGTCATAACATAAAAAATCTGCCAAATACCCATACCATACCCATTACGCAAAAACAACCACATAACAAGATTATAATAACGACAAACATAAAAAGCACTCTGTATCCCGAGATTTCATACCACCCGAAAAATTTCCCTCCGAAATTTAGATCGTTACAGGCCGTCCAATGGGAGAGGTTTAAAGGCGCGGGAGGGCAGAACTCTCGCTGCGATTGGTCGGTTCGTTGTGGGCGGGTCGAGGTGTGTCTGTGTGCGTAAGTGCGTTCGGAATATATGGTTAATTGAGAGGCTGTATGGTTGTCTTGCATGTGTCGAATGGAAGCAAATTGGATATGCTTTGAGATGACGGCATTAGATTTTATGGGGAGGTTGATGAGGACGTAGGTTCACGCCTGTAGATTTACAGGGTTACTGATTTTGTTGATACAAATTGGTTAGATTGTAGATATCGTGAGCTCATCATCATCGGCTTATAGTACATCTAATACTTCACCGCTGGAAATAGGTTGCTACTACAAGCTCCGTAGCGATCTGTCTTTAGCTTGCCGCATCCAGCATCTCTTTGAAGCTTTTTGTAGTAGCCTGCAGTTCGCAATTGGCTCGCTATTCCTGGCCAGGGCAACGGATTTCAATAACTATTTGAAGGCAAAAAAAAAACAATTAATATTCATATTTAATACAGAAAGAATACGATTTTCTCTTTACTTACATTTTTTATTCACGGTATTCTTAGTCCAATCAGATTCATATTTCAATAACATAATTTACCTATTTGTTTATACTATAGTGATTATAAAATTAGTTATAAGATGTTATTGATGTTCACTTAATTTTTTCTTTCACTTGATCAAGATGTGGTAACGTAACGATGGGCTGAGTGTTTAGGAGAGGAATCCCGGTCGGCGTTCATAAGAAATTGCATCACAAAAACGAAATTTTGACACGTATTTGGAATAGTCACCATTGCCAGCAATGGCATTCAGCTTTCACTCATTATTGTATGTCCATCCTTCTTGGTGGAAACTATATCTTTGTGGAGTTCAATCTTTTATTTTGCTTGACAACTTATGAAAATATGGATGGGTGACATCAGAAACAGAACCCTGCTGTGCGATTATGCCTAAATGTCCAATTTCCATTAAATGGACCATTCGGGGAGATTTGTATTTGTTTGTTGCATTTCTGGCGGGATGACGCTGATCGACAAAGGGAATTTGAAAATCAACGTCAAGATTATAACCTAAGTCAAAGTAAGATTACTCACTTGACCATATTTAGCTTGATTAAAGTAATTCTGATTTAATGTTTCAAACAGTAATTATGACATGTATTATTGTACAGTTTCGTCGCCGGTTGGCTTCATTCTGCCTAAAAATATTAATTTGGTTTTATATGATGTGTTGGAATTCAAATTCCCTTATACCTCAACTGGTCCAGTTCCAGTCTCCCCGGATGGCGATCTATTGAATGTGCTACTCGTATTTGACCGTATAACACAGCAGACTCGATGAGGATCTCGATAAGATCCACAAAACAAAAAACAAGATTCATATAAAAAAATACAAAAAATGTAATTTGCATAGGTATTGTAACAAATAATACTGACTTTGCTAGTACCTAGACGTTACATCATTAGGTACGTACCAATTTGTCCTTTCAAAGTACATAGGCAGTCATATGCCTAACGACCCAAGAACAAACATTTTAGGCACACATAAGCCATGTCAAAAACAATAAAATTACAACAAACAAAAACTAAAATATTTTAACTACTTCCTGTTCACTGTGACTTACGGAGTAAAAGTGACTCATCCATAGCACACGAGAAAATTATAGCAACAGTACATAAAGATCCGAACAATGGGAGTGAATGACATCTACACGACATAACCTAAAAATAACACAGCTAACCTCTATGCACGAGGAAATAGAGTCCACAATTGATGAGAGACTAGCCAGACTGTAACACGAGATTATGAACGCAACTCAGTGTCATATATCACACACGCACACAAGCAAAGAAGCTCTCTGATTGGCCGGCGCGTGCGCACATAATCGCACAAATCTGACGTTTTAAACTAGTTTTGCCGGTAAATTGTGGAGATTTTTAGAAAGGTGGTCGGAAAATCAAGTCTGTTGTAATAAAACTAGTACAGTTGCGTAGCTGAAGTGGCGATGGCCAATTAAAGTGGCTGGGCCTAGTTATGTAAATAAAATTGCAAAGTATTTAGGTAATAGTCTAATGAGTAATTTGTATGGAGCTAATCATAGTGATTTACTGGTTAGATATGAAGTTATTATGCTTAGATTCATTATGATTGAAAAATGTATGAGGTTTTGTATGAGGAAATAACAATGGATACTTACTGCTACCTACTCTAGTACTCTGTAGATCATTGCAACATATATTTCTTTCTATATTGTTCAGCCAATCGTAAAGTCCAACTCTCTATTAACTTATGACGGTATATATTTTTTTTATTTTTTGCGAAGAATTCTACTATTTGCATGTGGATGCTTTCCTTTAAGCTTGTTCTATTTAATTTATTATCATATTTTTTGTTTCACTTTTTAAATGAAAATAAAACAAACACGCTGTGAAAACCCGAATCTCGTAAAAACAAGATGGCGGCGGCGTCGCATCCTGTATGCTAATGCGTTTCCTCCGTCCAAGCCGCGGTCCACGCGGACGTAATGTCTGTTATTCTGGAAATTTAATAATGAAGGACAGAATAACTTGGAAGGATAAATAATGATTTGGTTAATGCTGGGAAGTTTAGAATACAATGTAAACGGAATGTGGAAGAACGTAAAATAAAATGTATTTTACGGTTAGCATCGCTTATAGTATTATTATTATTATTTTAAAAAGAATGATAAGAAATATAATAAACAAAAGGCCTAACTTACAACTAATGTTGAAAATGTGTAAGGTAGGTGCTCATTAGTTATAATAATAAACTTCTTGACGACCTCCGTAGCGCGGTGGGCGAAGGTCCACCTGCGACGGAGTAGGTTGCGGGTTCGATTCCCACCTTGTGACAAATATTTCTACGATCTGCAGATTTGTTCAGAATGTTCTGGTCGTTTTCCATGGATAATAAAAATATCTATCTTACCGTGTAATAATTATTGTAAATTATGTAGGTATATTAGTCATCTACTACCTACCCATAGCTCTGCTTAACTTGGGGCTAGATGATGCTTTGTGGATGGTCCGGCATTATTTATCTATTTATTATTTAATCTGAGAGAATCTTTAGATACACGTGGAGGTAAATTCCGAGTAAATTTTATATAGCAAAAATAGCAAAAACTAACACTCATTTAAGATAGGTAAAAATGTGTTCACAATCAACATTATCCTCAGTATAGGTACTTATTATACCCTATAGGTTGGTACCCTGGTCATATCAGAAAAAACCCTAATTAACATTTACAAATATGTAACTAAATAAGAACAAGTATTTACAATGGAAATAAAACCATCTTTAATATCTAATGCGACAAGGAAACTATTTGATTCCAAAAGGTGTCCCACGTTATTAAATTTTATGCCTTTCAAATGATAATTTTAATCCCTTTTCCCATGGGACAAGCACCACATAGTTTTATATCTACCACCTATAGCACATTCGTGCATACATTGAGTCTTATATGGTCGACCGCACAACATATTTTATCGTTTTATGGGATTTGTGTTGTCAGATGGTGATTATGGAAGAGTTATGTATGTGTAGTGTCTATATGTAATCTAACCACACTTATATGTAAGTACTATCGTCGATGTACATACATATTGACAGAACTTAAGGAATACCTACAGAGCATTTATGTTAACAAACAAAATCGAAAAAGATAATAACAAAACTGACGAGAATGTCAAAAAATACTGAGCAGAACTGACTTCTAAAATGCTATTTTAGAATAGGAACGTTTTTGATGTGACTATTTTTTGAGCAGTATTATCAACAAAGTGTAAGTTCAAAACCCTCTGCGAAAGAATTATAATTTTTTCTAGAATCAAATCTTTGATTTCTACTGGATTTAATAGCATCGAAAAGATTGCATTGCATTGTAAACTGCAAGTTATTTGGTGTTACTAAAGCCAAATGCCTATCGGTCTCGAAATATTAGAATATTTCAGGACCGGGTTAGAAACCTTATTCATAAAGTTTACTTACTTAAAACAGTAGCTAAGACGTGTGATTTCTTACTCTGATTTAGGTATGTCAATGAAAGAAGACAGAGTGAGATATAGCAAAGCTTTAAGTTAGCACACTATTAAGATTAAGATAAGTGTCTGATAGAATAAGTCGTATAGATAAGTGTAGGACTATAGTTAAAGGAAAGAGCGTTGAAGAAGAGTTTCTTTATTCTCTCTATTATATTTGTATTTTGTAACATGTCCAAGAATCCTGCAATCTCTTAAAGAAATAAAGCACTTAGACATTTCATATTCTGAACAAAGGCCCTCCCAAATGACGCCACAAATCGGTCCGAACCGACTCCTCCATCTATCCACTCCATTGTTATGCTTGGTTAGGTAGTTCTCTTATCTACTCAACAGTTTTTGAAGCGCGGTGCAATTCAATAATTCAGTAATATTATTACCTAAAAAGTCTTGCCGCGCGGTGGAATCAATGTATGAACTTTGAAATTTTGAAGCGCTGTGGAACTACCCTTCCACTCTATAGTCCTCAAAACCAATCCCTTCCAGCCCCAATTGCCCCCCGAATTCCATACACATTTCATTACATACAATTACTGCAAAGCGCGGGTCAAGTTTAGTCGCAGGTAGCGTCCGGAGGGGGTGCGCCGGCGCATGACGTCCTTGCACCTGTGTACAGGGTGTTGTGATGTTTTGTTGGGTGTTGGAATGTTTCTAGTGCTTATGAAGCGACCTATCGTGGTTATAGTGTACTAGTAAGCTTATAAACACATCTATATGTGCTATTCAAATAATTTTATGAAAGCATGAAACTCGAAGAGGTTCTATTGCTTATGAAGCGACTTATCGCGGTTAAACTAAGCTGGTAAGTTTCTAAATACATAAATGCTACACAAATATAAATTTTAAGAAATGAAACTCGAAGGCCTATTATAGGTTTTTTGTTTATTCATAAATAAGTATTCTACGAAACGAATCGCTGCAATATTACGTGGTTTTATTTAGATTTTTATCTTAAATTAAAGAAACTGCAGATATAGGTACTGCGTTTATAGCACGCAATATCTGCAGTTCCTTTCATATGAAAGGTGCCACAAACTGCCCAATGAACATTTTTATTTTTCTTTGTTCAAGGTAATAATAATATTAAGATAAAAAGGATAGGATCATTGATTTGGGTCGTAATAGCATCTTAAGCAGACAGAAGTAAAATTAAAAAGCAACCTTACTGGCTTTAACAACAATACTTTTTGTATTCTAACTAGAGCTTTATAACGCTTTTACAAAAACATTTTCAATAATTCATATCATAAAAAGAACGGTTATAAATCGACTGAACTCATTCAATTCTCTGGGGGAGACATTTCCGGTGCGTCCTATATCGGAATTTAGATTTTTATTGTTGAGTTATTTTGTTATATTGTTAGGGTCATTGACTCATGTGAGATTGGAAAATTAAATATACATATTCTACATTCAGACACCAAAAATATCTGAGGACCATCAAGGGTACCTACTGGCTTGATTATTTGTAATGCTCAGGACATGTGGTCGTTTTGAAGGGATTTTCCCTCCACGGCTATAGGTATACCTATCTCCAGTAATGTTGCCAACGAATCTCTTATCGTAGAGAACTTTTGAAGATTATGTATCGAAAGTACCTACTATAGTCACGTAATGGTAAATTTTTGGATTTTTTTCTTTTCTTGGCTGGTCTCTTAAAATTTCACAATATGTACCTCCAATATTATGATATAAGTTTTATTATTATTCAAAATTTCAAGTTTATAGCTGCGATAGTTACTGAGATTGAAAAAAGGACAGATAAAGTCAGACAACCGGAACTTGGTAAACGTAGTGTAAGACTATCTCCTGCCAGGTGGGATAGCGATCTGCGAAAGACTGCTGGCAGATGCTGGAGCGACAAGCTGAAGACAGGGTGCTATGGCGCTCATTAGGGGAGACCTATGTCCAGTGGACTAACATAGGTTGATGATGATGAAGATAATTCAAGAACGTGTCCCCAAGATCGTATTCCTAACGTCCCCATGTTTAGGGTAGGTACGTAGATAAGGGAATTTGTCTGATCCTATTCAAATAAAGTGGAATAACAGGAAAAATCTGCTAAATTAGGGCAAAGGGAAATTTTCTCATTACCTTTTCGCATATTTTTAACGCAAGTGGCGCACCTGATGGTTTTTGCCGTTTATATTTTTTTTCGGTCTTGCTAGAAGTACTTTTTTGAATAACTTTGAATCTGAGATTTAGATAACATCAGATAAACGTACCTATTTCACATACCATGCATAATAAATTAGCCGTACTAAGACAAGACGATGGCGCCAGTCTGTGTGAAATATATTAAATAGTTTTGTTTATAAAACTTTGTAAACTTTCACGATTTGTTGACATATTAAAGAATAATTATCGGGTATTTAAGAATAATTATGATTAATAAATATTATATGTATAATATTTTTATATAATAATTATTATATTAAAGAATAATTATGGGCGACTGGCAGTCAGTCGCCCCGTGACCACGATCGCTGCAACGCGATGGAAACGTAGGGGAAAATAAAAACAAAAGGTACGCGATAAATACCCGATAATTATTCTTTAATAAGTTTTGTTTATGATCAGCAAATGCATATTTTCATGCAAACTGTATCAAATAAATAATTGCAGGTTTATTTCTGCAGCCCCAACATTAATGCTCCACAAGCTGACTTGACCGTATTACAATCCCCATTCGCCATCTTGTAATTAAGCGTAATTACCCAAAATGGCGGATGCTTAGCTTCCTTCATTATTTTTAGTTTTCCTTGTTGCGGAGAAAGTAAATTAAATGAGCTCGCACGAAATCGTGGATAAAATTCAATTAAATAATAATCAGAAACAGTTTTTTTTATATTTCTCGTTACATTATGAAGTCTTTATCATGATAGTACTTATATGGTCTCAGGAATATTATCTCCTATAGTATAGTAGTATAGTATTATGTCCTATAGTATTTTGCTATGGGGACAGGCGGCTGACATACAGACTATCTTTGTACTACAAAAAAGGGCGATCCGTGCGATCTATAAATTAAAGCCACGCGATTCTTTGAGAGAATTATTTAAAGAAATAAATATCTTGACAGTAATATCGCAATACATCTATGAAAATTTAATGTATACGTATAAAAACAGAGATAACTTTTTGAAAAACTGTGATGTTCACGCTAGAAATACAAGAAGTAAAAACAAATTACACATTCCATCATACAGATTACATAAGGTAGGGAAATCATTTATGGGAAATTGTGTGCGCTTCTATAATAAGCTTCCATCTGAAGCAACTGAGCTCCCTATTCGTAAATTTAAACAATATATAAAACAAAATCTTATTAAGAAAGCCTTTTACTCTATAGATGATTACGTTAATGATACTAATGCTTGGCCAGATGTCGCTCCATTCCACACCGACAATAGCATGTAAGAAAATGAATGTTGTGTTTAGTTACATATCCATATGTATTTTAATAATTATTGACATGTATCTAAATCACACTAAACTTAGATTTAGATAGGCAAAAAAAACATTGTATTAGACACATAAGTTATATATGAATGTACTAGTGGTTTCTTTTTCACTTCTTCCACTAGTGGACAAAAAATTGAAGTGAAGAGAAATCAATAACATATTTTATTTCTTTTTTATAATAATTTATCTGTTTGAAATTTGACTTGTCTAAGTGCTTATTTTGTAAGCCTAAAGAAATAAAGTTATTGAATCTGAATCTGAATCTATCATCATTATCATCATCATCAGAGAGCCAGTCCACTGCTGGACATAGGCCTCCCCTAATGAACGCCATAGCGCCCTGTCTTCAGGAATATATAAAACAAAGGGTAAACTAAAACTAAAAGTTGGCTCTTTGTTTGAAAATCTAAAAATTTTGAGCTTGAAGTCATTTCATTTTGTTTTCAAATTTCATTTCATTTCACCATGAACCAACAAAATGGAACCCCTATTAATACTTCATTTAAAGCAAAGCATGGTCAATTGCTTTAATGCTGAATGTATTAGCTTATCACAATTAACAAACTTCTTTGACGCTCATCTACGAAACATTGAAAATTTAAAAGCACTCCTCTGGGAGGCAAGCGCTATAGCTATGCATAAACTATTTGCCTCACCAAAGAATGGTATTCATTAAAACCTACTTCAATTCAATGGAACACCATCATCACAGATCACTTTTAAATTATCAGAATTAACTAGGTACATCAAACTGGGCACAGGGCAAGCGTGCGTGGCGTGCGTGACCAACTTCCCAAATGTATACTACGTAACGCGCGCTCTGTTTACTTTATGGCTAGATGATTCTCTGTGAAATGTCAAGTAAGAATGTAAGCGGGTTTACTACGAACATTGTTCAAGAAGAAAACCACCGTGTCTCTTAACAAGTCCCATCATCAGGACTAGTGCAAGTTCAAGACGTGCGCGCTTCACGTCCCGTCGTGCATCGCTTACGTTCATAATGAATTCTTCAAGCTACGATATTTTTGAACAGTAAGGATCGTATTTAAAACTGCTTGCAAAGACCATAGATGATAAAGCACATACTTTAATGTAATAAACCTGCATCTAACCAACTGATCACGTCTATAGGCACTCGCAGAGATAGATACCTACTATCGACCGGGGCATGGGGCGTGACCGATCGATCGTCACGCCTCGCGGCCCGGGTGTAGCCGGTTGAAAGTATCTTACCCGGGTGTATGGGTAGCGTGTCTTAGACGGGGAGTTTGAAGTTTTGACTAGCGTCTTGAAATAGAAAAATGAGCATAATTTTTGTCTATTCTTTCTCTTAAATTTTTCGTTCTACAGCAGAGCAATGATTTGACGATCATGGCAGCCTTTTTCCCTTCATATCAGTACATACAATCTTACCTATTTGAGCTGCTTGGGGTGGAAGGTCTTCAGAGTCCTGGGGCACTTGCAACATACAGAGACCTTATGAAACATAGAGTCCAGAGATGATCAAAATGCTGGCTTCTAAGTTGGACTACAAATTAGCATTGCAATTCAACGTGGCGATGCTGCTTTACAGGCACTCCTCCTCCCGGTGACTTAAATTTTTAGGAAACAGATTTTTAAATACTAGCTGTAGGTACTTACTTGTTTTATTTTTATTGTAATTTTCTATGATAAATATGCGTTTTCTCTACAAGATACCTACTTACATAGTTAAATCTTCAATTCGGGTTACAAATTTGAATTCAAAACGCGTATGAGCACATTGCTAGGCACTTTTTGTTGTAGTCAAAATATAGATGCATATGTGTGTCTCTTACGATTGGACTGACACTGACATTTCCAGAAACAAAAGTCAAAACAATTGTATATCTCAAAATTTCGTTGATTTGACTTATGTTGCTGGGGAAGGTATCACAAGCAAAGCCGCATTCAGAGTTCAATCATCTGCAACCTCGTATTGTTTGTCAAAAACAGCCCGATCACAACCTTCTTACCCGGATGATCATCGACCGGTTATGCTCGACACACCCGGATCCGCCCCACTGCGCGCTCGATACCCGGTTCACGGCCGGAGTAGGAACTACACATTCATATTTAGCTATGGAATGTCTGGTGCATTAGAACAATGTTTTGTCTCTGGCATATTATTGAACAAAATCCTACGTCTTTCAGTTTAGTGTTATCCGTAAATATCTACTTGGGATGAAATTGTAACCGACTTGTTTTGCTTGCCGATTTTACTCTCTGTCCATAAATAATTTTATGACCTGTGTTATTATTATTAATAACTATAAATAAAAATGCAATAACACTTACCTAATAGGACTTTGTCTGTCACTGTGAAAATGTAAAAGCCGTTGTTTCTCGAAAGGCCTTTTAAGCCAGGAATGCAAGGTGTCTTGATATCCTGAACTGAAGATTCTGAAACAAATTTACAAGATCTCGGAAGAATTATTGCTTTGTATATCTTATAAGTATGATACAATGCCTTACTAATTCATACTTTTCTCGTACAGGTCACGGTGGCGTCAACCAACTTGGTGGAGTTTTCGTAAACGGTCGGCCTCTACCCGACGTCGTGCGACAACGGATAGTGGAGCTCGCACACAGCGGCGTCCGGCCCTGTGATATCAGCAGACAACTTCGCGTCTCACACGGCTGCGTCTCCAAGATACTATCCAGGTCAGTGGATGACTGTGACTCTAAGATGAGCGATGACCGATTGAATGAGACTGACCTTAGAGCTGATAATGACAAGAGAATGAATGATTCTAATGATATGAGCATGAAAGAGTCAAGAGATAATGATTATAAGAGGATGAATGTATCAATGAAAGACGTGAATGAAGCACAGAGATATGTGGAGTATTTAAACTTGGACGGCTTGCATGATTCAAAAAGGATGTACTCGAAGCAAAGTGACACAAGTCTTGAATATAATAAGATAGCGAAGCCAACGGTAGATGATACAAAGCACTTTGAATATTCGACACTAGACTGGTACCAGGGACCCATAAATGGGAGAGCGTTACCGGAGGTGGTTCGAGAGAGAATAGTAGAATTGGCACATAGAGGAGTACGAGCTTGTGATATTAGCAGGCAGTTGCGCGTCTCGCATGGATGCGTGTCCAAGATACTCTCCAGGTCAGTAAAAAGCCCTGTAAAGTGTGGTGGCGCCATGTTAAGTAGGGATAGGTGGCACAATACAATCATAAAATATAATAGGTAAATTAGAGTTCAAGTCTTTCACATAAGAATTATTTAGTTAGTTATTATGCCTAGTGTGTCCCACTGTTGGGCAAAGGCTGAGGCACCCTCTGGTCCCTCCAGAATTACTTAGGAGAATTTTGCAATAAATACTAAAGTGATAGGAGATGGTAATAAAAAGATTTAAATCTGTCTGCTGAAGGTTGATTAATTTTTTCACAGCGGTTCCATGAAATGCTTTTTTCTGTGGTTAGATATAAATTCAGTAACGCGATCGTTTTCAATTGAACTTTTAGTAGTTAGTCGGCAAAAAGCGAAAACTCAGAAAATTTTTGCTCCCTCGACCCTCAGTGGTTGTTGCTGCAGAATGAAAAATAGCTCTGAACTGACGAAAACTAAGTTCAGATTTGAAATTCCTATTGCCACAGGACGTCCAAGGTATTCATTCCACATAAATCTCAGCTACATACATATATGAAAGTAGTACAATCCTGTCGGTATAATTAGTCGGTTTTTATTGGTCTGCGCCGGCGCAGAAAGCGTGACGGCGACCACACTTCCGCTGTGTGCTGTTTTGGAAACTAGTATGTGAGGAATTGAAGTTCAGTTGTCTTCTTTACCCTTAGGGTTAGTGATCCCTTGGTATAAATAAGCAGGTAACTAAAAACGGAACATCTATCGTTACCATCATTAGGTGCATAAGGGAGTCTCCTTGTGCAATATTTTGGAACTCAAATAACTTGTCATTGTTTTGGCAGCTCCAGTCGTATTTTGTTGATGTCTAATTCCATTACAAATTATGTTTGATTAGCTCTTGGAAGGTCACATTTACTGTTTTCTATACTAATATTATAAAGAGGAAAGATTTGATTGTTTGTTTGTTTGAATTGAATAGGCTCCGAAACTACTGGACCGAGTTAAAAAATTCTTTCACCATTAGAATCCTTAATTTTCCTTGATGAACATAGGCTATATAATATTTTCAAAAAAGTTAGGGATCCGCATGAAAAATTCAATAATTGAACCGTGGGCTGTATATTCAACCTCTTTTTCTATTATGGCGCGTCAGAATAGAAAAAGAGGTTGTATAGCGCACGGTGCTTGCTTTTTCTCTACGGCCAGTGTCAGTTTTGGAATGTTGAGTCAATGTCAAAAACCCTAATGCTGTTAAAAAAGTAAAGATCCGTATGAAAACTGTGAAACCTATCGTTTTAGTGTGTATAATTTCTGAAATTTTTGTTTAATACCCGTGCGAAGTCGGGGCGGGCCGCTAGTCATTTGTATAAAAAAGAGTTGAGTAGTGGGTATTTAATTGTGCCTAAATTCCAAACGCCCGATCGCCAAGTTCGGACCACGCTATCAGATTATTCCTACGTTGGTTGACTAGAAAAATGTAAATTCTTCAAATCTCTCTCCGTATAATTTTGGATACCACAGAAATTTTAAATATTGCAATGCAAGAAATTCAAAGCTTGTAAAGGGCATTCAACGAATTTCCTTTAAAGACAGAAAAGTGATTCCATTACAAATTCACAATAATAACGAGTCAGCCGGGGCTGCCATTGTTTGTTTTAAATTGAAAACTGACCCGCTAGTGAAGGGACATGTGGCAACACTGCTGCGATAGAACATTACTTGGTTTATCCATTATTAACTACATGTAGTTAGATAGTTTTATTAATTTTGACACAAGCTCTCCTTAGGGGTTAGATGATGCTGTGAGAATTGTCTAATAATATTTATTTTATATTATTATTGCTAGGTATATGATATTTAATTGCAAATTGTTCTTGACCAATGTGAGTGGCGGAAATTGAGGGAGGTTTACTCTCAGATGCTCGTTATGAATGGATACACTAATGATGTTGGAAATTTCTGTTGGCGGCTATTTTTTATTGATAAAGAAATTACATTAACGTAGTAAAACAATAACAAGTATTATTAACATTTATTTTCTATCTCTTAGAAAGGCTTTGTCAGCCTTTTTTATGGAAACGTTCAAAGGTTATTTTTATAATATGGGAAGCGATGTATGAGATAAAAGAAGCCTATCATGTTATCCAGAACTAACCCTACAATTATGCTAAATTTTAGAAGCTCTGTTCTGTAATTTTGGCGTTGACAAGTAACATGAACGACTCCAATAAAACTATAATACTGCCAAAACCCAGAGTATCGCTACATAAAATGCCCAGAACCAAATAAATTCACATCCCATCCCTTTTCCCGCGGGACTGAGTGGACGTCCAACATTCGCTTTTGATATTCAATTTATTTGCCCCACTCGACTGTTTCTGCCTTCTCATTGTGTTGTGTCTAACATAACATACTGTGGGGCTTTCTGGCTTATAGGTGAGTATACTAGTGATTTGAATTTTCGGGTTGGGTAAAGGAGAATAAATAGAACAGTTTTAGGTTACTAGGACAGGAATTTTAGAGTAAAATGAGACTGATTGTGTAGGTCAAGCGAGGAAACACTGATACAGGAAACTAAAGCCCATGACAAAATAAGGAGAGGTGTTTTATGGTTAACGTTTGAGCGTCTCAAATACTAAATATGAAAGTACTTTAGTTCCTTGAGTCTTGGATACGTTACAAAATTATAATTATATAAGTACTGGAAAAAATAAAGTGATTATTACTTTGATTTTTTATTTATTACTTTGTTCATTTCAATGTTCTTAAGTAAGGGGTAAAGAAGCGATTAAGAAACCTAAAGGTTTCTTAAACCAAGTGGTAAACCATGTTAGGTTGTTTGTTTTCGAGTTGGAGCATAACTCGTCCCAAACTTTTTATCGTCTATGTAATCTGATATTTAGTAGTAAGTCTTTTTGCGAAGAATATTAGTATGTCTTACATTTTGTTTGAATTTATTTATTTATAATATCTGTTACTCACTTGGAGTTTTGTTGTAAAAGCGTATATTTGCCTTTAAAAATATTATAATTATGTAGCCTAGTTGTGGGAAAGCGAGTTCTCGCTTCTAAATTAACTCTCCTAAATGGCCTGTGTGGTGTATGAGGTATTCTTTACATACTCGACTCTTTATTTATATTTTCTTTGATAGTAAATGTTTACCAGGTAGGTAAGTACTTTATTAAACCCCTGCTACACTGGTTAAGCTCCCTGCGGTAGCACTAAACCTGCCGTGGCCGCCACAAATGAGCACCGTTTAGCTTGGCCCTAAGATTTGTTGGCGGTTACCATGATTAAGCTGGATTTTAAGCCTTAAAGTTTAGTAAATTAGATGATATAAGCTTGGTTAGGTGCAAGGGTGGATAATTAAACATGGCATGTTTTATTGTGTGAAACAACAAAGATTTCGACTGAACTTTACTAAGCTTGGGTACCTAAAAAACAAAGTAGCTAACCTTATCGCTTTAGCTACTATTACTATTGGGAAAATGCCTATGCAAAATTATTGAGCCCCTTGGATTCATAATTATGAATCCAAGGGGCTCAATATGCAAAATAATTTTGCATAGGCATTTTCCCTTGTTTTTAATAGATGGAGACGCTTCCGAATGGATGGTATGTAGCTCATCTGATATGGATCAGATGAGCTACCTGTAGTTTGTTCCAACATTCGAAGTCTGAAGCTAGCTCAATTGTTTCAACTGAAAATACTGGTTCTAGTTTGGTTATTAAATTGTAATTTAACTTGTTAATAAAGGTAATTATCGCATTTGATTCCTTTATGTTGCGTGGGGCATCTTCTAGGTCCTAAATATGATTTTACGACTACTTACAAATTCATAGTAATTTTTCTAGCCTTTCATAATCTTCATCTTTAACCTACCACTTTTTTACTTACCACTTTTATTGCAAACTGGCGGTCTGCCCAGGCTACGCATGCGTATTTATCAAAAATTATATATTTTTACACACACACATACACGTCGAAAATATTCTATATCAGGGATAATGTTTCTGATGGTCAAACAAATATTCAAAACGGTCCAGTGATTTCGGAGCCTATTCAATCCAAACCAAATCAAATCTTTCCTCTTTATAATATTACTATAGATAAATACTTTACTTCATTACTCATCTTGTAGCTGAATTGTTGCGATTTTTTGGGATCTGGCTTGACCAGTTACCGGTCGTTCTATAGTTAATATTATTTCAATACCTTTTGTGGTATGAACTACCGGATAGATCCGGGTCGTACTCTCCATCTACCCACTTTCCTCGCCTGTTTATGCGCGCGTTACGCTCCGCGCACGCAACTTGGATCTATTCTGTGCGCGGCGCGTGCGCAAATATCCGCTAGACACTTATGTCATTTTCTTTTGTTCTCTCGCTGATGGGTACAGTCTGGTACCGTGTTAGTTACTTACTCCCTGGTCTATTAAGATAAGATAAGATAATAATCCTTTATGCTCAAAAACTTTTACTAAAACCGTATAAAACTTAAAGGTCGAAGAATTGGCGGCATTTTCGCTTAAAGCGATTTCTATTATCATGGTTATGGATATATATCTATACTAATATTATAAAGAGGAAAGATTTTATTGTTTGTTTGAATTGAATAGGCTCCGAAACTACTGGACAAATTCTTTGACCATTAGAATCCTACGTTGTCTTTGGTGAACATAGTTTATAGAATATTATTTTCAAAAAAATTCTGGTTCCGTATGAAAACCTAAATAGTGTAACCCAGCGTGTTTAAAAATCAAAAAAATTCAAATTCACTAACCCTAATTTTCTTTAACATTGTATTTTTACATTGTTTCGTGTATTTCTCTAGTAATCTTAATTATATGTTTTTCCATTCTTAATTTTCACTTTTATTTAGTTTTTCTTATTTTTTACTTAAGCAATATAAATTTTTAGGAGAAGACCCTAAAATACAGCCTAGAGTAGTTTAGAACCCTACTGATTCAATAAAACACATTTTATTATGCTCATGTTTACTGTTGATGGATGGAATCCTTACAAATGTTTTTAACTCTTGTGTTGAAGAAAGTTCAAAGCATGCATGAACAAACATCCAGGATTTTGGCACTCAGCCTTCTGGTGACCGCATAGATTTTTAGCAAATAGATATAAGTGTAAATACTGTAACTGTTTTGTTATTCAGTTCCATCTAAGATTTCCCAAAAATAAAATGACATTTTAAAATTTTATTGAACTAAAAATAAAGCCGAATTTTCTCAAATTCTTATTGCCTAAACCAGTAAAATTTAAGTTATTTTATTTCTTTGCATAATTTTCTTGGAACACTGAACTTGTTTGTTAAATATTATGTAGCCTACAATATGTAACTTACAAAAACATTTTCCTGTATAGATCTTATCACTTATATAATATTTACGAAACACATAGCCACATAACATCACTATAATTGGTCTAACCAAAGTAGATCGCTATTTTATTTTTGTAAATAATTACTATAAAAAGATTGAAGTGAACAAAGAATCAAAGTGATCACTTTATTTCCCAGTATTACATAAGTAGTTTGTATTTTGTAACGTATCCAAGAGTCCTGTAAGGTCTTATGGAAAGCAAGCAGTTTGATTTAGATTTTTTATCGGGAACAACAGGAAAATAAACACGATAAATACCAGTTAATATATAGTACTAATAATAATTCCTACAATAATCGACTTTCCCTTATTCAGGGCAGAGTACGAAGATTTAAGGATAGTTAATTTGCATTTTTTATTATTTTTAATACCAGCATCTGCTGTAGGGCAAGCACGGGCTTTCTTGTCTAAGGTAGAATAGAGAAAAATTATGTCACTTTGACATCGAATGCGTAAATTATTTGAAATTAATTTCTTCAACTTCAATAATGTACGCAATGTACGGCGATGCGATGTCATTATTGTCTATTCTACCCTAGAGAACAATCCCCGTGCTTGGCCTACTGATCAGCGTACTCTGTAGGCACAGATAACAACTGTAGGTAAATATCAACGAGCCGAGAAAGTAATGATGATGATGAGTAGATAATGCGAATGACTGATACTGTCATCACAAATTAAATCAATTTGCTGCATATATGATATCTGTCATATTGCCGATCAGATAGGGGAGTAATAGGCTTAGTACGGCTTTAGAGTGGCTTAAGTTTGCAAGTGGGATTATTGGTTTGTTATTGTTGGGTTACACCTAGTTACGGGTTACCATAATCTCTAAGCTTGGTTGTCGCAGTAGAGGTGTGCAATTAGATAAGGTAAACTTTATTTGTAGCTAAAATTAAACTACTACATACATACTTAATTAAATAACAAACACCATAAGTACAATATAAAATACGGTCGTTTACTTGATTTCGTGGCGCAGTTGTTTAGCACAGTCCCATACGGGGACGCGGGTTCAAGTCCCGCGGAAACCGAAAATTTGGCATATTAATAAATAATAGGTAGGTAATTAAATATAAAAATATCCCAAAAAAATCTTAGAGTTTACCCCGAGTGCGAGGGCTTACACACTAATATTACATATTACACACTATATTAATATCAAAAAATTTAATAGAGTATTGCTATATTTTGAGTTATCTATATTAAGGTACACTTGCAGATTAACCATAACGGATCAAAAGTTTAAACTTATATCTACTTTTGCTGATTTACAAAACAAATAACAATATAGTTTCCAGTTGTAGTGACAAACACTCTAAAAACTAGTTATTCAAAACAAATCGTGTGTCCCCGTATCAACCCCTGGAACCCCTCGGCTACATTACGATAATGTTAGGCTCTCCCTTGAGACCGCAACCTAGCACCCTTGTTTTACACCCCTGTACTGTCGACGGTAAAGTTGAATTGGCAAGTTATTGTAGACTGGCAAATTCGAGAAAGTTAAAATGTCTTTTTAAAAAAGACATTTTAAATTTCTCAAATAATATACAATAACTCATTGTTCTTTAATTTATGTATCTGTGTTATTTTATGATGTGCCTCTTCTTTTGTGACCTTTGTAACATTTGCTGCAGTTGTCAAATAAATGTGTTATCTACCTTTCTACCTAAAAAGAAATGTAGAAATGTAGGTGTCCAATCATAATATAAATACAAAAATGATTTATTGTTCACCAGAAATAGAACAATAAAAATACATGTACAATGGGCGGCCTTATCGCTTAGACAGGGGGTTATAATATGTTTCTTTATTTTACCACTATCATAAGTATCAAGCCGAATTTTAATGGTGGTGTTTGAGTCAAGACTACAATAAAAGTATGGGAAAAATTGGGCTAAAACTTTGCATTCCTTGTTTATAGATTCCTAGATCCCTAGAACAGGGACTGTTCTCTATGATAAAATAGACAATAATGACATCGTATCACCATACATCGCGTGCATTACTCAAGAAGAAGGAATTATTTTTAAATAAATTACGCATTCGATGAAAAAGTGACTTCATTTTTTATACTAGACCACAATGTCCGTGATAAAATAGCGCATAGACAAGTCATGCCGAAGAAACGGATGCAAAGCAGCTTTGTAGAAGCTGGAATCTTTTTAAATTTGCTATCAAAAGTAATTTTTCTTTGACAAAATCTTCTTAGTGCATACAGCGATATAAAAAAAACTATACATCTTTACTACCTATTTTTGACCGCAACTGTACCCCACACTCACTTAGGGTGTGATCACACTCATAATTGACTTATCTCGATGCTGCGAGAGCCTGTGTACCCCTTATTGCCAAATTGGTTAAGTGCGGTGCCAGGAGGATCGTGTTTGAAGATTACACTAATTCTTGGTTGAAATTAACCTAAGTTTGTTGGTCTAACATAGAAGTGTGTAAATAAATAATGCCGGACAATCCACACAGCATCATCTAGCCCCAAGCTAAGCAGAGCTTGTGTTATGGGTACTACATGACTGATCTACAAAATATAATACTATTACGTTTATAGATATTTTTTATATATTATTATACATAGAAAACGACCAGAACGCCCTGAACAAATATTTGTCCAGAGGCGGGAATCGAACCCGCAACCTCCTGCGTCGCAGGCGGACCTCTGCCCACCGCGCCACAGAGGACAGTTTTACGTTTTGTAGAAAGGGCACCCAGCTTCCGTTTGTTATGTAGACGACGTTTACTACGCGGAAGGTCCGCCTGCGTCGGAGGAGGTTGCGGATTTGATTCCCGCCTCGGGGCAAATTTTTGTACGATCTGATCTGTAGATCTGTCCTGGGTGTTCTGGTCGTTTCCTATGTATAATAAAAATATCATCATTATCATCCTATAATAGTCCACTGCTGGAAATAGGCCTCCCCATGTGAGCCATAGACGACATTATTTATCAGTTGGGGGTTATTGCCCATAATCCCCACGCTGGGCATTCGGGTTGGAATCGCAGTTCGGTGGAGTTGTTCTGAAATTAAAAAATAAATAATCTAATTTAAAATATAAATCCATGTAATATATATAGGTATTGAGTATACGAGTCATGTAATATACCCCAAGATCATTTCATATCACCACTGCGATTAACACTCTGCCTGCAATATGTAGTGGTTTACGATTTGCGGCAATTTTTTTTAACCCTAATTTTATTTATTATGAACGCACAAACTGAAACCTCAAAATAAATTTAATCTCGCGTTATCACCTCATTCGATCAACCTTATAAACCAGTAGGTAGTAGCTTTTCCTAGAAAAAGACAAAAGATGAGGGTAGATCGCTATATCTGTCAATAAAAACTCACTCGCAGTGAATTTATTGTTGTTACGTGATCGTGGCGCATGCAACTGCCGCACTTTTAAAAAACTCAAATTATATAAAGGTTCGGGAATTCGGTTATATTATTTTTAGCTCTAGCTACAACTAGTCTGAGCGTTAGCTGAACGGATAGTGTGAAATTTTTATAGACGGACCGTAAGTGTAAAATTTTCATTGCTTTGCTGATCGATGTGTAATTGACTTATAATAATATTTATTTTAATCTAACGATAAAGGAAATCGAAGTTGATTTATAGTTTCTATAAAAACATTTAATCATTCGTTCCAATAACAACCTCTGCAAAATCAAAGTGCTTCAAAAGTATCAATTTCGCACTCCCAAATTCCGAAGAAATCACACCATATTGTCGCAAACTCCCAAATCAATCGTAAAGCAAAAGTAGTCCCCTAAACAAACGTCACGCCCTTGGGACCTGACATTAGGACGAACAAAATTAAATTCCTGCTCAATAAAATAATGGAACTGTATTATGACAATCTGATTAGGGACACACACCCCTTGCTCTTTTCGACGCAGCGTTTTTTGATTGGATTTTTTTAATAGAGTCGTTAATGCTTTTTGGCAGATGGAATTATGTGTTGGTTTTTCGATCGTCACAGTTTGTTTGGTATGGTTATTTTTGGCTTTATGAATCATGTTAAATATGATACAGTGTACACAGAATGAAAATCGGTGTGTTCCATATTTCTACATTGTATAAAAGCATACTGCATTAACGCTGTTTGTATCTAAAAATCTGTGGCAAGGCCTAGGGTTGTAGAAAAATGTAAAACCTACAACGGATAACATGTTCCATACTTTCAGATTTTGGGTGATTTACTATAAGTATTGTAATTTATAGTTATTTTATTAAATGCGAATTATATTCACAAATAATGTAGGATCCTGCTCAACTAACGTTATGAACTATCTGTTATCGTTTTGCCTTACTATAATTGTTACGGGCTGATTTATACTTAGAGTAAGACTCAAAAGCAGAGCTTGCAGTATGAGAACAAGATAGCTGAGAACTCTTATATAAATAAGTACCTACACTTAACACTTATCAGCTGTTAATATCTGTCCGTTCTTGGTCAGAGTAATCGAAATTTAAATACATCATTTCTTGATCCAGCAGGCAATTTTTTACCAACATATTTTACCTGGATTTGGAACAATTCTCATATTATTTAGATTAAGAGGTACAAAAAAAACTTTGTATGCTTTGAAATAATTTATGCTACAACAGCAAATGGAATCTTAGGATTCATTATATATTAATTTATTTTTATGCAATATAAGGAGCTGATCTTCTTTGATGTATCTCTATTTGATCTCAATATAAGACTGCTGGCAGATGCTGGATGCGACAAGCTGAAGGCAGGGCGCTAACGCTGATTAGGGGAGGCGTATGTCCGGCAGTGGACTGATGTGGGCTGATGATGATGATTATGATAAGGATCCAATTAAGTCCTCACCTCCATAACTGCTAAACCCTACAACTTTCCGCAGGTACTACGAAACGGGCAGCTTCAAGGCCGGAGTGATAGGCGGTTCCAAGCCTAAAGTGGCAACACCTCCTGTGGTGGACGCCATCGCGGCGTACAAGAGAGAAAACCCCACGATGTTTGCCTGGGAGATCAGGGATAGACTGCTGAGTGAGGGGATCTGCAGCCAGGATAATGTGCCTTCCGTATCCAGCATCAATAGGTGAGTTGATTTAATAGTCTTTCCTATTCTTATGATCATATAAAAAGTGGATGAGGGCTTTTCAATACAATCTTAACTATCACGTTTTTAATTTTGATACTACCTAGATGGTGCGGCACAAAAGTTAAGTGTCAAAGTCAAGTGTCATAAAGTGAAAACGAAATAGTGACAGTGACAGCATTAAGTTATTTGGCAGTATTTTGATATTTGCCTTACATACAGTCTATCTATCTTAGTCTATGGCAAACACTTTTGTTTAGAAGTCGAATTGAAAATCTCTCTTTAAATAACACAACCAAACTAGATCTAGTATTTACAACTGAAACAATTGTGCTAACTGTTGCAAACAATCTTTAGGCAGCTCAACTCTTCTATATCAATACCCTTCGGAAGCGTCCTCAAGAAGATGACAGTATTGACTTGCTGTATGACAGTGCTGATGCGCTGCGTCAGATACTCACCAGCTCTCGAGTTACGCGTCACTTCGACCAGACGCTCAAATAATTTTCTATTTAGATCCGTTTGGTAATGAAATTATACAATGGTTATACAACTCGTATTCCATCTTCGTGTTTATTACCTTTAAATACAAAAAATAGTGGTATCAAGATTTTTCTACGAAATAAATCTCTAAATCATGCCTTCTCCAAGATTATACGAGTATTTAGCATTCTTAATAACATGATAATGTCATATATGGTTACGATACATCCTCTCTCATATTCCTCCAGGAAATAGTAACTATTTTACCTCTCTTTCACAAGCATCGTATGTGGTTAACTTTTAGACTTTCCTCAAAGAAATAAGTTGGAAAAACATTTATTCTTAGAACACAATAAAAGAAAAACATTTCCCTAAGAAGCTACAACAATGATCTTTAGACATAAAAGTTTGTTTATTGTTATTTCAACCTTTTAGGTGAATGTTAAGGTGTATTTTTGTGTGGTCGGTCGAGTGGAAGGGTAGAGGGATTGTCGGGCTATGAAATATACGAATTTGTGGAACGTTCTTGGAGTCTGTAGCGAAAAATTTAAGTGAAGGGAAAATGAAAAACAACTTATTACTTTTTTCTGTAATTTTTTATAATAATTAACAGTATGAAATTTCACTTGTCTAAGTGTTTATTTTGTAAGCCTTAACAAATAAAGTCATTAAATCTGAATCTGAAATCTGAATAAGATTTGTTCTTTAAGGGCAAAATTGGAAACTGAAAAAAATCCTTCGTGTTATTAGATGCCTCGCTTACTTTTTTATGTTTCGGCATGTAGTAGAATAGAAAACAGCTTCCTTATATATTTTTAAAATCTCCACTGAAATAATAATCCGCCTGCCACATGTACCTACTGATTGTGACAAAATCCCCCTAGAGAAGGCACGTTCAGATATACATAATTACGTGTGCTGTTATAGAGAAGAATAGGTAGAAGTACATAGAAAGGTATAATGCGACAATTTTTCAAAACTACCCGCACATCTCATAACCCGATGTTGCGTGAGTGTGACGGAACGAAGCGCGCCGGAAGTTAGGGAGCAAAGATGGCGGGCCGGAAGTAGACACGTGCTCGCTACACCGGACATCCCGACCTACAATCCATTGAATTATTGCTACAGTTAAATAAAAGTGGATCTCATATACTTTTGTAGCATCAAACCATTTAAATTTTGGAGGGAATTATGGTTATTGAGTTATGAGTTTATTTGGTGAAATGGATATAAATACAAACTACAATGCAATGGCAAGATAGAAAGATAATTATTTAGTTGATCCAGCATTATTAATTTTTACCCTAAATCTAGACCACAAAAAAAAAATTAACTCTTATTAATCCTAGGCACGTTTTAGCTGGTTATTTTTGTGCATTGCAGAGTGTAGGGAAAATATAGGCTGTACTCAGCATTGACTGAGCATAGACTAAATTATTATGATAACTAAAGAAATATGCTGTCAGTTACTCAGCGCTGGCGCTCTGTGATTTGGGGAATAGTGGTTTTGTACCCAAATTAAATGTTTTATCTTATAGTATTGGAATGTTGTAGGTATATTTAGGTTATTAGTAGTAATAGAGTGCCTAGTATTGTTCGGTTTTTAAACGCATGCGAAGCTGGGAAAATCTAGTACTGCATGTATTTTTTTAACAGCCAAGCTGTTCTTGCGTTTTTATTTGTATTGATCATAATAATACTGGACAATCCACGCAGCATCGACCAGCCTCGAGCTAAGCAGAGCCTGTGTTATGGGTAGGTACTAGATGACTGATAAGTGACTGATGACTTATTAATACCATATATATTACATAGATACATATTTTTATCAAACTTATTACGATCAAACCACCCGAAACCAATACGTGCAGAACGTACAGACTGTCATAAAGCGGCAATAGAAACCGCAACCTTCTGCGTCACAAGCGGACCTTTGCCCACCGCGCCACATAGGTCTTACGTTTATTTATACATTTAATATAGATTGGACACAATGTGAAGGAACCCCTGCATCTTCCTACCATCCACGATGACAGATACATGAGTATCCCATCGCATCTAATGATTATTCTTTTCATAATCGGACATGAATAGATAAATGTATTTATTGTTATTAATACTGACTATTATGTGGATGATGGCTGTATTTCTATTTGATCGCGGCACTGTAGGGTCTGACATGAATATGTCTATGATGAGATAAATCAAAAACATTTAGAGGTATATTATTCAAATTTGACGATGTTTTTAATTATTCGAAACTCAGTCGTGCAGTGGGCGAAAAGGTCTAACTGCTACGCAGGGTCAATTGTTTGGACTAGCTGCAGATATTTGTACAGTGCGCGTCAGAATTAAGTACCCCCCGTGTTGTCTACACTAAATTTACGACTACTATTGCCTTGTAACTTATCACAAATTTTCACATGTAATAATTTATCACACCACCACCGCTCAGGATCGAACAACCCACCATAATACTCACAGTCTAAAATTCCCAACAATAACAACTATTGTGTCCCACATACATTGAGATAGGGGGGTACTTATATGTGACGCGCACTGTACATACTAAAACTGGTATCAGGACATTGCGAAAAATAAATAAATAAAATTTCGGAATTTTCGAGAGTGTAGGTACTACAATACGATACAAATTAATATGCTTTATTGTACACCAGAAAATGTTCTTTTTCTTGTGATGACATTACATTAGACAAGTAATGGGCAACCTTATCGCTCAGAAGCGATTTCTTCCACGCTACCTTTGGATGAAAAGAGCTAAGACTTTTCTTCCGTGATAGATCACAGAACTCCCAATATCCCTCGAAATCATTACGCAGTTTTTTACATTTCAGTATTTGTATTAATTCATAAAATCTAAAGACTCAATGTTGTCGGATTTCACCTTTGTGCAGGGAATTCTTAGCCTATCAAGACAAAACTTATTTAACCTGGTAGATCTTTGTGGTAAGTGTTACGATGCCACGACGTACCGGCGGCGTAGCATAGGTACAAAAGACTTCTGTACGCACCTGATTTCCTACTACACACTAAATACAACTTAGCTCCAGAACGAGTTACCCTCCGATAAGAGAAGTCGCCATTTTTCTCTGTCCTGCACAGGTTCCCGCCATTCCTCTGGATGGAGGATGTGGTGGACGCCGAGCTGCGAGAGATACAACTCTCGCAGCTCGGCGTCCACCACATCCTTTCAGCGGTATCGCGGGCGTCCCACGGGTCGTCGGCCAACGGGGCAACCGATATAGGCGTTGTATACGTTCCGGTCCTCTCCCATCCTCTCTAAGTGGCCGAGCCAGAATATTATTTATTGATATAACCATTTAAATGGTTATATCGATCTAAATATAATAAACATTCGCATTAGTGTGATACTGTCCTCTAAAAATGGCTAATCTACTAACGTAATATCCCGTAACAAACAAAATCACCAAAATCAGATAACAATATTAATAAACGGTAGCATGTCCCGGATAACTGATACCATCCTAACCAATAATGAAACTTGAAGTGTTTTATCTAATCTGGCAACACGCAATTACAGTGGATTTGTAAACTGGTGACACTTGAGGGACTAATCGTAATGTTGAACTATCACGTTTATTAAAAAAATAATAAAAAATGCTGTACAATCCACAAAGCATCATCCGCCAAGCTAAGCAGAGCTCGTTTTATGGGTAATTTGTCAAAAAGTGAGCCAACACAAAATAATTCAAACGTAAGCAACTCCCAAATACATCCCCCTAAGTGCATTGAAAGCAATAAAGGCCTATTGTTAAATAATGGACCCCCGGGCCAATTTGATATGGAGCAGTCAATGTTGCAAATGAGATCGGGTTTTCAAAGGTGCTTTAAGGAATTTGTATGAAAATGATAAGATTTCTAAGAAATAGACAGAAAGGCTGTTGGATCATTTAATTAATTTGTTGGATCGTTCATTATCTAATCTACGTTAATCTAAGTTATTATAAGCATAATCCATCAGTTAAAATTGTGCCCCAAAAGGACTATTCAAGATGAAATAAGTTTATTTAGTTTCGAATCAGATTTCATTACAATTTTTTTATTTCTTCAGGCTTTTAAAATAAAATAAGCACTTAGACAAATTCAAACAATAAATTATTATAAAATAAGAAAGAAGGTGTTATTGATTTTCTCTTCACTTAATTTTTTATCGATTTGAGGAAGAATAACAAAAAAACGTTGGTTTTTATTTTTTAATATTAATAAACTTCCTGTTTTTGTATGCTAAGTAATTGTAAAAGTTTTTAAAAAACTTTTTAAACTATCATACCTTAGCTTAATTTAGTTAGCTTTAATTTAGTAACTATAGCTTCATTGGTTAAATTCAAGTTTTGTATTTATTTATCTAAAATCATGTCATCATCAAGTTTTTGGGATTTTTCGTTCGAAAAAACTAGGTGCTGGCTTAGTATCTTAAAAAATATCTCAATCTACCCTCTAAATAAGAGCAGAATGCACTTTAACCCCTAATCGTTATTCCCAAAATTCTCACTTCCACTTAAATAGATTTCTATTTCACCCCTTGTGACCACATTTGCGAGTTCCGTAGGACATTACAGACACGCGCAGGGCACGTTTAGGGCACGTGGATTGCACGTGTGGGATGCACTTAGGGGTTGAAATAGTTCTTGAATTGAGCGCCAATGATAGAAGGATTGACTGTTTTGTTTTGAGTTGGATTTTATCAAGTTTAAATCAGATTACAAAAGGAAGTTGGGACTGTTAAAGTGCAGGTGGTGAAGGGGCGAGGCTTTGGTAAATGAATTATAGTTTTTTATAGGTAAAACCTTTATTATCAAAGAAAATTACAATAAATAACCAAATAACAACTATTTATTTAGAACTTTACAGGATTTTTTTAACAAGGATGGTAATGTAAGTAGGCAAATACAAAATCATAGGTACTAATCTAAACATTTGGTTTCTATAACTATCTGTGCAATCTGTAGGAGTAGTAACTAGTATTTAATTTTATAAATACTAAATACTAGTTACTACTCCTAAAGTCATCTCAATTATTTCATTGTATATAAATATATGTACAATGAAATAATTGAGATAGCTGCAGACTATTATACAAACCACAGGTTGCTCAACTGATCCATATACCAATTGGAATCATCCCCAAGACGCTATCTGCATTGCCTAGATTTTATTGCCTAATTTTTTCACATACCAACTGGTAGATCGCAACTTTTTTCGGCAAAGAGTTTATTCATTTTTAAGTGTTATTACTTTTAGGTCAGGTACGAGTACATAGTAGATACAGGGTTATGAACTTGCCAGCTCTCTGATAATAACTTTCCTACCTTTACACATTTTTTACTGCGAATATGTTTCATAATCTAGCCGTCAGAAACTGACAGACTTTGCGAGACTTTCACTCAATACTTTGACTCAAGAGACCGGACTTTTAAAATTGTCATCAGGAAGCATATCAAAAGGTTTAAGCTCGGACCAAATATCACACTTGGTCAGAGGGTTTAAGGCTGTGCGATCAACGTCACAATGGTGTTAATTCAGATATTTCTTTAACTAAACGAAACTACTAATATAGAACATCCTTTTTATTTTCATAGAAAGGGCAGCGTTTTCCACTTATCTCATCCAATGAATTAATAAATCAAATATACATACATTGTTGATGATAAAATCAGAAAAAATAAGAAAACATCAAACTCCAGCCAAAACACATTCTATAAACATAAAAATGCCCTTCCAATAAAAAAAGAAAAAGCTAACTTGCGTTTCCAAGACATTTTAATCGGACCCGCCGCCAACGGGTAATTGAAGCCATAACTCTGGCAGCCCCGGTTTGACATTTGAATTTTTTGCGCTGGCAAGCGAATTATTTTGTTAGCGCGTAATTTTTAGGTGTTTGGGGTGTGAGGGTGCGAATTTCGCTGATTTTAGATTAATGACTGTAAAAATACTAGGAATATAAACGCCTTGTTTCAATGGATACATCCAAATTTAAAGATTTTTAAATTGTACCAAAAATTATAAATCACACCCTATCAAACGAAGTGCTTATCAATAATTACGGTTCAAAAGATACAGTTTTGACAAAAATAGAGCCAAAATAACCAAAAAAATTACGTTTTTGCAACCTTTTAATTTTTTGGCAGGCGAAAGGAATTGGCTGGCATCAATGTTAAGCAAATTTTCCAAAAGTCAAAAACATTAATAACCTAACTGTTGGCTGACCCGACTTGCGTAACATAAAAGCACACAATACACAGAAAATCCTTTCGCGGAGTCACAATAAAATTACAAAATGCCAGAACCACTCGTAAATCACAAATATTTGCCAACAGCACTTGCATTAACTGAGGATTCCATTTAAAACGTTAGGGTTAAAACATGGCCGACCCTAGCAGGAAGCGGATATGATAACTGAGCTTTTTGTGGCTATTCTGAATATTTGCAGTGGCAACCCAGGAAAGGATTTTATTGTGTTTGCGGATAACGATGAAAAATTGCCATTTTTGCTTAGGTACTTTTTTATTACGAAAAGCTGATTAAAGGAACATCTTCTGGAACAGGATATTTATTTTCTTTGAATTTTTCTCTATCCATCTTTTAGATACCTCACATAGTTTCTACGAAAGAGTCCAAAAAACTTAATTCATCGAAATTAAAGATTAAGGTGCTCTTCAGTTCGCAAGAACTCAAAACTCATGCACTGAACAAGTTAATAAACGAAACAATTACACAAACAACATCAATCAAGCGACTCTATTACACCCTAATCTGACCTTTTTGATGAGTTTACGAGACAATTTTTGCATATGTCAACCCGCGACTGGCAACCGATAACTCAGGTCCACAGATTAAATAAGGTTACTACGTCGAGCGCGCCGCTATCCATCATGGCGCGAAATGAACTGTCACCCGCGGAAAATGGAAGCAAACAAAATGGCGGACTAGTTTTTTTAGAATATTTTATTTTTTGTTCTGTTTAAGTTGTTTCGAACCAGATACGAACCAAGTTACATTTCAAATAAAAATTTTAAATGAGTTTGGAATATAGGCCTTTTAAAACTTTCTACTAGGTACTTTTTATTTTGTAAATTAAGTTCGTAGATTGTTACATACCTACATAATGTATGTATACTACCTTATCTATATTATTCGAATTTTGGTGTTATTCGCGACATAACCGAACTGTATGATACAGTTCGATATATTCAACTAAGGCTTAAAATTACTGAGACGAAAGAGTTAGGTAAAATCTACCAGACTAAGGTCAAACTTAATTTTATCAGAGTTAATATTGTACGATGAAAAATAGTCCAATTTTCTAGTAATAATGATACAAACTACGCAATTAGGCGCAATGACATGAATAATCCATTACTTGAACGAGGGGCACCAAAAAATGCACTCAAAGTTCATCCGAATAGCATCGCGGGAGCTAACTAGTGAAGGGACATTAGAAATAAAAAGGACTTGATATTATTGGTAAGGATGTCTCTTTTTTTTTTGTTTTTTATTGTAATATTGTTGGTGCAATAAATCAAAACGATGATGATTTACCTAATTAACTTTTGGCGAGTGTTTGAATTTTAGCATAGTAGTTGGTGTATCTAGAGGTATAATAGTGGGCAAGAGCGCTTGATAGGTTTTATATTACACGGAGAGACTTACCCCCTTATTCATCATGTTATTACTTAATGCAAATACATATATGTCACTCTGTCTTCTTCTCGTATTGACATACCTACGTCGGAGTGAGATAAATCTAGTTATCTAACATCTGTTTTAAGTATAATAAAGGTTTGAACTGTTTAGATGAGATTTAAATGGCTATAAATAAATAAGTATACAGAACATTAAGAATAAGTGGGTTACCCGGTAAACGTAGTGTAGAATACCCTGTGGCTATATGGGATAACAATCTAGGAAGAACTATTGGCAGATGGATGTGGGTAGCTGAAAATAAAGCACGGTGGCACTCATTATAGAACATCTTTGCTCACGAGTTGAGTAGCATTGGCTTATATGGTAAAATGGTAATGAAAGTCTGTTTTCTAATTAGTAAGACCGTAGCTGCACACATCCCTAAAGCTTCAATACCGCACAAACATTATCCCCTACCGCCGGCACGCGGCGCGACATCCTTCTCCAATATTCACGACCGCGGTCGCGATTTGTCACGCTTCCTGCCAAAAAACTATGAGAACTGGGTTGTCTATAGGGCTTTCAAGTTCTCGTATAGATGTAGATACGTTCAACATCTATCTGAGCATCATCGTTGTGAACGATATTATTCGAGGTTCTAACACAACAAAGAAATTGAATTGAAACCTTTGATCATTGATTGTTGATTAAATAGAAGTATTCGTATAACGTACGTAAATTAGGTAAAGATAAAATAATTTCGCAACGCACAGGTGAGTTGGGCTCAGATATAAGTTTTTATCTTAAAACTATTCCAGATAGACTTGAAGAAGTTTCAGGATTCGAAGCATCGTAAAAGACTTTTAAATTCAGATGACTGAAACGAATTTCATATACTAAAATTATTTTAGAAATTTAAAATATTAAAGTACTTCGGAACGCCTTTATGCCCAGTAGTAGTTTTAGCTGCTACAGTAATCTGTTTTGATATAAAAAAAAATTATTAATTCAGAATATGTTAAAAACGATGAAATTATCGAAGCTCTAAGTACTAATAGCTGCTCTTAGTCAAAATGTTTTATGGATAACTAGCTTAACCACTCGCAATTACATTTGCGTGGACTTTACGGTAAAAAGGTCTTCGCGAAATCAGATATTTTAAGAGTCGAGAAATTCCTGAAACCTTTAATTTCCTGTAGTTCCTTGTTAAACATCCGATAAGTGTCTATTTATTTATTTTTCATAGTGAATTTGAAGGATATTGTGCCATAGGTTGCAAAATTGTAGGAAAATCACACAGAAAATCTGAAAGTTGAAAAAGCCTCTACTTTGGCCCATTATATTTACATTTTATTGATATTCAGTCATAAAGTTATCAATATTAGTTGGTTCAGACTCAGATTCAATAATTTTAGGCTTACAAAATAAGCACTTAGACAAGTCAAATTTCATACAGTTAATTATTATAAAAAAATCAATAATTCTTGTTGATTTCTCTTCACTTACTAATTTGTTGGTCCACTAGTGGAAGAAGATTGGTAGTTGTAGATTGACAGTGATATTGACCTTTGCCCCCAGGATCGTTAGAAACAAAGCAGCGGAGAAGGCGAAACACGCCCACAACCAGCAACAAGCCCAGCAAGAACAGGAGATCAGCTCTGCACAGGGCAGCGTAGTTTCTGTAAGTCTTCTATTTTCCATATAGTATAGATTAGGACGTTTATCCTACCCAAATCAGCGTATTAGCGTAATTATAAGGTATAATAAGTGGAACGCTGCGCTGATTCGAAGCTTCGTCGTAGGGCATCAATAAAGAGAATTGTTAGCAGTCATCATCATCAGCCCACATAGTCCACTGCTGGACATAGGCCTCCCCTAATGAGCGCCTTAGCGCCCTGTTTTCAGCTTGTCACATCCAGCATTTGCCAGCAGTCTTTAGCAGATCGTCATCCGTTAGCAGTAGCTAATATACCTCTAAAGTCATTTATAACGGGATATTTACCATGATTAGAGTTTTGAGTTTTCCAATATTTCGGCACAGTTAAGCGCGCTCCACATTCTCGGCAAAACTACACGAGACATAGCGAATACGAGAGTGTGGAGGACATATTCGGCAAGTCTCGCCTATGTTCGTGCAGTCTCCATCCCGTGTCGGTATTTCGTATCCGAATCAAAGGACTCTCGTGTAGTTTTGCCGAAACACAAAACACTCCCTCCACATTCCCGCCAATTATATAATTTTATTAATTATTCAATATTATAATTTTAATATACAATATATTTTATTTACGATGTATTGCTGTCATCCACCATCTTCGTTTTTTCCAACGTCTCTTGATAACTTTTTTTTCTCGAATAAACGTATAATTGTAATAATAAGCCACAGCACATAACGCTGCAGCGACAGCTGTTTCCACGTCCATCTCGTTCGAGTACCGAGCGCACAAATGCGCGAGCGAGAATGTGGAGAGCTGCTCTCGTCTCGTCAATAGTTTTGGCGAGACCCGAGACAAAAACTCTCGGGGAGAATGTGGAGCGCGCTTTACATGCGCCATGATCACGGAACAACTGAAGGTCACTGCGAGTTAGATTTTATTGGCAGATATACCGATCTACCCTCTTTCTTTGTCTTTTGCTACGAACGTTGCCACTACCACCGGTTTCACTATAGAACGCAACTCGATCACGGCACACAACACTGACGGTATCTGAACGCGGCCCGGTTGGTACATCACTTCTTCGATTTTTACACATTTTCACCACAGGGTTCCATGTTCCGGATAATTGGAAACCTTCTTCTCGGTTGAAGTTCCTGTGTTTGGTAATCTCAATGGCCTCCTGTACCATCCTAGGTATGTAATGTCGCTCTGTTGAGATTACTTGTGGGTTGTGTAATTCGATCCAGTGGTTTGACCCAGACTCTAGAAGATGCTCCGCTATGGCCGACTTCTCAGTTGCCAGATTACCGATCCGTATGTGTCGGCTTCCTGTAGACGGAGTGGCCTACGCTTCCATCTTCTCTGACCTGTATCAAAACGTCTAGAAATGCCAAACGCCGGTCGGCGTAGGCCACTCCGTCTACAGGAAGCCGACACATACGGATCGGTACCTCCACGCCGACTCACATCACCACCCTCGCCAGCTTAATACTGTGGTAACATCGCTTACTAACCGCGCTTATGACCTTTGCGATGAAAGAAGCCTTCAGAGTGAGTTGGCCCACGTCAGAAATGTCTTACATAAGAACGGCTATAAGGTTCGATCATTGCCGCCTCGATCCGGTGCCAGCCATAAGCCGCACAGAGCTACAGTGGAGCGCAAACCAGCATTCTTGCCTTACGTAAAAGGAGTGACGGATAGAATAGCAAACATCCTGCAAAAGTCCTCCATCAAAACCATTTTCACGCCGCTGAAAAAGATCGTACACTACCTGCGCACGCCGAAAGACACGTTCCCACTTGAGAAACCAGGGGTGTACAAGATCGACTGCAGCTGTGGAAGCTCCTATATAGGCCAAACAAAGCGCACTATTGCCTGCAGAGTCAAGGAGCACATACGAGCGGTAAAGAATCTGGCAACTGAGAAGTCGGCCATAGCGGAGCATCTTCTAGAGTCTGGGTCAAACCACTGGATCGAATTACACAACCCACAAGTAATCTCAACAGAGCGACATTACATACCTAGGATGGTACAGGAGGCCATTGAGATTACCAAACACAGGAACTTCAACCGAGAAGAAGGTTTCCAATTATCCGGAACATGGAACCCTGTGGTGAAAATGTGTAAAAATCGAAGAAGTGATGTACCAACCGGGCCGCGTTCAGATACCGTCAGTGTTGTGTGCCGTGATCGAGTTGCGTTCTATAGTGAAACCGGTGGTAGTGGCAACGTTCGTAGCAAAAGACAAAGAAAGAGGGTAGATCGGTATATCTGCCAATAAAATCTAACTCGCAGTGACCTTCAGTTGTTCCGTGATCATGGCGCATGTAACTGTGCCGAAATATTGGAAAACTCAAAACTCTAATCATGGTAAATATCCCGTTATAAATGACTTTAGTGTTAATAACCATGATAGTTTTAAAAGTTTTAATATACCTCTATATTAAGTTTTAAATAAGCCTTATAATTATGACATAGGCCTCGCCTAATGAGCGCCATAGATGTCATTATTTATTATTTGGGGGGTATTGCCCATAATCCCCACGCTGGGCATGCGGGTTTGGGATCGCAGTTCGGTGGAGTTGTTCTGCAGAGGGCGCTCCTGCCCGCCCGTCCCACGGTATGTTTCCCTTAGTCGCCTCTTACGACACCCACGGGAAGAGTTGAGGTTGTAAAATTATATACCGGCACCACACGGCCGGTGTTGTAAAATTATATCAAATCATCACAAATGAATTCAAACATTAAGGAGCTATCTTTTTACTACCGACTTATGCAAATCTACTCGCAACTTAATTCAAGTCCAATAGTCCAAGAGTCCTGTAAGGTCTAAAGGAAATAAAGAACTTTGATTTAGATTTTGATTATGATTCAAATGCTTTTCACAGGTGATAACCCATGCCGGCAACGCGCCTGGCACCACCTCAGTCCTGTCTCCAGCCACGGAGCAGCACGTCACCAACACCGGCAGTTACAGCATCAACGGGATCCTGGGGATCGAGCAGGTCGAGGGTCTGCATAACGGGACCACGGGCTTGAAGAGGAAACGGCATGAAGACCAAGGTATGTACTGTCGTTGTGGCAAAGAAATGGAGTTGATACGGATCGGTAGGATGTTGACTACGCGAATCGGTTGAAGGATATGTAATTTACAATTAGGAATTGTCAGAACTTATTGACAATTTAGAGAATACCCACAATATGTACCCATTTAAGATGTTGCAAGAAGACGGCCAATTACGTTACATAATTCTAAATCAAATAAAATTAAAATTATAAATTACGAAGTTATTTAGTTCATAGTAGGTATGTAGCATTTTTTCAAGAGCATGTATTTTCATCTAATTTAAAAATATTAATACTTTTAACGTTACATACTAGGCTTTTTTCTCTTCGATCTTGTCTGGAATTTTATTAAATATTTCTACCACCATTGAGTATGGATTACTTTGATATAATTTAAGTTTTGATGTAGGTATAACAAATTTATGTTAGTAACTCTTTTGATAACGACGCGGCTGTACATTTTCTATTGAAAAAGTTTACACGAGCAGAGTTTTGAATAAGCCACTATGAAAATAATATTTTTCTACGAAATCTTCATACTTTTGAAAGTCACGGGGTCTATAAAATATTAAAATTACCTTCTTACTTACCCCTTGCTACGAGCCACAGGGGTCCTCTTCTGAACTCTGTAGCAGAGTTCTATGTACAACTTTGTAGAGTTCTATATAAAACTTGTAAGTAACTAAAGTAAAGTATGGGGAAGATTTCGCTCCCGTAGAGGTTTTATGACCTCGTAAGCAGTGGTAGAGGTGGGGTAATTTCGATGGTTTGTTTCGATAAGCCCCTGTTTTGCTCTGCAATGTAAGAAATATCACTTGTATGCAGGCACTATGCATAAATCGGATCGATTATTTTAGTATATCAATCAGTTTTTGTTAATCCTCAGGTATGGTTATCTAAATAGCTAAGTTTTTAAAGTGTGACTGCTAAGCGGGCAGATCATAATAAATGTTAGTTTATGGCTATTCTGTATACCTATTGTCTGCTTGTAATAAATAATTCAGGTTAGAGTCCATATTGATTCCCCAAGAAAAATTCGTGCCCAACTTCCAAAAAACCCAACATCTAAGAATTACAATAAAATTTTTACTAGGCATAGAAAATAACCTAAATTAGAACTAATTGTGATTTTCAGATGTTGCTTAGTATTTTGGAGGTAGGTATCACCGCTGAAAACTGCTGTGGCGATAATTTTCCAAATTGCAAAGTTGGCTTACGCCTACAACATGGTCTAAGTTAGAAATAAGTACTTACTGTAAAACATAAAATAAATAAAAATAAACTTACCTACTTATCGATAGGTAAGTAAAGTACTTACCTACATATGTCTTAGGTATTTTATTTTATCGATAACCCCAAGCCCACCTCTACCGTCGTTTCAGCCTTGCTCACAGAGCGAGACCAGTAAGATTTACTGCGCTATTAAATTTACTGCGCAAATTATGACCTTATGATTATAATTCTTAAGTTCTTTTTCATATTGCTTCTTGAACTTTGAGATGTCTGCTTGAGATTACGAAGGACTTTGTTACTATTTCAATAAGTTATTTTGAAGAATATTTCTTGTTACAGACGAGAATAGAGATTTCAACAGTCATTCGGAGGATGATATCAAACGACAAAGAAGTCACTACAATGGCGATCAAATATACTCAAACGTAAGTATTGTTATAAATAGAAATTTACTTAGTTATTTATTGTAAGGATACGCCAAGCGATTCACCTGAGTAGCCTATGTTCTTTTACCAAATCCTTTTCATACAAAGTTTCATAATGATTAGTTCACTTGTTTGTTGAGTCGTGTATAGGTATCAGATAGAGAGAGAGATATATATAAAAATACATATATAATAAGGTACTTTTTAGGTTTTATATTCCGTTTCTTTTGATAATCCCGATAAAAGCTCTCATCACTCGTGTAAAGGTGTAATGGCGGACGGAAGTGACGTCATTAGCACGCGCCTGCCGCCATTCATCACGACAAGATGGCCGACAGATTTACGCGCCAATTCGCGCTCGGTTACAAACCGTTTAGTTATTTTTGGGCACTTTATTGAATGTGGGTATTTTGTATACAAGTTAAATATTGCTTTATTCCGAAAAGGAATTGGTGCTCGATATTTTTTGAAAGTGTTTGTTCCTGAGTTTTCCTTTAGGCCAAGCACAGGCGTTGTGGTCTAGGGTAGAATACAACATATGACACATCGTCATCGAATGACTACAATATTTCAAGTTACTCCAACTACAATAATTTTACACAATGTATGACGATTGTCGATGCTGTTTCATTTTTGTCCAACCGAGACCTAACCATCAATATACTACGTGTTATCATAGGCAGGAAATCTAGCAGACCAACTACAGATGGGTTAAAGATATTGCGAAGATTGCCAACATACCCTGGATACGATCAGCCCACGACTTTTATGAGTGGCCGAAATTTAAGAAGCTTACAGACAGAAGTGCTTCGATACGGGTTGATGATGATAGTACCAGGGACTTTGTGTCTTAGTGAGATAGTTATAACAAGTAGCAGGAATATAGTGTAGTGACATAGTTAAAAGTAGCAGGAATTTTGTGTAGTGAGATAGTTAAAAGTAGCAGGAATATAGTGTAGCGAGATTTTACAACAATCAAGCTTCTCTTACAGCTGTGGTCATCATCAAAGTGGAGTCTAAAAGACGAGTACAAGCTGCTAACGGAGCTGGGGGGAGGTGGGGGGGCGCCGCCGTACTACGGCGAGCTGTTCGACGCGCCCTACGAGCACGCAGCGCATGCGCACTACACGCCACATTCCGGTGAGTCTTATATCTGACGGCCTATATGGCGCGTAGGGCGAAGGTCCGCCTGCAACGCGGAGGTTGCGGGTTCGATTCTAGCCTCGGACAAATTTTTGTACGATCTGCAGATATTTGTTCAGGGTATTCTAGTCGTTTTCTATAAAAAAAATCTATCTATTTAATATATTGTATTATGTATATCACTCGTCTAATACCCATAACACAAGCTCTGCTTAGCTTGGGGCTAAATGATGCTGTGCAGATTGTCCAGCATTATTTATTTATTTTTAGGCTACTGCTTGGTAGTTACTTTTTTAGCTCATACAATATTATCAACAAACGACAAACAAACTGAAGCACGGTTTAAGTTAGCTACAGATTAAATAAATATGTACTTACTGTAAAATATAAAGAAATGAAAAAAAATCTAGTTTAGTCACATCTTACTCATAATGATGACAACAATATATTTAACTAGGTACTGGGTGCCAATAGGTGGTTTTGGCCCTAGTTAAACATTGTAGTTTTAACTTCGATTCTAAGAAAATAAAACAATCACAATTTATATTCAGAAAAATTCTAAACATGTTCACTAACGAATTTATCTAGATCCGTAGCTTACTACGTTACTAAGTACATATGTCTTCGAGTATAATTTTACGTGATTTCGACCGCAGCAAATTAATATTTATTATAATCTATGCTCTTCTGTTGTTTTGTTCCATTTGCATATTATTATCCAAATTTTCAGCTGATGATGTTCTCTTTTATTTTAAAGTAGCAACGCCCGACAACATTATCTTTTAATTTGAAGTAGCAACGTTCACCTTCACTTCAATTTGTAGTAAACAAAAAGATATCTCGCGCTAATACCAACCTTTTTTACGCGTACCATGGAGGTAAAATCACCCTTCTTATAAACATCCTACAATCAACAAGAAAGAGTTTTCAGTTCCATTTAAAAAAAAATCGAAATTACTTTTCTTATTAACACTCCACAATCAACAAGCAAGAGTTTCAGTTCCATTTTTAAAAACTTCGAAAACATATCGTATTTTGATAGCCGAATGTACCTTTTGCCTTGCCACCTCTAATGAGCCTCTAAAACTGTTACCAATGACCATTGTACCTATTATTAACAAGACCCATTCACAGATTCAAAACAATCCCCTCTTAGTTTCGTACATTCATCTCTGACCACATCCTCTTGTGAAAGGTCCAGAGGCGCCCCTCTCAGTAACACAAGCTTGTAACTCGACACCTCATCACCTGTTTCCTAGGTTTGCGGTTGTACTATTTTATTCCTTCAAACTGTTTCTTAACTATAGATTAAAACTTTATTGCACATAATTTTATGAAAGGCTTAGTTATGGGGCCGAATTATTTCGATTCTCTCTTTGGTCGATAAAATAATTAGGCTAATAATGAGTCAGCATATTTCCATTATTTCGATACAGTCTTTGGTTTAAAAAATTTGCACCATCAGAAAATTGACCCATGATTTGATTAAATATTTGTAATGTACCTAAAGGTTTTAAAGGACTTGCATCTGGTTTCTAATTATTATAATAAATAGATCGATAAAATAATTAGGCTAATAATTGAGTCAGCATATTTCCAGGACTGTATGTATACGTCTGCATGTTCCATAACATAAATCACGAAGTTAATATTACATTGTGATGTAAACAAAATCTCTATTTTCTGAAAATAAAATAACACTTCAATATCTCAAAACGATTATTAACAAAACATACAAAGGTATACGATTCTGAAAACATGTTATTGTCTATTCAGAAATTGTAGTTTTGTTAATACTTAAGTACCATCAAAGATGACCCCAATAAAGCTCACAACGAAAACCGCTTCCTAACAAAACACCTTCTAAACCATGATTTCCGAAGACAATAAAGCTCGTGCCAGCTAACGGGCACCGAACCCATAGACCTGCCCGTTTCCTATAAAACACCGTGATTATACCATTATTCGTTACGCCCTGAAAATTTGCGGCGACAACCCATGCCATTCAGATTAACTGTCTTCGCACTTGGCATAGATTTTTGTGGTATCTAGGGATTAGGTTTGGAAGGTTCTTCGTAATTTTGTGGTTTTCTAACATAAGTAGCTTTTGCCAATGATAATCGTTTTGTTATTCAAATACCTATGCCATTTAATGTTGAAGCCTCACTATAATTACCTACACTATTCGTCACAGAAATAGTAAAATCACAACAAATTTAAAAATTTTTGTGATTTTATGCTGTGTACGTTCAAAGTACAATGTGAAAGGTCAGACCAATCTACTTCCCCTAAAGTCCTGCGTGATATGTGATTTATGTTGTTCCGCATTAAATCTTGATTTAGCTATTATGTTAATCTCCCTCAAATCCTAAGGGCATGTTTACCTAAATCTAACCAGTAAACCGGTTGCGAATTAGCGTTGAAGCTACCAATTCCATTGTTTCCACATTACCTCTAATATACCGCTTACTGACGAAACATAGTAAATAAGATAGCACTTTTGGGACCTACCTACAGAATCACAAAATACTAATTCTTCAACGTAAACAGTCTACTGTCCATTGACATAATAAGTAACAAATATATGTATGTACAAAAAAAATCAGACTTTAAATTTCAACAGTTCTCAAAAATAGTTAACCTTTACAATTCCCATGTGATAGCAAAACGAAGAATCAATATCAGATAGAATCCACCACATAATCGCTTGCGGTCAGCATCATGGGAAATGACTTGGATCTCCCATTCACACTCATTCATTACTTGCTTCGACCGCGGGTGTTGGTTCTTAGAAGGATTGTTTTTCAATTAGTGCCTAGATTTTATTGGTCGGTTTGTTCTGTTTTGATAACTTACTTTTACCACGTGTGCTTTATTTATCCCAATCGTTTAACTAGGTAGTCAAAGGAATCTTTTTAAGAAATTATATGAATAAATTCTTATGGATAGGTACTGACATACTATCTACGCCAAGTGGGGTGTCTCGTCAAATTTCATTCGGATAAATTTAATTACTTTGGCTCATTCTGAGCGTGTTGGTTTGATTTATAAAACCACCGCCTACGCCACTGCCAACGTAAAAATGGGAGCAAAGCGTTTGGTTTGCTAGCATTTTTGTCTTAGGCGTTTTGATAAAAATATGAATTCCATTATTATTATATACAGCAATACCCGTTTCGTAGGTCATACGACCTACGAAACGGGTATTGCTGTATATATGGCTGATTATCACAGTTGAGCGTATAATGTAGCAATTGCAGTGCCAACCTTTACTTCGGCACGTGGTCAAACCTGAGGCAAAAATTCTTCTAAGTGTTTATTTTGTAAGCCTAGAGCCGCCTACTATTGTTAAATTAAATTCGATATAAGGTTATTATAACAAATTTAAATTATATATTTATATTTTAAACCTACTTAAATAATTATTAAAAAATAACTTTATTCCTTCTAATTTACAAACTATTCGAGCTGATGCTCTCTAAAACTCGATTATTTGTTTTCTTATTTTTGTTTACCTATATTATCAGGTCCTGTGATAAAATTGTCTTTTGTTTCATCCAAAAACCCTTATTTCCAGGGACCAATGACTCAGCAGGGTCCAACGGCGCTGGTGGAGAGCCTCCTTCAGCGGCCGCGAGTCCTGACGCGGCGGCGTTGGTGGTTCTGCAGCCACCTGCGCCGCCTTACCCTCCCTACGCACATTACGATGGTAAGTCTAGTTCAAGTATCTTTGTCTCGACTTTATTCAAAACATTCGTTCTTTCGGTATTGCCTAAAATTATTAAGCTGATTATCATCAAATTCATCACGAAAGGAAACCTTCATTGTAGGTTACAATGAAGGTTTCCTTTCGTGATCGAGGTTAAAATTCATCTGTTGCTTACGTTCGACGACATAAAATTTATCTAAAACTCTCTAAAATAGTTGACATAAAACAATTCGCTTCGCAGTTTTCATCGCTACATGATTTTTCACTTTTTTGTTGATAAATTTTAGTTTTTCGTAATTTTGCTTGTTGATTCAGATGTACCTAGTTATATTATTCTCCACTAAGTGTCTGCATTATGATTACAAATAAAAAACAAAAAAAAAAAAAAACATTTGTTCGCTCATACAACCAAATACAGAGATCATAAACGACATGTTCGTGGAAAAGCACTCATAAACCGTTGCGTTGGTTAGATTTAAAAATCTTTTTTCAATCAGAAATCAATAACGTTTATTTCTTTAGGCTACCTAACAAAGGTTCAAAGTCCTAAGGCGAATTATAAGTCGTCACAGTTGACTCAATCCTACTGTCTTCATACAAATTACAACCTAGAATTATTGCCAGAATTATGTTTTCTTTTCTTGGAATACGTAATGAATTAAAAAGTTTTTGCATTACAATGTTACCAAGAATAAACGTAAAAAGTTCTATAGTAGGTAAACCAAAATATGTTTTCAAACATCAGCCACGAAAACAAAAAAGAAAAATGTAAGAAAACAACATTTCCCCGCCCCATCACCACTTCAGACGACAATAAAAATCCACGCACCGAAATAAAGCAATGAGGAGAGAGCTAAAACAAAAGTAGCAAAACAGAAAAACACTTCAAGAATCACGATGAAAAAACCCCGACTCCGATAAAGCTTTCGACTTTGTCGAGTACCACTCCGAACCACTCTAAGGGAAATCTAATTTTCTCCTCGGACCGCGCGGTTCTCTGTGTTATAACATCATAAAATATCATACAGATTCCACCGAGTTTTAGCACTTATGCATATTACTGAGAGAATTCAAAATGGAGTGCCACAGGGTGGTACTCCGGGGACGCCGCTTCTCTTTATGCTTTTGGTCTTTAATCTACCGCAATCTGCTTATCCCGGGATGGGTGGCGGGCGCCCCCCTCCAGACATCTTTAATAGCTCATTCGGGGTTTTATGCAAATAATTTTAGAGGGGGGGAATCGTATGGCATTGTCTGGAGGAGGTAACGAACCGTGTCACGAGTTTGCGATGCGACAGAGTGCTTCTACGTACTTCATAGGCTCACTTTGGTTATAAATATTAAACTGTCAGTTTTGGGAGCATCGCGGGGTAAGTATGGGGTGTGGGGGGAAGTGGTTACGCGTATAAAGCTCGTTAGGGCGTGCACGGTGGAATTTGTCGCGAGGCGTGGTTGCGTTGAGTGTTCTGATTATACGGCAATATGATACGATTTAGATAATACTGTGCGTAAGTGCTGTGGATTTACGGTTTCGGCTTGTTGGTATCTTCATCGTTTTTGTGTTAAATGTATGTCCTTTATATTTCATAGCTTGCTTAGGTATTCTTGAGTGAAAGAAAAGTTTATATTTATTCCGGTACCTACTTAACCACGAATATTCGACTCGATAGCAGAAAATTTCACCTTGTCAACTTCAGGACTATTAAGCGTAAACATGTTTGCTTGAAAAGTAAGACTGAGTTGATTCAATCAAAACGGTAAATTTGGGTTCATTCGATGCATAAACCCCTCACTCTTCCTTTGATCCTTTCTTATGAGAAACTCATCTACTAATTCACTTTTAATTTCTATATTCTATCATTCTGCGATGCAGGAGGTAGCAGATTCAATTCCCACCTCGGGACAATGTGTATTGTATTATGTTTTATATGTCCTCTGCTCAAGCTTGTGTTATGTACCTATACTATACATAACACAAGCTCTGCTTACCTTGGGGCTAGATAATTCTGTGTGGCCAGCATAATTAAATTTTTATTTTTATTTTCGGAGAGGTTTAGTCTGATATAAGTCCTCCCCTTTCCAGGAACGACAACGCTAGCCAGCGAGTACGCTTATGCGGCGCCGTACTCCCAATACTCGCCGTACGGAGGACCTTACTCACATTCCGCGGCGACAGGCTTGCTGACTAAGTGGTGAGTATCGTTGAGTATCGTGCCGGTACCATTTTTAAGAGTATCTTTAGGATTCCTCTGATATATGTACCAAATGTGTACGATTACACTCTCGATGGAGGTCCCTACTCTTAGTAGTTTGTAAAGGTATACCTATAGGTAGTGAGGATAGGTATACAGATATATGAAGGTCATAACAAAAGGGTATAATGATCATGAATTTAGTAAATCCATATAGTAAACTAGTAAACACACAATATGTTATATAAAGACAGCTGAATATCGGCTGGTACCTATAGTTTTATTTTGTTTTCCCTGTTAATAGTAACGCTAATAAGTACGCATACACTCAGTACGGTCCGTACTCTAAGTTGTGAGGGTCGTTGATTACCTCAATATTATTGAAGCCAGTTTGAAAGCACTTGTAAAATATATTAAAATATCCCCGTAAAGAGTACAGGTGCTAACATATCTCCCCGAGGCACACCTGCCGCGGTCAGTGATAAACCGTAGAGATTTATTCGGTATTGATGGCCATTTGTTTTTCAGTGGTTGTTTAACGGTTGTTTAAATGGTGGGTTGTATCGCCATTTAACAAGTTTAGTTTTTGAAAAAGCGTTTTTTATTGTAAGGGAGAAGCGAACATAGACAATTAGTGTTTTAATAATAGATTCAAATTAATTTATAACATGAACACCTAATAAAACAATTGATAAAAATATTAAAAATAAAAAATAAACCACATCATTAGCATGATTACTTATAACAATTTAAGTAGCTAATCATTATAACAAAATGCTGTATTGTTAAATGACTACTACTACAACTGAAACTTTGGAATGACTGGTCTTCTTTGAAATTTTCACCAACTCACACCTGCATAGAAATATTATCCTTGTTATTTTGGCTATTATGCAGTACATTAGTGAAAGCACTTACCAACAAAAGGTCGTTTTCGACTACTGTCAAAGCTGTTTCAAATTTATCAGTTACAACCATACAAAACCTGTGAATACTGCAAAAATCTTTAGTTTCTTACACTCTCATAATTTAAGATTCAAAATCCTATAACACCTTATGGTAAAACTATGCGATCCCCTTAGCTTTGATCGATCACTTTTGGGATTTAGAATTCCCATATATTTTTATAGTGGATCAAAATAAAGCTCTGTTGAATTGATTTTTTATCTGGGAGCTTCACATTGAAAATGTAGTTATTTTACAAGTGAAAAGTCAAAGATATCAAGTGTTTGAAATAAAATATTGATCCAATTTAAAGATATTTAAACAATAATATATACATATATGACTTTATTTGACCACCAGACCCAGATACAGAAATACAACAACAATTATAATATTAATATAGGTAATTAAAATCAACATAAAATGTTTGTGTGCTGCCGTAGGTACCTTAAAAAGTCTCAGCGTGATATTTTGCTTAAGAGGCAAAAACCTGCTTTTTCGCCATGCCCTATTGAGACCAATAAAAACGAGTTTTAAATCAATTATGTTGTATGTACTACATACATAATGTTTCTGAATAATATATATTCAATAAATTATAGTATTCGTTAAAATACGACGTATTAATAGAGTCTGGCGAGAGATATATTGTAGACTGTACCTCATTTTTACAAAACTGGTTTTCGTATTACTTTGGATCAGGAACTAGAACATTTTACTCTCTTACCGGCTTAGAAATCAGCCATAGAAAAACAGTATTAGTTATGTAGGACACTTTGTCACTTAAGCAGGTTCACCTGACATTTATTGCATAGTGCTCTACTAAGATTCCTCTGGATTATTGTTATTACCTAACTTATTTTTAAAACATTAAGTATAAAGTTCCAAAATCAATCAATTACCTCCCTAATTCCAATTACATCCCCAACAAGCAAATCAAAAAACACAAAGGGCGCACATTTGTCTCTTGTCCCTATTGGTCCCTAAAGACCACCCTGCGAAATCCCTACGCAAGGGATAAGTTATAGAGCAATGAATTAAAGTGGTCGAAAGTTTTTTAATGAAAGTACACACATTGATTTAAGAGATCTAGTTAGAGTCCATTATAGTTTCGTATATTTTGTAATACGAATTGAATTTAATAATAATATAGAAGTTAGGTAATTTTTGTATTATTTTAGCAAAATTAACTATTTTTATCACTATAAAAATAGTCAATTCAGCTACCCCAGCTTGATCCGTTTCATCCAAAGGTTCGGTTTTCAATGATAAGGCTGCCAATTATGTCACACTTGATTTAAGTAGTGTTTATCTTTTTGTTATGCTGCTTTATAAGGTGAAATAAAGATATTATCTATATATCTATCGACTCAATTATATCTACATAAATTTTAAGACTATATGAGAGCTCAAATATATCAAGCTTTAAAATCACAAAGACTTTCATTATGAATTGGTTGTTGGTATTAAGAATGAACGCTGTTCTGCCGAGAAGTAATTTGGTGACGATAATTTGGCTTTAGAGATAGTTAAAAAATACTATATTACCACACAAAGAAATAAAACAAAACAAACAGACATGCTTGATAAAAGTTTTACCCTAGACGTAAAATACTTAAAAACGGCCCATATAAAATCTTTTAATAACATACATAAAATACTTATTTACTACTAATAAGTTTTTAAGGCGTTGTATAAAGACAATATTTAGATATTTCAGGAGGTGAAGCAAGTGGTGCACGTAGCCCCGCCCCTACTATTAATTATTATTATTTGTTATTATTAATAATTAAATGTTATTATTAATAAGTTTTCTTTCGTTTCAGATATCAGCGACAGCCGTGCGATCAGTCGGCGGTACAACGAACAAATACAAAGTGATTACGGACACTATTACAAAAATTATTGTGAAGATTTTAGTTAATTACGGCTTTGCAATATTCGATTTGAAACCCGATATTCATACAATCACTTCACCACAAGCATATATACAGAGTGCCAAATAACATGTTTGCTAAGCCGAAAGGGGGTGATTTTGGAACCCAGGGGGAGCAACTTTTGTTCTACATCGTTTTTTTTATTGCGTTTCTTAAGTTTTTTGAATAATGCTTTTTTAATCTTATTCCTCTTTTAAAATACAAAATATTTCATGGTAAAAATACTAATACTACAAATACTGTCGTACCAAAGTCTCGGACACTTTCAAAATTATATGCTCTGGAAAATCTAGTTACTAAAAGAGAGAACTAATGTTTCGGGTACACCTGATGATTGCTTCGAAGGTACCTGGTGATGATATACTGATTGATCTGTTTATATCCCCTCATCACCATCATCAACGGCTTTCAGATCCACGCAAGATGGTTTTTGCAGTCTTAATTTTTCGGCTTCTTACCTAGATGGATATTACAGTGTTATTGACATTATCTCTGATAATAAACACAAAAACATTTATATTTGGCAATCGTATAGCTACGTTTAGTTTTTATAGACTTAAAGCGATTTAAAAAGGCTTGGGGTGATTCTTGAATACTGTTGTCAGAATCCTTTTAAATAGTTGTAGTATATAGAATAGACAATACAAGTAATACAATTTCCTATGTATTTTTGCTGAGGTTTGAAATCGGATCATGCTAAGGCCTAATATTAATTCCTTTAAAATTCTCATTGTAGATAGTAAAATAATGTACAATTTGGATAACATTATTATTTTGTAAGATTATGATTTCTATAATAATTATAATGATAATTTTCTATTTACTCTGGTTTCCTCTATTATTTACAAATGTTTACTAAATCATCAAAACGTTTATATATGCATATTTACATGTATTATGTTATACCTAAGTATGCATCTAACTTCGAGTGTTCAAAATCGCTATAGGCAATTTGTAATTTTTCATTATTATATTTTCAATCAAGCCTAAACTATGGAGCGCGTTTTGATGTTGCTTATATTTCGTTCGACCCAAGAGAAGTCTTAGATAAAGAAAAGAGGAGATTACGATGATGATCATCAAAGAAGTAAGAGCGTCCTCGCTCAGAGATCAACAGTGAATATCAATTTCATTCAAATACATGCTATAAAGCTCAATTCACAACGGGATGGCGAAGGCGCGATGAGCACTTTCAATGACCATTAATTTAGATCAAAATGATTTTGTTGTATTTAAAGAACAGTATTATTTAGCCTTGTCAGCTGGTCTACTCCGATGTATCCGTGAGTGTACACTATTTTCGCTTGTTTTTTAGTTTGTTTTTTATTCGTAACTAGCGGTCCGCCGCGGCTTCGCACGGGTATTCAACAAAAAATTCAAATTTAGTCTCTTAAAGCATGGGTAAATTACTGAATTTTTCATACGGAGAGTCCGTCCTTGAGAATATTCTAAAATTATGTTCATCATGGACAGTGAAAGAATTTCCAAATCGGTTCAATAGTTTCGAATCATATTCAATCCAAACCAACAATGAAATCTTTATGTGTTATAAATTTTAAACTCTGTAATGTATTTAAATATAGGAAATGAATGAAAAAATAGTATGAGAACAATCGCGAATATATCTAAATAGACCTGCTGGATTAATTGCAGTTCGTGCGTTTAGCTACGCGGTAAATAAAACTAACTAAACTTTTTGTCCCCTTTCGTGCGTCGAGTATAATTATGTGGTCTCACGCCGGTGCCGCGGTCAACCGCTCCGCTGCTATCCCATGTGGACCCAATACTATAGAAAATAAGCTGAGAAGTCAATTTAAAATTACTCTACATTTATTGGTTTATTTTATAGGAAAATCAACGGCATAAACGAACTAAATAAATTTCAATATCATCAGAGAGACAATTTAACAACATGTAAACAACAGCGCGAACGACATGGAATAAATAGATTTTGGGCTTAATTTATTATAATGTATATTGTAAAAAACAGACTCACTAAGGAATGGGAAATCCAATGTTATTAATCTGTAAATATTGTTATAAGTATACTAAGAATTTTGTATTGTTTACCTCAATTTCAGTGTTTTTTAATTATTATAACTAATTCTTCCTCTACGCAGTCCTCAATGCACAATTCATTGTTATATGCTATTATTAGTTTAAATTATTATTTATTTTATTGTAACGGTCCTGAATTTTTGTGAAGGGAGTCAATCTGCTTTGTTTTAGATTATTTTGAAATTACTATGAGATTATCTGTGTTTTTTACTTTTTTATGTATAAAAATTATTTTAGTTATTCAAATGTATACGGTAAGCATATCGTATGCCATATATTAATTTATATACAATTTGATAATGTTCAAACCTGTAAGAATGTTTTTATTTTATTTAGTAATAATATTATTAGTTGCAATTCTTATCGTTTCCGTCCATTTTTATATTTATTATTTTCCAGTTTCATTTAATTAAGAATTTACATTTGTGTAAATAGGGCCTAATACTTATTATCAATTTTACTCATTATTCCGAAGTATGTCTTAAAATTATATGATTTATGTGACAAGTCATACAGTTTAGAGGGACGCCAAAGACCCAAGTAATATTTTTTCTTAGTCTGCCTTAATTATGTAAAAGAAAGCAATAATTTATCACCAAAGATACATAATTATGGCCGTTTTGGTAAGGTGAATATAATTATATAACGCTAAACATACTTAAACATAAAAGTAAAAATATTTTTGACGCAAATAATATAATATTTTTATTGTTATGGTAAGTCTGCGTGATACAGTTTCTGAACTCAAAAAGTTAAATGTAATTATATTTTTTGCATAACTTCTTATTTATTACGCATTTTGATTTTATTTCCGAAAGCATATCGATAAGTGATACAATTGTTATGTCATTTTTAATAATAAGATGGAATAATAATGATTTTGTTTAATTTTAATAAGTATACATAAATTGTAAGGAAAACGCACCAGTACGAAATAAAGGCATATGAGTTTATAAGCGTTTTGTTTAATTTTATTTAGTTTAACTATGTGACTCACATTCATAAATAAATAGAAATATTGTATTGTATAAGGTCTAGAAGCAACAACCCTTTTTTTGTTTGTTTACTGGGCATAGGTTTGTGTAGATATAATAACATGTTAGCGTAGATATAGATTGGAACTAACTTTTGGTCTGCAATGCAAATTGTTCTCATTGTTTAAAATGTTCTTCTTTTACTCAAAGAGATTAAAACCACTACGTTCTAATTACCATAAAAGAAGGAATAAAATTGCCATAAAAAAAAGAAGCCGATTACGATTACCTACCAGTTGAGTTATACCTTCTGAGGTTATATTATATATTCCGCAAATTCCCATTAAAGTTTTATCACTTAACGCGAAAAAAACTAACCACACTTATGTTCCTCCTCAATTCTGATATATGCTCATCTTTTTTCATATGACTTAATCCCTAAGAGAAAGAAGTCACATCAGAGTCAAATTTTGGCATTATTTTAGGTGCCACCCGGTGAGCTCCAGGTCAAAGCTCGAAACAAGGTAAGCCTTGAGTTACATTCTAGCTATCTTCGATGATTTGGCTTATTCCCAGAGGTCCATGATTCTATTGTTTCGTATTTCCCAAGAGGTCCACGACAAATATTTCTCAATTTTAAATTTCCATACATGAGTTCCCAATAGGTCCATGAGATTTAACTAATGTACAGTCACAGTACAGCCTAACGAGCATGGCTCCAGGGTTAGTTTATATTTATTTCCTGAATGCTCTTTATTTATGGAACAACCAACCAACGGTTAGGATTTCATTCAAAAAGAATAAAACTACTACGTTCTAATTTAATTTTTCAGGTCTATGGTTTTTTTGCTATTTCACCACAGAGCAACGCGGGCCCCCGGCCGGCGGACCGTATTTCACTTATGTAGCTATTTCAATATGTTTTAATTTTAATCTTCAGTGGTTTTATTCTCTTTGTCTTTGTTTGACATTAATCAACATAAATTTCGATCATTTTGTCATTTTGGCCTATTGTAAAATTATAGTAAAATTTTTGAATATTATCAGGGCTTGCAACATATTAAACAATTATCCTTGTTTCTTTAACACATGTTTTAAGTCGTAAATCATGAGTGATTCTAGGCCACCAAAGGCCTGCAATTCAGGACAAAACGAAAACGAAGAAGAAAACTGCTCGGGACCTGTAAAAAAACCCCCTACCTGTAAAAACACCAATCCGTGCGGATTAATAGAAAAAAAAGGCGTTAAAGAAGCTAAAGATACAAGTTATAAGTGTGTGAGTAGTCCTGATAACAAAGAACCGTGTAAAGGTAAACAGCCTCAAGCTGAAAGTCCGCCTGATAAGCCTATTTGCATGCGGAAAAAAGAATAATAGAACTAGGCATTTATCTAAGGTAATTTTACTATCTGTAGACCAGTATAAGAATTGCATTGTGAAAGGGGTAACATAAAATATATCATGGGAAACATACTAACAACTGAGAAACCTAAGCCGCCTGAAAGGGCCAACAATATTCGCATATCAGAGAATACGCCTCATCCTTTCGATCCACCATTTTGCCCACCAAAAAAAGAAATAAAGATAGATAAAGAAGAAGGGGCACAAAATAAGGGGGCTCCGAAAGTATCAGCAAACAATATCTGCATATCAGAAAATACGCCTCATCCGCACGAAGAACCATGTATCCCTCGCCCAGAAAAGAAAAAAGAATCAGAGAAGTAGATCCCAGTTTACTGGTATATATATATATTTATATGTATATGGGAGATAATAAAAAAATAGAATCGCCACATTTGCTACTCTGCTAGACAAGTAATAATTTTCAAGTACTGGTTAAAACGCGGTTAAAAATTAACATGTTACATCAAACAGTAGAAAGAATTGATAGAATACGACACATATTAAAACTACTTTTCAAGAAAGAAACAAAGAATAGATATTATTGTGGAAGGCCGACCAGCTCGTATTTTACGAGGCATTCGAAATGTCATCGTCACAGACGTTGCAATTGTTGTCCTCGGCAGAACAACCTATGTCCATCGCAGAACGAGCCATGTCCGTCGCAAAGCCGTCCTAGTACTAAGCAAAGCAACCGCTGTTCGAAATATAACCACTGTGTAAGGCAAAAAGATCACGAACTGTTTGATGACAGTCATCACTTTGCAAGGTACAGCGAGCCGGAGATGAGTGAAGATGCATACAACTGTTCAAGGCATGAATGTTGTGAAGATTTATGCCGCTGCTGTTCAAGAAGTGAGCGACAGAAATGTTGTGAAGATCCACAATCATTCTCAAGCTATAAAGAACAAAATCTTTTTGATGATCAAAACCCTCGTTTAAAGTACGAGAAACAGGATTTTTATGACGATCCCGACTACTGTTCAATGTCTGAGATGTGTGCAAAAAATGCTCCGGAAATGTGTTCAGTGGGCGTTTGTTCATCTATAACATCGTGGAGCCTCCCTTTGAAGTAGACAAAGTTCATATAACTGAATAAAATGATTGTGCCTGCAATTTAATTTGTTTATATTACAATATCTTTGTATAATAAAAAATATCTATCTATTTAATAATATTGTATTACGTATATCAGTCATCTAGTACCCATAACACAAGCTCTGCTTAGCTTGGGGCTAGATGATGCTGTGTGGATTGTCCAGCATTATTTATTTATTTATTTATCTATAGAAGGAAATAAAGAAACTTCTAGGAGCAAAATGAATCTCTGTGGCGCGGTGCCTTGGTAAAAAAAAGTCAGTGTAGATAACGGAGCTCACAACTATGGAGCTCAGTGAAAACAGAGGTGAAAACGCCTTATTTACTTGACTTCTTTATTCAAACTTTGGCCTTGTGGGCAAGATTTCGTCCGTCCTTCTGATAGGAGGGCCTCATTACACTCTATGACAGTTATCTTTGAGCCATTATCTCATTGATCTCTAACGTATGCAAAACGTATGAGGGATGCTCTTACTTTTTTGCATTTTCTAGTGTTCTTTCTTGACCATTCACAAAATATATTTCATCAAAGAGAATACATTTAGGGACTGGGTAGTCAACGTGACAAAATGTTAGTTAGAAAGCCCTAGTCAAAATGTGCATAGTAATAATAGTCATAATGTTTTAGTGACAAATGGTACACATCTCAAAATGCAAGTATAACAAAAGGTGTGATAGTCAGAACGCTCGATTGATATTATCGTGTTTAGGTCTAAATGAATATCTGTCAAAAAGTCAAATGTTCTAGATAAGTTATCCTATTACGTTAAATGAGCTATTCTTATATATAAAGATCTATTACGTAATTCGTTTTTCAAGAACGGCTATGTTCCGCTTTTCAAAATTATCTAGATAGGTGTCATCTAAAATAATAAAACATCAACTGCGAGTCAGACTCCCGAAACGAAGTTTCTGAAACCTTGTTTCTTCACAAAAACCTTTAATTATTCTAGGTTATTGGAAACTAGGTACCCTATAGAATTTTGGTCCATGCGATTTATTATTGTGAATAAACCACCAAATTACGATTTTCAGATATGTCCCTTTACTTTTGCGACAAGAAAATTTTCTAAATCAAAGGGTATTTGCGTGCATGAGATTTCGTAGGAAATATTGTTAAAATTACATAACTGGCTATAATTTTTGATTGCGTTGACTTAGAAGGTTAAGTTAGGGTTAGATCACCAAGGGCTCCAAGAGGCTACGGACTTGCGTATTTGATGATGTTAATTTGTAATAGATACCTTCACGCATTTCTGAGGAAAGAGGATTGACAGACAGACATACGAACAACAAAGTGATCCATAGACAGCCGATCTGAACAGACATTTTGACAACTGCACATTCCATGCACGATTTGACGTTCTTACTCTTTGTCGCATAGACATCCAATCCATATGGACATTTTGACCCCTACACATTCAAACATTTGAACATTTTGTCATGTTGACTACTTGACGTTCGTACTTTTAGTAGTACTTTTAGTCACATACACCACCGGTCCATATATACATTTTGACCCCTGCACATTTCAACTGTTGAACATTTTGTCACGTTGACTACCCAGTCCCTAAACGGAGAAAAAAAAACCACTGCGTCAAAGACAATAAAACCACTACGTTCTTGCACTACGTGAACAAGAAGTTGAAGTTAAATAAGGTATAACATGAAAAATATTTTAAATTTGATTTAAACTTAGGTATTTCAATGCTAAAGCAAAGTACATCAATATGATAATTAACGCTTGATTTATAAGTTGCGAGAGCTTAAATCTTCCAGTTTACGAATGACAAAAGGGTCAGACCAAGCCATCATCAAGACCACCTAATTAGTATCAAACGCAAAGTGATTTGTTGGTATTAATAACTAGAAGAATGCCGGGTAAGAAGAATAGCTCAGCATCAGTAAAAGCGCTAGAAACCAGTCAGAAAAAGAAGGGTAAAAACAACTTCTGCCCCCCGTCGTCAGCTGCTCAGCCGAACCCTCTGAATCCAGACCCATGCCCACCTTTAGAAAAAACAGACAAGGAAAATATTTCAACTTCAAAGAATGCAAAAAAGAATGTTATTCAAATGCGTTCATGTGAAATAGACCCATGCGCAAAACCAAAGAAATAGTAGAAAAGCAAGAAAAACAGTTCTAAGATGCATTCAACGTCGGTCACAAAAAATCGCGTTTTTATACCTCTTTATTTTTTATTTTATTCATACGTAACAAAAAATTACCGCTGCAAAATAACTCCAAACCTTTCAATTATAACATGTAACTGAAAACGTAGAGATTTTTTCATTTATCTTCGCCCTCGTAGTTTATCTCGTAGTTAAATTGAGAGCCTCAGCACCCCACGGACCTAAGGTCTCTCTCACTCCAGGGGGAACTTTGTAGGCTCTGTCGAGATTTGCATTTTTGTGCCTCTTGAGATCCTCTTTATCATAGATCTTATCTACAGAGGAAGGTAAAAGGTTTTGAAACCTATTCATAGCACAAAAGCCTAAGGCTGTATTTAGTGCTCGAACGACGGTGAACGACTACAGTGCAGCGCTGATAAATTACGCGCGTACAGCTACGTCGCGCTGACGAAAACCGTCGGTCGAGCTCGTCGGTCCGGCGTGCGAGTACTCTGTGCGTCGGTCGACTGCTAGTCGTTATACGCGCGCATTCTTTTAATAACACCAACGCTGTCGAAGCAGGTTCTACTTTTTCTTTAAATAGTTTCTATGTCGTCGTCAAGATGCTGGACAAGATGCTAAATAAAATTTCGAACAAATTTTGTGAAAGGTTTTCATACCCAAAGAGAATAAAACCACTGTCCGTTCTACAATCGGAGTCAAAGAGAATAAAACCACTAATCGGAGTAACCAAAGAGAATATAACCACTACGTTCTAACAAAGAGGATACTTCTTGTTACGGGAGTAACATCCGTTGTCAAGAAATCTTGTTGCATTATCAAGTCGGGAAACCAAACTTCATCAAAATGTGCATCCGATTTACGCTAAAGGAGTTCCTGAAACTGAACAATATGAAATAGCACACAGCAATGGCAAACGAGATTACAGATTTCAAAAGGGTTTCGGATAAGCTTCCATCTCCTCTGAAGCCCTATTGTCTTCAGAAGCTGCAAAAACTACCGTGAGTCTGGATTTTTACAATATTTAGAGTCACCTGACATGTAATGCTGTCGTGGCACCTTTAACCCAGCAGTGGGCTGAATCAGGTTTAAGAACTAACAGAAAATGTTAATACTTCCTCAAATAACTTTGATCACGTTATATGAAAATCTCCAAGAATCTGTGTGTTTCCATATTCAGTGAGCAGGGGACGATGATTTATTATGATAAGTATTTTTCATTTCGTTGCATAATGCATCAGCTCAATGAGATATTAACTTGGCCTGCACTTACAACTGGCAACGCCCCAAATACCGATGGGAATGTTCAGCAACAGCCTTGCTTGCATGTGCTACAAAAGTTATTATGTTATCCTGTGACCACCTTTCGTTTTTTCCAGGCCTATTTGTCGTTTAGTCCAAAAATACCCACTGCTAACGCCTCCCCGCTATGACTGCCTACAGCCAGTACACCCTGAAGACTGAAAAATGTTCAACAAAATTAACAAGGAATCTGAACCTCCATCCACGCCCTTGCTTACTGATCATCAAGCCTTGATATACACGACCATAAATCGTCATTGTTGCAGTATTTTAGGATAATACCAAGCAGTTCTAATACTTTCAAATAAACCTAGAAACAAAGGACTTCTTTATTTTATTTCCGTGAGCGTCTATGCAGGTAGGTCGTTGCGGTTCGGACGTAAAGAAGTACGCCTCCTCAGATTCTCTATTTGGTTGAATTCGAGCTGTGAGGTTCCTTTATTCAGCTGTTTAACTCTAGGAAGTACAGCAGTCAACATTTTCATAGCGATTTCTACCTCCTTGCCAAATAAAGTTCAGATCAAAGTTCAGATCTATTCAGCCGGCCCGACTTGAAAAGGTATCACCATAGAACAACACGGACCCCCGGCGGACTGGAGTGCTCTATGGGTATCACAGATAGAAGGAACTAACTGTACTAACTGTACTGATTTATAATATTAATAATAATATTATTAATAATAATTATAACTGTCTGATTTATAATGTTAATTTGTCAGATGAATAAAGTTTGAAATCCATTGCGCTCTCAGAAAAACGATCCTATGGAATTGTTGTAATTGTCGAATTTGACACGGAAGCAATATTGGACTACCAGTCTCTTTCTCACAACAGTGGTTTAACGTTAGGAAAAATCAATACACACTCTTTTTATCAGCGCCCTCTTCCTGGTTTCATTGTCACGGATGCCATTCTAACCTCAGAAAAAATTGCGCTTGAAGTCAGTTTCAGGTACTTATGCCGTTAGGATATTAGTGTTCTGTGGGTATACATAAGGGGAGGTGGTGAATTCCTTCGTCCGAGATTTAGACAAGTCGCTAACCAAAGACAATACAATAACAACGTCAGTTACCAATACTTTGGTGCTCAATTTGGTTTGCATTCTCAGAAAAACCGTTTTTCTGAGTTTGCATTGGACACTAGCAGAAAGTGGCAAACTATACCTCAAACTATAGGTACACATATTGCCACAACAAAGACATCAAAGTCAAGTCAAATCTTCGACGTAATGCTGTAACATTCCTAACTAATTTTTAGGGTTTCGAGATCGGTTTCAAAACCCTTAAGTTCTCGCTTTTTATTATCCTGTTTTCAATCTTTAACTTGAAATTTAAAATAATAATTTTTTTCGTGCCCTACTACAGATTAAATTAAGGTAGGTACAAAATTAAATGATATCGAAATTGTATGTATCAAATGAAAGGTATTTGTTTTTTCATCTCAAAACAGTTTAAACTGTATCTTTCATAATTTGTGAAATATTTTGAAGATTGGCGAAAACCGACCGTCGCTAGCAACTTCTCCTGAACTTCCCTGCAAAGTTTGCAAAGTGGTCCATCTCAAATATAGTGGCGTTATAGATATGAATCTATATTTTACAAGGTAAATAAAGAAGCCTGTTACTTACAGGCTGTTCAAATCTTAGATAAAATAGTAAAAAAAACAATTTTTGACGATGGAAATTACATTTTTATTCAATGGGATTCAAATCAAAGGTATTTAAATTAAAGGTTTAATAAAATTGTATAAGTTTCACACTCTTGGAATACATTAAAATGAGTCGAAAAATTGGGTTATTCCCGCTCGTCCCCACGCTTCGTCCCCACATTTATATACGTGGGGACGATTGGGAAATAAACTTCCCGTTCGTCCCTACCAGCACCAGTCATTGAAGTACTATTACTAGTACTTACAACTCACTGGCACCAGTAGATAACTCTTTTCTTACGGAGATCCGGGAATATCGTTCACTGGGAATATCCATTACCGAAGTAACTGACACCTGTCCGTATAAATAAATGAATGAAAGTTCGAAACCCTCGGCGCGCCAGTTACACTCGCACTTTACGGATCTTGTTTACATAAAACGAAGATTGCAATATCCTCATATCTTCATAAATCATAATGTTTAAAATAAAAAAAACTCAGAATCCCAGAACAATGATATAATTTTCCTGCAAACTAACCACCCCGAAAAAAATTAAAATGGACTCTTTAAAGGAATTCAACAGAGTCCCTCCGAAGCCTCCGCCACGGGCAAAGACTCACGAGTACGGCCTTAAGGAACCCGAACCACCACGGTAAGTTAGTATATTCATTATTTATCTACTTAAGGCAGAGACGGGTGAATTTCATAGCATGTTTTCACGAAGGAGTACTTACCTAGTATTTACCTAGTACAGATGAAATGAAGGTAGGTAGTTTCTGCAGCGAAATAGCTTAGGTAGAAACCTTAACAAATACTGTTCTGATACAAATAATCACTGCAAATAATAGCAAAATGGCCGTGCGGTGCCGGCATAGAATTTCACCACCCCAACTCTTCCCGTGGGAGTCGTAAGAGGCGACTTAGGGAAAACACCGGGGGACGGGCAGCAGCACCTTCTGCAGAACAACTCCACCGAACTGCGTTCCCCAACCCGCATGCCCAGCGTGGGGATTATGGGCAATAACCCCCAAATGATGAGTAATGCATTCTATGGCGTTCATTAGGGGAGGCCTATGTCCAGCAGTGGACTATCATAGGCTGTTGATGATTATGATGAATAGCAAAATTATGGTGAAAATTACAAATCATACTACCTTTGTATGCGAAATTCATCCAACGCTGGAACCTTAAGAGACTAGCCCATGGATATCGTAAAAGCTGACTTGAGGGCTTTGAAACCCTTTCTATTCGCCTGCACATTGTAATGATTATGGCAAAATGGGGGATTTTGATCGTTTGGGGGGAGGTTCGTTGAGCACTGGATGTAAGTTTCTGCGTCATCATCATTTTGGGGGTAGAAGGTGGATTCCCCCAATTGGTAACAGAAGGAGATCTCCCCGGTACTGGAGTTCGCCCAACTGGCGCACTTACTCCAGTGGTCTTGCGACCGACAGTTGATGTCGGGTAATCGTATATGAGCTAGCTGTTACCGAAACAAGCGTTTGCGCGATCTAGGAATTGCGTCTCTTTTGCACTCTTAGCAAACTCCTTAGCGACATCTAGCGGAGACTGTTTGAAGCGCTTAGGCAGGTAGTTAGCTTTTCTTTCTTTTCTTCGCGCACCTCTATTGACACTGGCCCTTGTAGTTCAGGCCAACGATGACAGAGGTCGCGACAATCATCATCACCGTCATCCCTTTTGAGGATGTTTCTTACTGCAATAATTTTAAAAAGCGACACATCTTTCATTGTTACGTACCTTTACATTATACTTTGGATAAAATTGAGAATTTTGGATTTTAGGGCCACTGCTCTCTGAATCCATTATATTAAACATACCAACTATTCTCTCACTCGTCTCACATTTTGATTTATCAAAAAAATAAGTACCTTATTTAGTATTTGTCGAAAAACCATCTTCTGTGGAAGGACCCACGACCAGACTCACGCACGACTGCGGAGTGGTCAAACTCGAAATCACAGAACATTAATATCCTAACGGAAAGAAGTAAGACTCCATAGAATAAAAATGCGAACACTAGAGCACACTAGCGCCGCTACTTTATGCCCACGGTAACTAAAGTTTGGCGGGAAATTTGAATTGAAAAGGCGCGCAATTCAATCTTTTGTAAGGTGCTTACTTTCTTTGCGACTATTTATCTATTAAATGAATGGTGAATATTCAACATTTTGTTGCATATCCGCCATTCACCTGATAGATAGTCACACATTAAGTATTTTGATGATATATTAAAAAACAAGCATTTTTAAATGTTTTGTAATATGTTTATTTTCTTTTGCAACCTTAACAATTTTCAAGCAGGTCTTAGTTTAGTCATCATCATTGTGGCCAAGGTCTTCACACCATACCATTTATCCAAATTTTTAGGTGCTCAACTGCATTCGGCGTTCTAACAAGACCTGGCACCAACAAATCTCATTGAAAGAATCTCTTCATTTCGATGAAGTGTTTAAGATGGGGACTCAAGTGTCCTGTAAGGTCTAAAGGAAATAAAGCACTTTGATTTTGACTCCTTTAGATCAAATTTGTTTCCCTTTTTAAGATCTGGATTGTCTCCATTCAACGCATCAAATAATTGCTCCATTTTTTCGATGATCATTGTTATGCTCCTAGCTTTTTGTGAAAGTTCACCTGAAAGAAAGATAACATAACATAATAATAAAAGTTGTTGTTGCAAGCTTTTTAAAGATTTTTCAATGGACCAGTCCCCAGCTGGAAAACAGAATTAAGCCCATACTCATGCCCTGAAGTCATAGAATGAAGTCATTGAAGATGGTTCGACATTAATGAACTTATTGAGGATGGATCGATGGACGATAAAGACACGGATAGGTACTAATGTAGAAGTAATAATGTACTCACGTCATAGTAGCGGAAACCTGTGAAAGCACAAGTTAAAACATCTGCGGTTCCGTTTTTGGTGGAAATACGGCATTTAGCGCACTTTCGGTTTTAAGCCATTGTCAATCGAAATAACCTTTCAAAAAGTCGAAATCTTTCAAGATTATTAAAATGTTCTGTTGTTTACGATCACAAAATAAGCAATTAATTTTGTAACGGTCTACCGTTTGGCGTTTGGCACGGCTTTCATTCATTCAAATTAATGACAGTGTTACATGGACATTTGGTTGTCATGTCAAGATTTAACTTTTGCCTAGAATTTGTGTTTGGTATATTCAAAAAGTCCGCTTATTATCTCTCATGCGCAGATTGATCGCATCTAAGTGACTAGACTAAATCTTTTAGTCCAGGATATCTGCGGTTGTGTCGAGAACACTTTTAAGTTCTATTGCTACAGAAATACACAGCATTCTTTATTTACAGGCGTGTTTGTCGTTTAGTGCCAAAATACCCGCCGCCCCAGCCACCACCCCCACCTCCCCGCAAAGATGGCTGCCCCCCGCCAGTGCCTCCTGAAGACCGGGATGAGTTCAAGGAATTCATGAGGGTGAAATCTAAACCTCCTCCAAAGCCGAAAACCCTAACCTACCCATCATCATGCCTCGATAGAGACGACCATGAACCAGATCGTTGTTGCATTATTTTAGGATAACCTAACGGTATTCAATTCAATTTCATTTAATTTTTTTATACCATGGGTTCACAAGGAGCACTTTATCAAGGCAAATACTTAGATTTATTACATTACATATCAATATCAAATAACTTTAAATCATGGAAAAGTAATAGCAAGATAATTTACGACGTAGGTAGCAGCAATAGCATTGTCAAAATGTAAAGATAAAATTAATTAAATTAATATGATAAATGTCATAATGAAATGTCAATTTTAAAATACAACAATATTTTTGTCAGCAAAATCTTCCTCTAGCGTATAAAAACACTTATTAATTAATCGTCTATTATTAAATCATTAAGATCTGGCATTGCTAATTTTTTATTTAATTAAAACGGTTATTAAAACCAATTACATTAATTAACAGAAAATTAAATAATCCCTATTTAAATAAACCTCGATACTAAGAACTTCTTTATAGTTGTTTTATTTTACGTGGGCGTGTAAGTCTATATGTAGGTAGGTCGAGGTAGGTCGATGTAGGTCGTGATGGTCGCTGGTGTTAAGATCTACGCCTCCCAACTCAGCTTACGGATGTTGCAAGCTCTTGCACTGTTGGAACCTCGCATAAAAGGCTAAAATAGGTTCTCTTTAACTTCTATATAGACCTCTATCTCAATAGTTTCTCTTAGAACCCAAGGAGGTGGTCAGAGCCAACATCTTCATGGCGATCATCAAGACGCTTGTCGAATATTAATAAATAATGCCGGGAATTCCACACAGCATCATCTAGCTCCAAGCTAAGCAGAACTTTTATCTTGGGTACTAGATGACTGATATTATATGTTTTTTTGTTTTTTTTTACGATGTTTTTACGATGGAATCCTACATTATCCCTGATAATTATTTTGCTATAGAATATTTTGAAAAAAAGGTATGGTTAGAATGAAAACTTCAATAATGTAATCCAATGTGTAAAAAATACCAATTAAAACAAAGTTTATAATTTTTTATGCTTTACTAACGTAGTTTAATATTAAACTACGACAAACTGACGAAACTTAAAATTAAAATTTAACGTAGATAAGTTCATCATAAACGGTCAGAACACCCCGGACAAATATATGCAGATCGGACCAATATTTTTCCCGAGCCGGAAATCGAACCCGCCACTTATTGATATTGAATGCTGAACTTAATATTAGCTGAAGACCTAGGTAAGGAATGTTGACGAAAGTAGTCTAAGTATCGCCACTTGAAATTACATGTAACAAGGCATTAACAAGGATTATAAATAAAGAATCTGAATCTGAGTCTACGCCAATTATCTTAGAGCATTTAGAGCACAATTATTGATAAAAAGAACACACTTTTCAAAAACATTACATTTTCTATACTAATATTATAAAGAGAAAAGATTTGATTGTTTGTTTGTTTGTTTGAATTGAATAGGCTCCGAAACTACTGGACCAATTTGAAAATTATTTCACCATTAGACTCCTGAATTTTCCATGTTGAACATAGGCTATATTATATTTTTAAGAAAGTTAGGGATCCGCATGAAAAATTCAATAATTGAACCGGTGCTTGCTTTTTCTCTACGGCCAGTGTAAGTTATGGAGTGTCGAGTCAATGTCAAAAACCCCAATGCTGTTAAAAAAAGTAAGGGATCCGTATGAAAACTGTGAAACCCATCGTGTTAGTGTATAATTTCTGAAATTTTTGTTTAATACCCGTACGAAGCCGGGGCGGACCGCTAGTATAATATAAGTACCATGGACGATGGAAATACAATGAATGTTTTATCTTTATGCTCTAAGGTTTCATCGTCCTCTATCAAGACCAAGATCAAGACATGTTTGGATCTCTTTCTTCTTGCATAATGTACACTGTCAGATTTATGAAATTCGAAATTCGTTCAAGTCAATTTAGACACTTCATCAACTTCACCTTTCAATCGAATTGCAGCTCCATTTTCGTCGACAAAATGCTCAATTTCTAAGCTTTTAAACTATTTTTATATAAAACAAAGTTCGCAATGTCCCCATGAAATGTTTACAAGTAACAAATAGCCCACAATAATGCCATAATCATCCTTCTATCCAACGCAAACAGAAACCTCACTTAGAGCTGCAATGGACTCGATGAAGTACAAGGATTTTAACAGAGTCCCTCCGAAGCCCCCGCCTCGGGCGAAGACATACGAGTACTGCCCCAAAGAACCTGAGCCTCCGCCCCCACCAGGGTAAGAGTGTTAGCTTATTGATTGTATAGTATATGACGACCTCTATGGCGCGGTGGGCGAAGGTCCGCCTGCGACGCAGGAGGTTGTGGGTTCCCGCCTTATCCCGACAAAGTACGATTTGCAGATATTTTTTCAGGGTGTTCTGGTCGTTTTCTGTGTATAGTAAAAAATATCTATGTCTGTAATAGTATTGTCTTATGTATATCAGTCATCTAGTAGCCATAACACAAGCTCTGCTTAGCTTGGGGCTAATGATGCTGTGTGGATTGTCCAGCATTATTTATTTATTTTATTGATAATATTCCTAGACTCACAGCATTATAATTTGAGTTGGTCTTATTATCTACCGATCCTAAAAATTTGTAAATCAGGATGGGTTGTACATTGCACATACAAATAATAGACGCAAAAGTCACAATTATAAATAAGTAGTTATTTTGATTATGTAAGGTAATTGTTTGTGACGACTTATATGGGACGGTGTAGTCGCTAAGCGACAACGCCTTCTTCAAACTAAAAACACCTTTTTATTGTTGTCACAAAGAACACACTACACTTCAATTTTCCTTAGCTTCTACAAGCACTCCTCGAGACAAAATATTGCCTATGCGGCGTGCATACGCCAACTATGTACCTTCTTTTTCTATTGTCTACCCTCTAACCTCTCGCTAGTGTTGCTAGCTATAATTTCGTTCAGTCCCTGACAGAGCATTATTTTAATTAAATGTCTATGTTATATAAACAAGATAATGTGCGAAAATAGGCTATTGATGATATAGTATAGTAATTTACAACTAGTGTAATAATATTATGACTATAGTAATTCACATTATCCTTTATTTAACTTCTAAGGTCCTTCAGCCCTTGTATCTCAAGAGTTAACTAAGAGGTAAAAGAAAAGTTGCTATCCTGGCAAGTTAAGTGAAAATGGCGAAATTCCCCTTGCTTTTTTGGAATTAGACCTATGTGTTAATGTGGATGTTTCATTCCAATAAGTTGAATCGTGTGCCTATGATAATAATAAAATAATAATGATAATGACAATATAAACAACGCATGCGGGCAAAAAGTAGTCAATGTTTTATAAAACTATATTTTTTTAATTAATTATAATAAATAAAGGTAATGTCAAATCTTAATTTATAATATATGATGTCACAAACACAAATAAATTTAAAATAATATTATATACGAGAATTTTAAGTACACACTACACTATAAAAGAATAAAATAATAAAAACACATTAATTTTTATTATTGCAATAATTATGTACGGCTGCTAGGGAGGGTACAGAAAGACCGAGTTCTCGTGCAAAAATTTAATAAAAATAAATGAAATTACAAATTAATCTATACAATTTGACTCCATCGATGTTAGATTGAGAGTGAGTGAATCACAAATAACCATGAGAATAAAAACTTTCGTGTTACCGCGCCCGGGTGGTCATAGCGTTACGAAAACTGCATGGATTCTTGGTAAACGGCAACAGCGATAACCAAGTGTCTGTCTTGATGTTGCAATAGTATAACAATTATCTTATCTACAGGAGATACTGCAGGAAAGGGTTGCAAAAGCACCCGACAGCCGATACCGTAAAGTATAAAATGTTACGGGTTTGCCCTAAAGTAGATTACAGGGATCTGCTGTGTCAGCCCATCGAGATCTGTACCGATGTTGATGATTGTGAAGCCAAGCCGAGAGTACAGAAAAAAAATCAAATTGATGATGACGATTCCTGGCTGTTGCCCATACCGAAACCGCCGATGTAAGTATGCTTAGAAAGAAAGAATGAAAGAAATAAAGAAAGAAAAGAAAGAAAAGAAAGAAAATCATTTATTTGGTTCACAAGAAAACTTAAGTAGGTACAAAAAACTTAAAATAAGTAAAATAGTCCTAAAATTATAATCGGTTCTACCTCAGCATAATGTTCTGTATGATTACTAGCGGTCCGCCCGAGATATGCACGGGTAATTAACAAAAACTTAATTTTTTCATGCGGAACCCTAACTTATTTGAAAATATTCTATAGCCTACGTTCAGCACGGAAAATTTAGGATTCTAATGGTGAAAGAATTTTTCAAATCGGTCCAGTAGTTTCGGAGCCTATTCATATAGGTACCATTATAGAGGTAAAGTTGGCATGCAATATTTTAAATTAAATACAAATACTATGCTGTGTGGATTTTCCAGCATTATTTATCACTACTACTACGACGACCTCTCTGGCGCGGTTGTCGAAGGTCCGCCTGCCACGCAGGAGGTTGCGGGTTCGATTCCCGCCTCAGGATAAATATTTGCACGATCTGCAGATATTTGTTCAGGGTGTTCTGGTCGTTTTCTATCTATAATAAAAAAACATCTAACTATGTAATACTATTGTATTATGTATATCAGTCATCTAGCATCCATAACACAAGCTCTGCTTAGCTTGGGGCTAAATGATGCTGTGGGGGTTGTCCGGCATTAATAATTTAATTTATTTACTACTGTACTACATAGTTAAAAACAAAGCCGCCAGACTTTGATGCGGTTTTTTTCATAGATATTTAACAGGAATATATTTTATACATATAACAATGATTAGTATCACCATGGCTTCCATGCGAAGCCGGGACGGGTCGCTAAATTATTATTATTTATCATAATTTTATTTCCGTAGGTGTCCGGATCCAATAATCAACCCTTGCGAACATGATATCGATGAATCGAACCTTCCGCCGTGCAAGCCTCAAATCCTTGACTATGGCTGTGGCGGCACCAACGACGACTAAGAAGAAAAAATCATCAAAATACTATCTTATGCCAACTGGGCCTTTATTCACAGATGCCTATCCAAACACGTTACAATACGATAAGAAATCGGCGTGGAATTGGACAAAATCGTATTTAGAACACGTGTCGTCACACGGTTTGAGCAAGAAATCTCCTTTATCCTAGAGAATAAGGCTTCTTACTGGATAATTTCATCGAAAAGATCCATACCATGATTGGGCATGTAAAGTAATCTATAAAACAAAACTGCCGGCCCTTAAAAGCTTGTTATCTAATTACTTCACTACGACAATGGTATCGTCGTAGAATATCAAAGCATTTCATTCTGTGACGACCATTGTCATAGAGAAGCAATTAGTAAACAAGAATTGGAGATCGCCGGGTTGATGGCGGAGGTTTATTTTGCCGGAAGGTTGCCGGCATGTGGTCGACTGATTATCATATGATGAAAAAACACTGACGGTGGACTACAAGATTTTATACATCGAAATATCGCCACAAGTCGACAAATGGCACAGTCGCCGATATATGCTAATATCCTCCAAAATAACCGCAAGAAAACCCGTTGCCGGGCTTCCTCGGAGTGGGCGTGTTTGATGTGTAAAGGACACATCAAACCAACTGCAACAAGCTGGTGTCAATTCAATACTAAACTAATTGTAGACTGAACTGAGAACGAAACCTAGTTTATGTATTGTCTGCATAAACTTAACGAATGCGACTTTAGTTTCGTCGCAGATAATACTTAAACTAGGTTTCGTTAAAAAAGAAAACAGTACATAATAAAAATGGTACCGTCCTTGATAAAAATCACAACAAAAATCATGACGACAGTTTTATTCCTGTCAAATTAATTCAGTTCAGTTTTGGTTACATTTGAATTACCACTGTACTTGATGAAATATACTAATATGAGGCAAGAATAGATGTAAAAAATCTACGCTAACAACCACTTATAATAAAGGCTTGCGACTTCAATTGGCTCTTATTCATTTACTTACAGTTCTTAGTAATTTCGCAATGCTAAGAAAGAAAAGGTGACAGTAGATGGACTGTAGTGTATTCCTCTAGTATCATTAGTTCGACTGTGACGTCTAACCAATGTGCCTGTCTCTAGTCCTTCCTTCCACTCGACACCACCAAAACGACACCATCGGTGGTGTCCAGAAACGCGTGTTTTTGACTAACAGCTCCCAGTTCATTAAAATAAATATATAAATATCAGACAACATCACATACATTGATCCGACCCCAAAGTTATTATTTCAAGTTATCTATAGTTAAACGATAATTAATAAATTTAAAAAAAGTGAAATTTATACGTTTGCCAGAGCAAACCTGTTCCGCCATTAGTTTTTATGTATTTTATGTCGTCAGTATTAGTATCCATGTCCATTGTGAAAAATTAAAATATTCGGACGGAAAGACAATAATATGCAAATTGCAATGAACAATGTCAAGATGACCATTTGAGTGACAGATAAATATAAACTTTATCAAATGAAACTGCTTGAACTTAATTGGAGTTTTCATATCAACAATTTTGTATGTAGGTAACCTCACTATTAGTCGGTGGTGTCGTATGGACTAGTGATTCCATACGACACCACCGATGGTGTCTTTTGGTGGTGTCGAGTGGAAGGAAGGATTCTCAGCTGGACAGATTAGCAACTAGACAGAACGTGTACGTACAGTCCGTGACATAATTTTTTTATGTCGCAACTTTGTACAAAGATTTAGGTTCCAATTCTTTGCCATATTTTAAAAGCTTTCGTTTCCTGTTTTTTGTTTTACATCCTTAACTGGACTACTGGTACTTTTAGTTTTAATAGTTCTCAGTAAGATATCAAAACCAAAGTATTTAATAGGACTTTTTTAGATTTTAGAACAGAACAACCGAACAACTCATACTAGAGGTAGGTATTAGTTCCTTCTATATTATCTTAAATTTAAAAAGGAAAAAGAACAATGACGAAAAGGTTCTCCTCGAGGAGAACTTTTGTCATTTTTCCCGTTATTATTTTCGTAGGTAGGTAATGTGATATAGCTCTAGTGTAGGGGTTATAAGTTTTAAAAATTCATGGAATTTTACTTCACATTTTACAAATTCATTAATTGATTAATCATAAGCATTTATTAGGACGCCCTCCGGCCAGGTGGGATGACGATCTGCGAAAGACTGCTGGCAGATGCTGGATGCGACAAGCCGAAGACAGGGCGCTATGGCGCTCATTAGGGGAGGCCTATGTCCAACAGTGGACTAACATAGGCTGATGATGATGATGATGATGATGAAGCATTTATTTCCAAATTGAGCTGTCCACACGCACACCAAGCTGACGACGACGGTACCTACATTCTATTATTATCTTTGATTATTATTGAAAGTAGGTACTCTTGAAGTACCTTTTTTTTGAGGGACTTCTTCAGGGGGATGGCAACTAGAACCTCATTCGGTTCTAGAGGTAAGCGCCATAACGTACGAGCGAACTTCAGAGGAGCGAACGTAGTGGTTTTATTCTCTTTGGTACGAGCGCTAGCTGCACCCGAGCTGCGGGCGCCGGAGGTGGAGGTGGAGGTTCCATCTCAGAGTTGCATCATGGTGATTTTATTCGTCCATAATGTATTATTAGGGAGAGGATATAGACCAAGGAACTTATACCCAACCTGGAATGTGCGTTGTCAATTTGACACCAATATAAAATAAACCTTATGTGTATCCACCCTAAGTCTATTAGACATATTTCTATTAGATAGACAATCACTTGGTCAGAGAAAAATCCGGTCCGAGGGAGAAAGCGCTTCGACAGCCCTGAGTCCCTTTCTAAAGTGTTGCCAGGCGGATTCTTCCCGAATTTAGTAAAGTGGTAGGAAAAAATAAATTTGACATGTCTTACTAAAAAGCATTAATTTTTGTTCTTTATATTTTCTAATAATTTTCCAAGTATCTGTTAGAATGATAACAATTTTTTAGCAATAATTTGGACCTTGATTTGGACACTATATTGAAATGTCAATAAAAAAAGAAAAGATTATAAGTAGAATATAAAATAAGTTAGACTGGCAGCCCGTAGGCCATATTCATTTGTTGTGATTGATGATGCTGATCCTGAAAGGGACAGAGGGCTATCGCGAAGCTATCTCGCTCGGACCGCGTATCGGCAGCTTGTGCGCATTCCAGATTGGGTATAAGTTCCTTGATATAGACAGACTCTGCAGTGGACTATTTATAGGCTGGTGATGATAATGATGATGATGATGATAGACAGACTGATGATGATATCATCATCAGTCTATATCCCCTCCCTAATACTCCTCTGTTGGACATAGGCCTCCCCTAAGGAGCGCCATAGATGACATTATTTATCATTTGGGGATATTGCCCAAGTTGCCCATAATCTTCCCATAATCCTCACGCTGGCCGTGCGGTTTGGGGATCGCAGTTCGGTGGAGTTGTTCTGCAGAGGGCGCTGCTGAAAGTGTGTGTCCAAATAATACATAAAAATAAATCATGGACAAACAAAATCCCTCTTTTTCAATTACTTTCACACAAAAGCAGTTTGGAAGGAAGGTTATGAATGTTGTCTTTTCAAAACCACAAAACTCTGCAATTACAAAAATTTCAAAGATATTCTAAGATATTGTAGAAGTTCTACTTGGTTATGACATTGCTGTGGCAGCTTCCTATCCTTGACAATTCTACAAAAACGTTGAGTGGTAAAAGTACTCTAAATAAAAATAAAGTACATTAAATCTAAATAATAATGATAAAATAATGTAAAAATAACCTTTATCCTCGTTGGGACATACCAATGTAGACCTAAGCATTTCTAGTAGTATGAATCCGGAAAATTTGGACAATTGCCAGAGTGAATGGGAGATAGTGCAACAAGACGCAGCTACGCAGACTAGTAATCTTTCCATAGATAGATTACTAAAGCCTAATAAACCAAATCTACCACTACCAAGGAATCTCTCAAAAGTAGACAAAAGTGCAAATACCTCTTACAAGAGTTCCATTGCGGTATTTGATTTTTGTCAAGTGATCCAAAATCCCGACGACCCTGGAGACATAAGAAGCAAGAGTTCACCTTCCGATGATCTAAAGTATAGTCCAGCTGAAGACAAGTTAACGCTATCGGAACGATCAGAAATCAGATACAATTATTGCAAAGACATCATTAAACCATTCTTGAAGCCAGATTGTCCTGAATCCGAGGAAGAAATATTAAATAACGCTGTCGATTCCTTATCTGAAGATTTCCCCGACTACCAACCTTGCGAGTTTCCTGACACTGACGCAGAGAGAATTAGAACGTGCCTCGGCCGTGGTAAGATAGACGTTTGTACTAATATAAATAACTCAGCTATGGACAATTGCTCAGTTGGTCATACAAGCATCCCTGGGGATACAAAAATTGAAATAGAGATATCAACAGTGCCTTTAAACTCTTTGGTAGACGACCAAGCACTATGCTCTGGGACAAATCTGAATGAGGGCCCCCCAGCAAGTAGAACCTGTTCATGTCCACAAGTAGATGAATGTGTAAAGCCCGTGATGGAAGTCTGCGATGCCGAAGACCATACGAAAGACAAGACAGAAGATAAAGACATTTGTCCAGATATCCATACTAAATCTTGTGTTTGCATAACGGTAACTACAAGCTCAAATACAAAATTAAATAAATTGGCTGAGAATAAATCGAAGGAATCGATTAAAGAACTGAAAAAAGAATCAAAACCAGAATGTAGTATGAAATCATCCGAGAAACTGATTAAAAAACCAAGTAAAGAATCAAATAAGGAAATTAATAAAGAAGAACTTGATTGTTTTAAGAAAACATCTAAAGAATCGAATAAAGAACTAAATAAAGAATTACCTTCGAAACTTGAAGACTGCTTAAAGAAGTCTTCTAACGAATCGATTAAAAAATCACCGTCGAAACATGAAGATTGTAAAAAAGAATCAAGGAAACCGATTAACGAATCACCCTCGAAACCTGACTGCGGTAAGACAGAACCTAAGGAATCGAAAACAAAAGTAACCATTGAATGCAAAAGTTCACAGCCTTTTAATGTAGTTGTTTCTAAAACTATGCGCCCTGAGAAATGTGACATCGAAGAAGGTCCTACTATTGAAGGGTTTGCAGATGCGTTAGACACTCACACAAAAGCCTTAAATACATTAAAAGATGCAATGCAAGATTTTGTTGGAAAAGTCTGCTCCTCAAAACACGCAAGCGATAAGCCGGAACCGCCGAAACGTGTACGTTTAGTCCATAAAGTTTTTGATGTTTCTGATATCGATAAAAAGATACTGCCAAAAATGGCAGATGTTATTAATAGCATGCAGTTAAAAGTTGATTCCACTTTATCAATAATAAGCAACTCAATCGATACCATAAAGCCTGAATGTTTGAAAGCACCTTCTGTCCATAGCAAAAGTTCATTAGATAAGAGCAAGACAACAGACATTGGCAATACGCTAACTACTGAAGTTGGCAATGAGATCGACGCAGGACCGCCGGTCACAGTGCCAACTCCAGAACCAGTTTCCAACAGTATGTTTTATGCTATAAAAGATAGAATCGTATCCATGTTTCGAGAGCCGAAGTCAGATATATCAACACGAACCTCGACATTCACAAACTCGAGTCTTGAATCTAATGATGAACCTGATTCGTAGTAAACCTCTCGTTAGGATAATGTTTTCTAGACTTTTTCCGAATAAAGATTTGGATTCGAAGGAATTTGTATTTTACTTTGATCTAAATTTGAGAGAACTTGTAACTATAATCATTATCTTTTCTCAAGTCTCACATGCGAACTATTCTAGAAGTTTGCAACAGGCCAGCATTTCGTGAACTCATTGCTAATAAAAAGATGACCAGCTTCTCGGAGAAGAAGGATAGAGATGGTTTGTATCCCTCAATTTGCAAGCAACGAGGGCTTATCAACGCAATGTTATAAAAAAAATCTTAAAGGCAATAAAGCCGAAAACATAAGAGCTCTCAAATTGAAAATTATAACTTCTAAACGGTTAAGTTCTAAGTCATTATTTTGTTTTTACAAATTCACACAGGTGCGAAAGTACAAGTTATAATAGTCATAATTTGTAAATGTATTAAAATTTATGTTATGACAATTTATTTTTTCTTTTCTGAGAGCTCTAGAGGTAGTTGAACCTCAATAACTCTGTAACAGCGTTTTCTAGCGAGTTGAAAACTTCCGAATGGCCTTTGATCACTTTTTACTAAACTGAGATATAAGCTATGCCTATTATTCAAGCGTGTGGACTGAGAGCTCCAGTCTATAACGGCTTTAATATAAGTTTTACAAATGGTTGGACCTATACCTCGTTTTTTACAAATTCTTTACTAAATCTGTGATTTTTTCAATTTGATTTGCCAAAGATTTCAAAAGTGAGCTCTCAATCCACACGCACGTGATTTTTGCTACTGAGTTTTATACAGCGCCTACTATCTCAGTCTATGTCAACCACTTATTTTTTTAAAAGGTCGCATTGAAAAGCCCTCATATTAAAGCAATGCCATTGCGCAGCAAACTCGCTGCGACTATGCAACGAGCCTCACAATGAGCACGCAGGCGCCTTAAAGCGACACACTTTTAGGGCCTTAGTTTAGGGCATCTCGTCGCCCTTAATTCGAATGCGTAGAGTTAAGGAACTCTAAGCTCTAGCCTTGGACGAAGCGAATAATCACCAACCACTGATCGTTGATCGATGGCATAAACTTACATGTACCTATTATTATTTATAAGTTTTATTAAATGTGAATCAATTGAACTAATAATCCAGTTATATTTAATTTTCATTGATCTCATCGCGTAATTAGGTAGCTTATTATTAATTTGTATTTGTACCGTGTACCTTAATTCCGACACAAATGTAAATTTGTTTGTGAATAAATAAATGAAATGAAAAGAAATGAGGTATATTTAATATAATATATTTTATAGATAGTTATTTTTTTAAATAGGAAACAATTAGAACTTCCTGTACAAAAATCTGTAGATCGTGCAAACAATTGTCCCGAGGCGGGTATCGAACCCGCAACCTTTAGTTCTCTGTCGGATGTATTCGTTACGAATCCTATCCTTCAGAGAAACTCCGAGCATAGCTCTAGACTTTGAACTGGTGGACCAACCCTATAGTGAGTGTCCACGTCTCAGCTCCGTAGGTCATAACTGGTAGGACGCACTGGTTAAAAACTTTCGTTTTCAAACATTACGGTATGGATGACGAGAAGACTCGACGTAGTTTTCCGAACGCTGCCCAGCCTAGCTGGATCCTCCTCTTGGCTTCCTTCTCGAAATTGTTTTTACCCAACTGCAAAATCAGAAACAATTTCGAGAAGGCCATGTACGATCACCGGTCTTGGATCAATGTGGGCATTGATCATGACTTTGGTTTTATCCAAATTCATGCCAAGACCGATACATCGGGAGGCTGAAGCTAGACTGTCCAGCATTGGAGCTCCGAAGGTCGCGCCGTACCATCTTCGCAATTCGCTTGTTCAGGTCTGACCTTTCCGACGAAGTCGCTTGGGTGTTTTCCCGTCTTTTTGTCATCAGCCCAAGAGTCTCATCCGAGAGTTTGGACTTCTTACCAGTACGCTGCTTTTTGCAAAACTTGATGCCCTCGTCCCTCAAAGTTTCGACCAGATTGTGTAGGGTCTCGTCAGCGTCATCAGTGGGTTCTAAGGCAGCGGAATCTATCCCCGAGAAGCTGCTGAAACTTTTCGGTGTCCGCCATGATTCTGATTGGGTTCGGTCGGAGCGTGGACTTCATCAGACGGTTTCTCTCAAGCTTCAAATTGTTATTCAGAGAGCCTCGAAGGAGTCGGTGATATCCGGTATTGAACCTCTTAATCACTGAGACATCTCTGAATATATGCTTGCTATCCGTCATGATGAATTCGATCTCATTTTTTGTCACAGAATCGGGACTCCGCCATGTCCACTTCCTTTGGGGATGTTTCTTAAAGAAAAAGTTCATTAAGAACAGCCCCTCTTTCTCAAGGAAGTTAACGAGCATTTGTCATGCGGGCCTATTCAGGATTCGTTACCAGTCTGGGTTTCCACCTTGCCGTTAAAGTCCCCATAAGAACGTTGAAGTGAGCCTTGGTGGTGTGATCTAAGGCTTTGGATATGTCTTCGTACATATCCTCCACTTCATCATCCGAGTGTGCCGAGGTCGGTGCGTAGACCTGAATGACCTTCGCTTAGACAGCCGAAGGATCAGGTACGCTAACCCTGGTCGACACACTGGAGATTTCTTCCACTTTGTTAGAGAGGGCCTTTTGACGAGGAAACCTACGCCACCCTGGGATGTTTTATCACCCTCGCGAAAGTAGAGAAGATGGCCCGAGTCTAGGGTTACGGTGTCCTCCCCCTCTCTACGGACTTCACATAACCCCAGAAAATGCCATTTAATATTCTCTAGCTCCACTTCCAACTGCGCTAGATGGTGATCAAGCCTCAGAGTGCGTCCGTTAAACGTTGCCAGGGTCTGTGTGTGTGGTGTGTGGTGTGTGGTGTGTGGTAGCCTGATGTAGCCAAGGAGATTTCTAGCAGCCCCTGCCCCGCCGTTACCATGGCCGCTACCATGGCCAGGAATAGCGAGGCGGCCGGGAACTGGGGGCCATTTTGTGGCTGTAGTCATAAAGGGGTTATTGCCCATAATCCCCACGCTGGACATGATTCAGATTCAGATTCAATAACTATATTTCTTTAGGCTTACAAAATAAGCACTTAGACAAGTCAAATGCGGGTTGGGGATCGCAGTCCAGTGGAGTAGTTCTGCAGAGGGCGCTGCTGCCCGCCCCCCGGTGTGTTTCCCTTAGTCGCCTCTTACGACACCCACGGGAAGAGTTGGGGTGGTGAAATTCTATGACACCACACGGCTATACAAACGAACGAGATAAAACGACAAATGCCTTCTCGTTCGGCATTTCTCGAGTCACGACTACGAGACGTTTCGGCGAGAGTACTTTATTATAAGATTAACCCATTGATCTCTGGTTATAACCTAAAAGATGCTCTTACTTCTTTGGATTATGCAGCCTACGGAGCCTACGCCACGATTTGACACAGCCACTGACAGCTAGTTATTTATTCTTTTTGATTGACAACCTCCATCTTTTATTTCCAAAACCGTTTTTCTGTTTGCCAAAAGCAAGCACTTTTATTTTCTTTGGTCAAACGCACAATTTTGAAAAACTAAATAAATTTTACGTATCCATCCTCCACTAAAAGACAGGAAAAGAAAAAAGTGTCTCGAAAGACTGCAATTAGAACAAAAATCATCCAACCCTCAAGATCATGCACACCTTAAAATAACAAGAATAATTAAAATCTGATTCACAATGTCTGACAAAAATTGCCCAAATTGTGAAACCAGCAACAAAAAGTGTAAGCCCTGCCTCACAGCACCCAATCCCCAATCTGAATCCCCCGAAAAGACAGAGGCTTCAAACCACGAGGGCCCGGGTTGCGGTTGTGCTGCTAAGAAACCAAGCAAGCTCGACGATCCAATAAACTGAACATCTCAGACACTTGAAGGTATGGATAATCTATTTATTTATAATCATCATCATCATCATCATCATCATCAGCCTTTGTCCACTGCTGGACCTCTAGGCCTCCCCTAATGAGCGACATAGATGGCATTATTTATAATTTGGGGGTTATTGCCCATAATCCCCACGCTGGGCATGCGGGTTGGGGATCGCAGTTCGGTGGAGTTGTTGTGTAGCCGCTGCTGCCCGCCCTTCGTTTTGTGTCCCTTAGTCGCCTCTTACGTCACCAACGGGAAGAGTGGAGGTGGTGAAATTCTATGCCGGCATAGAATTTCACCTGTTCTTCATGTTATGAAATGAATGATTACATATAATACAAGTAATCATTCATTTCATAACACGAAGGTATATCATAATTCTGAAGACCATATTGACATGGAACCTTATTGATTAACAAACTCGTAGAAAATGAAACTAAATTACCTAATAGCTGCAACATGGCATCACCGGGCCGTGTCAGCTAAGCTTCTTCCGAAATGCTCTTTGAAAAAAGATTTGTCCATGGTTCCCCTTCTTTAGCAGCCCTTTTTTCTTAGCAAAATCCTCAAAAATTAAAAAAATGGTACATCAAATAAAATATGGTGGAAGAAGGAATTTGCACTGCAGTGGGACAGGCTGACTGGCTTTGTCCCAGGGTTTTGCTTTTCGTGATAGAAAGTAGCAGAATGTTATATCAAGTAAACCTTCAATCCTTCAAAAACAGTTAAATTTTTGCGTCAAAAGGAAACTCCATTTCAATCACTTTATTTTTCTAGGCATACAAAATAAGTACACAAGTCATATTTCACACAATAAATTACTTTAAAATAAGAAATAACGTATTAATATTTTTCTCTTCACTTCAATTGGTTTCTTTAGTAGAAGTGATAAAGAAACCACTAGTCCATTTATATAATCACTTATGTGTCTAATAAGTACATAATTTTGTTTATCTAATCTAAGCTTAATGGGATGTAGATACAGTTCTACAATCGTTTAAAAAAGTATTATCTAAAAAAATCATTTTTTACAGGTTCACCATAATCCACCAAAATGCCGTACGGATTCAGTATAGTAGACATAACAACATGCTTGAAGATCGAGCCCCCTCATCCGTGCGACCCGAAACCCCCCTGCGACCCTCACTATCAGGAAGGCGGTTGCGAGACTCCCTACATTTGCTTAGAGAAAATAAAAAATCCAGCCATGGAAGATGAAATAAGTAAGCATCATAACACACCTTAACCCTCAAGACTCTGCTGACCCTAAAAGAGAGGGGGTACGTCACCAGACTGTTTTTGTTTGATGTACGCGCCCGCATAAGTACAAAAGGAAATCCAACAGTCGTTAATCAGACTTGTCGCAGTGTAGTTCTTGTAGATATAAGACAATTTGGTCTATGAGACGTTTTGTACATAGGTATGTATATTTTTAATTACCTTTGGTACACCTTGCCTTTCTTAAATTCAAACAATTATTTCCATCAAAAGGTGTCCTGCAAGAGACCGCTTTTAAACGATAAGGTCGCCCATTTTACTGGTCTTACGTAGCATTTTATGTTATTTTCTTTTTCTGGTGTATTTGTATTGTATTGTTATATTGTTTGAAATTTGCGCGCCTTCATAATTTTTGAAATTGTCTGTATTAAATCTATGACTCAACGCTGCGCTCGGTCTCACTCATAGTACAATGGCTATAGCGGCTTACACGACCTCTAATATAGCACGTGGATAAGATAAGGGACCCAGAGCAATGGGTTGCAGCTTTTAGTGTATTTTTATATCAGTATAGGTCGCAGAAAACCGCTGGATACGAGCAGCATAGGAATGGTCTATCTTTGACCTAAACCATACAGTAGACTCTTCGGCGGTAATGATGAATTTTATATGCTTTCTGACCTACGAAAGACAGCAAGCAAACGCTGGATGCTGCAATCTGTATACAGCATGTAATGGTGTTCGTTTGGAGACGTCTAAGACCAAATGTTTTATTTTTTATTAAAAACGTTTACTTATTTTTGTTTCAGCGAGATGCATGGAAGGTGCCTCTATGAACGTGAAGACTTGCGAAAAGCCAGAGGCCACCCACCCCTGCGACCTCCTTCCACCTTGTAGCCAAATAAGAAAACTGAAACTTAAAAGCAAACCAATTTGTATCGAACCGACCCTCTGTTTTGAGAAAATAAAAAATCCTGATCCGGTATGGAAACTAGCAGCACCCTGTGATCCGCATAAGTAATGTTGGGAAATAAATAATTTCAAAAGATCATTAATATCAAAATCAATAAATATGCTTCCTCAATACCTAAATTTTACTTTAAGCTTCGGACCTCGACTAGACCAAGAATACCTGCTACCTGTAGTTTGTTTGCAACAGTCTGCAGTTATTCTTATACAAAAGTTCTTATTATTATTATTCTTATTTCTTATTTAGGGTTCACAATACACTAATAACAGGCAGACATACCATTGTATTAATATATAAAGTACAGGTATAATGAGATATAAAGGTATAATGAGACTAAAGTTATGCAGGTACAACCAAAACAAGAATATGGTAGGTATCTAAACTCAGAAACAATGTTTCATACAATGTTTATTAAATTTAAAACACAAATATGAAGCGGTACATTCATGCTGGAAATGTTCCAGCTCCTTAAAGTTGAATTTATTGTACTGATGATTGTTTTTATAGGATGCACCTCCCCTTTTCCGATTCGATCCAATTGAAATCAGATGCGAATACAAGATTCATCTTTAAACGCGCGCTTGTATTCAACCGGGCGCTTCATACCGCCTGACATGTTCTTGCTCTAAAGAGCGATTTGTACTCTTTAGTTCTACACAAATCTTAAACGGAAACCTAAATTATTCCTAGAGGCATATCAACCCTTTTGTGCGCATCAATAGTTTAGGGCCAAAATACATAGCTTACACTCAGCTCTGTGCTGGGTACTGGGTAGACACCCCAGCGGCTCTGTTGTCTAACTCGACTTGTTAGCGAAAAACTTTATTCTGCTAATCCGAGGTCATTGCGACGAATAAGAACTTAATACATTAGGGTTAGGATAGGGTAAACGGAAATTATTGTCTCAACGTGTAGCCTATGTTATCCTTGGGATAAGGGATATTACAAACCGAATACCGTGGCATAAATTAAATCATTCGTCGGTTTTTTTGTTCGGTTTCTTCATAATCTGTGGTCAGAATACTCTGCAAGCTCATCTGCAAGAGAGTCTGCAAGTGACCTCTGAAAGAGCCTCTGAACAACCTCTGAACGACAATCGTTTTTCTGAGCAAGTGACAGACAAAGAATAGCAAAGAATAAAATAAAAATAAGTGACAGAAAAGCAACAAAAACTTCACTCTTTGAAGAAAACCATGTAGGTACAATTCCTGCTATTGAATCTTGAATACATTTCCATGAACACTGGCAGAAAAGTGGCAAATCAGACACATATTGCCATAACGAAGAAGTCAAGTCTGCTTTTGAATTAATTTTGATCCTCAGCTCAGAACCTCAAACAAACAATACTTATCTGGTCATGGCTTCAACTAACTAAAATAACTCGTAAAATGAACGTAAAAACATGCAAAACTAAAGAGAAGAACAAAATAACAATAAAAGACGAACCTCCCAAAGATCCCAAGCTTGAATATTGCGAGCAATTAAGAAAAAAAGAAGAGGAAAACCGAATCAAAGAGGACGAAAAAGCAGGTATATATAACACTAAGCCAAACGAAGCTCCAAAACCTACACCTAAACCATCAACACCACCCACATCACAATCAATAATAGCAGTCTGCAGAGACAAAATCAAGAATTGCCCCCCGAAGGTTAAAAAAGAGGGTCAAAAGGACTTTCCCGAACCCTGTTTGGTTGGTTTAGAAATTACTGGAAACGAAATCTGTGAGGCTGTCGCGGAAAAATTAAGGAAAACAGAAGAATTGATGAAATCGGGCCCAACCTGTTCTCACGTTGAACCGATCCCGCCCGAAAGCTTTACTAAGAAAGTAATAGATCCCTGTGAATTACAAAGAATAGAATCAAGAAAAAAGGAATGTGAAGAAAAAAGGAGAAGATATTATGAGTAGTTTAAATTACGAAATGGACGCAAATGAAGAAAGTCTTGAAGGCGATGACGAACCATGTGCAGGTCGGCCCACTCTAAGTACTACATCAAACGAAAAGATTAAAACAGCAGTTATTATTGGAGCTGATTTGGATAAAATCAACAAACAGAAACATGAGGGTCAATCGTTAACTAAACCATTGCCAGATTCTATTCAAATAGACAGGCAATTGGCTGACTTAGAAAATCTCATCAGAAGATTGCAAGATGAAATTGTAATACTAAGCAGAAATTCTAGCCAAAATCCTTCTCTTGTTGACACGCCTGCAGTTGATATCCAGGAAAGTCCAGTAGCTAATAGTGAACAATTAATTTTAGCGTCGCATGACGCTAAAATTAATGACGTTGATAAAGATTATGAACCTAAAAATATTGAAAATACCAGCTACCAAGCTGATACTGAGTTTGTAGGAACGAGTGACAATACGGCTGTAAATATATGTAAAACAACATTAAAATACGAGTCTAATTTAAATTTTTGTTCAGAAACTGATCCGACGGCCTTATATCCAGTGCATGAATCTGAAGTTCCCTGTAAAAATCAAGAAATAGTTACCACTAAAGAAAACACAGAACAAGACGAGCCTCATGTTTTATTAGAAAATAAAGAAAAATATAATGATGATGAAAACGTTGTTGCAAGTATGCTAAAAAACATTAATGGTATTCAAAATGATGTATCACATTTATACAATTATATAAGAGAATACGATGCTGATGAAGACGAGCTTGATTTCAAACCAGAATTAAAATTATATGATATTGACTTCAAGTCAGCCGATGATGATAATCCCATCCAACGTCAAATCGAAGAAAATCGAAGGAAGTCTAAAAATGAAGAATATCACTTACAGCATGCAATCAAGGATTTAAAATCTGATATTACCGAGCAGCTCCAGACCATGAGAGATATAAATATTAATAAGAAATTTTCAATACATTCAAAACCTTCGACTTCTAGCGGATCAAATCATTCTACCACCAAACCATTAAATCTAGGGCCAGATTGAAATAGGCATGCTTATCCTAAAATATATACATTTTGTTGCAAGCTAAAACAGCGGTTCCAGTAGTATTTTATTCGACATTCCTGATTCCTGAGAAGATGTTTTTAATAGGTAGATAGAGTAACTTGGATTATTGTATTATAGTTCTTATAGAGCTCATATTATTATGGAGAATAATTTTTATATTATTTATAGAGGATTATTTTATTTTAGTTCTTAAGGCGCATACAGCACATAAACTAGCGCCACCACCTACCTACTTTATGTTATTATTCTGTTTAACAAAGGAATTTTCAAAAACCCATCGTCCAGTTTGTGATACCTATCATAAGCTTTTTTTTAATGCCTCTGTAATAGTTTTATTCTATTTAGTTTAGGAAGAGATACGACTTTGCCCTTGGTGGCCACCAAAATCTATTTTCGTATCTCTTCCTAAACTAAATAGAATAAAACTATTACAGAGGCAATAAAAAAAAGCTTATGATAGGTATCACAAACTGGACGATGGATTTTTGAAAATGCCTTTGTTAAACAGAATAATAACATAAAGTAGGTGGTGGCGCTAGTTTAGGTGCTGTATGCGCCTTAAAGGCCGTGTGGAGCCGGCATATAATTAAACCACCCCCACTCTTCCCGTGGGTGTCGTAAGAGGCGACTAAGGGAGACACACCGGGGGGCGGGCAGCAGCGCCTTCTGCAGAACAACTCCACCGTAATGCAATCCCCAACCCGCATGTTCAGCGTGGGGATTATGGGCAATAACCCCCAAATTCCTAATGATGGCATCTATGGCGCTCATTAGGGGAGGCCTATATCCAGCAGTGGACTGTTATAGGGTTGATCTCATACCTACCTATTCTTATTACAGCATTTATGTAAGATAGGAAACCATGCAAATAACCGCAGAAAATCATTATGTGGACTGCAAGGATGAATACAGGGACTATATAAAACTAAAGGACGTTAAATAAAACTAACGGAGAAGTAATTTAATCGTACACCTGTTTAGGTTTCGACGGCCTCTGTGGCGCGGTGGGTGAATGTCCGTCTGCGACGCAGGAGGTTGCGGGTTTGATTCCCGCCTCTGGTAAATATTGTACGATCTGATAATATGCTTCAGAATATTTTCAATGAAGTTTGGTATTAAATCTTCAATAAAGTCAACGTGTGATCAAAATACCAATACCTATTTTTTTATAAATAATCCTGCATAGCCGATGCATATAGCTAGTGAGCAATTATGTAACTAATAACGACTTATAAAAAAATGCGCTACCCTACTCTTGGAATAAAACGTTATGAGATTTTGCAGATAATTATCAATGCCATCCAAAGGCCATCCATTGGGTTATAATAACCTTTAAACATCTCCATAGAAACAAAGCATCCGTAAATAAATGCGTCGCAATTGATAAAACCTCCAAGGTGACATAAATCTTTGCTCGAATATTTAAGCGAAGAATCAATAGATAAAGAAAATTTGTTTACTCTATTTAACATCTTTGATTTGCTTTTGAACCTCATGTCAAAAACGATCGTAAAAATAATTTAAAATGTTTTTCATTTATGATCCGATTAAAAATACGCATCAAAATGAGGAAATTTAACAAATCCTAGCTGAATAACAAGATAACAATCTATTTATCCCAGAAAGCTGTTACCACATCTTGCAGCATGTTTATACTCTTGACCACGTAGCCATCGAACCCCCTTCAGGTGCAAGGACAAAACGGGTGAGCTACAAAAGTTCGAAGAATATGTAGACAATAAAATCAGAACGAAATACACATCCACAAATTCTCGACAAAAATAAATAGAATTAGTTAAATATTTAGCTACCTATTATATAGAAAATAAAACTGACGAGGCCTAATATTTATTCTCTATAGTATTTATCTAAAACATTGTAAAATTAAGGGATTCGAAGTCTGTTGTGAGGTCCCCCAGCTTAGGGTAGAGTTTAACTATTGTGGATGGGTACGTCGCGTTTACGTTACGCGGAGTTAATGCCACGGTACAATACAATACACCTTTAATCGCCTGGGGAATAACCGTGAGCATATCTAAATTTTGGGGTGTCGATCGCCGGACGCTGACCTGCGATAAATAACAGTTAGGACCTTTGAATAGATGACGGTAATTTTTAATTTATATTTATTCATTAATAGGAACGGCATCATCATAAATGAGAAACATGCTTGAGTGTTATCCAATAGTTTGATATAAAGAGATAGCCTCACTAACTTGTGAATCATTTTAACTCACTAAACTAGAGGTATGGCTAATAATAGGGGTAATTTTCCCGTAAAAAGATGCACAACAGATCCAAAGGCTGATCCACCCCCATTTGATCCTTGTAAAGACCAACGTAGGAGACAGAAAATAAAAGCAGGAATATGGGTATGTCCCATTCCGGAAATACCTGAGCCTGAGCCAGCACCAGAATGCTTCGGACTTTGTAAAGAAAAAATTAAGAACTTTCCGGGAAACAAAATTCTTGCAAGGGACTACCCCATTATTTGTAAAGTTCCTGTAAAAATTCCAGGAACAGCACTGTGTGATCGTATCGAAAAACAATCCGCTTTGAAACCTGATTTGCCTTGGCCAGGTTGTCCCCCTACGCCCAGTATACCGCCACCGCCGGAGATAGACGTCTGTGAAAGACAAAGGAAAGATTTCTGGGCAAAGGAATGCAAAGAAAGAATGAAACGTTATCTGGTCTAGTTTTATTATAAAAATGGAAAATAATACGAATAACCTCGATCTCGTCAAGTCTGACAACCCACAGTCGCCAAGTGCAGCATCTATAGATAAGCTGGTAAAAGAATCTGAAAAAACTAACGTTTCTGCTTCAAATAAAAATTCTGAAAGTCATTCGTCAAAACAACGACCATTGCCAGGGTCTCAGGAAATAGACAAGCAGATATCTGAATTGTCTTGTATCATAAGAAGACTACAAGATGAAATCGTAGAACTGAGTAGAAACGCTACCCAAAATCAATCACTTGTTGATACTATGGCAAACGATGACGATAAAAATACTCAGACATTTAATGTAACAAACATAACGGACAGTTCTTCTGTTGTTAACGATTCCGTAGTTGAAAATACTACTGTAGTGGTCGGTACAGCACAAACTCAAACATTTCTTAAAAACAGCTCGGATATCAACACTAAAGAACTTCCGGGTGGTCAACCATTACTTAAAAGCAGCTCAGTCATCAACACCAAAAAACTTTCAGGTTTTAATATTGTAGTTAACATTGATAAAGCAAATCCTGATGATCTCAATCACGGTTTGATGAAAATTTCACAAGTTTCTTCAGAAAACAAACCAGATCCATTTTACAATCCACAACCAGATAATGTCTACAATAAAATATACCAACTCAATATGGAGAACACAGCCGATGAAAATGAAGAAGATAATCAAGACGTGGAGGGCAATGAAAATGATGAATACCCAAATGATGAGAACGAGCATAGCAGTGAATTTGATTTTGGTTCAGATATTGGTGATACAACAGTTGTTGAAAATGTTGAAAATGTTGAAAATGTTGAAAATGTTGAAAATAACGAAGACGATATGGATGATACTGAAACATAAGCAGGAGTGGTTCCTGAAAAATTAGTCTTTGAATCCATAAGTTTATTGACAATCCACGGCCTAAAGTTAGTTATCGCCACTAAAAATATGAAATTTATGTGATTTGAATTCAAAGACGATTTTCTTAAATTTTCTCATCATTTTAGTGAGCACCTGAACTTGTAAGCAATATGGAAATAAAGCTTATCTAACTTCCCAACAATCTTATTTTTTCTTGCACTTAGAGATAAACTTCAAGTATGTCATTATTATTAGGTATCTAAAAGAAACAGCTGTGTTGTTTCGGCATAGAATTTCACCACCCAATTCCTCCCGTAGTAGGTGTCATAAGAGGCGTCTAAGGGAAATTTACCGAGGGGCAGCAACGCCCTCTCGACATAGCTCAGAGAATTAGCCAACTGAAGTGGCAGTGGGCCGGCCATATTTCGCGAAGAACCGATAACCGCTGGGGTAAACGTGTTCTTGAGTGGAGACCGCGACTCGGTAAACGTAGTGTAGGACGCCCTCCGGCCAGGTGGGATGACGATCTGCGAAAGACTGCTGGCAGATGCTGGATGCGACAAGCCGAAGACAGGGCGCTATGGCGCTCATTAGGGGAGGCCTATGTTCAACAGTGGACTAACATAGGCTGATGATGATGATCAGCAACGCCCTCTGTAGAATAACTCCACCGAACTGCGATCTCCAACCCGCATGCCCAGCCTGGGGATTATGGGCAATAACCCCCAAGTGATAAAAAAATCTATCCATAGCGCTCATTAGGCCTCATTAGGGCCTATGACCAGCTGTGGACTGTTATAAGTTGAGGACGAAAAGAAACAAATGTCGAGACAGAATACTGAAAAGAAAAATGCTTATTTTAATAAATCTCACAATAAATATAAATTTTTGTGATAATTATCGTCCTATAATTATCAAATATTAAAGGTAAAACTGTTATTAACTAAGAAAAGAGCTCCTGTTTAATTGAGACATGAGCTAACTGCAGAGTGAAATCTACAGTTCATCATATTCATATTATTTCATTTCCATGGTGACGAGGCATGTAGTGACCCGGTCATTTGGGATGCGTGGGTCCGTAGCCAACACAGAGGGCAAAGAGGCCCTATGAGTGTTATGCATAATGGCGGGGGCTACACATAGCGGTTATCATCCTCGTTTGCAGTTTAATCATATTATCTATACTAATATTATAAAGAGGAAAGATTTGATTGTTTGTATGTTTGTTTGTTTGTTTGTTTGTTTGAATTGAATAGGCTCCGAAACTACTGGACCAATTTGAAAAATTCTTTCACCATTAGAATCCTAAATTTTCCGTGATGAACATAGGCTATATAATATTTTCAAAAAAGTTAGGGATACGCATGAAAAATTCAATAATTGAACCGTGCACTGTATATTCAAACTCTTTTTCTATTATGGCGCGTCATAATAGAAAAAGAGGTTGAATATACATATAGCGCACGGTGCTTGCTTTTTCTCTACGGCCAGTGTCAGTTATTGAGTGACGAGTCAATGTCAAAAAACCCAATGCTGTTAAAAAAAGTAAGGGATCCGTATGAAAACTGTGAAACCCATCGTGTTAGTGTATATAATTTCTGAATTTTTTGTTTAATACCCGTGCGAAGCCGGGGCGGACCGCTAGTTATTATATAAAAACCAGTCGGAAGCGTCCTAGAATTGAATAGACTCCGAAACTACTGGACCGTTTTGAAAAATTATTTCACCCTTAGAATCCGTAATTTTCCCTGATGAACATAGGGTAAAGAATATTTTTAAAATAGTTAGGGATCCTTATGAAAACTTCATAAATGTAACGCAGAGATTAGGTGTGAGTAAAAATTTTTTTGTTAAATACTTGTGCAATGCCAGGGCGTATCGCTAGTTGATCAATAAACTTATACAACCGCAAAATATATTTCAACAGTTTATTCACAATAACAATAATTCCATACAAAATAGATCATTTACATTAACAACGGTAGATACCATTTCAAATCAAAATCAAGCTTTTTTTTGACTAGAAATTACTCAAATCCAAACAATAATTTCAATTTATCCAATAAAAATATTATGTTTATAATTCATTATAATAATAATCCAACAGTATACCTGAATTCTCAGCTAAATAAGGCAATGAAATACTTTGGCACTTTCTCTTATCAATACGCTATCTATATAAGGCACGGGCCACTATAAATATACGAAAATACTCATTTAAAGCACAAAATTCTCGAAAATACTATAAACTAAACTCAAAGCAGCATTCCGACAATCACTTCAAAGCTTTACTCTGAACCTATTTACAAGTTTCTTCTGCTCCCGGAGCGGAAATAAATCCTCAAGGGGTGCAAAACGAACCCGCGCGGGTGCCAACCGCACGGATATAAAAAAACCAAACCTAGACGCTATGCTCTGCCGCTATTTGTTCCTCATCAGCATCGGCTGCGTTGACGGTTGGTGGAATGGGTGGAACTGACGAGAGTACAAACTTTCCTGGAACAAATGAGAATATCTATCAATAAGCAAATATTTGTTTAGGGAGTTTTGGTCGTTTTTATTGTTGCGCCCCGCGTCTTTCATTATCATCATCACCTATAATATCATCATCATCGCCTGTAATAGTCCACTGCTGGATATATGCCTTATAACATAGCCTCGCGGCTTTACCTGCGGTCAAGTGGAGTTTGTGACAAAATAGAAAACGTGACAATTATTGTATTGAAAAAAGGTGTTCTCACCACATCATTCGGTCGGGTTACAGGTGCATTTAATTTTCTTTCTTGAAGAATAATTTGATTTGCAGCGCTGAAAACAGAATCCAATTAATAAAAGCACAAAATAAAACTTATCCAATACTGTTCAAGGGAATTTCCAATACTTCCTGTGTTGGTGGCTAACTGTAATTATAAAAGGTGGAAATTCTGGAAGGGTTGAAATCTCACTCGAATTGTATTTCTTGAAATATAGACATATTTTCAGTAGACACAGTAAAGTTTAAAACGATAATTGCCATAACGTAAAATACAATAATAAAACTCCGTATGAAAGTGATGATCACGACGATGAAAATGATGATAGAGATGAAAAAGGCGAACGTAAATGAAGCTTCTGTGGCGCGGTGGGCAAAGGTCCGCCTGAGAATCAGAAGGTTGCGGGTTGGATTCCCGCCTCCGGACAAATGTTCGTACGATCTGCAGGTATTTATTCAGGGTGTTCTGGTCGTTTTCTATTTATATAATAAAAAAATATCTATCTATGTAAATATTGTATTATGTATATCAGTCATCTAGTACCCATAACACAAGCTCTGCTTAGCTAGGGGCTAGGTGATGCTGTGTGAATTGTCCGGCATTATTTATTATATATGATGAAGATAGTGATTCGTCCTCACGTGTCCATTTCCTCCTGCGTGAGGTCGAGTGCGTCCTGCATCTCACGCGCCGTGCTCTGTACGAACTCGCGGTCGCAGTACTTGCTGAGACCCTGCGCCGTTAGTACCTGTCCAATAAATTGTAAGGTAATAATTGCAAGGAATTGAGGTATATAGAAAGAAACAAAATATACAATCTGAGAAGAAAACCAAAGAGTTATATAAACGTATGTGACTTAGCAAGCAAATTGTAGGGCGCCTTCCAATTAGGTGGGATGACGCCCTGTGAAAGTGGTAGACAGGGCGCTACACAACCTCAGCTGAGCAAGCTAAAGATCTATGTCCAGCAGAAGCTGATCATGTAATACATGCTAAGTTGTCCAATCTAAACGTTTATAGAAAGACAGATTTAAGCTGATACTTACACGAGCAATGAGGGTCTCTGCAGGGTTTTCTACACAATAAGGCACGTTGTTGTTTTGTCGTGGCGTATTGTCACGAGCTGGAAAAAATGTGGCCTTTGATTATCCCATATAAGGCATATAATGACCAGTAAATTGTTGTCATGGGACGTGATGAAAATAGGAAATGAGTCATAATCTTGGTAACAAACAGGACAACAAGGAGTGAGTAAGAATCTAAATTAAACATAAATTATTTATTGTTACAAAACAATATTATACCATGCTCCAAGCAGACTTACTATGCATGATAAGAAAAAGAAAAGTTTTCTCAACCCCAAAAATCCGTTTTGATAACGTTATGTCGCATCCAACCAATAGGAGCTCCATAAATCTTCCTAATTTACTTTTGTTCAAGCACTTTTGGTACCTATTTCAGATGAAAATTTACTTGGTACATAAAAACCTTTTGAAAAGATACACAGGGAAATGAAGATGTACGACTCCAACTTGAAATGTCACTGAACTGACTGAAGTCCCTAGGAACCTACTTACATGCTTCTATCCATCACAATTATATTTGGAATTCACATCAAACACATGCAAAAAATTTCAGAGAGTTGTTAACAATAAAATTAAATCATTCAATAGTTATTTCGGCATCACAACACACTAAAACCGACTTACGGCTATTTTTCATCAGCATTAAATCGTTGGAAGTTTTTCTGTAAACGTTAACAAAAATGTTATACAGATGGAAATACCATCTAATGAATCTTTAAAGCGATAGCACTTTATCCAATAATTTCTTAGGGTCTGAAAATGTTTCGTTACGAAAGAATTTTGAGCGTGATGCTAATATTCAGTTGCCGAAAGCCAAGGAAGTCCGTGGCAAAGTATTTTGTAAACCAGATAAATTCGAATTTATTAAAGAATCAGAATCTGGATCCTGTCTGTGTAATGTAAAGATAATGTCCCATCGAGAATGAGTTGTTGTGTTGCAACTGGTTACCGAGACTGTAGATTCCTAGGGATGCTAGAAGGACAGCAATGTAGAGATACCAGTAGAGATAAAATCCTAAGATATAATATACTCCTGACACACTGTCAGTAACGATGATTAGGACGATAAACATTGTAAATAATGAGATGAATGATAAACATTGTAAATGTTGTGTGTACCACAAACTCAGATATGACGACCACAACCGCTGCTTAGTCATTACACTCTTGACTCTGTCAATAGTGATGATCATGACGATGAAAGTGACAAAAAAGACGATGAAGCTAATAAAGGCAACGAAGATAATAACGTAACGTAAGTTACGACGCAAAACTCAATCTAAATAGAGTAACTATGTCTTGAACAAGTTGAGCATCCGTATAACATTTTCTGGTATTTATCATAATAGAAAATATAATTTTAATGTGGCATGATTGGATATACAATTTACAACACAGATACAACTTTGACTTATCCCATTAGGTTGTTACCATTTAAAGCAGACGTCAGTGTCTAATCTTATGTTATATATAATATTTAAAAGAAATAAAATAACAGTTGTTTACAAATACTGGTAAATACGAACGTAAGATAAAAATTACAAATAACATCGATATAGACAGAGAGACGAGAAAATGCCTGCAGAAGTCAGCCTGAGGCCAAACAACATAAGTTTCACGTCGCATTAATAGAGTTCACATTAACTTACTCAATAACTCTGAATATCCTCTCTGAATCCTTGCCGTGTAGTAATGGTTGCATCGCTATTTCTTCCTCGCTATGGTTGCCGTCATCGTATTTTCTGAAAACATCATCATAATCTTTGTTTACAGTTATCACATAATTTTGCAGTTGTGTCCTTGAGTTCCTGTCATACACAAGTCTGTATATTTTGACTTCTACGATCACTTGTAAAAATATCACATAAGAGACATTATCTATTTGTAAGTAAGGTACTCACAATTCCTCTTCAGGGATCTTCCCATCTAATCCAAGTTCACGTCTCATCATCGAACTAAGATTTTGGTCTTTTTGCCCTGAAAAAGAAAACCATATTAGATAGTCCTAGATCTATGAGTACTTAAGCAAGTTATTTTCTGCGAACATAGGTAGGCTTTGTCATGTAATTGTGGCTACTAAGATATCATCATGCTAATAAATTATTCCAGCAGTATATTAGCCAAGTGACTATAAGGAGAGGTCTCTTCTAAGTGCCTGATCTACGTGTTTCTTTTGAACATAAACATTTACGATTGATTTGATTGTGTAGTATAGTCTATCTAGGGTTTTGCTAACCGTACCATTGACTTTGTAGTTAGCTGGTTCAGGCAGGTCCATTCTCGGGTCACGCCCAAACCCTCCTTTACCGTGTTTCTTGATACTTGTCCACACGGCACCAAACAGAGTGTGATTGCGCTGAAACATCAAAAGCATTTTGTTGTTGGATCATGCTTTGGCGCTTGGTTATTAGATTTAACAGCCGCTATAGCATTTAATTTTGTATTATACCATAAGTTCCGTTTGTCTAATTCATTCAAAGTTAGGAACTTACACATGACGTTATAATTCCTACTATAAAATAAAATTAGAAAAAGATAATTTTTATTCCAGGGCTATTTTTACACACACGTTTTGATGTAGTGAAATATACGGTTGATTCGCCATGGGAAAGCAAGGTCGTCAGTGATGTATGCATTATTGTAGAAGCTTGTTCCAATACAAGCCGGCGGCGGCGATACAATACGAAGACGCCGTATACGCTATGCCTGATCTAGGTACCTATATAAGTGGTCGTGTTAATAACCACTTATAATAGCGGATATAGCTCTCTTTAGCTCAGGGTTTCGACTTATAGTGTCATCTAGATGTTGTGGAGGACTCTCTTGCTACATGTTCCAGATCCTAATCTCTTTGTACGAATATTTAGTTGTTTGATGATTGATTGTTTCTACTAACTCACCCTATGCATAGGTTCGACCACTTCCCCCACCATCTCATCCAGGTTCCCGGATATAGCTCTCTTCAGCTCCGGACCAGCTTCGTGCAGGGTCCTCAACCCAGCTTGTAGTGTCATTTGGTTGTTGTGGAGGGATTCTGCTGCGGCTTGCTCCTTGCGCTTTCGGAATCTAGGGTTTTGTGGTGGAGGGAACTTTTAGAAAATTCTAGAAGCATGTCCTGGGTGGCGGCACATAATGCAACTGGTTTGCGGTGCATTGACATGTGTACTCGCAATGCACCGTCACCCAGAATCTTTACCCTCCCTCTGTCAGCAGCGACAGTGGCTAACCTTGCAATTTTTAAACATTTATTCTAGTCGAAATAGGTCTCAGAAGGCTTAGTTTTTATTTTAAATGTACTGGCAAAACTATTGTCTAGCTCTTTAGCATTAACAAATGTCTCCTACAACTTCTAAGCAGATGCTATGCAATATAATGCTATTATTTGCCTGCAGGTGCTTTAGCATAGATGCATATAAAATTTCCTCTTACTAACTGGCGGATAAAAAAATATGTGCTAGTTTTTTGCTTGTGTCTAAAACTAGATTGATTATCAGTTTCCACCAAAACCGAGCATTGCGGATATGTATGAGAACAACCAAAACCTTTGCGTCGGAAAGAAGTCATACGACCATCATACCACGTATCTAGATTCTTTTAGTTGTTTTTACACAAAGCTGCGCTCTGGTGAAAGCTGGTCATTAAACGGTGTAGTTCTATGAGTCCTGTACATCTCCAAAAGACGTTACTTACATTACAATCAGTTGCCCAAAGATGCCCAACGGCAGAACGATAATGTTACAAGTAAAAATAAAATCCTCATGCATTATGAACAATCGACAAACACAAGAATTCTCACGCAAAAAAACTCAAAAAGAAAATAGTCTGTGCACTTTTGAAGCAAGTGATTGTAAACATCCATGGAGATTTAAATATACAAGAGGGATACATGCTTTGAGTTTCCAGTAGGTTCAAAAGACATGCGTGAAGGTGCTTGTCTACCAGATATGAGTACAAACCTAAGCAACGTAAAGTTTGAAAACTAACCAATAGGATCACATGATGTTCGTAGCCAAGCGATTCTATTGGTTGGGCTTGACACGATCCGCCACTTAGATAATTCGTACATTTCTAGTAGAGGGAGTACCCGTCAAAATCAGTAGCATGAGAACTGGTGGAAAAAAAACCTTATGGTGTAAGCTGAAAACAAAATGGTTCAAACATTCAACTTACGGAGTTGAAACAAAATATTGCATGAAACTTAAAATGGATATGAAATATGAGGGTAAAAACTTAAAAGCAAAACTTGGCTAAAAGAACTCTTATTTCAGCCAAAGTAGCAAGCAAAATTACAGCTGGAGATCTTAATAGAGTTGCTTAAAACTGGGTCAACTTACGCATGGTTCCTATAAAAATAGAAACAATCAGATTAATAACCATACATACATATAAAGATTGATCATAACATTGTTGACTGAAATGTAATTAAGGAACTTTTTCTTTATTGAAACTACGCTTGGCCGTGCCTTCCTCAAAACTTCAGAACTATTTTATTACAAATCAATTTCTACAGCTTGGCTCGTTAATTTTAATAAGATGTCCGCACATAAGCGGAGCATTTGTCAGTAATACAACAACTTCAGATTTCATATTGCTATATACTGCCTTGCTGATAGACGAGCTAATCAAGTTATTGCTTAGTTCTGCTCACTTTCTGATGCAATTCTCGAATCTGAACTGTTAAGTTAAGTACCTGAGTACCACTTTCAAATATCTTTCGTGTTACCCAGTTCAATAAACTCATGTTCAAGCCTCCTTACCTTCTGAAGTAGTCTTGTATGAGGAAGGTGGCATAGAACTTGCCGACGGTGATCTCGTTGGGGTCTCCGGGCGGAGGCACCACCTGATCCAGGAGCTTCGGAGACGTGCGCTTCCAGATCTTCTTGATGATAGCTCGGAGTTCAGTGTTGCAGTCGTCTATTGCTATGGTGCCTGTTGAAATAAATTAAATAAGGTATGCTGTCTTACGGCAGTGGATAAGAAAAGTGAATAATAAAATAGTGCTGATGAATTTCGTCTAGCCCCAAGGAAGCTTCGGCTACAAGATGAATTCACAGGTTAATTTTAGATGTAATTAAATTTTATGTACCTAGTAGTTTCTGAAATACGGGACTGACATAGTCATACCAGGAACTCAAAGTCCCATGAATTTAATATGAAAAAAATTATTAAAGATTAATCTCTTTTAATCTCACAAAATTAGAGCTAATTTGCATTGTGGACAATTTATGGAGTCCCTATTGTAAAATAATTAATAATAAAGATACATATTGACTCAATTTATCATAAAATTACCAATAAATAATAATAACTTGTGATCGAAATCATAAAAAGCAAGAAATATAAATGAAACCTAGATAATATCTAGGTTTCATTTACATATTTCATTTTTGCCTATTTCATAAGTTGTATATTATACAACTTATGAAATAGGCAAAAATGAGGTATTTTTAAGATTAAAGAAACAAAAGAGAAAAGGTCCAAACCTGACGTCTTGATCTGTAGCTGGGTTCGAACGACAGCAAACAAGGTCGCATTGAAGTTGACTGTACCATCGGAGTTCAGAGGCATGTTCATAGAGACGAGTCGTTTACAAGCTGTTCTGTGCGGACATAGTTTGCCAAAACCTGAAAATGGAATAAACATAAATAATAAATAAAATAAATAATGCCGGACAATTCACACAGCATCATCCAGCCCCAAGCTAAGCAGAGCTTGTGTTATGGGTACTAGATGACTGATATACATAATACAATATTATTACATATTATAGATATATTTTTTATATAGAAAACGACCAGAACCTCTGAACAAATATCTGCAGATCGTACAATTACTTGTCCCGAGGCGGGCATCGAACCCGCAACCTCCTGCGTCGCAGGCGGACCTTCACCCACCGCGCCAAGATTTATCCATAACTTTTAAACCATGTAAATATGGAGATAAAACAATGATTTATGGTTTTGAATAATCAAATTAATAACTTATGACGAAACTAAAAGACAACAATGGAAAACATAAACTTAAACCAAAGGGAGTTATTCTGAGACACCTTTCGAACATTTTAGATAATTCTATAAACCATCACAAAATTTTTATTTAATATAACGATATTATATATCAATCAATTAGAAATTAAATTATTATTTAACGGGAAAACTGATAATTACCTAATGGAGGACTTATTTTTCTCAACAGTGTAACAACGTCCAAGTGTTTGATGCGACCCTTTGCATCAGGGTCGTATTCGCTCCATAATCTGAAATAACCAGAAATGTGTCCCATAATATCCAAAAAATGTTAGACCCGCGATGTCACATGACACCGGGATAAAAAGTATAATAATAGAGTCAGAATGGAAGGATTTAATGATAAGAAAAATAAAAAGAAAGTACCTGACAAATTCATCAAGATGATGTGGTCCGAGGATGGACCAATCCCTGGTCAGGTAATCGAAGTTATCCATGATGACGGCAACGAAGAGATTGATAATCTGAAATCATAATGACAATCGGTTTTAGCAGATTGAAAGACTAGACCCTATTTTTACGAAGTCTGTAGTGCGGTCGATTGCCGGAAACAAATATTTCTGCGATTAAGTATTTGCTCCGGAAGTTTTGTTCCTCTTCAATCAAAAAATTTAAAAAATACCTATGTATGTATTATTTTCTTAGGTTAATCAGTCATCTAGTGATAATTTCAACCGTCTTCTTTAACGGTTTATGAGATACAGTCCTCCGACAGATGGACATACAACGGAAACTTACTAGTCCCGTTTTTTAACCCTTCGGGTACGGCACTTATAAAGGTCATTGCTGGACATAGGCCTCCCCAAAAGAGCGCCATATGGCCCTGTCTTCAGCTTGTCGCATTTAGCATCTGCCTGCAGATGTATGTAGATAGATAGATCATCATCATCATCCATATCAGTCCACTGCTGTACATAGGCCTCCCCTGCTGAGCGCCATAGCGCCCTTCTTCGCAGTCTTTCGCAAATCGTCATCACACCTGGCAGAAAGGCGCCTGGCAAGAGTTTAAGTACAATAGAAGATTATTATAGAGGCATTTGAATAACTGCGTGCGAAAAGGAGCTGTTAAACACAAAATTAACTCACCAAAAAGGTACAGAGAAGAGAGAACGATATGAAGTAAGGGAACGCCAGCCACTGGCCACACGTGTCATTTTGATCGTACAACGTCGTCCCGTCTTCCTGAATAGACTTGATGCAGTGAGGGAGGGGTCCTTCGTCATCATGGTTTGATAGAGCCATCATTATTTCTTGCCATGCTTCACCTGGAAACCATATTTTAATCTGATTCATCAGCACACATCTACAGATGACATGCCTCTCCCATTTCTTCATAATTACGACCTATGGTAGGCGGATCGGTGATTGCAGTGGGGTTTTTAAACTACACAAATGCATAATGCTTCCCTTCTGATATGAAACCTTAGTCGTTCAGTCATGAAGGGTGACAAACTATGGGTGCTTTCCGAAATACGAATACAGCGCTGTTAGCGATCACAATATTTTGGGCTCCAAATTAGTTATCACGTTGAGTGCTATCATTATTTCGGGACGCTCATGACACATGTCAAATATAAGTCAGAATTCGCAGAAAGTGAGTCTTCAGTTCAGTTGAGTTTTGACAGAGCACTTACAATGATCTATGTCGTCACATGGGACATCATTGTTACCTCAAAGTTGGAATTATTGTGAGGGCGCTAATATTTTATCGTAATTCTGAATCCAGCCTTTCCAGCCTATATAAACAGGTGGTAGGTAGATTTACATGCAGCAGTTAGAAGGCAAGCAAAGTCGCAGACTTTTTTTTAGCTAGTAAGTCGTTATAATTATTCCATCTTAATATTGAACCCAGCTGCGATGTTCTAAGGAAACCAATGCAAGGTAAGCCCAATTGAAATTTACTGGCTAGAAATTTAGGACATAAAATAGTGTTAATAATTATATTGTGTTCAGAACGCGTAATATTTTAGCTAATATATTTTTTAGAAATGATCGCTGAGCATACCTATACCATCATTTATTATAAACTTTGAGGAGAAATTTATTTTACCATATACGATTAGATTTTTTTTTTTACCTGTAGCGGATCTAAAAAGGACCATGAGGGCGCCACCAAACGTTTGGAAGTTGTTGTTGTCCGTTATAACTTCACCAAGCTCAACTTTTCCGAAGAGCTGCAAACATATTTTTTTTTTTGAGGATCAGATTTCTTAATCTTAATTTTAGTACCTAATACCTAGTCTTTAAAGCAATAAGGATTTAACAATGACAACCATTGTAGGTACTTTAAAATATAAAATACAATATAATACAAAAATGCTTTATTGTACACCAGAAAAATAACATAACAAATGACATTACATAAGACAAGTACAATGAGCGCCCTTATCGCTTAGAAGCGATCTCTTCCAGGCAACCTTTGGATGGAGATAATTATTGGGATTTAAGAATATACTGCATCTTAAGTAATGTCTTTTTGTAACGAATTCTTTGTAATGTAAAAATAATATGTTTTTTATTTGTATTGACAGCGACAAAGCTATCAAAAGTTTCATACCTTCATTGTACATGGTTTGTGTATAAAATAATCTATGAAATTATTTATTTATTATTATTATTATTTATAGAACCACTTACAAGGCTAGCTTAGGTCTAGACACGTCTTAACAAAAATTTTAGGTTCCTGAAGAAAAATAATATATGCAAAAGAAACTTACCCTGTTAGGTTGTTAGTTTTTGAGTTGGAGCAAAACACGTCCCCAACCTTTTTATCGTCTAAATAATCAGATAATTTATAGTAATCCTTATTCCAAAGAATGTATTTGTCAATTTAAAAAAAAAATAACTATAGATAAAATTACCTGCATTCCGACCACAGCGTAGATAAAGAACAGAAGAACAATCAGCAGCGCTACGTAAGGTAGAGCTTGGAATGACTTTATGAACGTCCATAAAAGAGTTCGGATCCTCTCTCCTCGCGATAAGAGCTTGATGAGTCGCATAGCTCGGAATAGTCGGAAGAATGTGATGTATTTCAGGAGTTGTGTTCCCTGGAATCAATTTGGTTCTCAGTTTTAAGAAGTTTGTATCAAGCATAGTAGTCAAGAAGTAGAAGATAACTTACCTCTCCAGCTTTCTTTAATCCCGCTGGCTGTAAAGAAAATTAAGGTTTATTACGTTGTAGATTCAGGCATTACTTTGCGGAAATCCAACAAAATGTTATATTACATCTATTATATTCATGAAATGTTTTGATTCTTCGATTGCATGGTCAATTATTGGATGTCAGTGCACACTGCAAATTACAAATTCAAAACTACTGATAATTTAAGAAATAATGTGCAGCAACTTCCCCAACCAATGAGCGAAAAGAGTTGGGTAAAATTTGTTGCTTCGTGGATCGAACAAATCTAAAATATTAATAATATAGACTTAAAATTATCAAAGAAAACAGTGATTTATCCATTATAGAGGTAGGTATGACACTCGTATGACATCCCTATATCTCAGATCAAAATCTGGTGGACAATAATAGACAAACATAAGGCCCGCAAAAAGTAAAGAAACAACGTGTATTATAAAATAAATTACGGACGAAATAAAAGAAATTGAGACCACATACAAAGAGTTACCGCTATAATAGCATACTCAATACTTACGGTAAGGGCATCGGTCGGCTCGCTCTTTTCATTGACTTGAGTAACAACAATATCAATGATACTGCCAACCACAAGGATAAAATCTGTAGTGTTCCACGCGTCGCCAAAATAGTTCTGAAAAGAATATCGTTTTAGGAACTATTTCTACAAAATATAACAGAAAGTAATAAGAACAAAATTATAGCAAATACACAAAACTATATCAGAGGAAAATTTATCAGCTTTATGTCCCTGTTAACTAAAACAAAGCTGTTAGACTTCTTCGTATTCTTGATTAGAACAAGGTAAGCATAATATAATATCGAAATACATTTGGAAAAACATACCTTAAATCGAAACGCAGCAAGTTTAAAAATAAACTCTAACATGAACACTGTTGTCAATATCATGTTGATAATATCTAGGATCTGAAACATCAATACATCATTAGAAACAGCCAGTAGAAAAATTAGCGAATCAACTCAAATAAGGTAAAGTTTACTAAATCACAGCATGAACGCCAATTGTATGCATTATATAATGCTAGATTATTGTTATTGGTGTTTCTTCTTTTCATGTCAAACCTATCTATAAGATACACCTACTTATTTTTACACGGCTAAATCAATTAATCTTTTTTTCTTTCAAGTATTATTAACTGTGTTATTCTGCAAATCATAATCAACATTAATTTTTTGTTAAATTAAATAAATGCGGAAGTTTGGATGAATATTGTTATGTAATATAATAACAGATCGGGCTGAAATTTTATCTTCTAGAGTTCTAAACCTCAAATACCAAAATCGCTACTCTTTCTCCCAGAACACGCGTGCGAATCAGCATTCAGGATCTACTATTTTTCTAAAATTACAAATGAATTACCCCTCTGTACTCCGGTGACGCTTCATGGAACTTCATCATGAGAGCGCCCGTGTTCATGACGATGAAGAAGAAGATCACGAACTCAAACCTTTCCGAGGTCACGAACCACCATGTCTTGTATTGGATTCGATGCTTTGGAATGTATCTATAACACATCATGACGGCATTACTATACGGGCATCCCAAGAATATGTGATATGAAGGGAACCTTAAATATGTATACAGAATATTTTGCTAATAGTTTATTTTTAGGGCTGGTTATATTTAAAATGTCGAAAAAAGCATTTTTATCATTATTTTGATTTAAATCGAGACATTGAAATGACAATCTATAAATGAAATCTAAAATTTTAATTTTTAATGACATCTTTTAAGCTCGTCATCATTTTCATGAGGCTTCTGCTAGTACCTACTACTGTAACTAACCATCTTCTAATAAGCGCCAAAGCGTTTTCCTCTCTCTCGTCTTATCGAGCTCGTCTTTTTACTTATTATTAAATGAAGTACACCGTAGTATAGCAAAATAAATGAATAAAAATATATGATTGATTACCTCCTCACTGGTTTTGCTTTCAACGCAAACTCTATACAGTTTCTCTGGTTCTTATCCAGTTCGCAGTCCTTGAATTCTTGTTCCCCCTCCTTTTGGAATGTCACTATGACGAAACCAACGAAAATATTCACCTAAAAAAAATTAAGTTTTACCTCTTCAACGACTCTGATCAATATCGGCAGATGGCTCCAAGAGATAATACTTACCATGAAGAAAGCAATAACAATAATGTAGCTAATATAGAAAAATGCAACCAGCGGTCTTGAATTTTCTATTGGTCCATAATTTTCTTTGTTTGAGTCCATTGATACTGAAAGTAAACTGAAAAAAGAAGATGTTTTAAGAAAATGTTAATTTAATTCTAAATGAATCCATAATGACTTTGCAAGTATTCGAGTAAAATAGTGACTTGGTAGCTATTTTACTAATCAATTAAATCTTCAATAAGAACGGCGGAATCACCAAGCACACCAATTAGTTTTTATAGTTACATACAAACAAACTAAAGGAATGTATAAAAATTACTAGTAATAAATTAATCATCTTTTCTTATACAAGCAAAAACATTCATCCATCCCTCTCAGACTAAAGCAGACAAACTGTTATTAAGTCGTTCCAATCGCAAATATTGGTGCAATATTTGCAATTGGAAGTATGTCAAAAGTTGTATTATGACATTCAAAAATAATGGACGATATTGTATCTCCAAAGGTAGCATCAACGATGAACGATGATGACGATGATCAACATTGTCATCATCATCATCAGCCTATATTAGTCCACTGCTGGACATAGGCCTCCCCTTATGAGCGCCATAGCGCCCTGTCTTCAGCTTGTCGCATAAAGCAGCCAGCAGTCAGGCAGGAGGGCGTCCTACACTACGTTTACCGTAGTCGTGATTTCAGAGCTACAACAAGAGGTTTAATGTTTTCGACTTACTCTGGCCATCCTTCAAAAGTGGAGACGGTGAATAACGTAAGCATCCCACTTAGGACATCATCAAAATTGAATTTATTCTTCACCCATTCTCTTTCTTCCAAATGTGGTTCACCTCGGGTGTACACAATGTAGCTACCACTAAAATTTAAAAAGATAAGTCAGAGTCTCAGATATTCAACATTTATTGTCTTGTAGAGTACATTACTTACCTACAGTCAGCTTCCGTTAGCTTTGTGACATCGTTACATCTATAAAATTTGCCCTGAAATAAAAAAGTCCAGTGTAACAACACCTACATTCGTTTTATACAAACATACATTGGTAAATAATGATTAAAAAATTTTGAAACTTCTTAAATCCTGTGATAAATAGGGGCTTCACACCAGTAGGCGTGCGCTGTTATAATACTTAGGCTTTAGACTTATTGATTTTAACTATCAGTCCGCTTCCCAAATGATTAAATGAAATTTTAATATGTATTGAGAAAATTCCTATTCCAAATTATCATCATCATCATCATCAGCCTATGTTAGTCCACTGTTGGACATAGGCCTCCCCTAATGAGCGCCATAGCGCCCTGTCGTTGGCTTGTCACATCCAGCATCTGCCAGCCAAATTATGATATACTTCAATTTTCCTTTAGGTACATTACTTACAATATACGCCAATTATTTTAACCAATGTTCAAACAATTATTAGTAACATCACGACTATGACCAACTGACTTCGATTTCTAATGTTAAGCACAAAAGTTAGGAGTAAATACAATGACAACCTTTCTACAACAACACGAAGACAATGTGTGTAATGATTACCTTAAACAGTTGAACGCCGACAACAGCAAACATGAACTGAAGCACTTGGTTAATAATAAAAATATTCCCAATGGATTTGATTGATGCAAACACACACTTCAAAACATACTACAAGCACGAACAAAATCAAGTAACACATTACCAAACGTTGCGGTTTTACCCATTCGTCCCAATGTGTGGCAGATTCACGCAGAATTTTATTTGTAAAAAGTGCAAAAACAATATTAAAAAAAATACATAAATAGCCTACTTACAGCGTTAGTCGTTGAAAAAAATCAAAATGCCAGTGTCCTGATCTGACTGTGGATTGTAAAACAAGGAAATCAAGTACCTCACTCATAGTACCCGAGTGAAATGTCCAGGTAGGGAATGTGCAAAAAAAATACACTAAGCTCATTTGAGTCCAAAAATTCACTCAAAAATCACACAACACCTTTGGGATAATTTAATCGCATGCTTGTTAGAATTTTTTGGACCCATGAACATAAGCAAAAAACTGTTAGTAGGTAACTAAATTTCAAAAAGCCTTCACAAAAATAACCGAATCAGATGATGTTGTTGCATGATGAGTGCTAGTACTTACATAAATTCAAAATTGACCCAAAGGTGTCGTATATTTTTAACCCTACCTTGAACATTTGCACTCCCATGACGGCAAACATGAACTGAAGTAGATTGGTCACCAGCAAAATATTTCCGATCGTCTTTATAGCAACGATCACGCACTGAACTACGTGCTAAAAATTTATAAACAGTTTACTACAATCTTCTATCTGATACTTCATTACAATACATCAATCAAAAACTAAGTTAATTAAAAAATGGGATACGGTTTACTTTTTAATAATGGAACGGTCAACCAAAATATCTTCTCTATCAGACTGAACCATTTTGGAGTGAATAATTAACTTTTATAGCATCAAAACTTTCAGTTCGAACTTTAGTTTACTGTTTTATTATTGTTATAAATAGCTATCAACTTTTGAATAGGAGGAGCTATTCTTGTATCCGTTCCATTATTAATGTTATTGCTATACTGCTTAACTTTATACAAGATCATAATGTCTAGTTTTCTAATAATATTTTTATTTATAAAATAATTATACATTATGTACTGACCTTCAGTCCCTTAGCTCGGTTGATGGCCCTCAAGGGCCTCAAAACCCTGAATACTCTCAAAATCTTTATAAAACTCACTGCATTCTCACTGGAAGATAAAAAAACATAAAATTAAGTAAAAATTCCAAAATACCAAAGTAACTTTGGTACCTACTTTAGATTTTTCACCTACACGCTAAAGAAAATTAAAGTTATTATTGTGTGAATGATAGACGATGTCCTAGGTACTGAAAGCTGTATTCATTTATGTATGTTTCTTTTAAGTAAGTAGGTGGTTTAATTGATTTTGTCGTATTAGTTACTTAAGAAATAAATAAACTGCAAAACAAGTATTTTTATTCCACTGTAGCTAAAAATTATTTGACAGTATCGGCATTACAAAACACTTTTGGATCGCTGGTTGTATTTCATAATGTGTTCAGGGTCATTATAATAGTTACACAGAAGCTTCTAAGGATATTTTCTCTAAAACGCTGTTTTACTTAGGTATAATAAAGTATTCCAAATCGTTCTATTATTTGAATAAAATATTGTATACCCTCAGTCCACGAACAATGATTTAGCGTGAACTTAGTAACCTGTTTTTACGACATTTTCAAGAGCCGTAAAGTCTAAAGGAAATAATTCATTTTGACTTTTGAACCAATTATTAATTATAATATGCATTCCTAACATATTTGTTATTTGAGAAAAATACTTTAAGAAAAAAAAAACAATTAAATAACAGAAGCAAATTAGAACTAGTTTACAATTGAAACAAATGAGCTGCAAACTGTTGCTTACAATCTACAGGCAGCTAAAAATAAATAAAAATGCTGGATAAACAGTATACTTATATGTAGCCTCAAACTAAGGATGAACACATAGAATATACCCAGAACACCCGACAATAAGTATAGAGTTCTTACCCAGCTAAAGAAGCCAGAGACACCACGACCACCAATAAGTCCAGAAGATTGAACGCTGATCTGCAGAACGCGTCCTTGTGTAGAACGAACCCATAAGTTATAAGCTTCAGAAGAAGCTCCGCGGTAAAGATTGCGGTGAAAAAGTAGTCAAGCTTCTTGAGGATCTGGAAAACAATAAAGATATAACTAACTAGAAGAGGCCTGTGTCCAGCAATGGACTAGTATGGGCTGATGATGACGATGATGATAACTATAACTGAACTTGAAAAATTTATAAGTCCCTTCTATACCTACTTCCTAATTTCCGAAATAACTGGTATTTGTATAAACAATCGACAAAAACCCTCGGCGCGCGAGTTGCACTTGACGGATCTAACGGTAGCTATAAATTGTTTTATTTAAAATTTATACCTTGTTTCGTTTCAAAAAGGTTTTCGAGACGAATTTATATGTACTGTACAAGGTACAAGGGTGTTGAACTGGCAGACAACACCATGAAAGCCACGGAAAAACAAACAGTTACGTGCCTGTTAGAAACGGGTTTGTTGCCATAATCACCTGTATGCCTGTACACCCAATGAGAATGAGGGATTAGTTACTCACATCACTTTTGCCCTTACTGCTCTCGTTATTGACAGGGTCTTCAAGCGCCAGCATGAGAGACGACGCGAGGATGCAAACCAGGATCATATTCTTGAACCAGGAGTTGTTCTGTATCTTGTAGCAGGATACACGGAACCTGTGAAGGTTCGATTAAATACTTGTTAAATATCAGTAAAAGAAATACCGGACGATCAGATAGTGTTGACGAAATTGCTACAAAAATGTATATATTTTTAGATGATGGTGGTGATATTTTTAGAATTATAGTGTCTATTTAGATCACAGAAGAAAATAAAGTAATTTGGCACCAATAAAAATATGCCATAAATTCCATTTTATTTCGATCGCTTATCAGATTAATTTCGTTACTGTGATGTGAAAATCAATCTTGATACTGTTACTATCACGGGCTACATTGGAATAACCCTTTCTACGTTTGCCTTTAGGAGGCTAAAGCCAAACGTAGCCGAATAGCGCAGAACAGAGATATTCTGCGCTATTCGGCTTGTCGTGTAAATCTTACGATTGTTATCAATGATGATATTTACAGGTGATTTATGAAAATTTCAACAAACGTAGTCCATAGTATTTAAGTCACATATCATTTATTCTTGCTTGCATAAACATTAATTCCTAGGTCTAAGTGATTAGTTAGTTAAGTTTTCTCTAGGCGAACTCAGTTTTGCAGGACACTGCAAAACTGAGTTCGCCTAGAGAAAACTACACTATACTATACAGGCACTCACCAGATTTCAGACTTTAGCAAATTTGTTAACTTACGGATTTGTCTTGGAGAATATAAAGAAGCTGCTGCCTTCGGGTATAGGTTTCTCCTGTGACTTTATCTCCACTTCAGACAGACGCCGCGGGCGGGCGGACAAGCCCGGTTGTGCGGGCGGCGATGGATCTTTCTTGATATTTCCTGATGATTATAATGGTCTGTCAGTCAATTTACATACATAAAAAGCGGGCACTGATCGGTGTAAAGGCGGACAATATACTACAGTCGTTCGTAGCGAGCATTGTAAGTTATGTCGTGTGCAATATCCTCTCGTTGCTGGTTCCAAGTATGTACTTTCTTGAATGGGGTCAGCGAGTGAGTGAAATAGTGGGCTCGCCGGCAAAGTATATGTGAGGAATAGAAAACGCTAGCCGGGCCGCGGTAGGTTTAATGTTCTCGTGGTTTGGCAAAAATGGCCAGATAGTGTCCATAGGGAGGTTTTTGTGTCAACTTACTTATGTTCTTCTTTAGGGCGTCGAGTGCCTCATAATTCTAGTCTCCCAAAAGCAGTTTCTTAGTAAACGAATTTCCTCGACGAATAAATAAGGCTGTTGGTATAATCTTACCATTTTGCTTGATCTCGTTGCTCATAAGAGCTTCGTTCCCGGTATCCTGTTGCTCTGGTTCTTGTTCCTCCATAACTTCCTCTTCTGAACCAGTCTCTTCGTACTCGTTCTCAGATCTGGAAACACATAATTCCAAGTTTATGTCTGATAAGTTACTTTTTTTAACAGGATTAAAACCTTTATTGGCAAAGAAATTACAATTTATAACCAAATTAGAACTATTATTTACAATTCAAACAATTGACCTAATAAATCATGTATCAATGTAAAATATCGCCAAAAATAGTTAAACTAATGTAAGAGTACTAAAAATTATGCCATACTTTTATTTCGATTGTGTGAACATTTATAATGTTGACGAATTAGTTTATTTTAGTTTAAATCTAAATTTACATTATTTCTTAAACTAAAACAGAGCTAAAACAATATTTTTTAACTTTATTGAGGTTCATAATATCTAAAATACAATATTAACGCAATTTAGGTTTAGTTTTAGTTTTGTTTTCGCCAAAGATTTGTTTTTACTGGAGGGCTTACGGCTTACCTTGGTACTCTCTTATATTTTTTGTAAGGCCTGCATTTCAGAAATAAAATCGAATTATTACATAATCAACCTCGACATTAATATTTACGCTCGTTTATTATAAACTCATGCAACACTTAGTTACATGAGCAGTTATAAAAACAAACCCTTCACTGGAATATCCCTCCTCTTCATTTACATATTCATCATCGGTCTCTCCCTTGTCATCATCAAGCACTGGATTTCCCGCTTCTGGGTGCTCAGCTGCCTGTAAACATAACATTGAGCCTTAAAGCTAAAGTTTTTAATTTATTTTATTCGAGAGTTTTATGAGTGTGTATGATATCACACTTTTGTTGCAGGACTTCGTTGATCTAAAAATTGACCTCGTTTTCATGTTTCTTGGTATCAGGCAAAAGTTTTAATTAGACATCGAACCGTCCTGTGACTTTGAATTTGGGCGTGCAACTTTTTTTTGTTCTTTTCATTGGGCATATCGTGTTGTTTTAAAGCTTTATTGCTTTGTTGAACACTATTATGTTTACTGTTGCTTCTTAACAATACCTAAGTAAAAAAACTATTATAATCTTCACTTGCTGCATCAAGATTTATTGACAGCAAACGCTGTGTGCCCAAACAGTCAACCAGTCATGATGTTGTCTTGTAGTATGTGTGGCCGCTTCTTCGTCAAATCTTGTGCTGTAATGCTAAAATATAAGAATAACATCACTTACGTCAGCCTCTTTCTGGATTTCGTCCATTTCTTCGGCATCTCCTAAGTTGTCGACGGCGATAGCCAAGAACACGTTCAACAGAATATCTGAGAGTTGCTAAGAAAATAAATATGTGCATACGGTTGTGGTTATAAAGATGATTAAAACATGATCTTATTGATTTAAATGTTCATAGAAATATCATTTTAGAATTCACATTCACATTCAAATTAATTGGATTTTTCATATCCACATTAATTGACTCAATAAAAAAATATAAATCCTGAGTACAATACAGCCCATGCCATTGACAAATGATGATATCAATTCCAAACATTATGTCAACTTTGGTATCACCACGAATAAAAATTTCCTAATTCAAAGCACAACTTGTAAAAATCAATCTCTTCATAAGCGTAATAATGAGAATTGAAAAGGATACAATTACCGCAGATGAATATAACGATAAAGTAAATAGAAGCCAACATGCCGTAGGAGCCGGCACCTCCGTACGCGTTGATGCCGTGGTACATTACCACGTTCCAATCTTCACCCGTCAAGATCTGTAATAAAAAGAATTGCCTGATAATTTTATGGAAATATCTGAAGTATATCTGAAGTAGCTCGTACAAGAATGAATACTGTTATAAACTTTTAACGGAACGGTTACACCAATTTTCAGCAATTAAAGACCGATAGCAAGAATATTCATTATCAAGTCACTTTAAAAAACCAGTTCTTCTGTTTGTTCTACGATGAGGCATTTGAAAAGTGTCCAAGAGTTTACGCTAACTGTATCAACATATTTCACCTGTGTAGCCTCCCCCCTCTCCTTATCACAGCTAGATGTTTGCACAAAACTAGACGAGCAATTCACGCCATGTTCATTATTTATTTCTCTCAACATCACAATATCACAGAAATTCAGGCTCTGAGTCAAAATTTTAATTTTAAAAGTGTATTATACCTAAGAGGCAGTCTTGCGAGGTCTAAAAGAAATAAAGTACCTATACTTTAAATTTTAGTTCGGGCACAAAAATACACAGCAACTTAAAACTAATAATGAGACCAAATTATACATTTACCTGAAACATTGTCAGCACAGCTTGCCAGAAGCTATCAAAGTTGTGTCTCTCCTTCTCTTCTTCAGGCGCGTAATCGAACCTGCCTCCAAAGACCTGCATGCCCAACAGTGCGAAGATCATGATGAAAAGGAACAGCAGTAGCAGAAGAGAGAAGATGGACTGGATGGAGTTGAGCAGAGACGCCACTAAGTTGGAGAGGGAGCGCCAGTATCTGAAAGTTTTACAAAAAAACTTGTGAAGGAAAATCAAACTGAGCAAATCTTTTAGAGATGGTGGCGATGAAAGTTGAAAAGATGCAGTTGTAGTGTATCTAAGTAAAAACTACTACTCGTACAACGAACGGCCTCTGTGGCGCGGTGGGCAAAGGTCCCCCTGCGACGCAGGAGGTTGCGGTTTCGATTCCCGCCTCGGGACAAATATTTGTACGATCTGCAGATATTTGGTCAGGGTGTTCTGGTCGTTTTCTATGTATAATAAAAAATATATATCTATGTAATGATATTGTAATATGTATATCAGTTATTTAGTACCCATAACACAAGCTATGCTTAGCTGGGGGCTAGATGATGCTGTGTGGATTGTTCGGCATTATTTATATTTATTTATTTGCAATACACACCGTCGAGATCGTTGTACCAAGGTACCATTATTCATCAATCTCAGCTGAACGACGTACACTGCAGGACATAGTTGTTATCCCCAGTGCTAAATTTGGCAACGCAAGATTAGCGCGGTTCATAGGAGTACCCAGGATCATTTTTTATAGAGGCCGGCCACCAGGGGGTCTAGTGGTTCTAAGCTTTTCGTCCGCAACCCCATATAACCATACAGTAGCCTACATACAGTATGGTCTCTGCAGATTTTTTCACTCTTCATCAAAAAGAAACAACAACAACATCATCAACATCAACAGCCTATATTGATAGTCCACTGCTGGACATAGGCCTCCCCTAATGAGCACCATAGAATGCATTACTCATTATTTGGGGGTTATTGCCCATAATCCCCACGCTGGGCATGCGGGCATGGGGATCGCAGTTCGGTGGAGTAGTTCTGCAGAGGGTGCTGCTGCCCACCCCCCGGTGTTTTCCCTTAGTCGCTTCTTACGACACCCACGGGAAGAGATGGGGTGGTGAAATTCTATGCCGGCACCACACGGCTCACGATCAAAAAGAAAGCCAAGACATTATTACTTACTTAGTAACCTTGAAAACTCTAAGTAGCCTAACACACCGCAGCACAGAGATACCCAGCTGCGGTATCGTGTCAGTCGCGGTGAGTACCAGTTCTACGATGGAGCATAACATCACGAAGCAGTCGAAACGGTTGAAGAGCGAGACGAAATAGCCCTGAAAAGAAATGAAGAAATCAGATGAGCATAGACTTATAAGGGACCGAAACGTGGCTTAGTGATGAGGTCTTACCTCTTCATCAGGGCAAGCACGGGCTTTCTTGTCTAAGGTAGAATAGACAAAAATTACGTCACTTTGTCATCGAATGCGTAAATTATTTGAAATTAATTTCTTCTACTTCAATAATGTCCGCAATGTATGGCGATGCGATGTCATTATTGTCTATTCTATCCTAGAGAACAATCCCCGTGCTTGGCCTACAGCACACATAACATAAAAAAGTGTGATATTATTTGATTTCTTAAAACCTGCCCAGCGTTCCAGGACTATATTATCGAAAACCTTAGAATAGAGCAACGCAACATCTTTCGTTGAACTAAACGTAACTTTAGTCTTTAAACAGTATGGGATGAACTTCAATGTTTCTCCTAAGTGTAGCAAACTACGCATTTCCGTGCTGAGGAAAGGTTTCGCGTTGAAATCCCTTCGAAGTCAAAAATATTTTGAGATATACCTAATTTGATTTCTTAGATATTACCCCGAGTGTCATTTACGGACTGAGATGGAAGGGCTTGATTATGCCGCGAAATCCATGGCCTATAGAAATATTATTACATAATCATATACACACGTCTTAATATTCTCATTGCAAGTGGATTTCCATATTTAATAAAAAATATCTATCGAAAATTATGTATATCAGTTATGTAGTACCTATAACATAAGCTCTGCTTAACTTGGGGCTAAATAATGCTGTGTGAATTGTTCAGCATTATTTATTTTTTTAGTGCCAATGCCAACGAGGGAGTATCATATGATGCGGTATTTTACCTTTTCATACGATACGCCTTTTTTTTCTTTTATATGAAACTAGCGGCCCGCCCCGGCTTCGCACGGGTATTAAACAAAAATTTCAGAAATTATACACACTAAAACGATAGGTATCACAGTTTTCATACGGATCTTTACTTTTTTAACAGCATTAGGGTTTTTGAAATTGACTCAATATTCCAAAACTGACACTGGCCGTAGAGAAAAAGCAAGCACCGTGCGCTATACAACCTCTTTTTCTATTCTGACGCGCCATAATAGAAAAAGAGGTTGAATATACAGCCCACGGTTCAATTATTGAATTTTTCATGCGGATCCCTAACTTTTTTGAAAATATTATATAGCCTATGTTCATCACGGAAAATTAAGGATTCTAATGGTGAAAGAATTTTTTAACTCGGTCCAGTAGTTTCGGAGCCTATTCAATTCAAACAAACAAACAAACAAACAAACATACAAACAATCAAATCTTTCCTCTTTATAATATTAGTATAGATATAGATAAGGAGAAAAATCATGATACTTACTTGAAACCCCAAGGCGTACATTTTGACTAACATCTCCATCGTAAAAAGAACCACAAAAAGATAGTTGGCGTACCCTTGAAAGCGATCGAGCCACGGTTCTTGTCTGTAAAAACAAAAGACAATCAAATAAGTAGTGCAAATTGCTCTAGCAGGAAATAAGTACATATTGACCATGTCTAATCAGTTTCTCATCTAAATGAATTGTCGTTGTTATATTACAGCCCTTACTCGTGATGTTCCGTAGCTAGAACTAAAGTATTCAGGAATACGAGAACGATGATCGTCCAGTAGAAAGCTTGTGACTTTACTCCTTTTCTGCAAGCTCTTCTCATTCTTCTATTGACCTGAAATTATTAAAAATAAATCAATTAAACCTCTACTCCAAAATTTAGTCTCAAAAGTTTTCCTTGAAGTTCATCAGTCATGAACAAAATGAGATCCAAAGCATTACCTTGTCAAACCTTCTAAAGTAAACTTTGCAAGTGGACGCTTGCGTTTGTTCCCCGTTGAAATTTACATTACTTTGAGACCCTTCATTACTTCTTTTGTCTTTTTTACCTAGAAACGAGGAAAATAGCATATCATAAACAGAAATACTCGATTGAAATACTCGATTGGAAGACCAATTAAACTCATCCGAAACCAAAATCGAAATATTATTAGTGAATTATATCATATTCTTCAAAGATCCTTTGACCTATTGATTTTATTTTAGCTAATATTACTGATTTCTAACTCACATTGAGAATCATTATCATTGTCTTTCTGACCCTGATCATTTTCTAAATCTAATTCTTCGGCCACAGTGATCCAGTTCAAGTATCCCTTCAAATCTTCTTCAAACTGCTGTCTTTCACGAGTCTTCTGAAAATCTCCTCGGTTCTTTGCTTTTTCTCTTTCTTTTGAGAACTCTCTGGAAAAGATTATCTCTTAAGGTTTAGAAGTAAAGTGTTTCTAATGTCATAAGGTTTTATTAAAATACTTGTTGTCACATCTTTCACAAATATTTTAAATCGTCAAGAAGTCAAATTACCTAATTACTATCCATAATCGAATTGTAAAGTGAACTCACCCAGACAGGACACCAAGAATGAGGTTCATGACGAAGAAGTTACCAAATATCACCAAGGTCACAAAATATATCCAAACCCAAGTGTTTCCTTTCACATTCGCAATCTGAAAGCAATTATTATATATTCTAAATATAGTAAAATCTGTATGGAACACATCCATCCAGTTTGTTACTTCTTTGTCAAATCTACAGTAGGATCGGATTTTAATGTATGGTAGACCAAGAATAGCTTAAGGCTACTGTTAATCTTAAAACTATTTATTTAATAATAAAACTGTAAGAAAAACACCCAAAGCCGGCAAATTGGCAGCATATCGACAGAGATGGGTGGTAAAATGGTCAATGCAAGTGAAAATGAATTGCCTTATGACGGAGCTAATATGAACCATAATATAACAATGTAACTGCATCTACAGACTATTCTACTCCACAGCTGAATGTAAACCTTTCCTGATAACCACCTTGTCTTCCAAGAGGCGCTGCTGCCCACCCTCCGGTGGATATCCCTTAATCGCCTCTCTCGACACCCGCACCACACAGCCAATAACTAACCTCGTACATGATATCAGTCCAGCCCTCCAAGGTAATGCATTGGAACACCGTGAGCATAGCGTACCCAATGTTATCAAAGTTAGTGATGCCATAGTTAGGGCCTTCCCATTTCCCGTGGCAATCGAATTCGGGTTCGCAATTCCAGCCTACGTCTTTTTCTCGACTGCATCCCTTTGGATCTTCCATTGTTATATCTGCGAAGACGAAAAAGCTAGTTACTTGTCCAACAAGAGAGCAAAGCGATGTTGAACGTGTCGAAATTTAATTGCGAGTACAATATAAGTCTATTTAATTGAGTGACGAGCATAGCAAGGCAATCTAAAGTAGAATGCTGAGGTAGCAAGGTGCCAAAGCACGTACAAATACCGTTTAGAGATTAATAAATATAGTCACTATTCGCCTCCCACCCTGACAGAGCTTCCTCACCCCTCAGTGTTCTAGCATGTATGGTTTGTGTCCCAAATGCTGAATATAGGTAGGACATATGCATGGTGCGCTGATGACATGGTGTATTGTTTTTTGATCAAGGAAGTATAAATTTTCTTCTGTTTTGAGGCTTAATTACATATGGTAAAAAATTAAAAAAATCACTACGCAAAAAATTTTAAGATATAAGGTACCAATTGTCTCACTCACACGATTATATTTTCAAACGAGCTTTATTAGTCCACTGCTGGATGAATGCCTTCCCTAACAAGCACTTAATTCGCTCTTATTATTAGTAGTAATGCTATAATTCAACGCGCCATAAGAAGAAAGACGCTGCTAATCGCCCCATAGTGAATATCCCTTGGTCATCTCTTAAAACACCTGCGAGAAAACTTGGCTTGGTGTAATTCAAAGCCAAGTTTACCAAACAAAAAATTGAAGAGAAGAAAAATCAATAACAAATAATTTCTTTTTTTATAATAATTTTCTGTATGAAATTGGACTTGTCTAAGTACTTATTTTGTAAGCCTAAAGAAATACAATTATTAAATATGAATCTGAAACATAGACTTACTAGTGCCTTTTAAGTAGCAAGTGTCATGTAAAACGCCAGCAAACAGCTCTAGGCCGATGATGGCATAGATGATGATCACGAAAAGCACCAGAAAGGCGATGTGGAAGAGTGGCACCATCGCTTTGAGGATAGAATTGAGCACGATTTGTAAACCTGTAGAGTGCAAAAAGACAGAGTTAATCATACTATTAAATTATGAATGTGAAAGATAAGGGGAGAAGTTTGTAGTTCTTCACGCCAAACTACTGAACAGATTGAGCTGTATTGCATAGGCTGGAATCAAACTTATTTTTTATGCCATATATGTATTATTTAATTTTAAAATCCTATATAAAAAATAATAATATCCCAAAAAATTTCGAATTCTCGATTTCTAACTGGTATATTATACAAGAGTCCCAAATGTGTTCGATTAGTCGGATACTTGATATTATCATGGTGGCGCAGAGGTTAGCGCATCTCGTACTGAGGGAATGTTGCGGGTTCATGTCCACCCAAAATCAAAGATTTTTGGGACATCATTGAATTTTTAGAAATTACCCTGAGTACTATGGCTATAATGACAAAAGTCCCCATATGATAAATAAATAATGCTGGACAATCCACAAAGCATCATCTAGTCCCAGGCTAAGCGGAGCTTGTGTTATGGGAATTAGATGCCTAATACAATATCATAACATAATATAGATATTTTTATTATACATAGAAAACGACCAAATACCCGCAACCTCCATCGCAGGTGGACCTTCGCCCACCGCGCCACAGAGATCGTCATGATAGAACCTACCTTTTTTGTTCCTGTGTTTGAGTTTCTTATAATAAAACATATCTGACGTAAATTGACACTTACTCGGCACTCCAGACACAAGTCGTAGCGGTCTCAGTACCCTGAACGCTCTTAGGGCCTTCACATCGAAGGCCTTGGAAATGTACTGCATCGCCATGCTCACTATACTGGAATAGACGAGAGAACATTACAATATGCTTAGGGTTTAGCTTTTCAATGAGATGTTACTTTAGTAACTATAATATTACTTGCAGTTATACTAGTTAATTAGATTATTATCATTACAATATGCTTGATGATGGTTTGGGTTTAGCTTTTCAATGAGATGTTACTTTAGTAACTATAATATTACTTGCAGTTATACTAGTTCCTTAGATTATTATCATTACAATATGCTTGATGATGGTTTGGGTTTAGCTTTTAAATGAGATGTTACTTTAGTAACTTTAATATTAATAATAGTTATACTAGTTCCGGAGTCTATAGATTTATTTAGATTATTATCATTACAATAGGCTTTCTGATGGTTTGTGTTTAGCTTTTCAATGAGATGTTACTTTAGTATCTATAATATTACTAGTAGTTATACTAGTTCCGGAGTCTATAGATTTATTTAGATTATTATATTACGTCAAATAACGTGTGAATGTGTTCAAATAATCAGTTTTGTCATAATTACTAAAACAAAAACTTCAACAACGCTTATTTACAAAAACCAACTTAAGTTTTCTCGGCCACAAGAAGATTTTGTAAGTTTTATCAATAATATTCCTCATGATGGATTGTTTATGTTACAGTAGGTATGTTGATTTTTATGAACAATGTATTTATTATCATTGAACACATTGGCAGTTGGCAGTGTTTGTATTTAGTCTATTACTGTAAGATTACTGCATACAATAAAATCCAACTAATCTGAATTTATTTTATTTGCAACGGCACGGAAGACTGGAGATTCGATTCTTAAATGTTTTAGAGACCCTAGGTCCGTGGAGTACAGAGTCTCTCCGGGTTTTCAAAAAAATATCTGAGCGTCTGGTCGAGGCGACGTGTGACCCAAATACTGCAGTCAATTCCAAATTGAAAGAAACATGTAGGTACCTACAATATTTTTTTTTTTCATCATTATAGATTGACCAAAACCGCTGAACCACTCCTTAAAAAACCGGCTCTATTGTCTAACTCAACTGGTAATCGTAATCGGCTTCAGTTTGGCATTTCAAACCTAGCCTGGACTTCGATTGTCACTTTCGTATTTTGTAAATAGCTGTAACCGAAGACCATTGGAATACCTTAGACAATACCGACAATATTCTGACTGGGTCTCCAACTGGTAATCGGTTTGAAATTCACTGGTGGTGGACTTCAAGTTAGACAATAAGGCTGCTGGTTCTTACCCAATAGTGACGATGGTGAAGTCGAGACTGTTCCAAGTGTTCCGGAGATAAGCCCCTGGATGGAGCAGGAAACCGTAAGCTATGATCTTCATAATGCATTCAGCAGAGAATATGAACATAAAAACGTATTCCACTTTTTCCTGAAAGCATAAAAATATTAGTGTGACCAGCTGTAGACTGACATGGGCTGATGGTGGTGGTGATGATAATTATAGTATAATATAGATCAACTGTCTCATAATGCCAAATTGTCTATGTCAGAGGGTGATGTCATGTTTTGAATTTACATCTGTAAAAAAATATTGTGGTCTGACTATATGATATCTGACTGGTTTATCTATACAGGTGTATGACAAAAAAAATTACAGCTTTAATCAATTAAAATTAAATCGAAATGATATCAACGTTCTATACTTTGGTGATCTAACTAGGAAAATAAATACTCAAAATCCATTGATGATCCAGTTAAATTGTACCTAATCATTTGAATGTGGACTTTATTGTTTGGGAAGTGATATCTGCTTGATTTCCTTTTGCTATCTTTTAATTCTCTTTTCTTCCACACTATTTACCTACACATCATCTTTTGAATCAATATTTTTTTCAAAAATACATAATTGTTATACAATGTCAGGTTTTATAACAGTTTTTGTAACTGTATTCAGTCTGCTATTTCTTTGCTTTACCCCTCCTAATTAGACAGTTCAACGACCGATTCATTTAACCATTAAAGTTTTGTAAAATGGCACTCAACTGCCCATTATCGCTAATTAACAAGAACAAAAGTATAATAATATAAACAATAAGCTTACCAATATAGCGTTCATATTGTTGGTATCGCTAAAGGGATAGGGTGTGAACACCGCGAGTGCTATACAATTCGCGAAGATCGTCATCAATATCATGTATTCAAATGGCCTGATATATCTGTTTAGGAAATTATCGTAGCGTAATTAGGATTTATTATTATACAAATACATATGACATGTTATACACCCTAGAACAGACTTAAAAACTATGGTACAGAGCAGGCGAAAACCATTTTAACATTGTATAGAAAATAATTTTAGGGTGGTCTCAAAACTTGTTTAACCCCGGGATTGTAATAGTAAAAGAAAGGGCTTCGGGCTTGCTTATAAATTTACAAAACTAAATTACATTATAATATTACCGCATTCACTACCCAATGTTACCTGTCCATTACCAATGTAACTTACACAGTGGGTAATTAAAGTGCTTAATGCTATGTGCATTAAATAATAGCAGCAAAAATTTTCCAGACATTGTTAAAAAGATTTCATGAGTATTTAGCCTCAAAGAAACTAAATCACAATCGGCTATGCGCTTTAGAAGTACCTTCAATATACACCTTTACTATCAAATCGACGCAAGCATTAAGTCAGAGGTTCACAACTTATTTCCGTAAGGGAAATACAAACTATATGTCAGGGTAAATAAATAAATAATGCTGGACAATCCACATAGCATCATCTAGCCGCAAGCCAAGCAAAGCATTGTGTATAATGATTAATCTTTAAATAACCATTACAAACTCTAGTCTACGATAAGTCTGGAAAATACAAGTAAACGATAATTTACAGGCAGTGAACTGGTTTGTGTGCCAAGTGTCTCCAAATTAATAGTTTACTGTAAAATCTACAAATACTGATAGCCGGTAATAATTGTGCCAGTTACTATTTCAAATATTTTAATGTGTACAATTAGTAGTAGATTTACAGATTATGTAATTTACTTCATTGCGTAATACTGACAACCTCTGTGGCGCGGTGGGCGAATGTCCGCCGCGACGCACGAGGTTGCGTGTTTCATTCCCGCCTCAGGATATACTATACATAGAAAACGACCAGAATGCCCGAAAAAAATATCTGCAGATCGTACAAGCATTTGTCTCGGGGCCTACCCCTTATTTTTTAATCAAACCCGCAATCTCCTGCATCGGCGCACGTTTGCCTACTGTGCCACAAAAGTCTTCATATGATTGATTTCAGAGATTGTGGATATGGCCTAATATATTGTTAAATTATTGGTAATAACAGTAGGTATTATCAAAAATTGTCCAGCATTTAATTACCTATACGAAGTTCGACTGCAATCCTCAAAACCTACCTTTACAGATAGAAGAATAAGTATCTTATGTTTCTACCCAATCGTAAAGATTTATGCAACGCACAATTTGCTATGTTCACATGCGCGCCGTGCAGCCCGGCGGGCTGCCTGGCGGGCTGCCTGGCGGGCTGCCTGGCGGGCTGCGCGGCATGCAGCCCGTCCCAGGCCGGCGACAATTCAAGCTGTTCACACGCACGCGCCGTCGCGTCAGTCAGTGCATTTGGTTCGCGGCATTCACGTTCACAGGCGCGTTTACGGGCTCGGGCGTACTGTTCACACGCTCGTGAACGTGAACGTGCACGTTGAATGTCGAGTTGAACGCGCGCATGTGAACATAGCATTACAGTTCAATAAAGCCGTTCAACAGTTCAAGTGTCAAATCCCGTCTGTTTACCAGCTAAAAGCCGTTCTAAGAATATTTTGAGAATCATTTTGACGTCAGCTGGTAGTACAAATAAGCTGTGAGTCAGCGGTGATTACATTCCACGTGGTGGTGAGGGTAATTTGGATGATAGAGCGCGAGGTAGAAGGATTGATTTTACTGATTTACTGTGGTTTAGAGTTGGGAAGGGATTTCTAACAGACTCCAGATAAGAAAGGAGCTTTAGATTTGGCTGTTCATTCAGTTATGGGCAGAGTAGGCAGAATCTTCCGAGGTACATTGATTATTGATGGATTAGTTTAGTATTTCATTTTCATCGTAATGTTTTTTTTTTTATTTCATCGTGCAATAAAGAATTTTGTATTATTAGTTCCGCATTAAATCAAAAACAGTGTACACACAAAAATGGAAGTCATCTTTTATTGTTTTCCCAAATACATAAATTATTCTGAGAGAACTCAATAATCGTCTATTTTATCAAGTGTCTTAACTTTCCACTTCTAAGTTTTAAAAAAGGCGTTTTACATTTATCGGTACATATTTCCAGAATTTTATGGATACTTGATTACCTAATGCAATACAATACAGGAAGAATAGATTTTTGGATTAAACATAGAAAGCTACCCAGATTTGTATTTGAAAAGGATACTTCCACTCCACAATATCGATACACAGCTTCCTCAAGGGATTCTTCAGCCCCAGGAAGAACAGACTCCGTTTCGGCCGCTCCGGTTGCGGCTTACCCCGCGGCCGCGCCTGTTTCCGCGGCGCAGGCGCAGCCGAGGGATCGCCGACACTGTCTGCGCCAGGCGTTGTGACCGTTGGTTGGTCTATGGTGGCCATTTTGACCTGCAAAGAAAGAGAATAATACTTTAATCGGCTCCGGTGACGAATGAATTTCACATACAAATTTAATACCAAAATGATTTGTAATTTGAGCATATTTTTACCATGTATTGCTATTATTTGTATTAGAATAGTATTTTGATTAAATTATATGTATATAGTATATTAGAAAAAAATACGAAAAGAGTGTTAGATTTTGATGTGGATGGAAATATTTTTGTGACTTTTTTTCTTTATTTACTTATTGTCATTGTGACTATGTCAGTCACGTTTTTTTTTTTCACAAAATAATAGTTATAATAGAAAAACTAAATAACATCAAAACTAACAAAGAAACATAGAAGATTCGTGTGAAACATGAGCAAGAAAGGTCTTATATGTTGAAGAAAAATACGCGTAGTGCCGACCCGAGCTAGCGTGGGATAAGGACCGAAGGAAGAAAAAGAAGATTTTCACGTTTTTCCTTGAATTTTCTTCCTTTGTCATGATCCAAGTTCTATAAAATATGTATATCAGGTAATAAAGTTAACACGGCAGTATTAATTGACATTCCGTATATTAAGCTCAGCCATTGAAAGCCAGAGCGCCGTAAAAACAGTTCGTAAAATTGTTATAAAATGATATTAGTCGAACGGAGGTTGGAGTAAAAATACTTGAAATGGTAGGCGGGCGGGCAGATTGGGCGTTTTTACACTGCACAGAACTAAAACGGTTGTTTGTCACAGTTTGTAGCACGTCACGTCAGAAAACTCGGATCAACTATTTTATTCCCGCTAAAATAGGGAATAATTCCGGGAATAAAATAGTTGATCCGTTTGGTATTTTAGGCTTTCAAAATGTAAGAAAGCCTAAAAAAGCTATGACAGCAAATTATGTCCAAGAGTCCTGTAAGGTCTAAAGGAAATAAAGCACTTTGATTGATTAAATTGATTGATTGATTGAAATGTGCAGCGAGTTATATGTACGTACATATAAGTGAAAAATCTGATCTCAGATTTTGTGTTTGACCCTGGCACCGCTGAAAACCAGCGTTGCTAAGGCACTTGTGCCGCAACAGCATGAAGCTGAGCCGGTGACCAGTGTTGCTTTTTGTTGTCTCCATATTTAGCTATGAGCGTAATATTTAATATTAAATTTTGTGACAAAAATAAAGATTTTCTATTGTTTAACTATCAATAGATGGAAGAACTTTGTCGGATTGGTGGAGGATTTTTATCATCTAATCTAGTTTTGTAGTAATCCGTCATGGATATCGTTTGGGATAATGTGAAACGACATTTTGTCAGATGTTTCTTGCGGTTTGTGAATGGGTGGATATTTTCATACGTTTACTAATATTGTAACGTCAGTAACGTAAATATTTTAACATATTCTGACAAATCTATTGTGCCTACTGCAATCAAACTTGTTTAGAAAAATGTTGATACTAATCACAAGTGTGTAGACATCAAAACCATCATTTTTCAGGAAAGGTAGAAAAGAACTGCGTCAGACATGACTCCTTTATTTTCAGGGTTAGAAAATCGCTTTGGAACCCTTTATGGATTTTTTTTTCAATCTTTAATATTACTATAACCGAAATGTACATAATATTATTTGGCTTTTTTTATTTATTTTCATTAATACAATTACAAGAAACAATTTAAACTGGTATTTACAATTGGTATATACAAATTTTCGAAAATATCGTGAATTTGAAAATATTCAATAATTTTCAGTAAGCAGGGCAGTACAATACTAAAACCAGTGCAAATAATGTCTTAATCTATTTAAATATATTCATTGATCTTCTATCATCCAGAGGAAGTTCCATAAATAATTTACGAGTACTAAACCATTTATGATGTGATTCCTATTTAATGAAAGCAACGCACTTCGCGGAATCATTTATTTCATCTTCTCGAAATAGGTTTAAGGGTCATAAATCGAATGGAACTTTTGTAGGGTGAAGGGAAATCTTGCCCTAGATTACATTTATTACGAAAGAAAACACTTTTAGCAACTGTTATCGTAATGCACAAAACATTCCCATGCGAGATGTCAGTGCAGATCTCAGTTCCCCCACTTAGAATTAGAATTAGAACTGGTTATCATCCTAAATGGTCACCTTCATTGAAGAGTGTTCCTATGGTATTCTACCGACCATTTATAGATCTAAAACATCTACATATACAAATATTATAAAGAGGAAAGATTCGGTTGTTTGTTTGGATTGAAAAGACTCCGAAACTACGGGACTCATTCGAAAAAACCTTTATAATAGCTAGCGTCTGATAAACGAACTCGCTAGACAGCAAATCTTATACCTTAGAGAATCAAATTTTACGATTCCACACCAAGGCAAGTTTAGGTATTGCTTAATTTTATAAGACGCTGTGACGTAAAGGGTTGAGCAAGGAATCTAATAGGCCCCAGGGTCTTAATTCACTATTGCCAATTCAAACGCGTAGTTAAACGATACGACAATATAACGGCGTGGAATCGGTCAAACCCGTATTGACAACAACTTATGTCGTCACACTTTGGGTAAGGAATCTCCTGTGACATAGAGAATAAGGCCTTCTTTATTCACTACTGCCAATTCAAACGCGTTACACTGATACGACAAGATAACGGCGTGGAATCGAACAATACCGTAGCTAGAACACGTTATGACGTCACACGGTTTGGGCCAGGAATCTCCTATGTTATAAAGAATGAGGCCCCAGGGCTTTTATTCACAACTGCTAATCCAACTGTCTGCTGTTCCTGAGATAAATAGCAAAATGTGTGCAAAACAATCTATTTACAAAAAAATAACTATCGGGAAAACTTTTACCAAACGTGTTTTTAAAACACGTAATCCAAGATCAAAGTTATATTTCCCTATATATGAAGGTGGTGGCTTTTACAGATTCTACAAAATGACTTAGTGTAATGAAGTAGAGTGTTTTTGGCATCACTTTCGGATCGCTCAGCGTGATGCCTTCACAGCATGCAGAGTTCGTTAAAGTGTTTGTAACATAGCTATCGTTTTTATATAGGTAATACTAGCGGTCCGCCCCGGCTTTGCACGTGTTTTAAACAAAACTTGAATGTACATAGTATGAATGACATACTTTTTGAAATTGTTCTATAGCCTATGTTCATCAGGGAAAATGTAGGATGCAGGAAAAGCTAATGGAGAAATAATTTTTCAAATCGGTCCAGTAGTTTCGGAGCCGTTTAAACAAACAAACAATCGAATCTTTCCTCTTTATAAAATTAGTATAGATTCCTCTTTATAAGTTGTATATTGACTCAGCGGGAGGATTTTGTTGGGTACAGCTTGGATTAGAAAGTTCTGATTGTTGTTATGTTGGTATGTGTTTTTGAGTTTATTAACCGCCCGCCCTCACCCGCCTACCACGCTCTTAGGCGGAGGCGAGTTATAATTACCTATAGTTATGTTGTTACTTATTATTTTGTACCTTACCTTATCAAATCTTTATTAATAAATAGAATTACATTTAAATAATTATCAAAACCAAATTAGAACTAGTATTTACAATTTCAAACAATTGATATCAACGACATCAATACCAGTAGGAGTTAAGTATTTTTTAAATAATTCATTACGTATTAGTGGGTTAGCTACGAACCTTATTTTTGTTGGAAGAACACCACGTTTCATCCCTTAGCGAGGGACTGCTTGGAGTTGAGTGCAGTTCTACACAGATCAAAACCTCTCCGGTCACTTTAACCTTATATATGACTAACGGTCCGCCCCGGCTTCGCACGGGTAGGTATTTAACAAAAAAAATATCATTTATGCGGAACCCTATTTTTTTAAATATCTAAAACCTTATTCATCACGGAAAATTTAGAATTCGAATGGTGAAAAAATTTTTCAAATCGTTCCAGCAGTTTCGGAGCCTATGTAATCCGAACAAATAATCAAATCTTTCCTCTTTATAGTATTAGTATAGAAGTATTATTTCAAAAACTTAAAGACTGATTCAGTCCTTATTATAGGGTGGTGCATTAGTTAACTACAAAAAAAGTTTAAAGTACATTCCATTTAATGCCATGCAACACCTCTACATAACCATATACCATAATGGTAATAAACAAGTACGACAAGTGCGAGTGTAACTCGCGCGCCGAGGGTTTTGCACTTTTGTCGTTTAGGTAGGTACGTATATTGACGGCCTGTTAGCGCGGTGGGCTTACAACGCAGGAGGTTGCGGTTTGATTCCCGCCTCGGGACTAATATTTGTAAGATCTGCAGATTATTTGTTCGAGTGTTCTAGTCCTTTTCTACGTACACAAAAATAAATCATCTAATGTGATACTTATATATACTTTATTAAGTATAACAGATATCGTAGTAGTACGAATTACACAAGCTTGCTTAGCTTGTCGCTAAATGATGTTGTGTGGATTATCCAGGATACATTACTCCTCTCATATTTTTTTTGAGCACGGTGGAATTCATGAATTCAATAATCTTATTATCTAAATATTCTTCGAGCGCAGTGGAATACATTGGGTATGGACTTTAAAATTTTGAGAACAACGGTTTCGTGGCGCTGTGGAACCCTACTATTACAGTTACTACAGAGATTAGTGGGTAGGTAAGTAAACCTACAATTATTTTTTCGACTTTTTTCTACGTATTTCACTAAGTATGAAACTTAGACGATTTTTAAAACCTGTTTTGAATTGTCGAAATCCATACCTTTGATTTGATATTGCTCTCAATGAAATAGCCCCCATTGTATGAAAATTCGTTTTTGACCATATTTCGAAAAGTATTATTTTTACAGACTTCTCTATATTTTTCCTGTAAAATATAGACCTATATCTACAAACGCTTAGTACATTTTATATAGATCACTCTGCTATCTTCGGAGATAGAGGGGGGGGAACGGTCAAATTTTCGACCTTTTTCAAAATATTTCGAAAAGTATAAAACCTATCGAAATTTTAAAAACTGCATTAAAATGTACAAACTGATACCTTTCATTTGATACCCAACTCGGTGGGGTAGTCACCCCTTTAGAAATTTTTCCCGCCCTTTTTTGATCATATTTCAAAAAGTATTATTTTTACAGATTTCTCTATATTTTTCCTGTAAAATATAGATCAATACCTACAAAAACTTGGTACATATGAAATCGATCGTTCTGCAATCTTCGGAGATAGAGGGGGGGTACCGGTCAATTTTTCGACCTTTTTCAAAATATATCAAAAAGTATAAAATCTATCGAAATTTCAAAAACTGCATTGGAATGTACAAACCAATACCTTTCATTTGATACCCAACTCGGGGGGGTAGTCACCCCTTTAGAAATTTTTCCCGCCCTTTTTTGACCATATTTCAAAAAGTATTATTTTTACAGACTTCTCTATATTTTTCCTATAAAATATAGATCAATACCTACAAACACTTGGTACATATCACGTCGATCGCTCTGCAATCTTCGGAGATAGGGGGGGGGGAACGGTCATTTTTTTGACCATTTTCAAAATATTTTAAAAAGTATGAAATCTACCGAAATTTCAAAAACTATTTTGAAATCTACAAACGAGTACCTTTCATTTGATACCACTTTCGACTTTGTACGTTCCATTTAAAATTTCGATTTCAAAATTTGTATGGAAAATCTTCATTTTGATTTTTCATTTATTTTCATTTATTTTTCTATAAATATGTGCGGGCGCACAAAATGTATTATTATTTCAAATTTCAAGTCAATAGCTGCAGTAGTTTCTGAGATATTAAGGATTCAAAACACCAAACAGACCCAAAGCGATTTCATAAGGGTTTTGCAACCGATGCCAAAACCCTAAAAACCACTAACTTTAGTAGATTAACAGTATTTTAGCCCGTGTTGAACAGTATTTTAGCCCTGATTAAAATTGTATTTAATTTTATACTTCACAAGAGACATTTTCACATTATAGCTTGAGTTATTTTCTATTACAATGTATAAAATATTGGTCCTATAATTTTATTCATATAGAAAATAATATGCTGCTTTTTTTATTAGCTGTCTAGTAAACTCTTGGTTTACTATCCTGCTCAGGGTGGATTAGATCAAAGTAGTATAAATCTTATACTGAGATTAAAATATTAGAATCAGATTCAGATTCAATAACTTTATTTCTTTAGGCTTACAAAATAAGCACTTAGACTAGTAGTCTATATAGTATAGTCTAAGTGCTTATTTTGTAAGCCTTAAATTTATTAATTAAGCCTTAGATTAGTATAGTCCTATAGGTTTAGATACAATACTTAGTATTGGCTGAGAGCCTTGCGATAGCAAAATGAATGTTAATGATGCTATGTGCGAGTAAGTCCCAAAGGTTAAATTATACTAGGGTTAGTTAATCTTTTGTACAATGGTGTTTGGTCGAAATCACCCTTGTAGAGTTGTGTCTGCAAAACCTTAGATTACTTCATATTGGCTGATTGATGCTTGCGATGGCAAACGTAAATGATGATCTGCGCGTAAGGTTATATAATACTAGAGCTAATTAATCTCATTTAAAATGGTCTTTGGTCAAATCCACCCTTGTATAATTGTGTGTCTGTGTACAACACGTTGCAAAATACATATATCTATCCAGTTACAATGGCCTTATTAGATAGCCTTATTGATTTTCGACGTATCTGCCTTCAGTGGATTACCACTAGTACTGATAAGATACTATCATGGAAAGCCGATTAGTGGAGCCTTTTAGGTGCCGACGTGCTGACTGATGTGACTTTTTGACCGACACCTTTGCCTTTGACTATGACGGGCTGGTCACACATGGTGTTCGATATTTATTGGTCCGGCAATGTGTTACGGGCTTGTTTTGTACGCTATCTAATCAGCCCACATAGATATGTAAATAAAGCTTTTATTTCAATGTACTACCAAACTACTATCCAGATCTAATGATGATGAACAAATAAACGCCGAAATCCGACACCTTAGCCAAGCCAAAGCCGACAACATCAATTCCAAACAAATGAACTCGACACTTGGAATTCAAATTTCAAATAACGAATTCTAACATTCAATTACTTTGGCTCCCATTTCGGATATTGTGTTCAGAAACAGTAGTTTTGCCTTGGATTGGCTACCCAGTATTGTGATCCTTGCTTGCCAAAACCTTGCGCCAACATTTCGAACAGCAATAGTTATTTCCCTGAGTTATTTCCCACGTGTAAAGTCTTCTGCGCGCAAACCTAACTTAAGAATCAAAGCATGATAGGGAAGGGGGTAAACTGGTAGCATAGACCTTGATAAACACGTGGATCCTTTTGGCAACGAGTATAAGAAAATTGAACAAAGACAATCTTTGCAAGGAATACATAGATGTTTTTTGTAATAGAAGGAAGGAATAATTCGTAGTCTTAGCGCCACAGTCCTTTTATTTACATTAGAATGAGTAGTTTTTCAAAATGCAAATGTTTACTTACTATATTTACTTTGAGCAATAAATCAAATATAAATAGTAAAAAACTTACAGGAATACGTCACAATAATCAAATTACATGAGTAGAAAATGAAGTGATCGCTTGAATTTTTTGTTCACTTCATTCTTCACTACATAATATTAAAGTCGCTTCCCGCTGTCTGTATGTTTGTCCCTCATCATCATCATCATCCTATAATTAGTCCACTGCTGGACATAGGCCTCCCCTAATGTTTGCCCCTATGTATGCTTAAATCTTTAAAACAACGCGACGGATTTTGATTAGGTTTTTTGAATAGGTAGAGTGCTTCAAGAGGAACGTTTTCTATCAGCATTGTACCCGTGCGAAGCCGAACCGAGTCGCTATTTTTAAGGTAAAGTAAATAAACGAAAAAAAACTTTGCCTTGTTAGGTTGGTACTTTTGAAGTTAAAACAAAACTCATCCCAAACTGTTTTCGTTGAACTGGATAACCTGATACTTTTAGTAAGCCATTTTACAAATATGTTTGGCAATCTTCTATAAAGATGGCGGAGTTGTGGGACTGAGATGTCAAGATTTTTTATGTTTATCACATAGCAAATGTCCTGTGGTGCTAACGCTCTCTGAACTTTTAAAAAATATCTGAGCGTCTGATCAAAGATTGAGAGCCGATAGCTGCAGATGGTCAGTGCCAAGCATTGCCATACAGCGAGGCAATGCAGCCAGTGTCAGGGATGCTTGCCACTGGTATATGGATCAGTTCACCTACCTAATGATTTGCATGTTTACAGTTAGCTAAATCTTTTCAAACGACATACTAGTTGTAATTTGGTTATTGTTATTTTCTTTGCACTATAGGGTTGGTCCACCAGTTCAAAGTCGCAGCGAGATATGGAAAGAGCTATGCTCGGAGTTTCTCTGAAGGATAGGATTCGTAACGAATCAAAGAATTAGCAAACTGAAGTGGCAATGGGTGTTCTTCAGTGGAAACACAACTCGGTAAGTGTAGGATGCCCTCCGGCCAGGTGGGATAACGATCTGTGAAAGATTGCTTGCAGATGCTGGATGCGACAAGCTGATGACAGGGTGCTATGGCGCACATTAGGGGAAGCCTATGTCCAGTAGTGGACTAACATAGGCTGCTGATGATGTAGACGATTTTCTTTGTAAATAGAGACATTTACGCAAATGACAAAGTGACGTCACCTCTCTCTATTGTGCCCTAGACAACAATCTCTGTGCCTGTCTATCAGACTCAGCAGGGTCTTTGTTCGGTAATGGAGAGTAGGCAATAACTATTGTTTCTTTCCATTCTTTGCTTATAATTTCCTTTGTTAAGGCTTTGCTAGTTTTTTCATAAAGATTGGGCAAAATGGCTCTGCCGAAAGACCAGCGTTGGTTGCTTGCTTGGTAGCGATGAACCCATGCTGCGGCAGATGCCATTTTGTAGCTTTCGGGCTTACTTTTTCATTAAGCTGTTAATTTTAGTACCACTTATGGCTCCGATGATACGGATGAATTTCCCAAATATACACAAACATTATACCAAAATTATTTGTAATTTGAGCATATTTTCACCATGATCTGCTAGTATTTGTATCTACTAAAATTGTATTTATCTAGGTTCCTATGACACATTTTTTCAAATAATTTCTTATAATTTGCGTAGACAGGTAAGTATTTTCAAAAATATTTGTGGCAGGAACTTGGATAAATACTATTTTAATTGAACTAATCGCAGATCATGGTGAAAGCTCGAAATACAAATCATTTTGGCGTGACTTTTGTGTGGGAAATTCATGCTGGAACCGAAACTATTAGTTCTATTTTAACGGTATAAAGCAATACAACTAATAATTATGTGTTCAGATGTCAAATTTAACAATATTCACTGCAAGTCTGTCAACGCAATAAATTTATTATAATAATATTCGATGGTGTCGTATCTAAACCGGCTCACGCGCCTGCACAACCGTAACGTGCCCAAACGAAGTAACTATGAACCCGGATGTTTCCGATCTAAAATTAGTCGACAGAATCAGGGCAGACATCAATAATATTCAGGAATGCTTGCCCAATATAGTGTTGATCAGGTCTGCTTCATTTGTAGGGATTGGGAATAGATGAATACAGGGTTTATCAATCTCAGAGCGTCAACGGACGACCTCGTTTGTGGCGGTACCTGGGTAGAGCCGCCAAAAATTGTACAAATATTACTTTTCAATGCATAGGCATTCATTTAATTGCTGGTCAAACAGGACATAAGAAATTATAAACGCATTTAGTAAAAAAACAATTAACATTTAACTTATAACTTATGATAAGAGGAAAACAAGAAAAGAGATAACATAAACATCATTAACTTATATTATAACACAAAGAAAACAAAGGCACAAAATATTTTCAAAAAAAGAGAGCTGTGTAACAGCAGCAAAAAGGTCTCGGCTCAAAAGTAGAAGGCGTTTCGTTAGCCCGTTATTATTATTTTCGTAATTTCAAAATTATTTGATAAATATTTTGAACATTATTCTGAATGACAAGCTTCTCCTTCTTTCCTTAGATAAATGAAATAACAATTTCTATCAATACTTTTTTTTTTATTGGTACTGCTTTCATTCCCATGTTGGTAGAGTTCTATCAACCAATATGGTTCCCGCATACATACTAATACATAGTACGTAGTACTGCAATTATTTTAGTTTGGATTGATTCATGATTATTGATTTTTTTATCTCATAGGACTCAAATAAATAAAAGCGGTCATCGGCCAGCAAAGCGCAATGTTTCTAGTAATAAGGTCTATTTTCGTCATGCGATTGATTTTCGCCCGCAAGTGGATCTAGTCTACGTAGGAACCCTAAAAATGGTACTATTATTATACCATTTTTAGGGTTCCGATACCCTACATCTACGCTCTACGCATTAAAATTACTGCAAATTGATTTGATTATAGTGTGTAGGTATAATTTAATATTTTACGCTACGCCTATTCCCTTAGCGATGATCACAAATTTGAATAGCCGAAATCCGGATAATACGTCGTTTAGTTGCCAAGGCTAATTCAGAACAGGTGTCGTCAAAAATAGCTTATCTATCCTCACTCTCCTATTTTCGAATGACAATACCCGTTGTTACGAGAAAAAAATGGTTTAATGAAAAAATACTGGCAGTTTCTGAAGCGACTGAAAAAAGGAATAAGAATATTTTTTATGTGCAGCTCGTACAAAAACGTTCTTAAATTTAAAGTTAGTAGGTATAGACAAAACAGACTTATTTTGCGATGAGTCATAAAACGGTTTCTGTCTCAGCATGAGCTGGTTGTACACTCATTACAGCCCACGATGGTCGACAGACCCATTTCGTGACGTCACAGAACAAAAAACATAAGAAAAACTAAACCAAAAAATACAGCCAGTTATGCTAGCGACCAAAAACAAAAACAATACTGGCACGGTTGCATCCAAGTACCGTGAAAATAAACTAAAATCTATACTAATATTATAAAGAGGAGATTTGATTGTTTATTTGTTTGAATTGAATAGACTGTGAAACTACTGGACCGATTTGAAAAATTCTTTCACCATTAGAACCCAGGAGGAAATATTTTTCCTCCTGAACATAGGTTTTTTACAAACTTTTTTGAAAATATTCCCTATGTATGTATATAGTACATAGGGAATATTAATACAAAAAAGTTTGGGATCTGCATGTTTTTTTTTTTTTTTTTGTAAAATACCCTTGCAAAGCCGGGACGGTCCGCTACGAGTATAAAGGAGGTGACGTGCTTTCTTGCGAGGGCGACAGAGCCTATAAAGCATGGTGTCACATCCGTAGAGATATCAACAAACATCGGTGCGTTATAAAGAACGCAATCATTCTTCAGATCTGGTAGTCTACCTCTACGCCTTAACTAATTTACTGAAAATAAACTAAAATAGGAGTATAAAGGAGGTGCGGTGCTTTCTTGCGAGGGCGACAGAGCCTATAAAGCATGGCGTCACATCCGAGGCGATATCAACAAACATCGGTGCGTTATAAAGAACGCAATCATTCTTCAGATCTGGTAGCCTACCCCTGCGCCTTAACTAATTTATGAAAGGGGACAAACAACGGATACGACGCCAATGCTAAAAAATATTATTTAAACGAACATAAAGGGCATACGAAACAGTCTTCCACGAGTTTTAGGTAAATTTAAAAGGATAACAACAGTCACTCGTGAAAAGAATGGGGTTTTTGCTATTTTCTTGGTTCTTCTACCTAGTAATATAACATTAAGGTCATAATGCAATAAACTCACGCTAAAACAAACTACGAATTAGGTGTTTTTTGGGAGACCTTTTCTTCTTCTTCCTATTCCGGTCCTTATACCACGCGTAGGTGGGGTCGGCACAATTTTTTTCCCACTCTTCTCTATCAATCTATTGACATAAAAAATCAAAATAATGTTTATAGACGCTAAAACTACAAATGATTCAAAGTTTCTTTACAGCATGGCTAACAATGTGCGCAGAAATTTTTGTCTGCTATCTTTTCTTATAAACCTACAAAATAGTAAAATACTCGACCACTAGTACTTGACTACGTTCCACTTTATATTCAATTGATTTTGTAATTATTTCAAAAAAGCCTGTAATCGTAAATCCCAAAGCAATTTTTATCATAACGTTGCTCAAGAGTGTTAATTAGTGAGTATAGTGTTGATACCTCAAATCTACAGTTGAGATTAGAATGTAAAGTATTGTCGTCGGAAGGCTCAAAAGGGAAGGGTACCCTTCCCTTTTAACACATAAATATTCAGTAGGTACTAAAAACAACGGATTTCGTGCCAAGATATTGCGAAATGGTCAAGATAAACATTTGGGAGGGCAAGTGGTTTATCTAACCGCGGGAATCTTTCTGGCGAGCTTGTACATTGACATAAAATCAAAGTCTCTTTTTCTGTCTATGATTTCATTTATCGTTCGGTGGAGGTGGGCAGGGCGCTTCAAAGATAATAATGAAAGAAAGGTATCTAAACCTAACCTTTGTCGATGTGTGAAGACGGTTTTCATCCGGAAACCGTGACTTAATGGTTGTTAAGACCCTGAAAACGATCAGGACACCCTGTCCGAGATTGTCAGATGACATCTAGGTTACAAGACAAGACCATAGTTGGTACCCATGGTAAAATAAGAAAAAAAAGAAAGGAAGGCAAACATAGACATAGGCATAATTATGCACAAAATAAGCACTTATAAAAGTCAAATTTTAAACCATAAATTATTATCAAATAACTTTTATCGTAATTAATGATTTTCTCTTCACTTAAATAGGAAAGAAAAAAGCAAGCACAAGAAAACATTAGTACAAAATAAAACCTAAACTAAACGAAAAAAATTAAATAATCGTACAAATGAACCAAAAAGATCCTGCCTCAGCATAATGCTGCTTGGCAGTCGAGCAACGCTGGTTTTCTGGTAGCACCCATCGAGTACGTATCCTGTACTCGATGGGTAGGACCTTTCTTGCGAGCGTGTCTACACGGCTGACAAAACAAAAATAAATACAATTTTAATCCGGTATATTATGTACTGTTTATCACTGGATCCCCAGACAGGCAAACAATCCAAATGCCGATCACCGTTATCACCAGACCAACAACTGACGTAACTATATAATATACATACATAGGTACATTATTAACTTATTTTAAAATGTCCCCTTGCCCTTCAGAATCGCCTCAAATATTCCATGAATGAAATTACTTGAATGGCTGCACACAAATCACGAATGTGAGTGACGTGGCTGCATAACTTCTTCAACGATAACAAATAACGGTTATAAATAACAGTTTTATAAGCTAGTCTGGTTTGTAATAAAATAACCTAGGGTTTTATCATACCTAACGGACCGCCCCGGCTTCGCACGGGTATTAAACAAAAATTTCAGAAATTATACACTCTAACACGATAGGTTTCACAGTTTTCATACGGATCCCTTACTTTTTTTAACAGCATTGGGGTTTTTGACATTGACTCGATACTCCATAAGTGACACTGGCCGCCAAAAAAGTTAGAGACCCGCAGGTAATTAAACCGTGCACTATATATTCAACCTCTTTTTCTATTATGGCTCCGAGCCATAATATGTAGAAAAAGAGGTTGAATATACAGCGCACGGTTTAATTATTGAATTTCCATGCGGGTCTCTAACTTTTTTGAAAATATTATATAGCCTATGTTCATTACGGAAAATATAGGATTCTAATGGTGAAAGAATTTTTCAAATCGGTCCAGTAATTTCGGAGCCTATTCAATTCAAACAAACAAACAATCAAATATTTCCTCTACTCTAGTATAGATTCTAGTAAGATGATTGGTTTGATGATGTCTGAGCTACACTGGTTCAGAACAGCGCAAGAGATTGGCAAACATAGAGGCATATCCCAGCTGCGGAATGGGGCTTATGATGGTGATGTTCCATTGATTTTATGGTCGGAATGATTTCATTGAAGGTTGAAAGGCTAGACTTGCTGTCGATTCGGACAAAATTTATTGGGACACAGTGTCCTAATGAACCAATACATTAATTTTACAATAATAATTGAAGTTAGCAATAAATGTAACGATAAAAAAAAACTAAACTTCAGTTGTTCGAAACTATTGTATTACTACAACGATAACTAAATGTATATTTAGCGCCTTATAGTGGTTGTAGCGAAACAAAAACTTTTATAGTTTTCATATAAACAACCTATGCAAAACTCATAGGTTTTCTTTTATTTACCTTCTTTAAATAATACAACAAAGAAAACTTATTATGATAAAATAATAAGTTAATATAATATAATAATATTGTATAAAATGTAAATCCTGTTTTGGCTGTAGGCAGCTGTAGCATTATAAGTTTTTCTTTTTATTATTTAGATCTAAGAGCTGTGGATTTTGTTACATAAATAAATAAATAAATAACCTTAAGGAAACCAATGAGGAAGGGAGAGCTAATAGCGAGTCAAGACGAGGTACTTTCGGATAGGTTAATATTTTAATTTCTGGAAGTGTGGTTTTTGGGTACTAAAGGAGGTATTAAAGAAGGCAGAAATTCAATTGTAAATACTAATAATAACTAATAATAAATAATACGTTTTCATTTAGTTATTTAATTGTAATTTTCTTTTTTACTAAATTTTTTAACCTGTTAAACAAATAATAATGTTAAGAGACAACTTTGTGCGATTCGAAAAAAATCACCGTGACAGTCAAAAAGCTCGATAGACCTTACTAACACGTAACCAATCTGTGGCATTAGTTTGAAGCTACCCAGCAACCGCTATGTAAACAGAACTCGCGTTTATTTAGCGAATTCCAAAGAAAATATATCTTTTTCTACTTTATTTCATTAACAAACCTTCTTACTCCATCATTATACGATAGGTTGGATTTCTTTATACAAAATCGATTTGAAATTCGATTTTTAACTTTGTCTCAAAATAAGAAATTCGATTTTTATCTAACTCACGTTAGAGTGTTTGTTTTAAGATATAAGAATTCAAGAACTTCATTTCTAGAGGCAAACGTAATAAGCATTTAGACAAATGATAATATACCAAAAACAGTTATTATTATATAGTACTAGCTGTGTGCCCGCGGCTTCACCGGCGTAACTCCCGATCTCTTAGGAGTTTCGGGATAAAACGTCCCATATGTTATTCCAGGTCATAAACTCTCTGTGTACCAGTTTCATAAAAATCCGTTTCATACTTTTTGCGTTAAAGAGGGTCAAACATCAAGTTCAATTAATGCTGACAAACTTTCGAGTTTATTATATAAGTAGGATAATTATTATCAGTTATGTAATTATGGTGATATTGATTTTCTCTTCACTTCAATTTCAACTCTCCACAAGTGGAAGAAGATTAAAAGCCAATAGAAAAGGTTTAGAACAAATGTTTGTATGGTATGCAATTCATGAGTGATCATTTGTGTGAGAGCCTCCTGCACATAAAAGAAATAATAACAAATGCTGGACAATCCATATTATCTATCCCCCAAAGTGTATAGAGCATCGACTTCTGAGATGTAATTCTACCAGCAGATATTTGCCCGCTAAGGGGAAAAACTCAAATCTAATGTCAAAGGAAGTAGGGAATCCCCTATAAATATTTCTTGTTCCAATTTGCACCCCTGACTCATGAGTAGGTACCAAATATTAAATGACATTTTAGGTACCATAGTTTATGCTACTATGATATGAACTTAGAATATTAGAGGTAAAACCATAGTAAAGGTTTTATCCCTAGTAAAACCATTGTAAAGGTTACACCCCTAGTATTAAAGTACACACAGAAAATACCAATAAAATGAATTAATTAGAACTAGAGAATTTACAATTGAAACAAATTAGAACTGCAGACTGTTGCAAACAATCTACAGGTACAGCTCATCTGATCAATATCTAATTGAACATTAATACTTACCTTCTTTATTATTTGGTAGGTAGGTACATTATAGATTATATTAAACCTATACATACATACCGGCACTTTTGTTTTTCCAACAAAAATTGGGGTGGTATAATTTTTTTTTAGGAATTTCGGTAATCCTACCTTCAATGTCTTTATTCAACCATGTTAGGTTATTTGTGCTTTACAAAAGCACAAATAACCTAGCTTACACTGACTGAGGGTAAGCTGTAAAAAGTATCAGATGATCGTTAAAAATTGAAGATAAACAACAACCAAAATAATGTTTACAAACCTTCTAGAACTCTCCAAGAAAAACCACTTTCACCTATCCATCAATCACTGCTCCTGAATTAGGCCATAACACGACCTCGACAAGATTTTGTCACCGAATTACGTTCAAAATCACACAAGACTATTTATAACTGCAATGTTCTGAGCACCATTTTGTATTTCACACAACGCACCAAAAATTTTTACTTTTTTGTGAAAAATCGCGGGTTTCGCCCAAATTTCCCGGTTTGAATTTCGAACGCTTGCGGAATTATGTTTTATTTTTAAATAGTGTGGCCGGGCGTCCGCTGCTTCGGAGTTCGGTGCGGATTTAGGTTGAAATCGGGATCCGGCGCCACTCACACATGCGCAAGCCAGACTGTTGACGGAACGTCATAGATTATGTTGATTTGGCGGGATCCTGGAATGCTATGGAACGTGAATTGAATTGTTTTGTAAGACGTGCTGCTATGAAGTCGGAGGATTTAATACTTTTTCGTGTTGACCTTCGTGGTGAAAGAGATTGCATTCCGACATTCATCCATACTAAGTTTTGCTGCTTTGAATACGCGTAGAGTTTACTTATGACGAACTGTTTTAGGACTTAGCAGCATTTGACAATTTAAACAATGCAAAATGTTTAAAGAACAATGGCAGAATTTGGTCTGGACTTTTTTTTGCGTCCATGGATCTGATGTATATGAATCAAATTTAATAAATTTTCTACGATTTTTCAATTATTCACTCCTTCTCGTAAAGGCCGGAGTTATTTTATGATATTTAAAAGCTTATCAAATGATATTCGAATTAGGTACATTCGAAATGTTACCATTTTATTAGTGGTGCGGGTGTGCGGGTACAATTATTGAATGCAATGTATCATTTGTCTTTGATAGTGTCATGTTGTCAGCGGTTGTCTGTCAAGATGCCATAGAATCTAGAACGTAGTGGTTTTATTCTCTTTGACAGAATCCTTCCGAGACTTCGGCGTTTTTCATCTCTGCTGTGTTTTGTGTTTATATCTTGGTTTTCTATTTATTTTTACCCGAATTACGGAAGCCACAGGCGACGTATGTAACACCCGACCTGGACTGTTTATGGACTGATTGATACTGCCCTGTCTGGCTAGTGCGTGCCCTTAGGACTCCGATATTGTTGTTTTGGGTGTTCTGGGCATTTTCTATGTAAAATAAAAAATATCTATTAATGTAGGTATACCTCTATATATATTGTTTTAAGTACCTATATAAGTTATCTAGTAGGAACTCATAACATAACACAACCTCTGCTTAGCTTCGGGCTAGATGATGCTGTGTGGATTGTCCAACATAATTTTTTATTAAAACCCTCAGTTTTTTTGTGTTTACGGGGCAAGTAGGTACATTTTTTTTTATACACGCCCAGCTTTTGTAAAAATACAAGAAGTTTAGAATTTGTTTTGCTCATTTTGTTTATCATTTCTCATTTCGAATATATAAGGTGGCGTGGTCTAATTGATAAGACCAAACCCAAGGCCAAACCACATTATCAATTTCTTTATGATTTGATTTCAATCTGCGATGTTTTATAGACAAATATTGTTTGACGTTCATTCATAACCAAAAAATTCAAACACTGAAATCTTTTTTTTCCGGCTTTCCCCAAAGAAAATAGTCTCATTTATAGATTCTGGAGCTAACGCCAAATCTTTTAACATTTTTTTCATTACGGTACGCTTCAATTTGATCCCAGACAATTCTTAGTATGGAGACCTGCCATTGTTCTTTCAATAATAGCTAGATTTTTGTTATTATAGTGCGTAAACCCTTGCACTCGGGATACCTATATTTAATAGCTGGATTATTGATTAAAAGCTTTTAGTAAATTTAAATTTAACTTTTTATATTATATTTGGACATTTTTGTTCCAGACAGGTTTGTTTACCCAGCAGGATCAACGTTTCCAATTGTTTTTAGATTTCCCCCATCTGCCGATTATTCTTTGGCTCCTCACACATAGAGACTGGTCTTCTGGCAGACTCGCCGGCGTTCACGCAGTTAGCACTTGCGATATTACTGAAAATACTCATTTCTGTAGCGCCCCTACTATTGGTGTTAGTCGAAACGGCGCGGGCGGGTGAAAACTCGAAAGCTAGTTATTAATTAATAATTTATTTTTACAGTAATATAGGCTAAACCATATTCATGTACTAGGTGTACATGAATATAGTGTAGTAAATAACAAATCGCAAGTGTTGTGTTTTTTTTCTCGTGTTTTTGTTTTCTGTTTGTATATTTGATTATTCTGTGCCTGTGTCCAATGATTTGTCTAGTTCTTCATTAAATAGTTTGACCCGATCGACAGAGATCAAAAAACATGAAGCAACGGACTTAACGTCTATTTGTAATTAACATGGTCATGAGTGAAAACGATTCGAGAACTAATAGTACGGTGCAATAGTAACGCGCTCGACAGTAATTTAAAAACATGGAACAAAGGGGTTGAACGTTTGTTTGTAATTAATACGGCTGTGTTTGCATGAGCTTATCGCTATGAGTGAAAATGAATCGAGAAACAATAGTACAGTGCAAGAGTAACGCGCTCGACAGTAATTTAAAAACATGGAACGAAGGGGCTGTACGTATGTTTGTAATTAACACGGCTGTTTTGGCATTAACTTCGAGTGAAAATGAATCGAGAACTAATACTACGGTGCAAAAGACACGCGCTCGACAGTAATTTAAAAACTTGAAGCGAAGGGGCTCAGCGTTTGTTTGTAATTAATACGGCTGTGATTGCATGAGCTTATCGCTATGAAAGAAAATGATCGAGATACAATACCTACAAAAACCTACAAAACTTATATATATGTAAATACATTTTACTGGTGGTCCCCGCACTAGGTTCAGAACCTGTATCGCGAGAGGCCGAACGAATTCAAAACATAATTACTAACATTGTATAATCATACAGGGCAGCAGTTCACTCTAAAATATTATATAAAAAAAGAACATACTAGTAGAAACAAAAAAGAAATTAAAATTAAAACTTTACACGATTTAAAACAATATTAGAAATATGTATGTATATAAGACAATCTAACGAGAAGTCTTTAACAATAACAACACACACGACCAAAGGGTAATTAATACGGCTGTGTTTGCATGAGCTTATCGCTATGAGTGAAAATGAATCGAGAAACAATAGTACAGTGCAAGAGTAACGCGCTCGACAGTAATTTAAAAACATGGAACGAAGGGGCTGTACGTATGTTTGTAATTAATACGGCTGTGTTTGCATGAGCTTATCGCTATGAGTGAAAATGAATCGAGAACTAATACTACGGTGCAAAAGAGACGCGCTCGACAGTGATTTAAAAACTTGAAGCGAAGGGGCTCAACGTTTGTTTGTAATGTATACGGCTGTGATTGCATGAGCTTATCGCTATGAGTGAAAATGAATCGAGAAACAATAGTACGGTGCAATAGTGACGCGGTCGACAGTGATTCAAACGACGGTGCTGAGCGTCTGTTTGTTGAAATATATTACTCTTTTCATTGTTGTTGTGAAAAATGTGGAAAACGGTTCGGTAGTTAGAGCCTTAACCACCGGATTTTGTTTACAAAATTTAAGATGAATAAATAATGCTGGACAATCGACACAGCTTCATCTAGCCCCAAGCTAAGCAGAACCTTTGTTATGGGTATCGAGTTCATCACTTAAAACCAATTTACAAAGATCAACATTAAATATTTGCTTATGCGCAGCGAAAAAGGTGCAACGTAGATTTCGAAAACGGACAAGCAACAAAAGAATTTATGAAAGCTTCAAAATCCATAATTTATTTCGAACTTCTGCGACTTCAGTAGTCCGCTGATAACGGTGTCGTAAAATAATTTCGACTAATATTTATGTGCTTTTGTAACCCTTTTGTTTACAAAAAATATCTAGGGTTCTTGAACCGAGTTTTCTTATATTTTCTTGACTATAGTAATGATGATTATGGAAATAATTCTCATAATCAAAAGCAGTAGATATCCAAGATAATCATTGAGATTGTTTATTAGTTTAATTCTCCAAGATTATAAATGTTTACTTAACAATTTTATCAAAACTCTTTGATTTCGCCTATTATTATCCAACCTCGAGATTCATTATATTCTGAACTCTATTATTTAGTGACATGGTTGATAATGGAGTGGTTTGTGCTATGTTTGAAGAAGCCTTCAATGTCATAGAGCAAGGTTAGGATGTAGGGCGTCTTAACACGTTCACTGTCGCCTTTCTTATAATTAATACAACTTGATGCAAGGGTTTCTGTGGCCTATTAGTCTTTAGTAGCATTTCATGCATGTATCATGTTATTGTAAGAAAAGGCTTTAAAAACATAGCTGTTTATAAAAAATCGTGGAATAAAATATTAAATAAATCGTATAATATCTAAATCTTTGATTTTCGACTTTTCCTTAATAAGATATGATAATATGTAAAATAAAATTTAAATAAAAACTTCAACCTCGGTACTTTCAACACGAGAGCGAATTCCCGGTATCATATATTTTGTGAATAGTTTTTCAATTAGAAATAGTCTTAAGGTGCGTTTAGACGAATCGAGCTAAAGCTAGAACACGAGCATTCTTTCACCTGTCTACACAAAAAGCATTCAAAGCTCATGATTAGCGTTTACACCAAAATGGCATCGAGTAATATGAGAACCACGAACTATAACAGAAGAAAGCTTTGAAAAGACAGACTGCTGGCGTTTACAGCGAGCAAGCTTTCTTTGAATATTCTACAGAATCTTTGTAAAATTCTACAGTACTACGAAAGAATGCTCTACGTCAATTTACACTTAAGTAACTTTACTTTAAGTAAATTTGATAGACAGGGGAATGAGCATTTGCTCGTCTGACGTAAATTGGCCTTTAGGCACACAATACAATATAATCATATAATACAGTATATTTTATTATTCGAGGCATAAACCAAATCGACGTGCCCAAGAGTCCTGTAAGGTTTGACAAGAGTCCTGTAAGGTCTAAGTCTGATCTTGTTCAAACTTATATGTATAAGTGAAGATCTTATTGAGGATTTGATTGAGGACTTATATTATTGAGGATGGAAGAAGGGGGGATCTTGTTTCAGTAGGACAGTGACAGGGTTAAATCTAATTCATCAATGTCTTTGGTGACAATGTAGCGAGTATGGATACACGAAGGCTGAAGGTATTTATTTCTAGTCACCATAATATTGGCATGGAAGTTGAAACCTCAACTAATTCCTCAACATACTCAGTACACATGTGCTAAACTCTTCCCCTAACTAGGAGGTTTAGTCATAATCAACACGTTTGGCGGATGATGTCTGCATATTTGACATTAGGTGGAGTTTGCGGGTTCGACCCCCGCCTCCGAACAAATTGTTTATCAGCCTGCAGATATTTGTTCCAGGTGTTCTGGTGGTTTTCTATATGTAGTAAAAATATATATCTTTATAATATATTATTGTATTATGTATATCAGTCATCTAGTACCCATAACACGAGCTCTGGCTTAACTCAGGGCTAGATGATGCTATGTGGATTATCCAGCAGTTTTATTCCATTTTATTTATATCGCTATTCTTAGTACTGACTAAGCCATTATTGGAGTCACGACAGTTTTAAGACAGACTTTTCCTCACAGCGATAAGTTTCCCTTAAGACTAAAACGAAACTCTTTTGTTTACTAACACTATCGTGAGTCAATTTTTTTTTTTTTTTATTTACTTTTGGTGGCTATAGTATCGCTGCGGCCATTGATAGGCCTATTGTGATCGCCACTTCGTAGGTTCACCGCCGAAGATGCGGCGTTATAGTTCGCCCTTACCCTTGCAGCTACTAAGAACTGAAGGATTTTCTTCGGGGTGATGTCACGTAGTTCATCTGGGTTTAGCAGGTGCTTGCCCAGAATGATGCTACGTTTATGCATCAATGCTCCACATTCTCCTAGCAGATGGAGGGGCGATTCTTCCGCCTCCTCACAAAATCTGCAGGATTTTGTATCGCTTAGCCCCAGTTTGAACATGTGCTTGTTAAGGCGACAATGTCCAGTTAGGGCTCTTGTCATGATGCGAAGGTTGTTTCTGTTTAGCGCTAGGATTTGGTTGGTGTACCATTTATCGAAGGCTTTTACCAGAAACTTAGAGTGATCCATGCCCGACGAATTTTCCAGAGTTTGGTTGACTCCTCGTAGCAAACGTTCAGTAGGGTTCTTTGAGCCAGGCTCTTTGGTATGCCACAGAACGGCTCAGGGCCGAACCGAGTCCCCATGGCCCCGGACCGTGCGAGCTCGTCGGCATTCTCATTGCCGTTGATACCCGCGTGACCCGGTACCCATCTTAAGACAACTCGGTTTTTCGAACCCAGAGCATTCAGGCGTGACATGCAGTCCTCAACTAGCCTTGACGTGATGATCGACGAGTCCAGTGCTAGAAGAGCAGCCTGGCTATCAGAGTTGATATATATTGTTTGGTTGGAGTATCGCTTTTGCAGGTTTATGTCTGCGCATTCGAGAATGGCGAACACTTCTGCTTGGAAATTGGAGGCGTATATACCCAGGTTTATGCTACCAGCGAATTTGGGTCGCTCTCCATAAATTCCGCAACCTACATCCAGTCCCATTTTGGAACCATCCGTGTACCAATTCAGGCACCCGTCCTTCCAGAATAGCCGGCTATTCGACCAGTCTTCTCTGGAAGGTAGTTCCACTTTAAAGTGCTTTTCAAACACATGGCGTGGAAGCATGACGTCCGTTGTCATGCTCGAAATAGGAGATTCCAGGATTGAGTCATGTAGAGACCTCAATCTCTGGGAGAGCCAGTTTCTTCTCCCCGTAGCGCTTGCCGTGAGTCAAGGTATGAGCTCAGTCTTATGCAACCATTTTAATATTTTACCAGTACAGTTAAGTATTTTACTACCCTTCCTAGGCAGTTCGTACTTACATACTTGTTATGGGTTTGCAAAACCTTTTTCTTCATCCAGATTTCTAACCGTTCCTATTTTAATTTCTCAGTATAATATGTAAAGAAACAGTTTGGAACCAGGTACTTTATTAGTAAGTATATAATATCATAACTAGCGGTCCGCCCCGGCTTTACACGGGTATTAAACAAAAATTTCAGAAATTAGGCACTTAACACGATGGGTTTCACAGTTTTCATACGGATCCCTTACTTTTTTTAGCAGGATTGGGGTTTTTGACATTGACTTGACACTCCATAACTGACACATGCCGCTAAGAAAAAGCAAGCAGCGGAGCCATAATACAAACAGAGGTTGAATTGAATATATAGCGCACGGTTAAATTATTGAATTTTTCATGCGGATCCCTAACTTTTTTGAAAATATTATATAGCCTATGTTCATCACGGAAAATTTGGGATTCTAATGGTTTCGGAGCTTATTCAATTCAAACAAACAATCAAATCTTTCCTCTTTATAATATATTATTAGTATAGATATAAATATAGATTATCACATGATTATCATCTCACTTTCTACTATCAGATGAGGCTTCTGTACTAAAGTGTGTATTATATTATCTGTGGCAGTACGTAACCCACGCATAACAAACGGGAAAGTATAAACGTATACCTACATAACTACGACAGGCTTCACAAAGGAGGTTTACCACCATGAAGGTTCACTTCACACCCCTCGAGGTCAGTAACCGATGACGTCACCATGACGTCATGATTTCCATCAAAACGTAATGTAATCTAGTTATTATGGGATTTAATTTTATAGCTATGCTATGGTAAATCGATGATTTAATTTGGTTTTATAGTGAGGCCCAATTTCATAAGGGGTACCTACACTAGACGGCCATTTTGTACAAAATAAGTGTCGAGGTCTTTGGCAAGTGCGTAAATAACTATGTAGCCAAGTAACAAGTTACCTAGCAAGATAATTTATCATATAACGTTCTATAGCTAATGTATAATTGTGAAATGAGCAGCTTTTTACTGCCGACCTCTGTGGCGCGGAACTATTACGGCGGAACACATAAGTAAATGTCGACAACATGTACAAACTATTAAAAACATTAGGTACCTACCTTTTTACTTTCCTACACTCAGTTAAAATTGATTTAGTTAAACGCCATCTAGAGCCTACCCGTGAACTAACACCAACAACGGGACTGAACAAAACCCCAAACATTTGAGTAAACGCCGCCGTCTCTGAAGTTAACCTACTAGCGACATCTTGCAGTAAAGAACGGAACTAAAGAAAAAGTTCAGACTAAAGTTTCCCTCAGCTAAAGTTGATGCAGTTTTTATAAGGAAATCATAGATGGCGCACTCTGAGCGTTTTATCATTATTTGTTTCAGCTATTTCAGGTCCCAATACTCTGCCGAGGACGTTGAACTAGATGATTGATTGCCCTGAATAAAGTTCGTTCCCACCCATTCACATCTCTTTACTCGTCTCCATAAATCATTCTAAGAAATTGCTAGAATTGTATCAAAAATATTTCACTGACTAAGAGTGAATGTGACATAAATCAGTTTTATTTAATCGTTTACATTTTTTACGCACAATATTATTATTATAACCTCCGGCTTTTGTCGTAGCAATTGCCTACGTCGTCATTGCCAAATCTTGCTACGTGAGCTCTACGTCGTAGCAACGTCCTGCTACAAGAGTTCTACGTCGTAGCTACTTCCTGCTATGGGAACTCTACGTCGTAGCAACATCCTGCTACGGGAGTTCCACGTCGTAGCAACATCCTGCTACGGGAACTCTACGTCGTAGCAACATCCTGCTACGGGAGTTCTACGTCGTAGCAACATCCTGCTACGGGAACTCTACGTTGTAGCAACGTCCTGCTACGGGAGTTCTACGTCGTAGCAACATCCTGCTACGGGAACTCTACGTCGTAGCAACATCCTGCTACGAGAGACCTACGTCGTAGCAACATCCTGCTACGAGAGATCTACGTCGTAGCAACATCTTGCTACGGGAACTCTACGTCGTAGCAACATCCTGCTACGAGTTCTACGTCATAGCAGTTACCTACCTACTGCAAACCCTCTACGTCGTAGCTTCATCCTTCTACCAGTGCTCTAGGCCTTTTATCCTTCTACGGGATTTCTATGACGTAGACTAATCATTTTATGATAGTTCTACTTCGTAACATCTGCCAGCCTCTTTGTAGCAACGTAATGTTGGTTTTATTTTCAGTGTCATTGACTTAGTTAAATGTATAAACCAAGAATAATAATCTTTATAAATAAACAGATTTTTCTTAAAACCTTGATTGAAACTTTTTTGCCTTCATCCATAAAATAAGATTAAATAATATTTTACTCTTTTATATTCTGATTGAGTGTATCTGTTGAAGGCAAAGATATACAATATCACATAAGATCCCCTATGAAGTTCCTTTCCCATATCCTATTCGAGTGATGATACTGTAGCTTAATACTAACATTCTATACTTCGAGAATATTTCTCAAAGTTATTTAACTAGTCTCTCCTGTAATATACAGGATGGAAAAAATCAATAGACTCTGAAGGACAACAACCACCTTAAATCCTTCGGATACAAAACATTCCTTTATTTGTAAAAATAAATATTGTTGAAAATTCTCTTGCCTCACCCCGGAGTCGATCTATCTAACATTTCAAAAAATAAACACGCTTTTATTTCTAGTAATCGATATCATCAACGCTCATGACAATATCTCGCATTTTGTCGAAGAAATAAAATAAATCTTAGACATAAATAAATCATTCAAACAATTATGTCTAGTCTAGGGACTATTGATTTTTCTACACTACACCTACGAACAAAAAAGTTAAAACTTAAAAGGTAAACCTACAATACTGCCTGCAAGTTACGTGACCACGTGTACCTTTCCAAGACCCCATTCCCAAAAAATATGCAGGTCTCGATTTTGGCAGCCACCTCCACAAATTATACCTGTCAAATGCAACTGTCTGAAATTGAGGTTAGAATACTTGCTCGGTTTCCTGACCTAATATACCATCCAATGCAGCTCAGCCTTGCTAAACGCTGCATTGCGCCAACCATTGCTAGCAAATACTAGAAACATTAAAATAACTAAGGAAAGTCGTTCACCTCCAATAAAACTGCGGTTTAAGAATCTGTCAAAAAATACGCGATTGCAGGTTAAAGCCCTTACAATCACTTGATATCAGGCACCCTTTGTCCTAAATAATCGTATAATACAAGAGAATTTCAACCTGCCCACAAAAACAACAGAAAATTCACGGAAAGACATTATTTATCAATTTCACGACCAAAATTAAGCCATTAAATCGTATCGAATCAATACATAAAAGTGATTTGCCATCGTATTAGTACGCAGAAACGTCACCTTTGGCGCGTAAACGTCAAACGTCACTCCGCCATCTTGACGGAGCTTATTGGCCGGTGCGAGGGTTGTTTGAGTGTAGAATGGACGGATGTGTGTCTGTCCCGCTCTATCCTCCTTACATAATACGGAAATGGGTGAGCAGTGTTACGTTTTGATCTGAGTTCCGCATGCGGGTAAGTCGGGGGGGTGGTTATCGATTTTTCCCCGAGTTTGCGGCAGTCTCCCGTCGCCGGTGCTCAGCGCGAAAAACAGCCGAATCGCGCTCGCGTTTAGAAAAAAAAATACATATTTTTGCATTCCTTATAGTAAATTACAACAAGTAACATTAATAACCCGTAAAAAACGTTCGAAAACGTATAAAAAGTGTACAGTTTTGCGCTGGGAATCCAATTTTGTGAGTATCGGTGTTGATCTGTCCCTTTTTATCTTCTCAAGGCTCCATTTTAATCAGTTTTATGTGACATTGGGGCATTTTTAGCACGTTCTCTGCGGTTTTTCTTCTAACTCTCTGCGCCATATGTCAATTTGGCCTAGAATATTATGTTCAACATTTTTTTTACTTTTTAAATTGCAATCAGCTGATCACGCCCGGCCAAGGCGTTTCTTAATGAGAAATCTTTGAAATTTCGACGACTTCTTCAAACAGTTTGATTTTTTCTTATGTGATCTAGGATTACCAGTTCTTAGAAATTAGACTTCTTAAATCAGGTTACCTATTAGGTTGAAAAAATTATAGCCATTTAAATAATTTATTTCAAGTTCTTGATCAAGTTTAAAAATCAATAAAAACATATATCCATCTTGGATATGTTACATGTTTTTCTATCAAGGACATCCAATAACCCCAGTACCTAAAATGCCTCAGCGGGGAATATGATATGAATAATGCGTTATTATATTCCTCGCTGAGGAAATTTCTGTACTGGCTTTGAAATAAACCCTTGTGATTTCTTCATTATATTTTTACGAACAAGAATAAGAATAAGTTAATAAAATCCACCGCAGGCTCAAACTTTCCAAAGACGTATATTGTAGGATAGAAACGACAAAAAGACACATTTGCCGTCACTTGTACGAAAAAGGGAACAAAGACACGCAAAGACTTTGCAGGTATAAAAAGTGACTTACCAATTTATCCCTAAGTTTATTCCTCCCAACGACATGTCGAACGTTCATCGCACCACTATCACCACCACAGGTTCTTATCTCAATGATACGAGCACATTGCTCGTTCTGAGAGCATCTTCACAGAGAGCTGCTAATCGATACAGCAGTGTAAGGATAAAGAATGACTTCATCTGGTGACGTCATCTAGGGGGATCCTTTGCAATTATATGGGGTAATGGTTATTAGTTTGCATGGGAATGTGGTGAGGCTAATGTTTAATGAAGCGAATCGATAAGAACTTGTGGTTGATAGTGATTTTTTATTGCTCTTGATGTCTCTTGGTCACTGCGGATTGATAGTCCTAGATTCATATATTTATTTGCATCAAACATGGTATACAGGTGGTATAAAACTAATATAATAATGTGCTCATGTCTGGCTAAGGTCTAGCATGCAATAAATGTAAAAATGCCTAAGTAATTGGGAATCGGCGCATCATGAGTTCACCCTAGCTACGGCGTTTTAATTCGCCCTTACCCTTGCAGCTGCTAAGAACTGTAGGATTTTCTTCGGGGTTATTCAGATTCACATTCTATAAACTTCTGACAAACAGACGATCGGTCAGATAGAATCTTTGCTGTCTGTCCCGTTTTCACTCTTTACTTACGGAACCCTAAAAACTAGAGGTTTGTAGCATAGAATAGGATAGGTCACACAAAAACTTGCTAATATCATAAGCTATATTAATTTAAAAATAGTTTTATAAACACGTTATGGTGCACACAGATCCTCATGTAAAATCTAACGATCCTATCCATCCACGCTTGTCTTGTAGCGATCACTCCTGACCGATATGACCGCCAAATGTCACATATCTTGTAATTGTTCATTTGATTTTTAGTTGTTTTTTAAAGTTTGGAATAAAGATTTTTCTACCTATCTAAGCAGATGATACCTACAACTGCTTTGAAGATGTCTTTGAGTTCGGCATGCAGACTATTTATCTCGATTTCGAGGAGTTTTGGAAAACTGTCAATATAAATTGGGGATATTTTTGACAAATAGTTTCTAAAATATATAGTGAAGGTGGTCCTTTAGACTTCGGCGCGGAATGAATTTTCCATACAAACGTAGCACCAACAGGATTTTTAATATGAGAATATTTTTATTTCTGAAAGAAAAACCGTGGTTCCTGTCAGTCTCCTTAAGGTCTGATTTATTTTTATTTATTTTAGTAAGTTAACAAAGCAGTTTATATTCACATACCCGGCTTCGGACGAGCATTTAAAAATACATTTTAAAAATTTAAAATTTTTTACACGCTTACGCATGGCATTTTACGTTTCGTTACATTATGGAAGTTTTCATACGGATCCCTTTCATTCTTTGAATTTTTTTCAAGTAGCCATGATCATCAGGGATAATGTAGAATTCTAATGGTGTTGTATGTTTTCTAATCGTTCCAGTAGTTCCGGAGTCCATTCAATCCAAGCAAACAAACAAATAATCAAATCTTACTCTTTCAAATAGCAGTAGGTAATGAAGTTACAGTAGAGAACCAGATTCTAGACCTTGGTGTAAACATAACAAGATTTAGAATAGTATTACAAACAGATTATAGCAAACAGAAATATAAATACAAAAATCTTTATTAGGAACACAACATTTCGTATAGGGTAGGTATGGTGGGCGTGTGAATTTATTCATTTTCTGAAAATGTATATGCAGTGCCCTAAAGCCTATGTTAGGTTTGTCGAAGCACTAACAGTTAAGTACATTTTAAACAAAGCATCATACGCATTACAACACTCACAACTGGCTTTTAGCAAGTTGAAAGCTGTGTAATGGAGCTCTCCGCAAACAATATATTTATTTTTATAGGTACAACAATTTCTCTGAAAAGGATTTCTCCTATCAGGGGATATTATGTTGTTCCCGACTTATTGTAAAGTACGAACCGATGTTACGGGGCGTGATGTTACATGTTGCAGCGTACGTTCGTTTCACTCACAACATGCAGAGATGGATATTCGAAGGATTTAGCACACGTTACGTATCATCACTGCGAACAACATGATAAAACGCTTGGTGTGCTTTCTAAGAAAGCTGGTGCAATTTTAAGTCTTGTTTTCGCGGGCTAATTTCCGTAATTTCTCCCGTCGTTACTACTAGGACGATCGGGTTTTTTTCCCGTTTGTTCCAAGTAGGAACGTATGGGGTAGGGACAATCGGGGATAGGCTATTACGCCACGTGTTACCACCGTACCCACCTTTAGAACGAGGGTAGGTAGAGACCCTTCCATAGGCTACATTTGAATAGCGACGCAAGGGTATTTCTAATGAGTTTCTATCGATTTATATCACGTAGGTCATTTAGTTGGAACTTTGTAGAGCGCCTGTTCTAGCATTTGTTTGAAAGAGTCATTTGTTTTATTCAGTTCAGACGAATGGAATAAGAAGCACTATTTACTATTGGTTTTTTACTTACTACTAGCGCTCTGCCCCGGCTTCATTCGTATGAAATGTGTATTGTAAGCAAATTTTTTGTTAAATACTCGTGTTTTAACAAAAAATTCAACACAATATTGGTATCATCGAGTTGGTTTGATGATGGAACAGTCGGTGATCATAGGAATTCCTAAATGAAACGACTTAACCCTGTTAGGTTTGGGTTTGTTGGATTTGCCTCATTTGGGACTCGTACCCGCAACCAATCCCAAGACTTTTTTTTCTGCTTAGTGGTATTGTAATTCTGAAGACCAAAACATTAGTTTTGCAGCTCATAGATCCACTTATTATGCTGAAAGAAAATGTTGTGTAATCCGCTGATCATTTGATTAATTTTGCTGACCAAAAACAATAATGTTACTGCTCAAACAACTAGGTATTTATTTTCTGATCAAAACTAATTAAGTTGCCGATGGTTTATATTTTATGTCACCCTAAGCTACTTCAAAAACTTTACAACATAGGCATCAGGGATAAAGCTCTTGACATGTTTTCTTCATACCTGACCAATAGGCTACAAGTGGTTAAGATCGATACGTTCACAAGCAGTGTGGAAAGTGTTAATTACGGAATTCCACAGGGTTCAATACTAGGCCCTTTAATGTTTCTTATATATATCAATAATATTAATTCAATATGTTTACAAGGGCACCTTACTCTATACGCTGACGACACTTGTCTTTTTTATTACGGTAAAAATATCCATGACTTAATAATTGTAGCCCAAACGGATTTAAACATTTTAAATGAATGGCTCAAGTATAATTTGCTTACAGTTAATACATCGAAGTCTTTGTTCATGATATTTAAGGCTAAAAATAAACAAATACCATCTTTTCCTCCATTACTTATAAATAAAGATATAATTCAGCAATCCCATGTAGAAAAATATTTAGGTCTGTGGATTGATGATAAATTGTCATGGAAAAACCATATTGAACATGTAAAAGCAAAACTAAATTCCTTACTAGGGGCGCTACACAAAGTTGCAAAATGTATACCAAAATCAGTGCGAAACATTATCTATAATTCTCTTGCTAAATCACACATAGAATATTTGATAGAAATTTGGGGATCAGCTGCTGCTACAAACTTAAACCCCCTTCAAAGGACACAAAACAAAGTAGTAAAAGTCCTATACCACTTTGACTATCTTGCGCCGACAAAAGAATTATACAATAAAACTAAAATTTTTAATATAAATAAACTTTACATATACAATACATGCATTTTGATAAAAAAAATAACATCAAACTCTATTCAGTCAAACATTAAATTACATTTGAAAGAAAATAAATACAACCTCAGAAATAAAATAAAACTACAAGTTGCTAAAACACGTACTAGTTACGGTAGAAAAACAATATTATCAGATGGAGCTACACTATTTAATAAGTTGCCAAATTCTATAAAGGAATGTGTTAGTTTGAACGCTTTTAAAAATAAACTTAAATTACATGTACAGTGCGCGTCAGAATTAAGTACCCCCCTTGTATACAAATTATTTTCGACTATTTCTCATTCCCTTATAACTTGTCACAATTTTTCACATGCAAAAATTTATCAGGCCGTTCCTCAGGATCGCACTGCCCTTGCATAATACTCAAAGTCTGAAACAAACCCAACAATAACAACTATTGTGCCCACATACATTGAGATGGGGGGGGTACTTAAATGTGACGCGCACTGTACATACTTTATAACCTATTGTAAATTAACGATCTCGTAATAACATTTAGCTACAATTTAATTTTAGGTACCGGAGGTAATTTATATGTTAAACCTAGATTAATTTTCAAATTGTATCTCATTTTAAGTGAACCATTGTGTTTGTATGAGAATAAAGTTCTTTAAACCTATGTCCAACCAAAACATATGCTGTCCAGACAGTTTTTTGGCAGATTTTTCCGGCAGGTCAATTTATCTATAGTACTAATACTATAAATAGGAAATATTTAATTGTTTGTTGTAATTGAATAGGCTCCATAACTACTGGACTGATTTGAAAAATTCTATCACCATTCGAATCCTAAATGTTCCCTGATGAATATATGCTTTATTCTTTATTGTACACGCATCAAAACATATAATGAACTTAAATTAAAAGGTTATGTAATAGGCGAGCTTAACCCTGAAAAGAGTTAGGGCTTAAAAGATATAGGCTATAGAATACTATCAAAAAAGTTAGAGTTCCGCATGAAAACTAAAATTTTCGTTAAATGCCGAAGCGAATGCGAATCCACATTATAAATAGAAACCAATTAATTTACTCCCAAAAAGAAACCACTACGTAGTATAATATATCTCTTATATGTCTTATACACGTTTGTATATCTACTATCAGAGTGTACCCAGGGTCAAAAGCCCGAGATAAAATTCAATCTGGCCTGAAGGCAGTGGAGCGAGACAATTCGATGCCGTGCACAAAAACAAGTTCAGCCTTGTAGATATGTCGTTTTTTGTGACAGGTTTTGGCTGAATTTTGCAAAGCTGCAGCGAGGTGAAAATAGAGATACGCAAGCACAATGGTTTACTCTAAATTACGCATGGGTTCACATCTATACTAATATTATAAAGAGGAAAGATTTGATTGTTTGTATGTTTGTTTGTTTGTTTGTTTGTTTGTTTGTTTGTTTGTTTGTTTGTTTGTTTGTTTGTTTGTTTGTTTGTTTGTTTGTTTGTTTGTTTGTTTGTTTGTTTGTTTGTTTGTTTGTTTGTTTGAATTGAATAGGCTCCGAAACTACTGGACCGAGTTAAAAAATTCTTTCACCATTAGAATCCTTAATTTTCCGTGATGAACATAGGCTATATAATATTTTCAAAAAAGTTAGGGATCCACATGAAAAATTCAATAATTGAACCGTGGGCTGTATATTCAACCTCTTTTTCTATTATGGCGCGTCAGAATAGAAAAAGAGGTTGTATAGCGCACGGTGCTTGCTTTTTCTCTACGGCCAGTGTCAGTTTTGGAATGTCGAGTCAATGTCAAAAACCCCAATGCTGTTAAAAAAAGTAAAGATCCGTATGAAAACTGTGAAACCCATCGTTTTAGTGTGTATAATTTCTGATATTTTTGTTTAATACCCGTGCGAAGCCGGGGCGGGCCGCTAGTAAAGAATAAAACCACAATATGGTATATATTTTATACAAGTGGGGGATATAATATATGTTTTAAATATTCTAGAGGTCCGCCCCGGCTTCGCACGGGCAACAGAAATTGAAGTTTTCATACGGATTCCAAATTTTTTAGAAAATATTCTAAAGTCAATGTTCAGCACGAAAACTTTTGAAAGAATTTTTCAAAGCGTTCCAGTACTTTCGGAGCCTATTCAATTCAAACAAACAATCAAATCTTTCCTCTTTATAATATTAGTATAGATAAGCTGTTGATGTCGCTTTTCTAATTTTCTAGATTCGCTTGGAAGGGGAGAGAAAGATATAAATAGCTCAAATGGAATTTTAAATAGGAGTTAGCTACGAAGCTGTTGTTTAGTTTAGTTTTCGGTAAATAAGACACATATGATGTAGAGAAAAAACTCATACCCAAGCTCAGTTTTCGCATGTTTATTTTGTGACATAGAATTCACTTGTGTCCACTAATAACAAATTGCTTGGTTTATAGTTTCTAATTATATCAATTACAACATAGATAAGAAAAAAACAGTCGACACCGACGCTTCTTACAAAAAAATATCCTGTTAAATCTTGAGATAAACATTATAATCATTACAAACTTTTTTTTAACACAGTCAATAAATTTTCGAAGGTTGCAACTGCAGGAAGTTAGGGAAAGGTTATAATTAACAGAGTTAGCTAAATTATATATAGTTACTCTCCTCCGTAGACCGAGACACGTTCTCGGTGACCCCGTTGACCCAATCACCGCCGCTAACCCGGAGGTGACGTCAACTAGTACCGATTCGCTTCCGCACACTACACACACGACCAAAAACCGACCCCGCCGGATGCGGGGTCGAAGAATTCCCCGCTTCCGCCCATAGGTGCACTTGTGCACCTAGGCGAAACCTCCATACCCTCTTTTAGCATCTGGCAACAGCCCAAGCCGAGGTTCGCACCTAAGTGGTGGCCCTTGCGCGTGTTGCCCCAACCTAACTTTACCGGTGTGGCGCCCTCTGCGCCCGCCAAAAGTCCGGTAACGCTGTCATGGCCATCTGCGGTCAACAGCATTAAAGTCCATTCGAAAAAAAAAAAAAAATTATATATAGTTCCGTACCGTAACCACTACTACCAGTATTTTTAGATCTATCTAACTGCGTGTATTTTTAGAGTCACTATATAAGGTGTGGGGTTATGGGCAATAACCCCCACATGATAAATAAAGCCATCTAAGGCGCTCATTAGGGGAGGCAATTTTTTTTTTTTTCGAATGGACTTTAATGCTGTTGACCGCAGATGGCCATGACAGCGTTACCGGACTAGGGGAGGCATATGGCCAGCAGTGAACTGATATAGGCTGACGATGATAAGGTGTAGCTTCCTGCGTACGCCATACTGACGTATATTTTTTTTTCTCCGAGGACTAACTTACTATACCATATTGTTGACTGATCCTTTGACTGTGACGTTATTGCTTGGCCTTTGAACAAATACCTCGTCCACTGTGTTCACAGTTATAGACCAAGAGCTCGCTGGAAGAGATAAACCTCTATTGTATACCTATAAACCTGATTTATTAGTAACCTCACATGTAGTAGTACAATGAATACCGATTTATTCTGTGATACGACCTCTGTGGCACGGTGGGCGAAAGTCCGCCTGCGACGCAGAAGGTTGCGGGTTCGATTCCCGCCTCGGGACAAATATTTTTACGATCTGCAGATATTTGTTCAGGGTGTTCTGGTCGTTTTCTATGTATAATAAAAAATATCTATCTATGTAATCTATTGTATTACGTATATCAGTCATCTAGTACCCATAGCACAAGCTCTGCTTAGCTTGGGGCTAGATGATGCTGTGTGGATTGTCATTTATTTAAAAAAAAAAATATGGCTAAATATCTGCCTTGAAAAGGATAATGATATAAATAAAAGGGTAAAATTTTCAGTGAGAGAAAATTACCATTATATAACTAAAAACGAACTAGTATTTAAAACTGCTAACTGCATATTGCTATATTATTTTTGGTTTTAAACAAACTACAGATAATTAAACTCATCTATAAAATAATAAGGGTGAAGTTACTCTTCTCATTCAATTATCAAAATAATTTGAAGACGGTGCTAAGTGACACAATATTAACAAAAAAATGCACAAAATATTGAAAAAATATTTACAAACGTAATGGCGATTATTTTTAAGTAACGTAATGACGATAAGTAACCTTTTCTTCTTGCTATCAATGAGATCATGAAACAAATCGGTATTTAAAAATATTGAAAGGTTAGATTAGTATTTTAGGTGAGTATTTTTTTATAAAATAAGAAGTAAGGTGCTATTGATTTATCTCTTCGCTTACTTTTCTTACACTTTAGGTAAGTACTTTATGTCGTGAAAGAAATGAAATAGAAAACACCACTCGTGTCCAATACCTGTTTTTTCGCCTATCTGAATCGAAATATAATGCTGTCAACGATAGTTTGACACGACCATCAGCAATAACACATGCTTTTTTCCATGGTACTTTGAAAATTCCTTTTAGCCACTCAGGTAGCCCAGATTGATAATTTTTTTGTAATTAGGTTATGTAGGGTAGGTATGTAGTAAATACATAATCTAACTAGACTTTGCAAGTACACGGTGAGGTACTCAAACCTAGCATAGGTGCTTGCTCTACCTTACATCACGTCAACGTTAAAGGCTTGGCTACACTACAAACAATGTACACTTCAACCGAACGCCAAAATCGATAGCTCTTTTGGCGTAGTTCCACAAAAGTATCCAAAGTTTATCGGATGCAGGAACGCGGGTTCAGCCTCGTTTATCGCTAAGTAGGGTTCTTGGCAGACTTTTGGATGCTGATTATGTAATACTTTTCTACGTAGCAATGGGAGATTTTCTATAGGTGGGGAGCGTAGGTCCGCAATACGTAGGATTGGTAATCTGATGTCCTCTTTCCTCATGAAGTAAATAATGCTGGACAATCCACACAGCATCATCTAGCCCCAAGCTAAGCAGAGCTTGTGTTACCGATACAACTCATATACTTGGTACAATATACCACACAGATGGATGTTTTTTATAAATACTTATTGGTTTGGTTTGTTTATGTATTTATATTCGGTGGATAAAACTTGGCGGTATCAGTGGCCAATTAAATCTGATCCGGGATCCGTGGACACAAACCCCTATTCTCTAAGCCCCTATTAATGATCAAATTAGTGCTAAACACCTTATTTATTAAGATAATAAAGAACCGGTGTTTCCCCAAAAATAAATAAATCTCCATTTAAACGTGATGGTTGCTTCTAGATTAACTAAATTAAAAATATTTAAGTAAATTTAGTAAGTTTCTCTTTGTTTCTTAGATTGCGTAGGCCTGTTCGTATTCAGACTCCCACGGAAGGCCAGCGCTGGCTAGGTCTCCTACTGAAGTCACCAACTTTGGGTTTTCTGTAAAACAGTCAACAAAGTGAATAAATAAAACCTGTAGGGCAAGCACGGGCTTTCTTGCCTAAGGTAGAATAGACAAAAATTACGTCACTTTGTCATCGAATGCGTAAATTATTTTAAATTAATTTCTTCAACTTCAATAATGTACGCAATGTATGGCGATGCGATGTCATTATTGTCTATTCTACCCTAGAGAACAATCGCCGTGCTTGGCCTACTGTAAGTCGTACATATGTGTTAGATAATAATAATCTATAATTATCTAACACAATCTTTATGCGAATTATTCTAATAAACATTATAGTTTTTTCTGTGACAACATATAAGTACCTAGTTATTTAGAATGCTCGCACAAAGAAATAACATTAACACTTAAACCACAGGAAGAAATATTAAACAGGTACCATGAAGCCTAAAAGAACAGTAAAGTGAAACACTACACTAAAAGTATTTACTTAGAAAAGCAAGTAGGACAATTCGTTTGTCCTAATTCTTACTATCCATTTTTTCTTGAAGATAAACGGTCGTAAAACTTGGTTTAAAAGTAAACTGAGTTTATGTTAAAAGCTTAACCTTCGCTTGCAAACTTCGACTGTTCCTCACGGCATTTGAACAGTTTTTTTTATTACCTCGTGAAACTTTGCCTTTGTCCGGGTCGCAAGTTACGAAGTCGATGCTAAAGTCGTTTTCAAAATCGATATATTTAAAGAAAAGTTGATGTGTTATAAGAAAATTATAACAGTGCAAAAAGCCTTTATTAACACAGAAAAATACAAATATCTAACTAAATAAAAACTAGTACTTATTTACAATTGAAACAATTGAGCTAACTGCAGACTGTTGTAAACAATCTACAGGTAGCTCAACTGATCCATATCAATATAAGTCGTAAGGGTCCCTATCCTTATTTATATTAATTACACTTTTCTGTACTCTGACCATTTGAAAGTCTGACGTTATGAAAATAATGTTCCAGTACCATGGTTGAAAAGTACTAGGCGAGCAGAAGTTCATAAGAGATAGGGATTCAAGAACAAAATGATTATATTAACATGTATTTTTCTTTTAGGTTTGTGTAATTTGTTTATGTTTAAGCCAGGTAAATTGAGTCTACCGGATCGGTGTTTTATACTCTATTGAAAGCCGTGCTTAGTTCACCTAGGTGCACCAAGTCTACCGTGGTGCGTAGCATTTAATGCACCCAGGTGAATTAAGTCTACCGGGTGGGTGTACTTTGATCACCCAGGTGCATTAAGTCTACCCTACGTAGCACTTAATTCACCCAGGTGATCAACTTCAGGTGAATTAAGTCTACCCGACCTCATTATTTGGGGGTAAAAATTATAAATGGCATAGATATTTTTTATTTTACATTTAATACCAGGACACCCTGTACTTATCTGCAGATAAGTGTGTTCTAATTTTGAATCTTATACCTCTAGATACGATACGTAGATTATCTCAATCGATAAATAGCTTGAAAGAAATAGCTTTTGCCTAAGGCTTAGATCTGTCAAACCTAGTTAGATATTATATAATCAGTATGCATATTTCTATATTGATCACTCTCTAGTGAGCTATCTGTAGATTGATTGCAACAGTCTGTAGTTAGCTCAATTGTTTCAATTGATAGCTTAAAAAATACAATAAAATAAAAAAATTACAACTAACAAGGGAAACAATGAGCTTATAGCAGACTGTTCCAAACTATCTTCAGGTAGCTCTACAGATCCATATCAATATAAGTCGTAAGGGTCCCTATGACGCTGGCTGCAAGCCTCGCTGTATGGCAATGCTGTTGCGCTGCGCCAGATATTGACCAGCTCTCGGGTCAAACGTCGTCGCTTCGACAAATTGTAAATACTATATAGTCTAATTTTGTTTTGTTATTTAATTTAATTCATTGTTAGATTTGAAACGCCATGGAGAAGTTGTAAAATGCTAGTATTGCATCGCTCACTCCGTTGGAGGGTTGCCAGCTTTTTATTAGCTTTTCCATATATTTTCCGTCGTGAAGTAAGATTGCTGTGCCAATTGCAGACGGTTGAAAAGTCTGGTTTAACTTGATAAAATGTTCAACCTGCTGGCCAGTTAACATGTGCCATCTCTTTTTGGTTTTTTTTCTCTTGTTTTCAAGCCAGCAGTTAACGTACCGTACCTTATATTATTTTATTTCAATGACTGTGGTTTTTACTTCACTACATAGTATAAAACAAATTCACTTCCCGCTGCCAGTCTGTTTGTCCCTAGATACAGAATAGATACAATATAACGGCAAAGCTTAGCCCCTAAAAAGAGTTACCTATCTTAAAAATTTTGATACAAAATAAAGTAATGGCGACCTTAATCCCTAAAAAGAGTTATCTTCCAGCAAACCTTATTAAAAATCTAGTGTATATAAACATAAAATACATAATACTGGACAATCCACACAGCATCATCTAGCTCCAAGCTAAGCAGAGCTTGTGTTAAGGGTACTAGATGACTGATAATACATTATATTACAAACATAGACAGATATTTTTTTATACAAAAACGACTAGAACATCCTGAACAAATATCTGCAGATCGTAAAAATATTTATAGATCGTAAAAATATATATATCAAACCGCAAACTCCTGCGTCGTAGGCAGACCTTGGCCCACCGTGCCACAGTCGTCAGTGTACGTAAAGTTCAAAACCCTCGGCGTGCGAGTTACACTCGCACTTGATGAATCTTGTTACCATTGGACCCATAGTAATTTGTGTGTCTTGTTGCAGTTAGCGAATGCACCTACCCTGGAGCACCAGGGCGTGAGATTTAGCCCGACACCCTCCACCGGCCCAGAGGCAGACCCAGATGATCGGCTCATTCTGGAACCTGTGTCGCGCGTGCCCTTCCATGCCCGTCGATAAGGTAAGATTATCTTGATTATCTTGATCATCTTGATCATCTTGATCATCTTGATCATCTTGATCATCTTGATCATCTTGATCATCTTGATCATCTTGATCATCTTGATCATCTTGATCATCTTGAGTATCTTGATTATCTTGATTATCTTGATGATCTTGATTTTGTTATACAAATGGCAAAAGGCCTTTTTTAACATAGAAAATTTCAATTGTAATACAATTGTAACTAAAGTAGAGCTAGTATTTACTAACAATTGAGCTAACTGCAGACTGATCATTTGTTAGTTATTGTTGATATTTATTTGCCAAAAAACACTAAAATCTAAAAAACATAGTTCCTAACAATGATGATGGTACTGACAGTATTTTCTTAAGATCTTACTCTATTTCGTAAACTAATAAAACAGATCACTAAAATTTAGACGAAGAGGTTAGGTCAGTATCGTTTAGCCATTTGAGACGCGGTGGTCCGAGCCGATATTGATCGGTTAAACGGCTTATACGGCTTCTCTAATATAAATCCTGGCCTTAATCCGGTTTTGGCGGAGCCAATGTTATATGAATAAGTCAATTGGTCGTTAACCTCGAACTTGGGGTGTCTGAAAGGAGACCATACACAAGTGCACTGGTGAACTAAAGCACTCTTTGCTTTAGTTCACCATATATAACCAACACGCTTGGCAGATGAATTGGTGAACGCAGTTGAGGTGTTCAAACACAGAGGGAAGCTACAAAATCATTAATTTATTACGAATTAGCATCGCCATTCAACGTGGCCATGCTGCCAGCATTCTGAGCACTCTGCCTTCTGGTGAATACTACAATACTAGTTGTAAGTTTCTTAGTCTGTAAAGTACTGTAGTTTTCTATGTTACTAAATATCATACAATAATGTTAATGAATCCATAGACTGAACAAAAACAGCAGCCAAGATTCCATAAACACAGTCTTAATACCTTTAATATGTTTTTATTTGTGTTCGTAAAAAGAAAACATATTCACCTGTTCAATAGGTATATAATATATATTGTTATATCAATTATTTAACATATTGAACGGCTAAATGCAAAAACAGCAAAGGTAGTATTTGTACGTGGGCCCTTTTTGCCTAAAGCCCTTTTACCTAATTTTGAAATGGTGAAAATCCTATTATAAGACAAAGTCTTAAACTTAGTTTTTATACTAGGTATGATATGATTAAGATATGATAAAAGAAGGTGCCCATTTCAACTAATAAATTATCTTTAGAAATAAAAAAAAGTCGTTAAAAAAATAGTCAAAGTAGTATCAGGAGTCAGCAGCTGCTCGTCTTCTGGTAGGTTTCATTCATCGGACCACTCTGAAACATACATCAAGAACGTGTAAATACCTATATACATGTGGCATTATAGGCCAATTTGGCATAGATAGGATTTTCATAATACTCTTATTTAATTTCCAATGAGTCAATATATGACAAATTTGATTTTTAAATAGTATAATATGAAGATTATTAATGTGGCGTGGTGGCGTGCAAGCCACTATCAAAATATATGGTAGAGAGATTTCCTGGTGAGGAACTATTTACCGAATAAAAATTTTGTCGCTTCGCTAAGCTCTCAAGAAAACAAAAGCCCATCTCACAATAAATACGGAAAGTCACACAACTTTCTCCAAACACAAACCAACAGCGCAGCGGCTTCGTTACTTTAGAGAACTCTGATTATGTTGCTTATTGAAGACTGAACGAGGGTTTCGTAGATAAGGCAAAACAGAATATACTGAAGTGGGAAGTAACCTTTAAAAGAAAGGTTAAGATGGGACTTGCATTATATTTTTATTTATTTGGCACACAAAACAGAATAAAATCAAAACATTACAAAATAGCAAGTTAGTGATTATGAGTTATATTATATTAATAAAAAGGGAAAAAGCCTTTATTAACAAAGAAAATTGTTATTATCTAACTATTTAAAAACAAGCATTTACAATTGAAAAAATTGAGCTAACTGCAGACTGTTGCAAACAAACTACAGGTAGCTCAACTGATCCATATTGGGACCAGTTGGAAGGGTACCCAAGATAATGGTTGCATTGCCACGCTGCTGTATGGTAATGTTGATACGCTGCGCCAGATATTGACCAGCTCTGGGGTCATAGGTACGTCGCTTCGACCAGACGCTCAGATTTTTTTTTGCAAGTTAGTTAGTTATGTTGTGCATATTATTATTAAAAATATACGTTAAAACGATACGATCAAATATTTGACTCAATACTTCACTAAAATAAATACTAAATTAATAATAAAACATAGAATCCACCGGTGTATGCTAGCTTTTATTTCGGTCAGCGAATTAGCATCGCCATCCAACGTAGCAATGCTGCCAGCATTCGGCACTCTGCCTTCTGGTGACGGCTTAGATTTTTAGGAAATAGATTTAAGAGTGAACTCGTTGTATTGTTTTATTTTAGTAAGTACTGTCATTTTCTTTGTTTACAAATACTTAACAAAGGTATTTAATCATCTCTTAAGTAAATAACCCATTGTTGGAATAATAATAATTATAAATAAGGTCTTTAATTAACAAAGAAAATTAAATAACCAAATCACAACTAGTATTTAGCATTGAAACAAGTAAGCTAACTGCAGACTGTTGCAAACAAACTACAGGTAGCACAACTGATCGAACATCTGATAAGTTAATAACCTCATAACTACAGTTCTAAAAATTCCTTATCGTAGAAAATGTAATATTTTTTTTTGTTTTGTCCGATATTTTGGCGAACTTGTTTATTATTAAGGCGACCCTCGTCAACAGTCAAACAAACATTATTATTCTGAGCACTCAGGCTCTTGTTTCGTGTAAACTGAGACGGGTATCGGAGTGGGCGTCACTCGAAGGTTCTACTTGGAGGCCATTTTTTTGGTTCTGGAACTTCCAGGGAGCGTAGACGAAAATAAAACGTACAGGAAAAGTATTTTTTGACTAGCTGGGTGTCCGCGGTCTCACCCGCGTAACTCCCGATCCCGTGGGATTTTCGGGATAAAAATTGGCTCAATGTTATTCCAGGTCATAAACTCTCTGTGTACCAAGTTTTATCAAATTCTGTTTTATAGTTATTGCGTGAAAGAGTAATAATCATCCATCCATACTTACAAACTTTCGCGTATATAATATTATTAGGATAATTATCTATACTAATATTATAAAGAGGAAAGATTTGATTGTTTGTTTGTTTGTTTATTTGTTTGTTTGAATTGAATAGGCTCCGAAACTACTGGACCGAGTTAAAAAATTCTTTCACCATTAGAATCCTTAATTTTCCGTGATGAACATAGGCTATATAATATTTTCAAAAAAGTTAGGGATCCGCATGAAAAATTAATAATTGAACCGTGGGCTGTATATTCAACCTCTTTTTCTATTATGGCGCGTCAGAATAGAAAAAGAGGTTGTATAGCGCACGGTGCTTGCTTTTTCTCTACGGCCAGTGTCAGTTTGGAATGTCGAGTCAATGACAAAAACCCCAATGCTGTTAAAAAAAGTAAAGATCCGTATGAAAACTGTGAAACCCATCGTTTTAGTGTGTATAATTTCTGAAATTTTTGTTTAATACCCGTGCGAAGCCGGGGCGGACCGCTAGTATTATATAAATCGATGAGTGGCGTGATTTGCTCTAAATTGGGCGGATTTTTTTTTTGATGGTGTTTTAGTAGTAAAGATGTCGTTTCGGTCCGAGAGCTTTCGTTTTTTTTATTTTTTTTGGATGTTAAGAAGGCATGAACACTATAATCTATAGACGTATGGTCCAGTGAGTCTGTTTTGTTTGGATCGACTCCGAAAAAAAATTTAAATAAATACTGGACCGTATAAAAACTTCAATAATGTAACACAACGTGTGAAATTGTGTGTACAAATTGATATTTTTGTTGGTTAATACACGTGCGAAGCCGGGGCGGACCGCTAAATTAAAATATAATAAATATTAAAGAGACAGAACAAAAGAACAGCGACCAACAAAAAAACAGTGAAAAAAGCCCTGACCTCAGTTGCTCGAATGTCTAGCGATTTAATATCTCAATTCTACACAGCGCGCGGTCGGCCATTGTCTTATATCCCTCATTTATGTGTGTCCGCGGGGACCGAGACTTGGCATTTCTATGGACTGTAATCGAATGTCTTTTGTTTAAATGTACCTACTAGCGGTCCGCCCCGGCTTCGCACAGGTATTTAAGAAAAAAATAATTTTTCATACGGAACCTGTATAACTTTTTCAATATAATAATATAATAATAATTATGGTATATATTCATCAGGGAAAATTTAAGATTCTGCGAGTAATGGTGAAAGGAAAATTTTGGATTCTAATGGTGAAAAAATTTTTCTAATCCGTCGAGTAATTTCAGAGGCTATTCAATTCAAACAAACAATCAAATCCTTTCTCCTTATAATATTAGTAGCATAGAGTGCATTCTTGGTCACGACAACTTCAATTTTAACTTACTAGTTAAAATTGAATTTGTCGCGATATAAATTGCAACAAAATTCGTTATTCTTTATTGCACGCTAAAATATACAGCAAAACATTATAACATAGTTAGAAAAGTAAAAACAATGGCGAGCTTAACCCTAAAAAGAGTTCTCTTCCGGCAAACCTTGCAACTTTCATGATTATTGCTCGAAGTCAAGAAGTTCCTTGGAAGCAATTTGCGATGAATAGAGATCGTTTGTTGCATGAAGAGGTCTTTGTAGCTATAGTCAGGTCTTCTTGCTCGTTAGAGATTTAATTCTTTTGTCATACTTATGTTGGGTGTCAAAATTAGTTTGCCTTAAATAATTTTAAACTAAACGACTAATTCATTTGAGGTTATTGTCAATGTCTCATCAAATCGCAAGTAGGAACGTAGGAACGTAGGTACGTAAAATAAATGATACCGTTGATGGTGTGATCTGTGGAATCACCTTTAGTTTTAGAACGCAATATATTTCTTTATCTTTTCTAACAAAATTGTCTCCAAAACACTATAAGGTGAAAAATCCTCAAGCTACAGCTTGAGGATTTTTCACCTTATAGCGAAGGTCAAAAAACGTAATATCTAAATAGGATCATTTAAATAAGCAACGTAAATGCTTCTGCGTAAAACTCACATTTGCATAACACCATTGCGGGAATAACTAAATTGAGTAGGTACTCGAAATTTTTTGAAGCCTTTGTGTAAATGTTTTGGTCCAAAAGTTTTACTGCGAAATAACCCTTTTAAATAAGCCCAAGGGTTTCAACCCTGTTAGCTTACAATTACAGTTTGTTTGTATTGAAACAAAGTTTTTTTTTTAATTGATCCTTTAGGAATTTTCCTATGCCTTCTGATTTGGAACTGCCTTCGCTTGAAGGTCAAACTGAACTCCAAACTTTTGTTTATTTTGTTGTCAATCACGTTATATCCGCAGCACACTTCATATTGTGGCTAAAAAATATGAAGTTACTTTGTACCGTAATAACTTCATTGAGTTCGACTTTTTATAAATATTATGGTGTCTGTGCTGTTTAGAATACACTGTGACTCAGATTTTTAGACTAGGTAGAACGGAGCATATGTTTTGGGTTGAACAGGGTAAAATAATATTGGGTAGAAAAATAGTGGGTTGAACGAGTAAGCACTCGTCAAATTCACGAGTTCCTAATTGCGCAACTGCGAATAGTGGAGCTGAGGTGTGGTGGATTAAGGGTTGATTTGGATAGCTTATTAAAGGGAAACAAGCTTTTTTTTAAATGGCAAAAAAGCCTTTATTAACAAATGAAATTATAACTATCTAACTAAATTAGAGCTAGTATTTACAATTGAAATAATTGAGCTAACTGCAGACTGTTGCTAATAAACTAGGTAGCTCAGCTGATCCATATCAATACCAGTTGGAAGTATACCCAAGATGCAAGTTGCATTGCCTCAATGGCAATGCTGATGCGCTGTTTCTTTTTTAAATTTTTTTTTTAACTTATAACCTTGTTTGTTCTTTATTAACAAGAATCTAAAAGTGCTATGCCTGCAATAAGGACATAGCTTACTAAATAGCACATAATGCAAATGCTATTCTACGTTACATTACTTTACCTAAACGATAGGTACTTCAGAGTTACTACGTTAGTACTTCTTTGTTCTCCATTGCTTAGCTCGATAAATTTAAACGAAATTATATCAGCAAATTTTACAGTCAGCTAAATAGAAATATCTGATATAAATATGACAAAAAATACAGTTAAGTTTATCCTTGAGATTTGTTGAGGAGAACTGAAAAAAGCTTTTGGCAGAAACCTACACAAATACCATTGTAATACAAATACAAACAACTATGGTGAAAATAATTATGTTCAAACTACAAATTAGTTTGGTATATACGTTTATATGGGAAATTCATCCGTCACCGGAGCCTTAAGTTACAAGCATGGGATATCTTGATATATTATATCAAGATATCCCATGCGACTTACCAGCTAAATGCTGTGCAAAACGCCATATTCTGCAAGAAATGTCAGAAATAAATTGTCTCATTACTGTATTAAATAAATAAATAATGCCGGACAATGCACAGCATCATCTAGCCCCAAGACATGCAGAGCTTATGTTACGGGTACCTAGATGACTGATATATACTCGTATAATACAATATTATTACATATATAGGTATTTTTATTATACATAGAAAACGACCAGAACTCCCTGAACAAATATCTGCAGATCGTACAAATATTTGTCCCGAGGCGGGAATCGAACCCGCAACCTCTTGCATCGCAGGTGGACCTTCGCCCACCGCGCCACCGAGGTCGTCTACGTCGTCGTATTGACACCCAATTTTTAATGTGAACCTGAAAACCAATATATTCCACATTTTCACAAGGGCTCCGTAATATCCGCCAATAAGGGCGCGACCGTCCGCACTGCGATTGGTCGATTTATCACAGCCGCTGTGTGATTGGTCGGCGAGGGCATCGACCTTGCCGGGAAATTCACCTTGAAATGTGTAGATACGTTATTGGAAATTCATGGAAAAATACCAACCGTTTTTACAGCAATTCTTTTGTATGCAAAGCTGAGGAGTCGATTTTTTAATAATACCGTATTATAAATACTACCTACCTAGTAAAATCCTAAAAAATCCTAGTTATATCCGAAGCATTTTTGGTGTTTAGCAAGCTTATTTTGGTTTATACGTACGCTGTATACGATAATATAATATAAGGATTATTTTATTTATTTTAAGGTTATTTTTCTACTTATTCTGTATATTTTTGTGTATATTTTGTTGTAGCGTGGGGATTATGGAAAATAACCATCAAATGAATAATGCCATCTATGGCGCTCATTAGGGGAGGCCTATGTCCAGCAACATCAACAACATCAATATCACCAGCCTATAATAGTCCACTGCTGGACATAGGCCTCCACTAATGAGCGCCATAGATGGCATCATTATTTGGGGTTTATTGCCAATAATCCCCACGCTGGGCATGCGGGTTGGGTATCGCAGTTCGGTGTAGTTGTTCTGCAGAAGGCTCTGCTGCCCGCCCCTCGGTGTGTCCCTTAGTCGCCTCTTACGACACCCACGGGAAGAGTTGGGGTGGTGAAATTCTATGCCGGCACCACAAGGCACCAGCAGTGGACTATTATAGGCTGGTGATGATGATGATGATGAATGTTCATTAGATTCAGATTCAGATTCAATAACTTTATTTCTTTAGGCTTACAAAATAAGCACTTAGACAAGTCAAATTTCAAACAGATAAATTATTATAAAAAAGAAATAAATATGTTATTGATTTCTCTTCACTTCAATTTTTATATAGAAACGTATACAAACATTGTTATTTCTGCTGTTGAATTATGGATGATCATTTCGCACAAACGCTGCGAATGTTGTCACAATATTTATATGTATTCTTATACGCATATACCTATTCTTATGATAATAACCACAATAGAGATTTTGGTCGGTATAGGGATAAAAGAAAACTTTTCATACCTACACAATCCCCAAAGTACCAAGGTTTACCTATCTAGTGACAGGAAAGCATTATTTCATGTTCGGTTAGGTTTAGTATTTATTGCGACTTGCAGGACAGTTCGGTACAATTTAGTAACATTACAATATGTAGGTCACTAAAAAGAGACTTCATTCAGAGAAACAGCAAAAAAATTGTTTTTGTCCGGCATGTCTGATCCTATATTTTATATGTTGGTAGCAATTAAAAATATATCGTGTCAAGCTCCAATTACTTTCTATTATACCACAAAATAATCATCAAATCATAATAATAAACTTATCTCATAGACAATCCCATAACCATAGACAAAGCCCACCCCTAGTCCAAATATAGAGTCGGTCGACACGCGAGCCTCGACACGAGCGGTCAGTGCGTGCGCCTCGTGGTGAATCGATCCCACCAGCCGGAGCCACCACCACTCCCAACCTTCTTAGTCGTCGGCCATCGCCCCGCGAGACACCACCAAAGAGGTTTGGTGATGCTACAAACAAAATAAAATAACTTTGTCCATGACTTATTTCAAAAAACGAACGAAATACCCCGCGTTTCCGCGCTGTTGCGTGTCGGTGATCTAGTTTTTGCGGGACTTTTTGTGTAATTTGTATTGCTGTGAGCAAAAAGTGTTGATATCAGTCTGAATTGGTAACTAGGTGATTCACTGTCCTGGATCTGACATAATCTCACTTTACAGCGTTAATTTTCGTAATTGCTGACGCTCTACTTGGATTACTCATACTCAGAAGAATTTTGTACACGATCAAGTGTTGTCGAATTTTCTAGTCTCTCTCACTCAACTGATACAAATCGCATGTCGTAACAGAACTGTCTCTAACTATACATAGGTAGGTTGCTAGAGGATACTACTTTATCCTCTATCTATCAGATGCAAATCATCGCGCTTGTTATCTATCCCCTCTTGATCGAGCGAGAGGGGGATACTTCAGAGGATTTGCTTTCTCTCTCACTGGCATACTAACCCAATAGAGCGTTTTATAGATTTCTTACTATCAGCTGTTGGATTTTACAGATAATGTGAGATAGTGTTTGATAGAAAAATGCATGGATATTTGCATAGCCGCACGTAAAGACTTTGTTGAGTCAGACGCCAACGCAAGCGCGCTGCGGACGGCCAATTACACTTTTTGCGAACAGTTTTCTAAATTCAAAAGCGCCAGTAGTGTCTAGAAAACGAAACGACTTTTTCTCGAGTTCTATTTTCGAATATGGTGTAAAGGAGTTTTTACTGAAATTCTATTTTTGAATTGGTTTTTGGTGGTGTGATAGTGCAGTGAAATGGTGTGATTTGTGACTTTGGGAGTCTTATAATGGAAAGGAGTGTTTTGGCTGAGCCTAGGAACGTTCACTGGGCTTCAAATGTAAGTCCTACCTATCCGAAACTTATTTACCAAAATTATAAAAAAAAACAAATTAAAAAAGTTCTGGAACTAATTTTTTTAAATTAAATTGCAACACTGGAAAACCAAGCGGACGTACTTGATGTAAACCTTATCCGATCGAAGTCGTGCTTTATCACTAGTGCATAAGGTCGGATGTCTGTTGACCTTTGACCTTTCCTTGCGGTAATAACGTGACTTGCGGCTATAGTTCCCTGCGGCATACTACCTAATATCTATTCTGTGCCTCTACGGTGAATACATTAGTGCATAAAACTTGGGCATAAAAAGACCTTAGGGAAAAGTTATGTACTGAATTGACTATGGTTTGGCTTATTTTATTTTCGTAGGTTTCTCACTTCTGATCTTGATTTCGTTTCGATTGATATATACAAATAACAAGCTTTTCCCCCCGGCTTAGCTCGCGGGGGATGCCTACGTCATAGAAGATTTATTCATGAAAAGTCTCAGCCCGATCGGTTTAAAATTGACAAAGTTTCATACAAACTTTTATCACCTATTTGATCCCCTCGGGGGTAGAATTAATCAAAATCCTTTCTTAGCGGATGCTTACGTCATAAATAACATCTACCGGCATGCCAAATTTCGGCCCGATCCGTCCAGTGGTTTGGGCTGTGCGTTGATAGATCACTATGTCAGTCAGTCATCTATACTAATATTATAAAGAGGAAAGATTTGATTGTTTGTATGTTTGTTTGTTTGTTTGTTTGTTTGTTTGAATTGAATAGGCTCCGAAACTACTGGACCGATTTAAAAAATTCTTTCACCATTAGAATCCTAAATTTTCCGTGATGAACATAGGCTATATAATATTTTCAAAAAAGTTAGGGATCCGCATGAAAAATTTAATAATTGAACCGTGCGCTGTATATTCAACCTCTTTTTCTATTATGGCGCGTCAGAATAGAAAAAGAGGTTGCGCACTGTGCTTGCTTTTTCTCTATGGCCAGTGTCAGTTATGGAGTGTCGAGTCAATGTCAAAAATCCCAATGCTGTTAGAAAAGATGGGGAACCGTATGAAAACTGTGAAACCCATCGTTTTAGTGTGTATAATTTCTGAAATTTTTGTTTAATACCCGTGCGAAGCCGGGGCGGGCCGCTAGTATATGTATATTTAGATTTATTGAAACTTGAAGAACAGAATGATATCCCAAGTGGTCAAACAATTTTAAAATCTATGGTAGGTACGTAAAAATTGTTAGGGCTTAACATAAAACCTTAGTCTACAAATTAAAATTTAATTATTCGTAATGTGTCAAAGAAATATTTAGTCGTACATAGATTAATATAGCGATTAAATCAAATCAGATCAAATCGTAGTTTTTAAATCTTGTACATTACTAGGTTAATGCCTGGAATAAATGAAGATTATTATTATTATATAAATACTACACTTACGAAATTCAAAGTTAGGGGCATAATAGAATAAAAAAGCATAATATTACTCTAATAGTCAAAATTTGAAATTACACGTCAAAAAGTATATAATTATCACACAGTAACATAGTAAGTATACAGGGCAGACCCACAGGTATGCCACATGGAGGGAAAGTACCTTAAGGTGGATCGTTCTCCTTGTTTAGGCATAGCTTCGCCAATAGATGGCGCTGACTTTCTATTTGGGGTTTTTTATTGTTATATTATAAGAAATAAGAGCATCATTGTTATTATTCGCAACTCGCTCCGCTCGCTGCTTGAATTTTATTTTTGCTGTCGATGACAAGCTTATTTAGCGCATACGAAAGTGGATTCAGACATAATTTATTCTGTTATCTGTGGTACAATGCACTCCATCGACAGATCTTTTTGTAAGATTACATTGAGACGTTTTCAAGTAAAACAATGTCAGAAAATACTCTGGGAAATTAATGTTTTACTGGCTGAATTACGAATACTTACAAGTTTATATATAGGTATAGCGGTCGGCCCAGGCACGGGTAACAAATAATATTTTTTTCAGGCGGAACACTAATTTTTTTGAAAATATTATATAGCCTATGTTCATCACAGAAAATTTAGGATTCTAATGGTGAAAGAATTTTTCAAATAAGTCCAGTAGTTTCGGAGCCTATTCAATTCAAACAAACAAACAATCAAATCTTTCCTCTTTATAATACTAGTATTTGACTAGTATAGATGTGTAGTGGCGATCATCGTTCGGTTACTTTGTTACATTGAAGTCAATTATTAGTAAAACAAAATGATTTAATAACTATAGTATTTTAGTAATATTAATTCAGCAAGCCATCTATACCTACTAATATTATTAGTTTTTTAATTATAATATTTTTTGACTTTCTAAAGAGCGAAATTGTTTGTTTGTATAAAATAGGCTCCGAAATTATTGAACTGATTTGCAAAATTTTATTTTCACCATTAGAATCCTACACTGTCCCTGATGAATATAGGCTATATAATGTATATGAATATTTTCAAAATAGTTAGGGTTCCGTATGAAAACTTCAAAAGTGTATGTTTGTGTAAAAAATTATGATTTTTGAATTTTTTGGTCTATACCCGTGCGAAGCCAGTGCGGACCACTAGTCATTAATAAAAGACAATTTAACAATGCCAAATAAAATTAGCCAACTTTGTATACAAATATAAATAATAGCAAGACAAGTCAGAAAACGTTCATGAATGGTATAAATACATCTTATACGCACAGTGGTGGATAGTGAAATCGCGCGGACTAACTATCGCTTCCTCAAAAGTTTACTGTAAGACATAAACCTCTTCCAAAGGGTTCCAAGAAGTAGATATGTTTATAAACCAATGTAAAAAAATATAGGTTTCAATAAGATAGCTAAAAAATCATTAGGTTAACGAACGAATTATAAAATAGTGGTTCGGAATCCGCCATATATTTTGCCACAGGTCACCTATGCTTGGTTGATATCATGCCTTTATCTTTTCTCTCTTATCCGATAAGAAAGATATTCATGATCAAGTCACCCAAAATAGATATTGGGAATCTGGTAGCCGATTACCTGATTCAGAAAGCAGAATCTATTTCTAATTCAGGATGCGTCGCGTGACGTCATTGGTGGGATTAGACATTACTTTTGTACGGTAATTTTATAAACTAAGGGCCTGTTTCACAAACAGGGCTGTAGCCAGAAATACTATTCGGGGGGGGGGGGGGGGGGTTGATCCTTAGACCCGCCCCAGACAATATGCATCATCTTCATATACATGCTAGTTATGATTGTTCCCGGAGTGGTTTTCAAACAACCATGATTAATGGCGAGCGGAGCAAGCCGCGAATTTTTTCAGATTTTAGTATGACAGCTAGCCCCGAATATTTCAAAAACTGCGGTGGTGATTTTGGAGATTGGTGTGGTATTTAAAAAAATGTGAGAAATACAAAAAATACGAAACAAGAATTAACTTGAGCGTTACTATTTTATTATCTAGTATGAAAACATAAGGGTCAAAATCACCAAGGTGGCAAATTCCAGATTTGGTTTTATGATGAATTCACCTAGCAGCTATTACTTTAATGATCAGCCTAAATGATCATTTAACTTATATTTAAACATTATTTACGCTGGCAGAGCATAGAGTTAATAACTTATCTTGTAATTTTAGTTTTAAAGAGAGGTATCGTTTAAAAACATCATTCCGGGAACGGGTTTTTGTGAGGTTTATAATAATACTAATATATAACATAAATATATTATTTTTTACCTTATACAACAGCGAAATATGTTATTTATAAATAGTAGTTAAAAAAATGTAGAGAAATTGACAACAAAGAAGTTAAATAGCAAAACATAGTGCAAATGGAGCACTTTGACTATTTTCTTTGTCTAAATTTTCTGAATATGAGAAATATCGCTGTCTTATATTCAAATTAACATGCTGTAGGTATAGAAAGTTTCTCTTATTTTAATATTACCTGGACCTTTTCTTAAATATCTAAAATAATAAAGTGTTATCTGCTATTTTAGTGATGTTCTCGGAAATGATTAGGTGTTCCCGGAATGATATGCATATACCTAAATGCGGTAAATATACAATTAAGGTTATTATATAAATATACAATTAATTAAATATACAATCAGAGCGTCTGGTCGAAGCGACGTGTGACCCGAGAGCTGGTCAATATTTGGCACAGCGCATCAGCATTGCCATACAACGTGGCAATGCAGCCAGCATCTTGGGTACACTTCCAACTGGTATTGATATGGATCAGTTGAGCTACCTGTAGTTTGTTCGCAACAGTCTGCAGTTAGCTCAATTGTAAATACTAGTGGTTTTTTTAATTTAGTTAGATCATTGTAATTTATTTGTTAATAAAGGCTTGGCCATTTAAAAAAAAAATTAAGGTTTATAAAATTCATAAGCAATGATTTTTTATTCGACATACTTACTTCTTTTTAACTTCTTCCACTAGTGGACAAAAAAATTGAAGTGAAAAGAAATCAATAACAAATTATTTCTTTTTTATAATAATTATCTGTATGAAATTTGACTTGTCTAGGTGCTTATTTTGTAAGCCTAAAGAAATAAAGTTATTGAATCTGAATCTGACTTATTTAGGTATACATTTTAGCTTAAGATTCTTAATCAACAAAAACGTAACTTAAATCACTTTACAGTATTTTAATTCCTATACACAGTTGATTAGAAATTCTTAATAATCATATCAAACTTTTATTGTGATGGTATTAATCAAACCATCTAAACATTATACGTACGGTTTTGTAGTTTTTTGGAGCTCCGAACCCCCCAAAACAGTTTTGCTACTAATAATGTTGCATAAGGTGAACTTATTCTAGTTTATTCAACAAATTTTGAAGTCAATTCTTTAACTGTGAATAAAAGGGGGCGTTTATGCATTATTGGTACCGCATTATTGGTTTTATTTTATCTTTTCTTCGTATTTTTTTTTTAATGTTTCATATTTACGTTATATTATGTTATAAATTATTTTCTTTGATGTTTTATTTGACGGTAAGCTTTGGCTCTATACTTTCGAATAATTTTTCATCCCACTGTTCTTCTAACTAAAGGTGCTGCAGCTTATTCATAATAATAATGGGAAGGAGTACTATTTTCTTGATATTACCTTTTCCTTTATGATTCATTTTGATGCTTTTTTTCGAAATTATTCCCTCTGTCATATCATCAATGTTTTTAACTTTCTATTCAGCTTTTTTGTCTGATAGTATGCTCAATCCTTAGCTCTTTTTAACTTACTATCTTCCTGCGTCATCTTATCTAAAAAAATTCTTTTCTTGGCATTGGTTTTCTCTCGTTGCCGCACGCAAGCCGAACAATTTTTTTAACTTGCTTTATCGCCCTTATCGAACGTTATTTAGTTTATTCAGCCACATGAGACTCCGTATGGCTTAACAAATTAAAAAAAATGTGTTAGCACAATATACATTAAGTTAATTAACCAATAGTTATAATAACAGGTGGCGTTTATTTGGAAAAGTCATTTCGGGAACGTCATCATCATTTCGAGAACGCTCCATCAAGTCCGGGAACAGTCCCGGAATGACCGTTCTCGGAATGACGTTTGAAAATAAACGCGCCCTTTTTAGCCGGCAGTCATATTTGACATCAAGTTCTGTTTTGTTAATGTAAAATATATAAGGTTACTATTTGCTATAAAACACTACAAAACGTATTTGACAATATTCCAAGTTGAGATATGCATTCCCGGTATGATGACGTATTGATGTACGCTCTTTATTATAATGAATTGAAAGATACATAACACTTCATTTTCAATTGTTTTGGCGAAAATTCTTACTACAATCGTTTGCTTAAATCGTTCACGTCACTGTACCATAGACAACTAAAGGTTGCGTTTAAAAACACAATTTTTACTGAGAATCCAAATTGCGTTCACTAAAATGACGTTTACATTGCCGGACACATTATTCTGAGTCGATTTTCATAAATTTATTTTCTTTCTTTAGAAGTAACAATAATTAATAGACCTTAGATAAAATTGTAGACCATTAAGCCAGAAAAACTTATCACTATATTTTATTTTATGAATATATCCACAGTTCGTTTCTGTAGATTGCCACATAGGACGCGTTCTCGAAATGATTTTTGTAGTTATTTGTTCAAAAAATAACCAATGTGCTTTACTTTTGTAGTATAAGATGTTATGTACAGTTAATATTAACAGAGTTAAGTAATATTTACAATAACGATTTGGTAAAATAAACAAAATTTAGGCATTAAATTGCTGGCGAAGCTAATTCTCCACCTTGGTGATTTTGACCCATAAATACAATATAAATGTCTTCGAGTAAAATAAGCCGCATTTTTTTTAAATTTGTGTAGCATGCTTTTCATAGACAAGAAAAGAAAACTAAGAACAATTTGGACTTTTGAAGATTAACAACAAAATAACTCCTATTACGGAATTAACCGCCAAATTTTTGTCATATTTTCGGGAGGCTGGTAAAATGTACCAAAAGGCTACAGAATTAACGGCGAGCGGAGCGAGCTACACTTTTTTTTCAGCCTGTTGTAAACTAACAACATGATGCTCAACTAATCCATATCAATACCAGTAGGAAGTGTTCTCAAGATGGCTGCATTGCCTCGCTGTATGGCAATACTGATGCGCTGCGCCAGATACTATTATAAATTGGATTTCAATTTCTTCGTCTCCCTTAGCTCGTTTATCTCTGATAGACGAAGATGTCTCATTCGATTGGAGATGGACATTAAGTTGATGATTGCAATTATGATTTGATAATTTTTACCATTAGTCATCGATCAATGGAACGAACTGATTTCTTAAGGTCGTCTAGTTTCCCAACCATCGTAGCAGCTATTAAATAATGCAATAAAAAATACCTCTTTAACTTTTTGCCTGAAGTTTTTATACAGCACATGGAGTTGTAAAAATATTTACAGTGGCTGAAGATATGTTTGTTTTGTATATGGTAGTGACGCTTTGTCTGACCTTGGCCTGAATTTATTAATGATTCAAACAACTGTAGGCCAAGCACGGGGATTGTTCTCTAGGGTAGAATATACAATAATGGTATCGCATCGCCATACATTGCGTACATTATTGAAGTTGAAGAAATTTATTTCAAATAATTTACGCATTCGATGACAAAGTGACGTAATTTTTCTCTATTCTACCTTAGACATGAACGTTGTCTAACTTTACGTTGGTTGGGTCCTGTCTAGATTAGTCAAACGAGTGTTATGTCATGGGAGAAACAAAACTGGCAGTGCCATAGAAATCTGAATAATAAATTGTTCAGATTTTTGTGGGCAGTGCCTACTGGGTAAGTTGTGTTCTTTTGTGTGTAGAGGCAACACCGAAAGGTAGGCAGTTTGGAAGAGTTTGTTTTAACCAAGACAAGAGTATCTATTATGACTGCTAAACAAAAGTACTTTTTCGTTTTTCTGTCAAGTAAAGTAAAATATATAAAATATAAAATATTTGCCGTGTGGTGCCGGCATAGAATTTCACCACCCCAAATCTTCCCGTGGGTGTCGTAAGAGGCGACTAAGGGAAACACACCGGGGGGCGGGCAGCAGCGCCTTCTGCAGAACAACTACACCGAACTGCGATCCCCAACCCGCATGCCCAGCGTGGGGATTATGGGCAATAACCCCCAAATAATGATGCCATCTATGCCGCTCATTAGGGGAGGCCTATGTCCAGCAGTGGACTATTATAGGCTGGTGATGATGAAAGTAAAATATATTTATTTTGTCAGGTTACATTATTGAAGCTTTCATACAGATCCCTTACTTTTTGAAAATTCTATAGACTATGTTCACAGGGATAATTTAGGAATCTAATGGTGATAGAATTTTTCAAATCAATCCAGTAATTTCGGAGCCTATTTCAATTCAAACAATTAAATATATCCTCTTTATAGTTATTACAAGTGGTCCGCCCTAGCTTCGCACGGGTAATTAACAAAAATTGATTTTTTCCCCTAACTTTTTTGAAAATATTCTATAGCATATGTTCATCACGGAAAATTCAGAATTATAATGCAGAAATAATTTTTCAAATCGGTCCAGTAGTTTCGGAGCCTATTCAATTCAAACAAACAATCAAATCTTTCTTGGGTACACTTCCAACTGGTATTGATATGGATCAGTTGAGCTACCTGTAGTTTGTTCTCAACAGTCTGCAGTTAGCTCAATTGTTTCAATTGTAAATACTAGTTTTATTTAGTTAGATCTTTGTAATTTTATTTGTTAATAAAGGCACTTACACAATAAAAAAAAATTACTTTCCTCTTTATAATATTAGTATAGACCTATTATCTGTGGTATAGACTCTCTAGATTCTCAAGAGCAGGAACACATTTAGCTGAAGTTCAATTTAGGAAATGTAGATTTCTAAATACAGACAGTATTACGAATTCGCACGTTCGTGTACACCTCAGAACAATGGCGAGTGAAAGTGACCGCGATAGAACGGTTTCGCGACCTCACCTTGACTATTGCTTGATTGAACGAGCCGTTTTTATCTGACAACTGTCTGTTTTAAAACCTTATCTTTAGTATTTTGAGAAAATTGGGAAAATAACTGCACAGTGCAGCCAGCTTTAGAAATTACTTTGTGATATTGTCTTTATACAAATAAAGATCGAATTGCCGCTTTCCCGCTTGTATCGAAAAGTATCACTTTCAACCCGCTCTTCAGGCAACTTCAGATCTGCTTTCCGGGTAAGGGTCCTGAAAATGTTTTTTCGTCTTCATAATACCTACCTATTAACGTGTATCTAATGAGATATCCCGTTTGACATGCTCGGCACAGATACATTTGCCATCAATCAATAAAACGATGAATGGTTCCCCCTGCGTCGAAGTGACTCTGCGTCGACGCTCGACTCGCTCGTCTCAAGGTCATTGGTACAGTCGGCTTTATGATCACAACTGTTATTAGCTGATCGTCATCAACCGTGAAGTCAATGCAAACCTTAATCCCATAGCGGGAATCGAACCCGCAACATTCTGCCTCATACTCACTGCGTCACAGAGAGCGGCAACAATAGTTAGGTAAGAGCAAAAAGGGAGAGCGGACTGAAAACTCTGAACATTATTACGTCACAGGTAGTTGGTACGTATTCTCAACAAAGCACCTTTAAAACACCTTTAAAGTCCAATAGCAATAAGATTTGAGGTAGATCTACCTGTAGTTTGTTTGCAACAGTCTTCAGTTATCTCAATTGTTTATATTGTAAATACTAGTTCTAATTTGATTCTTTTATTTTAATTTTCTGTGTTAATAAAGATTTTACCTCTAAAAAATTCGGGTCGCTGACAATATCGTGAGAGAAAAGTTGCGAAAACTTTTCTTTACATGATTAGGGCTACGTCTGAACTAATTTTGCAGTTATACGGGACATGGATATTGAGCTATAGGCGACAAATGCGTTTAAACTCCTAAACTCAACTGTCATAATCCATCCGAAAGTGCGGTACACCGGTATATATCATATTTCACCGGAAATTTGATAGTATATAAGATGCTGCCCGCCCCCCGGTGTGTATCCCTTAGTCGCCTCTTACGTCACCCACGAGAAGAGTTGGGGTGGTGAAATTCTATGCCGGTACCACACGGCTTCGATGTGAAGTAATAATGACTTCAATAAGAATTTTCACATTCTATGACAAAGTGACGTAATTTTCTTTATCTAGCCTTTTTCGAGGACTGAAAAGTTCATGGGGAACTTCCCACGAACTGTCAGGATGTGGAATGATCTTCCTGCCGAGGATTACCCTCAGGCACAGATAACATGATACTAGTACCTCAGGGCTACATAAATTAGGTTTTCAAAAAGGGTCTTCTAAGACATTTACCTCTTATTGGTCTTAGACATTTCAAAATGGTCTTAGACATTTAAAGGATCGGCAACGCGCGTGTAATATCCCAGATGTTGCAGGCGTCCACATGCTGCGGTTTTCCATCAGGCAGGCCGATGCCTTTGCCATCTTAGGGATAAAAAGGGTTGACAATAATCCTCGTGCTTGGAGGGCAGTTATCATCACCAACTCTATTCCTACAGTTAACTGGATGACAGGTTGCAGACGTCCCTAGGCTGCGGCTTCCCAAGGCGGGCCGAACGTTTGTTGGCCATCTTGGGGGTAAAAAGCGTAGACAACAATCTCCATGCTTGAGGGAAGTTATTGGGGATGATGTTTTGAGTTGCCTTGTTCAGGCATAGTGGGTGTGAAAGGTTTGAAACGAGTCAGGTATCCGCCGCTCATGTGCTGTTATTGACAGCACTCAAGAGCAATAATATAAAATTTTAAGAAGATATTCCATGCTAGAACTGCATGGAATTTCTTAACATTTTATATTATAGCGGTGTAAGTGTGTGTAAAAATACGAACAATACGAAATGGCAAGCGACGTTACATAATTGCACAAAACAAAAAGAAATATTAGACTCTTTAATAAAAACAATGTTATGGAATCCAAGAAAGAAAACGAAGATTAAAGAAACAATAACTCATAAATATAAATAAAATTATACAAAAACAGCAAAAAACGGAATTATACTATCATGTTTATTTCAAAAACTTCTGCTTTCACTGCCATTTGAACTGTAATAAAAGAAAACATGGATATGAAGAAATCTGTAAATTAGGTCACCACACGTTACGACGTCGCTGCGTCGAGAAGTGCCCTCGTGTCTGGGGACCTAATGGCCTCTCCTATGTGCTTTTGCAGACCTAATTTATGCAGAATGTTAAAATAGGTTGTTATAAAGGTTAGGGATGTGACTTGAATACTTTTTATCTTAATTTATTCGTTGTAGCCATGAATAAGCCGGTACGACCACGCAAGTTCTATTTCCAGATAAAATTGAGTATTTCTTGTAACGCAAATTGCGTATCGTAAAAATGCAATTAGACTGAATTTCATTTGAGAAAAGTATTTTTAAAAAAGTTTATTCCTGGAACCTAGATAAATATTAATTTAATTCAAATAATAGCAGACCATGGTGACAATATTCTCAAATTACAAATTATTATTTTACTAGCGGTCCGCCTCCGGTAGTTAATAAAAATTTCATTTTTTCATACGGAACCCTATCTTTTTTGAAAATTTGCTATAGCCTATGTTCATCACAGAAAATTTAGGATTGTAATTGCGAAATTATTTTTCAAATCGGTCCAGTAATTTCGGAGCCTGTTCAATACAAACTAACAAACAATTAAATCTTTCCTCTTTATAATTATAAGTAATAGATATTAGAACCACAACATCCACACAAATATTTCAGATTCAGCCAAAACTTTGTATTTTAGGGTGCAATTTACCAAACAAGCAAAACATTTTCTGTCGCATTCTGCTTGAAACTCAAAAAGCGAAGCAATCCTCCATGCTGCTAACAACGTTGTATCAGAATCCAATTTCAATTCAATTATTTCGCTAATACTACGCTGATAATATCCGGTTATGTCCAATAATTAAGTTCATTGATCAGCAAGCCTGTGCCTTAACATTTGCTGTCAATTATATGATGTCTTGGGGACGCTTCCGACTGGTATTGATATGGATAAGTTGAGCTACCTGTAGATTGATTGGAACAGTCTGCAGTTAGCTCAATTGTTGCAATCGTAAATACCTAGTTGAATTTAGTTTATTGAATTGTAATTTTCTTTATTAATAAAAGTTTTATCCGTATTAATCATAATGCAATTTTTTATATAGATATACATATATGTATATTCCCTTCGGCCGTAGTATACAAAAAACGACCAGAACCAAAACTATAACAATATCTACAGATCGTACCAAAACTTGTCACGATGCGGGAATCAAACCCGTAACCTACTTTGCAGACAGACTTTCGCCCACCGTGCGACGAGTTCGTTACAGTTTCGTAATTATGCTTTTCCACTCGCCTGTAACAAATTACTTACAATGACTTAATTAGAATTAGGTGTGTAATTGGGTCCACTGAATCAGGTCAGTGTGACATCTCCCTAAAGTTTAATTAAATGCCAGGGCTGATTCCAGGGGGTGTTACAACCAGCAGTCTTATTGTCTCACTTAAAACCAGTGAACTTCAAACCGATTACCAGTTGTAGACCCAGTCAGAATGTTGTCGGTATTGTCTAAGGTATTCAAATGGTCTTCGGTTTCAGCTATTTACACAGGAAAGTGACAATCGAAGTCCAGGCTAGGTTTGAAATGCCAAACTGAAGCCGATTACGATTACCATTGAATTGTTCTTGTAATGATTACAGGCGCATTGCCTTATCGTTGCCTGCTGGATTTTAGGTCTAAGTGTAGCCTAGTTGTCAAATATTTAATTAAATAGATGGCGAGAATATATAAATATATATTTGTTTGCTTGAATTTAATAAACTCCGAAACTACTGGACCGATTTGAAAAATTATTTCACCATTAGAATCCTTAATTTTCCGTGGTGAACATACGCTATAGAATATTTTCAAAAAAAATTAAGGTTCCGCATGAAAATTGATTTTTTTGTTGTTAAATACCCGTGGGAAAACGGGGCGGACCGAACATTCAATATAATAATATAGGTATATACTAAGTTATTTTTTTACTCAACAATTTGAGATCAATTTACAATTTATATTTTTATCTAAGTACTTAAAAACCAGCTGATACTTAAGCAGTGAGCATAGTACCTTTATTGTGTCTGTGGAGTTTTCGCGGAAAATTTTGGGGAAAAACAAAGATGAATTCAAGGCCAGTCGAGATGGATCACTGAGGTCTCAAGAGTGTCGCCTTATTGATTGTTTTGTCCTTATTTTTGTAGCTTGTTCGGAAACAATACTTCTTAGAAAGATACAAATACAAAGAGCTCGTTTTGTAAAGAAGATGTTGCTAATCATGAAAGTTTACAATACGATCTATAATATCATGCTTTGAAACAACTAATCACCAACTTTAAATTATAGAAATAAATGTCCCTACAATCTACAAGGTATTTATAATTTTTGAAACAAACACTAATGTTATAAATATTATTAAAATAATATGATTATGTTACAATTAAATATCAATTTTCAAAATAAGAAAATATTTTTGTCAGCATAAGCTTCCTCTAAAGTATAAAAACTTAATCGTCTTTAAATTAATGATTTCCGAAATAATAAATAATATCCGAGGGAAAGCCTACACCTTTCCTATGTAAGAAGAGTAAGTAATCTCATTTGAGGTTGCCTTGAAGAAATCCCTATATATATGTTATACTGTTATATATAAATAATAATAATAATTTTCATGTAAATCTTGCGATAAAGCGTGAATTAATTCAATATCAAAATGCATCTCGAATTTCTACTCAGACCCTATGTAATTACAACATTACTTTACCGACGGAATATATTTAGAAACTTAGCTTTTTTCTTGAAAACAGCAATTCTCCCATCCATAACCTTTTTTTTAAATTAGAGGCTTTTAAGATAATTGGCCAGAGTGCATTTTCTTGATTAAAGTAATAAAATGAACAAGACTAGGAGTTTTTCTCTTGTGTTTTATTTAACTTTGTTAAAGGAGGTTAGTTAGCTACATTTTTATTTTATAGTAATCTTATAGTAATAGAATGTGTATGACTATTTTGGCATGAATTCGTAATAAGATAGATCGTTTTGATTGGTTCAATAATCAATATTTATTTTTTGATTCTGTTTATTGTATAAGTTTGTAAAGGCGCATAACGCTTAAAAAATACTTATTTGAATTTTTGTTTAACATTGTCTTAGATGAAGGTACACTGTATTTATATATATGTAAATACTCTTATACAGAGCCTCTTCAACGCCGTCCTTCACAGTGGGAGAACTCCAAAGGCGTGGAGTGGGAGTTTGGTGGTGCTCTTTTTTAAGAAGGGAGATAAAACCCTTCTTAAAAATTATAGACCCATCTCGCTCCTAAGTCACGTCTATAAGCTTTTCTCACGAGTTATATCGAACCGTCTCGCCAGGAGACTCGACGAGTTTCGGCCACCGGAGCAGGCTGGGTTTCGCGGAGGATATGGTACCATAGACCACATTCACACAGTGAGGCAGATTATACAGAAGTCCGAAGAGTATAATCAGCCCCTGTGTCTGGCTTTTGTGGACTATGAGAAGGCCTTTGACTCCGTTGAAACCTGGGCTGTTCTACAATCCTTACAGCGATGCCAAGTAGACTATCGTTATATCGAGGTGCTGAGATGTCTCTACGAAGCCGCTACGATGAGTGTCCGAGTACAGGACCAGCAGACTAAACCGATCCAACTCCAAGCGCAGAGGAGTGAGGCAGGGGGATGTCATATCCCCGAAACTGTTCACGAGCGCGTTGGAAGATATGTTTAAGACGCTGGACTGGAAAGACAAGGGCATCAACATAAACGGCGACTACATCTCACACCTGCGATTCGCTGATGACATAGTCTTAATGGCGGAGTCGCTAGAGGAGCTGAACCGGATGCTGGACAGTCTAGCTTCCGCCTCCCGATGTATCGGTCTTGGGATGAATTTGGATAAAACCAAAGTCATTATCAATGCCCACATTGATCCAAGACCGGTGATCGTACATGGCCACCTTCTCGAAATTGTTTCTGAGTACACTTACCTCGGGCAGATTTTGCAGTTGGGTAAAAACAATTTCGAGAAGGAAGCCAAGAGGACGATCCAGCTAGGCTGGGCAGCGTTCGGAAAACTACGTCGAGTCTTCTCGTCATCCATACCGCAATGTTTGAAAACGAAAGTTTTTAATCAGTGCGTCCTACCAGTCATGACCTACGGAGCTGAGACGTGGACACTCACGATAGGGTTGGTCCACCAGTTCAAAGTCGCTCAGCGCGCTATGGAAAGAGCTATGCTCGGAGTTTCTCTGAAGGATAGGATTCGTAACGAATTCATCCGACAGAGAACTAAAGTCATCGACATAGCTCAGAGAATTAGCCAACTGAAGTGGCAGTGGGCCGGCCATATTTCGCGAAGAACCGATAACCGCTGGGGTAAACGTGTTCTTGAGTGGAGACCGCGACTCGGTAAACGTAGTGTAGGACGCCCTCCGGCCAGGTGGGATGACGATCTGCGAAAGACTGCTGGCAGATGCTGGATGCGACAAGCCGAAGACAGGGCGCTATGGCGCTCATTGGGGGAGGCCTATGTCCAACAGTGGACTAACATGGGCTGATGATGATGATGAAATACTCTTATTAGTTAAGCTCATCATAACATTTAAATTTTAAATATTCTTTCACCATTCACATCCTACATTATATCCGTATAAAAACTTAAATAATATGAGGAGGAACGGTAACGGAGGTGTGTCTAATTCTAATTCTAAGTGGGGGAGCTAAGATCTGCACTGACATCTCGCGTAGGAGTGTATTGTGCATTATCCCCCTGCCTAACCAGGCCCTAAACGGCCCAGCTCCTAGAAATACCGGAGCAGGACTTTTGGAGATTTACAGCTTGGTTTCAGCTTTTCACGGACACTTTTAACGGAGGTAATAATTTATAATATTTCGAACCGCTAGTTATTATTTTTATCGTTTTATCGTGTTGCATGATATATTTTCTAATATAATAAAGTTTTCTTTCTTACTTTCGTTATGGCCACCGTGGCCTAGATACCGCCCTAGGAATAATTAATGAACACATCGATGTTAATGTTTGTTTGTATTGGGTATCGATTGAATGAGCTCGTACGACCTGCTCAACTACAACCTTCAAGGTAAATACCACCACATGCCCTGGACATGTGGGTGGTATTTACCTTGAAGTTTGTAGTTGGACCTTGGGAGTTTTAGGTGTGTAGTCATACTAGGTATCCACTTTTAACGTTTTAGGGGTGTTATGCTGACACAAAATACGTGTAGAGGAAAATACGACCTCTCTGGCGCCGTGGGGCTGCGATGCAGGAGGTTGCGGGTCCGATTCCCGCCTCGGTACAAATGTTTATAACGATCTGCAGGATGTTCTGATCGTTTTAAATATAATAAAAAAATATCTATCTATTTAATGTATTGTATTATGTATATCAGTCATCTTGTACCCATAACACAAGCTTTGCTTAGCTGGGGGCTAGGATGCTGTGTGGATTGTCCAGCATTATATATTATTTATTTACCAACTAACAAGGGCTAATATATTGAAAAAAACGAATATCCATGTATCTAAAGAATAGGGTGCACTTATAAATTCTAATGTAATTAAATAAAAAAATCTTTGAGGTATGACTTATTTACAAATTATTAACTAGGCTGATGACTAAACAATTTAATGTTAATTATTTTTTTATTAAAAATAATATTCGACTATCCACACAGCATTATCTATCCCCAAGATAAACAGAGCCTGTGTTATGGTAACTAAATAACTGAAGAGCTGTGTCTGCAAAGTTTCTTATTCTAAATAAAAAAAGGTAAATTGATCGGAAAATGCTGCCCTACGGTAATAAATGTATTGGAAAAACTGAATGAGGGGTAAATTCTTTGGAAACACCGAAGAAAGGATAACAACTCCTGCTTTCCAAACATTGGACGTAATCGACCGTTAGCTTGACCTTACCAAGAACAAGGATAAAGGGTTTTGTTGAAGAACCGTAGGTTATATACACTATGATTAATAGTTTATAGGTATTATTTTTATCATATTAGTATATTAGTCGACAAATAATCGCGTCACTTGGTATAGAAAAAAGAAATAAGGAGTATATAAAAAAATATTTGATAAATGATGCTGTGTGAATTATCCAGTTATTTACTGTCGACCGTTATGGTGCGGTGGGCGAAGGTCCACCTGTGATGCAGGAGGTTTGCGGGTTCGACCCGTCTCGGGATCGAACCCGCAAACCGCCAATGAAGTCGCTAATTGTTCCGGTTGTTCTGGTTGGTTTCTATGTATAGTAAAAAATATCTTTATAGTACCCATAACAGTCTAGTACCCATAACACAAGCTCTGTTTAGCTTGGGGCTAGGTGATGCTGTTTGGATTCTACGGCATTATGCAATTAATCATAACATGGCTCTTAAAATATCGAAATTTAGTCTAAAACTAGGAACTAATTTCACTCCAGCGCCGCAAGATCCTAACTAATTACACCAGCGCATCACTACCCATCGATACAACCCCCTTCCCCAATCAATTTGCTAGATTGCAACATAGGTAGGTAACTCAGCTAGATAAACTGCTAAGCTATAGGTGTTAGAAAACTGGTCTGTGATATTTGTTCTGGGTTTTCTGATGAGTGGATTTAATTGTGCAGCGCATCACATTGTCACATCATACAGCGAGGCATCTGGGGGAAGCTTCCGACCAGTGTAATAGTACTTCAATGCTTCTGACTGGTATTGTTATGGATCAGTTGAGCTACCCGTAGATTGTTAGCAGCCTGCAGGCAGCTCAGTGTTTTCAATTCAGATTTAAATAACTTTATTTCTTTAGGCTTACGTAAATATTGATTCTAATTAAATTAACTTAAAATTATTTAAATGTTATTTTCTTTGTAAATAAAGCTTTTATACTTAATATATAATAACTATAGCTTTTATATTTAGAAAAATAAGATAAACTATATAACTACATAGTTTATCTTATTTTTCTAAAAGAAGAGATAGTCCCGAAGTTAGTTTCGTAAAACTAGTAAGTTTTACGAAACTAACTTTTTAAAATAAATATTTATAAAAATAAATAAGTATTGAAAATCCATACAAAGATCCGGTGACGTAGAATTTCTCAAACAAACGTAATACCAAAATGATTTGTAATTTGAGCATATTTTGACCGTGTACTGCTATTATTATAAGTATTAGGATAGTATTTATCCTATTTACGGAACCTAGATAAATACAACTTTAATACAAATAATAGCACACCATGGTAGAATGCTCCAATTACCAATCATTTTCGTACTAAGTAGTATGGGAAATTTCATCCGACGCCGCAGCCTTAATTAGGTTCTACGTTCTACCTGTAGTACAACAGTAACTAGGTTACCACAGCAGTATGTTATTTACCATTTCATTACAGTTACGGCGGTAGTTTTAAGCGTATAAAATTCACGTTAATGGAATTAATAGTACTTTTTTAATTAAAAAATTAATTATTATAACTTTAAATAACATTAGTCGCGTATAATTAGTATTTTTAATCCTAGAAAGCACATACATAAATAAAAAAGTTAAAGGCGGTTATTTAAACTCACGTTTGTATTTTTACTTGAATTTTTATTTTTAGCTCTCAGCGATATAGCCTTTCTAATGGTGAAAGAATTTTTCAAATCGGTCCAGTAATTTCGGAGCCTATTCCATCCAAACAAACATACAATAAAATCTTTCCTGTTTATAATATTAGTATAGACTAGTGACCCGCGCCGGCTTCGCGCATGCCCAGCGTGGGTATTATGGGCAATAACATGATTAATAATGCCATCTATGGCGCTCATTAGGGCCTAGAGGTCCAGCAGTGGACTATTATCGGCTAATGATGTTAGATAAAATGTATCCTAAAAGTTATTCTCGTTGTTGCAGCTGCACTCTGAATACCGCAGCACGTACAAATGGCACGAATTCAAGGAGGCGCCCTCACAGGGGGTCGTCAAGCAGCCTGCGCCCGCGCCGAACAACGTCATGCCGCACACCAGGGGTAACTTTACCTATTACAACAGTATAAATCAAAATCAAAGTGCTTTATTTCCTTTAGACCTGACAGGACTCTTGGACACGTCACAAAATACAAATTACATTAGTAATACTGGGAAATAAAGAGATCACTTTGATTCATTGTTCACTGTAATCTTTTTAAGGTTAAGAAGCGAACGAGAAACCTTTACCTTGTTAGATAGTTAATTTAGGAGAAGCAAAAAAACTCGATGCTTAAAACGCTATTAATACTAAGTTTTTAGCTATTAAAGTGCGTAAGCCCTCGAACTCGAGGTAATCTCTAAGGAATTAAATAATATCAATTCTGTATCCGGTGCGAACCATCAACCTCTTCAAGAAGAGTTATTATCCTCTCTTCCCCAGGTCCCATCGAGCCTGCGATGCCGCGTCGCAAGAAGTACCCCGGCGTAGCGTACAAGACCAACGAATTGTTCGATCCGGCGCCAGCCGACGACATCCGCCCCCAGCATAAGCCGGGTGGATTTGATCGGGCCAGGGTAAGGATTCCTTCTGTGGGTGTCAGGTCAGGGTCCAACTGAACAGACAACTGGCAAACAACTGACCTCGGCGTCTCGGTGTATTTGTTTCTTCAATAATTTGTTTTGAAAGGACTAAGACGTAGGGTCGCATCCTACCTGTGAACAAGCAAGCAAAAGAAGCAGCGGCCCATACTTTTGAAATTGCTGGACAAATTCGAGTCCCAAGGTCTGGTTGATTTGCAGGGTGATCTCGGGCGTACCTTAAAATACCCCATGTATGTTTCCCGATTTTCGTAGTTCTTGGGTTGCTTTTGTTTCGTTTTGTTCTCTTATTGTAAATAAAGCATCTTATAAAAATGCAATCAACGTTATAACAATGATAACACAAACACAAAAAAAATTGTTGTTTAGTGTAAATACAAGTTGATTTTAATTAGGGCAATGAATGTACGTGCTTGTCACAAGGTCAAATAATTGAAATTCATTTCCCATAAACAAATTCGTCAGCGACAGTTTCTTACAGAGTGCCCAACGGAACACAGAGGGCGCAGGACGACGTAGCAAGTCCGAAGGTCCTCGTCAGCCGCGATGGACCGACACCGTGGAACCCAAGGTATTGATACCAACTATCTGGCTGAGGAGTTTAGACCTCAATGGAAGATCAGCATTAAGTCATCTTGCAACATAGTGATTTGGCAAATTTGCTGAGGTCATCGAGTACGTATCCAGATGGACGCGTTTTGCAATAGGTTGGAAATGGCAAAACTTTTTTATTGGGGGTGGTAAAGCATGACTACAATGTACCATAACTGCCCTCATGTTTGGGGAGGTGTTCAGTGGACATAATTGTGATGATAAAGATATCAAAAAAGTTCAGAACCGAAGAGAATGGCTACTTCGTCCACGGAAAACCAAGAAGTAGCAGTAACAAGTTGTTTTTTTTTGTTCCTCTTCCTGGTAGATGTCATCTACCAGGTAGATGCTAAATGTTGTAATGTCTTCGACAACCTTTTTTGAAACCCCACGGGTTTCAAAAAAGGTTGTCGAGGACATTTAAAGGATCCTGAAAGTCCCCAATGTTGCAGGAGTGCTGCTTTAATGGGTTATTCCCGCTCGTCCCCACACTTCGTCCCCACATTTATTTACATTTAATCGCTTCGCATCAGGCGGGCCGTATGCTTGTTTGCCTTGGTGGTATAAAATTACCACTTTCATATCCACTATCGTACAACAGGCTACAACAGCCATGGGCGAGGTGATGGCTGCGAAAGAGCCAGAGAACGTCAGCACGGAGTACCGCAACCAGTTCGCCTGGCCCAAGGAGGACCCCACTCCAAGGAAGAGCATCTCCATGGGGGCGCTGAAGAAAGCCGCGGTGGCTGAAGGTAAGGTCATCCCTGTTTGTGATATCTATACTTCTACATCTATATCTATACTAATATTATAAAGAGAAAAGATTTTATTGTTTATATGTTTGTTTGATTGTTTGTTTGAATTTAATAGGCTCCGAAACTACTCGACCGAATTGAAAAATTCTTTCACCATTACAATCCTACATTGTCATAGAAATATTTACAAAAATGTTAGAGATCCGCATGAAAAATTCAAAAATAAAACCGTGTGCTATATATTCGATTTCTTTTTATTATGACTCCGCAGCTTGCTTTTCTATACGGCCAGTGTCAGTTTTGGAGTTTCATAGACTTCATAATGGTCATTGCGGTACGGTACGCAAGTCAAGAGTCCTGTAAGGTCTAAAGGAAATAAAGCACTTTGATTTTGATTTTCAACTGTCAAAAAAAAGTTAATGTCAAAAAGTCCAATGCTGCTTAAATACCCAACTATTTAATCCGTATGAAAACTGTGAAACATAACGTGTTAGTATGTTAGTATGTATAATTTCTGAAATGTTTGTTTAATACCCGTGCGAAGCCGGAGCGGACCGCTAGTAGGGAATATAAATAATGATTGAAAATTCACAGTTCACCAGCTCCAAGCGTATAATGTTATCTTTGTCCAAGCTAAGTAAAAATAAAATAGTATTTATCTTGGTTCCTAACATAAACTTTTTTCAAATTACTTCACCTTAATTGTATTTCTACATCAAAGTATTTGTGTTGATAAGTATTTTGAAAAAATCTTGTGACAGGAACCTAAATAAATACCATTCTAATACAAATAAAAGCAGAACATGGTGAATATATTCTCAAATTACAAATCATTTTGGTACATAACGTGTTAGTATGTTAGTGTGAAACATAACGTGTTAGTATGTTAGTATGTATAATTTCTGAAATGTTTGTTTAATACCCGTGCGAAGCCGGAGCGGACCGCTAGTAGGGAATATAAATAATGATTGAAAATTCACAGTTCACCAGCTCCAAGCGTATAATGTTATCTTTGTCCAAGCTAAGTAAAAATAAAATAGTATTTATCTTGGTTCCTAACATAAACTTTTTTCAAATTACTTCACCTTAATTGTATTTCTACATCAAAGTATTTGTGTTGATAAGTATTTTGAAAAAATCTTGTGACAGGAACCTAAATAAATACCATTCTAATACAAATAAAAGCAGAACATGGTGAATATATTCTCAAATTACAAATCATTTTGGTACCTACTACGTTTGGGAAAAACATCCGTCGCCGGATCCGATAAATATTTATCCCACTTTAGCACGAACCGGCTAAAGTTACGAAAAAGCTATGTGCATACATATGGGGCATTATACGCAAGGGGCTAAATTACGTCACTCGACTCACATTACGAGACGCGATAGCTCGCCACTCTCGACTTTAATTCCAGTTAGCTGGCGTCAGATAATTTACTCCAAATCCGTAACCCCACGTTATTATATTTATATTGACATGTTTAGGGCTGACGGCTTTAACTGCCTTGTGGCAACACTAAAAGTCAGACGTATAAATCAGCTGTTACGAATTAATTTATGTAAAATATTACAAAATAGTCGAATTATCCTCAAGAAAAGTGTTAAATTCAATAAATTATATCCTAGTGCTAACGTACAAGTGAAATAATTGACTAAATACAACAAAAACCTGTGTAAAAACAAATTTTCAATTGTAACGGACAAGTTTTCGCATCGGCCCCAAAGAAGTCAAAAATTGACAAAATTCAAAAAATCAAGCAATACATCGAGCAATACCTGCCGAGGAAGATCAAAACAATCAGTTCTACCAACGGATGATGACACCTGGCGCTTGATTTAATCCAACGATAACCATCGTTGGTAAACGTCGCCGTTTGAGAATTTCAAGTCACAGCTTGGGACGCGGAAAGTTCGAGTAACATCATCTTAATCTGGGGAGTATTGTTATCCAATTATTATATTAACCCCCCACACACAACACAGTGACAATACAGCACACTGCTCACTTTGTGAGTCACGTCACTAATCACACACAGGCTTCGTTTCTATCTCTCTTAGCTTGACAATTTGTGGAAGCTAAGTTGTATGAACGAAACATTTAGCCCCACACAATATTTACACTTCCAAGACACTCAACAAACAATACTACATATGTACATAGTTTTAATTAGGTAAAAACCTATTAGATAAATGCAATTTTATTGATTTTATGCCTTTCTTGTACCTTGTACAAACACTTCCATTCTACTTGTCCTTATATAATTAAAGTATAAACTTATTAAATGTCATCTACATAAATAAGCCGAGGAAAGTTCAAAAATTTTACAAGGTGTTTTATTCTATAAATCACTAGTTTCCCATCATAGTAGCTACTTTTTGGTTTCATTATTGCTATAACAGTTCTTTACACTTGCCCATATTAGCATTTCCAGTATTTTTTTTTTTTTTGTACAATAAGATTCAATTTAGTAAGTGTATGTTCTACTAATAGGCCCTGTAAACTGCAAAACATTTAACAAATTGTTTTATCATTCCATTGTTTCCCAACCACTACTTATAATTTTATCTAACTCATTCCTTTAATTCATATTTCTACTGGGTTTCTTTCACCACTGGTTACAGGGTTCTTTTTGATCCATCAAACCTTAACTTGGTTTCTAACCTAACAAAGGGTAACCTTGAAGGAACCAGTCTCTCATCTTCTGTAAAATTAAATTTCCACCTTAATATTTCCTTTTCTTCACTTATTCTTCTACTTGAAACTCACTGTATACTGCTATTTTTCAGGGATTCACACGATGGTTCAAACAAGAAAGGCATGTGACCTGGAGGCCAAGCTGAAGCTTGCTACAGCCCAGCTCAAGGAAGTGAACGAGGACCGAGACAGGCTGCTTCAAGAGCAGGAGGATAGCGAAGCTGAGTTCCTGGCTAACCTAGGCAGGATAAAATCTCTCAAGAAACAACTCGCTGAACTCCATGCTCACCATGAAGACGCAGTGTCAGAAGTGGACCGTTTGAATGTGTGCCTGCGTTCTGTGGACAATTGTCATGAATCTTATGAACTGGTGTTGCAGCATAACAAAGACTTACAGCAAGAGCTTTCAGAGTGTAGGATAAAACTTGATAAGTTAGAGTATAAGCCTTTGCCTTCAGCAACAAGTTTTTGCAGTTTAGATCTTCAATCAGAGCTAATGACAACTGATCTCAACATGTCAAATGTTGATCTTTGTACACCATCTCAAAGCCAAAGACCTTTATTAAAAGGGAGCAATAAAATAAAAAAATATGTAAAATTAAATAACTTTATTAAGAAATCTGAGAAAAAAATTAGAAAACAAAGAAAACTTTTGAACAATGCAAAATTGAGCAAAGAAAAATGTAAATGTAGCTTACAAACAGAATTGGACTCCTGCTATAATTTAATAGGACGCCACTCTAAGGATTTAGACTATATGGCTGAGAAAATAGTTAGTTTAGAAAGGGCACTTCATGATGTTACATGTAAATATAAACAAGCCCAAAAAGATGCCAGTGACCACTACAAGAGAATGCAGGATATTGTCAATAATGAGAGTATGTATGTTGAAGTGCGGAATAACTGCACTCAAACAGATTTAGAGACTAGTACTTTGACACATTGTAACTCTTTAATTAGAGATGATGCTGTGGAAGTGGTGCCTCCGTCAACGCTGGTGTCACCAGCCGCGTTGCTGGCGGCGCCGCCATCACCTTTGCTCGGGGCCCACTGTGGAGGCTCTAGCAATATTACAGCAACTATTGCATCCACTGGGGGTTCACCGGTTCAAGCTGCACCATCTCCGATTAAATTGGTAGATCAAGCTCAGCATACTCGGAAGACTGTTATATATTCAGATAATTTAGGTGCTGGGATGGGTCCGTTACTTAATGGCTTACTGACACAAAATGTCATTAATAATTGCTATCCCTATGCAAATATCAATAGAATAACAGAATATATTCAAAACGATGACTCTCTAAATAATATGACCACGCTTATAGTTCAACTAGGTGAAAGTTGTGTAAAACGGTCACAGCTAATTAGGCTTATAGAAGTTCTCCTCGGAAAGGTTCAGAACGGACTGGGGAAACTTATAATTTGCTCGTTCCCATATGCTAAAACCTTGACATCAAAAGAAAATGCAAATTTGTACCAGAATAACATGCTGATGTACAATCTGACATGTCGTCATAATGATATATTATTCTTAGACACTAATAATTTTATTAGTAAAACTTTTTTGACTAGGGATACAATGTACCTAATCAAACACAGTAAAATGATTATTGCTAAATTGTTAGCATATAATATTTATGATCCCGTTATAAATAGTATAACGCAGTTACCTGACGAGCCTGTAGTTATAATTAGTAGTAATACTAATGAGGGCATTAAGAAGACTGTGTCAGTAAATATAAATTTAAACTGACCTCAACGACAATGGGAAAGCAAAAAACATTTCATATAGTCCATCAGAATATACAAGGCTTACCCAGCAAAGTCCTAGAATTAGAATTATTTTTAAATTATTTAAATGTAGATATTATGTGCGTAACCGAGCACTGGATTGTGGAAAATCAATTACTTCCCTTTTATAATAGCTATTGTTTTGCAAGTTTCTATAAAAGAAAAGCTGCTATACGCGGTGGCTCTCTAATTATAACCAAAAATAGTCTCAAATGTAAAGAAAGGAAAGATATTGTAAAACTATCTATTGAAAGGACTATAGAACTTTCTTGTGTGGAACTGGAGCGGCATATCGTAGTGTGTGTTTACCGCCCCCCTGACGCAAATCAGGCAGCTTTTGAATGTACTATGGAAGAAGTTTTGCTGAAAGTATTTACATGTAGAAAACATCTCATTGTGTGTGGCGATTTTAACATAGATATTTTAACAAATCCCCTAGCCGATAGATTGCTCAATTTATTCAAATGCTTTAGCTTACAACATCTTTTTAATGACCCTACTAGGGTAACCCTAACATCTGCCACTTGTTTAGATAATATTTACTGCAGTCAATCTCCAATCAACAAAGCAGTAATCACTCATTTCAAATCAGACCACTTTGGTCAGAGTGTTAAATTTAGTTATAATTTGAAAGAGAGTAACAATGTTGAAAAATTTACCTACAGGCCTATCACAGAGAGCCGTATTAAGAATTTTCAAAGCAAAGTTGAACTAGCCGTAGCTAATATATCATGCTCTGATAACCCTAATCACATATTTACCAAACTTTTTAATGCTATAAGCAAAGAACACAATGAAGTATTTAAACTTAAAACATGCTCTGTGAGAGATAGGGTCGGATTTACTGACTGGGCCACTCCCGGCATTTATAGAAGTAGGGATAGACTATATAATCTTTATAGTGATAGGAAATCTATGTTACATGATCCTGCGTTTCTTCTGTATGTAACCAACTACTCCAAAATATTTAAGAAAGTCTGTAACACAGCCAAATGCTTATTTTTAAGAAAAAAGATAGTGAACTCATCAAATAAAATAAAAGCAACATGGAGATTAATAAATAACGAAACCGGTAAAACAAAGCTACATAATAGAGAAATAAGGTTAAAAATTAATAATTCAATTCTTACACAAGAACAAGATATTGCCGATGCTTTTGATGCATTCTTTTCTGATATCCCTAAAGTTGTTACCCATTCTCTAAACTCCTCACCTTCATTGTCGGTTGAATTTTTAGAATCATCTGTTGTTAAATGTAATGAAGTTTTTATCTTCAGTCATGTAAATGCTAATGATATAGTAAAAACTTTTAAATCAATTAATATCAAAAATACAGAGGATCTCTGGGGTATTTCAACGAAGGTATTAGGTTCAATTATCAAGGAAGTGGCTCCTTGTTTGGCCTTTATTTTCAATAGTTGCGTCGACGCAGGAATTTTTCCTGATCTCCTGAAATATAGTAAACTTGTTCCTCTTTATAAATCTGGTAGCCACACTGATCCGGCCAATTACAGGCCAATTTCCATACTACCTGCATTCAGTAAAATTTTTGAGAAAGTAATTCTCACTCAGTTAACCTGCCACTTCAACGTTAATAGGTTATTCCATAAAAATCAATTTGGCTTCACCAAAGGTAGATCGACAACAGATGCAGGTACAGTTCTATTAAAACATATATTCGATGCCTGGGATAAAGCAAAAAATGCTATTGGTATATTTTGTGACCTTTCCAAAGCTTTTGACTGTGTGGATCATGGTACTTTAATTATGAAGTTGAAACACTATGGAATTAATAACAAGGCACTGGACCTTATGCAATCATATTTATCTGATAGAGTTCAAAAAGTTGATATTGGTAAAGAAAGATCTAGGGGTTCAAAGATTGAATTAGGCGTTCCGCAAGGATCAATATTAGGCCCATTTCTATTTTTAGTCTATGTAAATGATCTCCCTTATTTAGCGAAAGATTTTTGTGATATAGTCTTATTTGCTGATGATACCTCGTTGATTTTTAAAGTTGACAGAAACAAATATAATTATGACGATGTAAATACTTCTCTTTCACAAATACTAGATTGGTTCACCGCCAATAATCTTTTACTCAATGCTAAAAAAACCAAATGCATAAAATTCATGTTACCAAATGTAAGAGAATTCCCTACTAAAATTACGCTAAGGGATGAGATAGTTCCTCTTGTAGACTCTACCATTTTCCTAGGGCTACATATTGATTCCTCTCTGCAATGGAGACCGCAAATTGATGCTCTCGCAGGCAGACTTAGTTCAGCAGCCTATGCAGTTCGAACAATAAGATATATTACCGATGAAGATACAGCTAGGCTAGTTTATTTCAGTTACTTCCATAGTATTATGTCCTATAGTATTTTGCTATGGGGACAGGCGGCGGACATACAGACTATCTTTGTACTTCAAAAAAGGGCGATCCGTGCAATTTATAAATTAAAGCCACGCGATTCTTTGAGAGAATTATTTAAAGAAATAAATATCTTGACAGTAATATCACAATACATCTATGAAAATTTAATGTATACGCATAAAAACAGAGACAACTTTTTGAAAAACTGTGATGTTCACGCTAGAAATACCAGAAACAAAAACAAATTACTTATACCATCGTACAGATTACATAAGGTATCGAAGTCATTTATGGGAAATTGCGTGCGCTTCTATAATAAGCTTCCATCTGAAGCAACTGAGCTCCCTATTCGTAAATTTAAACAATACATAAAACAAAATCTTATTAAGAAAGCATTTTACTCGATAGATGATTACGTTAACGATAATAATGCTTGGCCAGATGTCGCTCCATTCCACACCGACAATAGCATGTAAGAAATTGAATGTTGTGCTTAGCTTCATATATGTATTAAATAATTATTGACATTATCTAAATCATTTTAAACTTAGATTTAGATAGGCAAAAACAAACATTGTATTAGACACATAAGTTATATATGAATGTACTAGTGGTTTCTTTTTCACTTCTTCCACTAGTGGACAAAAAATTGAAGTGAAGAGAAATCAATAACATATTTATTTCTTTTTTATAATAATTAACTGTATAAAATTTGACTTGTCTAAGTGCTTATTTTGTAAGCCTAAAGAAATAAAGTTATTGAATCTGAATCTGAATCTGACTAATTTAATCACATTAAACTTAGATTTAGATAGGCAAAACAAAAAGGTACTTATTCGACACCTGAAATAAAAATGTACTTGTGATTGTTTTTTCTTTTCTTCCATTAATAGACAAGAAATCGAAGTGACAAGTTCAATCAATAACATAATGTAAATCCCAGTTATATCCAATTTTATCACTACATAGTATAAAGCCGCTTCTCGCTGTCTGTCTGTCCCTATGTATGCTTTGATCTTTAAAACTACGCAACTGATTGCGGTGCGATTTTACATAGATAAAGTGATTAAAGAGAAAGGTTTTTATATCAACATTGCACCCGTGCGAAGCCGGAGCAGGTAGTATAGTAATATAATGTAAAATTAGACTTGTGCTTATTTTGTAAGTCTCAAGAAATAAAGTTATTGAAATCTCCAGCATTATTTATTAATCTGAAGCTAAAATCAACTTGCCGCGTTATCAAGCTAATTAAAAGCACTCTCATAATTAGAGCCATAAAAACTTTTAGGAACTGTTTATGAGAATTCGCGAAGTAGAATCCAATTCCTGTCAACAGTAATTCCAGAATGTTTACTTAGATAGTTTTTTTTTATAATTAATTAACTACCTACAGATCCAATAACGAGTTCTTTTTACTTTTTAAATTGTTTATACTAAGCTAAATAAATGTTCTCATATATTTATTATTATATATTATTTTCGTTATGAGAATAAATATCTTGAAACCTAGAATTCAATTAACATTTAAACACAAAAAAAAACAGATTTTCCTATTAATCCGCTATTTATGCCACATTTAATAAATTCTAATCCAACTAAGATTTTATAATAGGATTAAAAGATATACTCGCATATTCCCCTTATCAGTCACCACACAAACGAATAAAAAAACTAAACTCGAAAGAAAGTGAAAAGAGTGGGTCCCAAGTCGCCTTGCCAACCTGAATATTGCAGTTGGGCAGTTTGAAGCTTAGTTTCCGTTGGCTAATGGCTACCACATTCCGGAGTTTCAATTGAAAATAGTGGTAAGTGGGGCTTGGTTGGTTTTACGAGACCACTGACCGTACCTACGAAAGATTAAGGTTCAAAACACGTTATAGTAGCAAAAACTGAACATTACTTATCTATACTTTAAGTTTTTTCCTGGGTAAAAGAAAATTACAATCATAAAACTAAATTAGAACTAGTATTTACAATTGAATTTAGCTAACGGCAGACTGTTGCAAACAAACTACAGGTGGCTGAACTGATCCATATCAATATTAGTTAGAAATAATATTGAATATAAAATGTGTAATTATAACATTTATACTAATATTAAAAAGGAAAGATTTTATTGTTTGTTTGGATTGAATAGGCTCCGAAACTACTGGACCGATTTTAAAACATTATACACCATCAGAAACCTACATATGACTGATGATGACCCCGACGTCCCTGATGAACATAGGCTATAGAATAGTATCTAATAAATTAGGGATCCGTATCAAATCTTCAAGTATGTAACCTAACGTATAATGTGGGTAATTAATAATTTATAAATTTTGATATATTTGTTTAATACCCGTGCGAAGCGCTAGTCACAATGTATAATTATAAAATTATCCATACCTACATATTTTGACACTTACGCAATCTGAACACATGATTATTATTAGTATTACTTAAACGGGTATTTAGGCTTACAGCTATTATTTAATACAATTTCATCGGGAATTTACCGCGTTTATTCAACTATTTTTCCCGACGTTTCAACAGGTTTACACACTGACATCCCGTGACTAAGATGTGTACACCGATTGAAACGTCGGGATGGAAGAATCTAAAGTTGTCTGTTGTTATCTAAAGACAATACATCCAATTAGAAGCTGCTTTCACAAGCCGGCACTCAACTGCTGAGGTGTTTATGTTGTATTCAGATGGAGCCGAGGGGAAAGTTACTTCTGTATGTACTTGTACAGTCAGCAACAGAATTTGTTGGTCTTATTTTAATTATTTTTTTAACTGACATTTGAGTTATTTGTTTGTGATTATTAAAATAAATGATGCTGACACATTAAACAGATCAAATACGACAACTTTGGATTATCACTTGCGCTAACATTGAATGATGAAAATATTTGAAACGAAACAATCATCTTTCGCAATTTGCGAATAGTACCTATATCTCTATATCCTATGATAATCAGGGAAATTTTAGGATTCTAATGGTGAAACGTGTTTTCAAATCGGTCCAGTAGTTTAGGAGCCTGTTCCATCCAAACAAACAAATTTCGGAGATTATCTGTATATATATATTCTGTCTATGGTTCCCAATCTTCCCATACCACAACTTTGATACCTATTTATATGCTGATGTTATGTAAATAATTACACCACAGATCAAGGTATTTGTCGGTGGCGATGACTCTAGCTAACTAAATAAAAACTAGTATTTACAATTGAAACAATTGAGCTAACTGCAGACTGTTTCGAATAAACTACAGCTAGCTCAACTGATCTATATCAATACCAGTTGGAAGTGTACCCAAGATGCTGGATGCATTGCCACGCTGTATGGCAAGACGCTCAGATAATTTTCTGAAGTCCCGGAGAGCCTCGGTACCCCACGGACCGAGGGTCTCAACTCCAAAGGGAGAAAATTTGTAGGCTCTGTCGAGACCTGCACATTTAAGCCTTACCTTATAATATATCAAATTGCCCGAAACAAATACAGTTCTTGTTTTTTCCCTATCATTCTACGAGCTATGAGAATAATAATATCGCCAGAGCTCAGGTTTCAGAAGTTTTACCTCGACAGTACCTCGATATATTATGCATACAGTTTTCAACTCTATCGCAAAGGACTATTCAGATTGCAACGCGACGTTGTACAGAACTTTGTGACTAGTTTCTGCATTATAACTTATGATTGTGCGATGATAGACAGGAAATTATGAAAATCATTGGTTGGAAAATCTTAGGTATCTCAAATACTAGGGAGTTATTGATTGTGAGAGAATTCTTTACAGCAACATTGATAACCGGTAGGTTGAAAGAATTTAGAAGACAAAGCACTTAATTACATACTTTAATCTCGAATAGACCATATATATATGACCACAATTCCATTTGATTTGCCAATGATTTTCATAGTTTTCCTGTCTATCATAGACAGGAAAATTATTAATCTAATAATTTTAATGGCATTGATAACCGGTAGATAGAAAGAATTTGGAAGACTACGTCGACCATAATCTCATTTGATTGTACAAGTGTGGCTGACGATGTATCGCGAATGTCTAAAACCGGTGTTTCTAAACGTCACTTGGTATTGAAGAGACCCAGGCAGTTTGTCTCAATTAATAAAGCCCTATGATGAAACGAAAACTATGGTTATACTAAAGCCGATGGTTATACTAAAGCATAACTATGGTTATACTAAAGCCGAACAAAAGCCTTTATTAGTTAATAATCCAGCCCAAACTTCGATATAAAAGGCAGTGCTATGAATATTTCAACTTGCAAAGCGCAACGGCAATAAAAGAGCTTCTAAAGCACGGCTTATGAATTTTGAATGCACTTTTCTAGTGTGAAAATGCGCGGAAATATTTTATGAAAATACGAATAAATTTTGAATTGTAGTTAGGTTGCATTAAAGTTACCAACGGGGATAATAAAAGAGATTTATGCAAAGCGGAATCTCTATTTGTAGTTACAGTTGACTGTTGTACAACTCTATTAAATATTAAAAAGTAACCATTCGCAGAGATAACAGTTATTGCTTGAGATAAGGTTGATTCTACTTACTTACTGGTACCACAAACACACTCACACACAAAAGCGTGTCAAAGTTATCTCACATAGACAACTTAGACACGCGTTTAATGTTAATCAATAATTAAGGATCATTGAAATATTCAAAAATCTATGAGTTGACACTACCCCATATTTGTAAGTTTATCGTTTCAATATGTATATATGATCGTTCACGTAATGATGACCTGAATAAATAATTTTAGTTAAATTTAGAATTACTAAACCGATTACAGGTTCAGTAGAAGCTGAGCCTTTGATGAACCACATTGACGGAGACCACGATGACAAGCGCTACATCGAAGATTACTTGTGGAACGGACAAAAACCCGGTGTTCAGAGGTGAGGTATCTCAGTCTATGCACAGTACCATTTACTTGATGATTGTGTACGTTATGATTTAAAGCACGAAGTGACCAATACGTTTTCTATTTACAAATAAATTACGAACAAAATACGTGACTCTGTTACAAAAACATTAAATCATGACGTAGACAAAATACCTTAGACGAATACCCAAGAAACCAATTATTTCAGAATGTTTGTACAGTTTTTACAATTGAATTTATTTTTATTTTTCAGAAATGTGTATATTTTTCCTTTATTCCGTGTAAAAACGTTCTGAATTTCCAATCGCTTCAGCTTTACCACATTTCTCACGATAAGCTTACCATACTTCGACCTAATTAGCTCCAAATTATAGATTGTTTCATTTATAGATTGTTATTTGTATTCATAATTCTAGCATGCTTGATTTTTCTTTACATATAACCATTACTGATTGATACTTACATGATATTTTCGAAACAGTCTATATATACATTACATAAATAAAACACTTCTCGTATAATATCAACAGATACAGCTCTTACAAAAGCTTTTGCTTCAGCTAAAGCCGCTTCTTTGCAAATTCACCTATTTCATCCAAACATTATACACAAGGGGGTAAAAATATCTTCCCAAAGAAATACAATATCCACATTCGCACGTATTCACTTTGGTAACTATAAATCCGTTATGTTCCGGACATTATGACCATAAAATAACATTCTAGCAAGTATTCTAAAATCTTTTTAATTATTGTTGTATGTAAACATAGAATTTATTAACCCCTAAACTTTTTCAGGTGAAGATTTTTCTAATTGAAATGCAATAAATAGCTTTCCATATTCTGTGTCTATAGCTTATGTACTTTCGGACTTAAAGGAAACCTTTACACTTACTTAACTAACATTTCTTTATAAACTAACATGGCTTCATACCAGCACAGTATCTTCACTTGATGATCTTCAATATAAATAACTTAAAACTGAATTTTATAAGCTTGTTCACTAACACTTCACGTTTAAACTGATGGCAATCTCTATAGAAGCATTGATTGCTTTATCTTTACGAGATACGTTTTCATTTCAATCACCAACTTAATGGAGCATTGCGTAAGATTGAATAAATTCATTAATAATTTACTAGTGTTCAACTGCGAATAATGTTTATAAATGAATCGTAAAGTATTCCTTGAAGGCCCTGTTCTGCCCCAACTTCCTACTCAGATTACCTACTTTTTGAAGCAGAACAAAGTCTAAATTTCGTTTTTGGTACTTATTTGCTTTTACATTTCAACTGTCCTCACGGTGGCGGTGTTTAGGCCGAGTAGTTTTAGTCAAAAACTAACATCTAGTACGGAATGACAGCTAACAATAGTTTTTTTTAATTATTCAATGTGTCCTGCACTTTGTCGATGTGAACGTTGGTTGAAACTGTTTGATTAGATTCTGTATTTCGATGTATCACCACACTTCCAACACTGAGTGTAGCAGGCACAGGCCGGTGGCGCCTCACTCTCGGTCCTTTGGCTCTTCTCTCGACATCCTAACCTCACCATTGCGAGCTTGACAATTATTTGAAGCATGTCTGTTCTCCAAGGCTCTGCGCGAGCCGTTTCCGTTGCCGCATCATCACTGCAGACCAACACACGGCGTTCTAAGACATAAATGGAATTTTCCAGAAAATCGACGTTCCGTAGCGCGCTATCGGCCCTCATATCCAACGGGGAGGATCGTTCCAAAGATAATAGAAAACGTTACAAAAGCGAGTACAAAAAGAAATTTAGACCGTTCTCTCAATACGTGTTCGAGGCGTCTAAAGGGACGTTTACGAAATGCAGGGGGAAAGGGAAGGTGAAAGACGAAGCTTGCGAGAGGATGCTGGGTGACGCGAGCGCGGGGGGCGGGGGGGAGCCGAGTGCGGGAGCGGCGCCGGGGGCTGCGGCAGGGCCTGCGGGCCAGGACAGTGCGTACACGCTGCGCGCCGCCGGCCTCCAGCCGCTGGGGCTGGCGCAGGGAGAATCCTGGTACCGCGAGGCCATCGACCTGCGCAAGCGTGCCGGAGAATACAAGGTCTGCGCTATTATAAACGCCACTAACATAAAATAAGACCCTACTAACCGAACAAGTTAGGCAGTGTTAGTCTTAACTATCTCTAAACGAGTGTTATTGAGTACTCAAACTTACAAGGTATTACTTTCAACTCGTCCTAAACCAACTCAAACGAACGAGTGTCAACCATATCCTCTACCTTTTTTTCGTTATAGACTCAAAAGGTAAATAATATTTTATAGAACAAAGAAAGCTAATACAGCGCACCGCAAAATTATAGTCTTTAAAACCACGATATTAAAACTATTGTAGATGAAAAGCTTAATGACATTACCGATAATCCAATTAGTGAAGAAATTAATGATCCGAATGAAAGACAACGCGAGGAAGGCAGCAGACTATAAACATCAATTAACATAATCGTTGTAAGATCGATACGAATGAGAGAGTCGACTAATTTGACGGCACGTCCGTCGGGACGATGGTTAAATTAACTTTCCAAGATGATCAACAGCTGATAATGATCAATGAATAGTAATTATTAGATTGTTTAACAGAATAAAGTGGATTAGGTCAATGGGATAGAAAAAACTTTATAAAAAATAGTTGACTACACTAGATTAGAGAAGTAAAAACTGATTGGTTACCAAGGGGTTGGGGTAAACTGATGACACAAATTTGGCAAAAGGAAATAATATTTAATTTTGGCAAACTCAATGGTGCTTTTCAAAGTTAAGACACAGGTTAAGATCATGAGTGACAATGACAACCGTCATAAAAAACTGCTTCCGGGTGAACTGAATGAATTTTCTTTGTTCTATAGATTTATTTTTTTTTGTCGAAAATATAAACATTTATAGGTCCGATACGCGGCTCAAGTTCTCCTCAAATCACCTATTCAGTCTGTCCTGTGTAGTTTCCCGTGCTATTGACAACAGACTTCCTAATATGAACAGAAAGCTGAATTAAGACGGATGTCATTTGCTCAGGACTGTTATCTTCTGGGTTTCATAGTTTAGCTATTTCAAGCATCATCATCGCCTCATGATCATGCTTCATAATCAAGAGTCCCATTTTTGACAGTACCGTGGCTGGGGCACAGAACTAGCTCCTGAGCACATCACCCAGCTTTACAATAAGCAAATCGAGCTCTGGTACCAGGTGTCACGTCGGTCCTCGCTGTCGGCCTTATCACTCGCTTCCACCAATCACAAGTAAGTGATGCACTAGCGCCGGGCTCGAAGGACCAAGTTAGTTCAGATTTTGTTTGATTATGAGACAAATAACAAGGATAGCTCAGGAAACGTCTAAAAATTTGCTGTCTCCACTAGTTAGCGGTCAACTTCTAAAACTATTTTGGTGCGTCAAATTTCGATTGTGTCATTTGACTTAAATAACAATGAATAAATAGATAAAATGATAATAAATAATGCTGGACAATCCAAACAGCACACAAATGGTTAACTATATTTTATGTAAGTATCTCTATGGTAATTTTCGTAATGGCCACAACATCGTCACCGACAGTCGACAGTTTTCGAAAGAGTTTGGTCCTTCGAACCATATGCGCTTTTATATTTTAAGCATAATGTATTAGTGGCATTAAGGCTGATGCTAGAATGGCTTGAACGGCAAAAACAGCCATTGCGTATGTAAAAATAGCTGCGTAGAATATAAATCATCAGCCTTAGTAAGTAAGTATAGTTAAACGCTTATAATTGCATTTTGATAAACAAACCCCCGAGATTTTAGATCAATTATCTTACCTCCACCCGTACCTCCATAAGAACTGTTTAAAATTTATTTTCAAAATGGTGCTAGCCACCATTTCTGTTGACATGCCATTTCACCAAGATAAAAAAACATTGATTAATTGAACCCATTATTCAACGTCTACGTCCAGAACCTCAAACAACATAAAATACTTTCAATAATAATGTCAAACTCAACGATTCCAGGGCTATTCCCCGAGATGAGAAAGACGGGAAGGATTCCAAGGGTCACTCCCCGAAGAAGTTCCGCTCGTTCCGTTCGGCGCCGCACCAGTCCATCCACGCCAAGTTGCAGGAGACGAAGGCGTTGGAGAAGTCGCCGCAGAAGTCACCCCAGAAGCAACGGAAGAAGATGCACGGACATAGCTTCGATGAAGGGGCTACTCATGATGGTAAGATAATAAAGAGGGTGGAGTTTAAATATGAGTACGAATTGCATCGCCTTAGGGCTAAATTGAACTCAAAACAAGGTGATATGGCGCTCATTTTTTTTTTCTGGACCATCTACACAGTATCACCTAGCCCCAAGCTAAGCAGAGCTTGTATTATGGTTAATGGATGACTGATACATATAATACAATAGTATTGGTTAATTTGAGTATACATAAAACAGAAAACGACCAGAACACCTTGAACAAATATCTGCAAATCGTACAGACGTTTGTCCCAAGGCGGGAATCTAACCCGCAACCTCCTGCTTCACAGGTGGACCTTTGCCCAACGCGCCACATAGGTCGTCATTTACGAGTAGGTTGGGCCTGTGCTTAACAAGGATTTCGCAAAGACATTTACTCCGCTAATGAATGATGAACCCGTAACCAACGAAGTATGCATAATGATGATAATCATAATAGAAGTGAATATAAAGAATAGCAATAAAAATTTAAATAATGCTGGACACAGCATCATCTAGCCCCAAGGAGAGCTTGTGTACTAGATGACTGATATTGGTACACAGTACAATAAACTAAATAGTTAGATATGTTTTAACCCGCAACCTCCTGCGTCGCAGGTGGACCTTCATACACCGCGCTACATAGGTCGTCAAAAAGAAGAAACCATAATATATTAATTACTTCAGACCATAGTGGTCAGCGAAACGGGAAAATAAATAATGATGAACCTAATAATGTTACCTGCAATAATTTTAACCCTATTTTCAAGTAGCAAAATCTGGGGAGAACGCCCTGTTCAAGTCTCCCCGCCGGCGGCCGCGCTCGGCCGACCCGGCGCCGGCGCATGTCAAGATGATGCCGAATGGACACGAGCCGCCGCGTCCTGTCAAACCGACTGGTAAGTGTTGCTGGTAGTGAATATTGTGTTGCTAGAGGGAGATAGTTTTATATTTTGGGCAGAATAAACTTTGGGTGAAGATATTATCATGTCCAAAGTGTCCAAACCAAATAGTAGGTAATATTTTGGTGGAATGTAAAATAGTGTGGATTAGTTTCTAGAGATGTTGCCAGCTAACAGATATCTCATGGCTATTGCGTTTATTAACTAAACGCGTTGTAAAGCTAACATAATTTTAAATTTTTACAATATTCTGCAAAATATCGCTAGTGACAAATGGTTGCCACTTTCGTAGTGAATTTAACTCAGAGATTATAACGATGAACCTCCTTTAGTTTTACTAAATATTTTAGTTTAAGATGCCAATTTTTAATAATCTACCTACTTTATAAATGTTGTGTTCCTGCTTGTTGCTTGCTCCCTTACCCTTGTGTCTTTGTCTATTGGCTAATTGAGAATTATCTACTGCTCTACCATTTCTCGTTTCTTTTCAATTATACACATACCTATAAGTCGACAAGACCCCTATCAAATAAATGGCAACCCTTTTGACAAATTTATTTCCTCCTAAATTATAGGTAGTAAATTTTATTTATCCAGAGCCAGTTCTCAATAGCCAAAAATCTTCAGTAGTTAACATTTCTTGTAGGTTTGGCGTTAAGTAGAGGAAGTAGTAATAGAGTTAGGTCGACGTCACGAGGCGGTCGGTCCCCATCTGCCCCGGGGAAAACTGGGATCGGGGCGAATGTGACCAATGGGACCAATGGGACCATGGTGAACGGGCTTGATTCAGCGCGCGGCCGTCGCAGCCGCAGCGTATCAAAAGTCGGGATAAAATTGGGTGCGTAATGGTGGCAGTTGCGTCGACGCTCTGGCATTTTACTGATTTGGCCGGCTTCTAGAAGCTTTTGTGGGTGAAGCCTGTAAAATTTATTTTCTGGCCTGTTTATTGCAAATGCTCTCCTTTTTGGTATATCTCTTAACAATAGCATGGACAAACTTTTCATTGATCTATCCATTAGATTCATGATATATGTTTAAGTTGAGATCTGGAACCTATCAAAAAAGAGAGCAGTCGTTTCTTTCTAAAATTGATTTTAACTTGTTAAATCTTTCAATATAAAAAAAATCTGATTGGCTTTTTGTGTTGTGCGCTTTCTTGATACAAAAACATGTCTTCAGTGCGTCAACGCAACGCCATTGCCACAGGCATTGGCTGGCACCGACACGACGGGTATGGCTTACACGACACGTGTGGAAATGTGAATGTTCGTCCGTGTGAACACCCATGCACCAAGACACACTAGAATACAAATCTGGGACCTCTTCATCCAACACACATACGCAGAACGTGGCAAAAATGAGAATGGTTATAGCTTTTACATAACCACTACGCTTGACAGGCGGTGATCGCACAGTTGTTAAAATATAATTCCCATTAATAAGGCCCTTTCCCTGACAGATTGCCTTAATAGCCTTAAATGATGTCCACGGGCGGAGTTGAATGGACCGATATCTTACGCCGAGCCCACCACGGTGACAGCTGTTTAGTATTTACCTGATTGGGACCAATTTTGTAGCTACGACATAAATCTGGGTCGGTCAGGGAATCAATTATTTTATACAGACTGAGTACTATATACCTACTCCTGAATTTACCATTTAGGGCCAACAATTATATCTACGACGGTGGAAAATCGACTGAGAGGGTATTTTTATTGGGATCAATGAAACATTAGGTAATCCCTATCATATATTAGGTTATCTCCTCATTTCCAAGCCTTTTCATGCCTTGAGCATTTAAAAACAAGAGGCTTTCTCAAATCACAAATATTGTCAAGTAGGGTCATAAAACACTTTTCAATTTAGTTGTATCTTATGGAGATCCAACAATGGTGATCACAAGAGCACTCGGCACCTAAAAACTTTGTTAAGGTTTATGATCTATGTTCAAGGGATATAAATGTAGATGTAGAAAATGTTATGTAATAAATAACATGCTAAAAAAGAGTTTGTAAATGATCTGCGTTTTAGACATAGCACACGAAATTAGATATCGTAGCTGCATGTGATGTGATTAAATTATAATATTATGTTTGCAAAGACCTGAAACTAGTTGATGTTGTTTTTAAATGTATGCTGGTGTTAATGTTTTGTGGTTTTCAATGTGTATCTATCTATACATACCTAGTTCTGTCTATATTAGTGAAACTTACTTGGCATGTTACATTTTATCCGTAAAGATTTTCGTATTTACCCTAATATATCGGTAATAACTTGTTTGGTTTGTTTGGTTTCCTAAAAAAATAAATATAATAACATTTTACTTTATAATTATTCAACGATTTTACTTTACTCATTTTTGGTTTTATGTATTTAACTATACCTACTATAATTATTGATTTTATTGACTTTAATATAATTTAACACGAAACAAAACTTTACATATTCCTTTGACTGTAAAAAACTCCTCTAAGATTTATAATTAGCAATACGTATAAAAATTCTCTATGATTTTTAGATTAAGCAATCCTAACGTAAAAACACGAAACTTTTCAGACGATGACATAGTCCCGTCTCACCGTAGCGCGTCGGTAGCAAAGGATCACTTCTTCGATGACTCTCCTGTCGTCAAGTCTCCCCCGGAGCCGACTCGAGTCAAATCTCCCGAGCAACTGAACATGCGGTCTCCCGATCCGGTCAATTGGACCGTTCCCCTTGATACTGGCAAGACTTTTACTGTGACGCAGAACGTCAAAAGCGGTGAGTATTATAAAATGGTTAGTTTTAAGTAGGTCGGTTTGTCAAACCTTTTTATGTATTACGTTTCAGGTATTATATTGCCCGCGTAATTTTAAGGAGTATTTTTTGCGTTCTATAACAGAAATTTTAAAAAGTATTTAACGTGATCTTTCACAAATCGTAATCTATTTTCTATGTGCCCGTGTTAAAATTATATTCTATTCAATTGAAATATTGCGAGAGGTACTTTCGTAGCATTTCATAATTATGTTGACTTTGAATCCGTAGATTGCAAAATGCTCATATTAAATTAAACTTTAATAAAATTTTAATTACGCAGGCAATTGGTGGAGACACCATGAAGTTGTTTTGTATAACGAGGAAAATGTTTTTAGGGGTAGACTATTGTATTTGTATTGGGGTCATTTGGGCCATGTTGGTCCCGTTTCGTTTTTTTTTATTGTTTATGCGCTAATGGGAATTTCCAAAAGCCATCAACTAATTATCGTTAATTTAGTGTTTGGATTCTTTGTGAAAAAAAATTAAGCCTAATTATCTAACTAAGCTAAGGAGTATCTTTTTCTTTCATCAACACTTATTTCCATTGCACTATCTTTATGGTGATGGAGCAAATTGTAAAAAAGCTTTTTGTTCTGGCAATGTTTGAATGGGATTGGATGCTCTTTGAAATTTGTTATTGATAAGTAGAAATAAGTTTTGTGATAGGTATTATAAGGTCCAAAGTCATACACAATCATACATAACATACGACAAGACAACACTGTAGAACACTCTACCACCCCAATTTTTTTAGAGCTTGCAACACTGACACATGGACACAAAATCATTCGCGTAGTTTTTGGAGTTAGTGAAAACTTTAGATAAACATTCACAGACCATACCACATTCCATTTCTTGTGTTGTGTTGTGATCATAACTATTCTATGCCCACAGAAATGTCGCCCAGAAAAAAAACTGGCTGAAAACAACAAAAACTTACCTACTATCTTAAAAAAAAAACAAACTTTTACAAAAATAAAGTCTACATACATTTTACACGGATTTAATTCCAACAGCGTAGCAACAACGAATTGAAAAAATACACTTATTGCCAACCGAAAAACATTTAATGTTTTTTGGTAGAATGTCGAGCGAGAAAGCTGTGCGTTGCTTTTTCGCAATAAAAAAGTCTGTGGCCATAGAATGTAAAATGCACGTCATCCATACAAGTCGCTCATTTTCAGATGAGAGCATTAAGCGCCCTAGCTCAGAGTTTAAGGGCGGCTCTGTGGCCGAAGAGGGCGCCACCGTGAAGGCAGCAGGTACGACGACCGCCACAGCCTAGCCATCGACCATACACACCAGTGTGACAGACAGCATGCGACAGTGAACTCTACCGCTAACAGAGTAAAGATCACTGCCTCATACACACGATCGACAAATTATATAACCTGTTTTATATTATACGAATAGTTCATGATTAAATTGTGTTATTCCAATAATTGAGATGCTTTTTTATTTTGACCGTACTCCGCTGAGGCGTCGAACACGTATGTATTTATTCGTCTGTGTGTGTCTGTTTCGATGTTTGCGTACACGGTCACTTGTTAGTTCCATCTCATTCCATTCACTTGCATGTTGCCTGTCTTTCTCTCTCTTTCTTAGATAAGATGCTGTTAGGCCCAACTTAGAGCCGATTATTATTATTACTAATAAATCCATTAATTAACTTTCGAATTCGTAGGTCTTTTATACCTTTAAAAATATTTCCCTGCTCCATCTTTGGTGCCCAAAATCAACATTGTTCTACGACATCGCCAAAAATATGTCCTAATAGCGGTCCGCCCCGGCTTCGCAGGTATAACTAACAAAAATTGAATTTTTAATGCGAAACCCTAACCCTAAATTTTTCAAATCAGTCCAGTAGTTTCGGAGCCTATCCAACATACAAACAATCAAATCTTTCTTTATAATATTAGAATAGATATATTACATAGATATAAAGATTTTGTCTGAAATAATCAACTTGTCTTCTTAAGACCCTCAGCATCTTGTCTAAGTAATCGTTAGGCTAGTCAGTAGGCTACTCATTGCGACTATCCATACTCATTGAGCTGCATGTTTCCTTCAATAACTTGGTCTTTTGAAGAAGCATGATTATGGAGCGGGTGGCATGTTTAGGTGGTTATAAAGTTCAAAATTTATCAGCAAATTTGCAAAAGTAGATCTTTGATGTGTAGGTAAGTAACCTCTCGAAGTTTGTATCTAAGCAAGTTAGCACCTAGGTTATCTTGTTCTTTCTGGATCTATTGCTCCTTTCTCAATAGTGGGATCTTCTTTAGCTGTTATAAAAATAGTTTGTTCTAAATGTATTTACTTAATTATATATGTGTGCTTATAAATGTTTAATCCTAAACATTGAAAATTTCGAATCACATAACATATTTCATTTAATCTGAATTTCGAAAACAAAATCTGCCTGCTTGTGGCTATATAAGAACTAAATTAGCCAATCGTTTTGTTCCTAAAAAAAGCTACCTATGTAAGTAATTCGAAATTTTCAAGCAATAGCTCGCCAATCCGCGCTAAACCAGCAATAACTTTTCAGAAATTGCTCCGATTCACCATCAGCAAATGTCTCCGATCCGCTCGCTGAAGAACAAGAGCGAGTCTCCGACCAGCCTCAGCAAGCGCACTGACAAGACTCCGACCACGCCCATCAGCCTGACCCCCATCGACGAGACCAAGGCCCTAGACATGAACAAGATAAACGGGATTAACGGCACCACCAACGGCACCAACGGTGTTACCAGCACTGATATTACCCCTGATACTCCCACTCAGGACCTCAAAGAGGTTATCAAAAAGTCGACGGAGGCGACTCAGGTTGCTCCCGGTGTGGTAGACACTACGGTTGTCAATGAATCTGGCGGTAGTCTGACCGCGGCGGAGGTTTTAGACCGCGCTCGCACGAGGTTCGATAAATTTTGGGGAAAGAAAGATGAGGACAACGTTTAGAACTGAATCTAGACAGACTTTACTGTCAATTGAGTCATCATCACTAATGAATGAGCGTCGTGCATTTATAAAAAGATTTAATCACAACAATCTTCAATTGTCGCAATTAACAGTAAAGTTTTAAAAGTAGAGTATGAGCAATGTTTAAAAGGATAAATAAGAGAAGCTTCGCTTTCTAAAAACGACTGTATTTATTTGAATAACAATGATTTGTAAAACATTTTTATTAAAATTATGATCACTATCTATTGAATAGGAATGGTGGCTTGTGATAGTACTTAATATTGATGGAAGTTTAACTGTGTACCTAGTTTTCTTTTATTTTCATTATTTAATTGCTATTATTTTAAGTTAAAATCAAAAAATCAAAAGACGCATATTCGATGGATGATGACGGAATTGAATGAAACAAACTACCTACTTGCTTGCGTCTGTGAAAAAATTGTCCCTCGAACCTGGTACCAACATTATAAAAGAAAATCATTATTCCTACTTCTTCCTTGAACATAAAAGCAAAACGTGCAAGAAACAAATAAACAAAGTATTTTTCCTTACCTACGTGTAAATTGTTAACAAACGTACACTAATACAAGCCGTCCAAACTAAAGTTATCCATATTCCATATCTCACTAAATGACAAATCTAAATAATATCTAGGTACATACCTACCACCAAAATAAAAACTGATTCATGTTTCTGAAAGCAAACCAAACGACATTGACAAGAACACAAAACTGTTTCCGAACGCACTAAACAATTTAGCGGGAAAATATTATTTTTTCAAATTAAATCCTAACCAATACAAGAGATCCAAATATTTTTCGAACGTGAAACGTGATACAGTACAAATAAATCTGTAAAAGGAAAATAAAATGGAAATATCTCGTAAATCTTGTCGTATCTGCCTGAACGAAAGTGAATTTAATACCTCGCTATTCGGAAGCTACTGCCGACGAACCAATATGATCGACAAAATCCTAGTTTGTCTCAAGATCGTAATCGAAGAAACAGACGTCTTGGACACAATTTGCTACAAATGCGCCGAAAAAATCGAAAGCTACTATAATTTTACCATGTTCGTGAAAAAATCCCAGACTAAATTGGCCGAGCCGAGGCCTATTGAAGCTATGAATCGAAGGATGACATCGTACGTGAGGGAACAAGTCATAGACGCTGACTTTACCTTCTCTTTTCTCGACATACCGGAGGAAAAGAAAGAGCCAAAGCCGACTAAAACATCTTCTAGTCCATTCTTTTCCTACTTCTCTCCACCTGCCATGAAATCGGAGGAGCATGTTTGGAAAACACCGCGCACTCTCCAAAAAGAGGAGGTTAGAAAGGGTAATATGCAAAGGCCGTGTAAGCCGGATAAGTCCCGGCATCTTTCTAGAGATTTGTTCGATTCCCAGTCTCAAGAAGTCGATGAGGAGCCAAGGTCCTTGGACTGGAAACTGACTCCAGAGGACAATATCCTCAAACGGGTCAGGAACAAATGTTTCGGGCGGTCTGATTATTGCTGATTTTATAATCTTGTTCTTGATGCAAGTGGTGATTCCGAGCTAATGATTTTTCAATAACTAGCTTAAATTGATAGATTTATGATTTTATGATTTTTTATTGTTTTCTTAGAAATAGAGCATTAGATTAGAACATCTACATATTCCTGTTAAGTTTATTTAATTTATGAGTGTTGATTACATACTGTTTTTATCTGTGTAGAGACAGGGTAATAAATAATGACAAATGATTTTGTAATAGATGTGAAACTGGGTGTGTATCAATTTTCTTCAATTTTGCGGCTAATTTTAAGCTATTTTAGATTTTTAACGCGAACTAAATAGGTGGAAGTAGGGACGTGGCAAGCAAGTGCCTTCTTTATTTGCCCCGTCTCATCTTTGCCGATGCCTTGACAGTCTAAAATCAAGCATTTCAATTTATAAAATTACCTACTTAATTATAAATAATTTATTGATAATTACTGTATGGAATGTGTAGGAATAAATGTTAAATGTGTACTACGATCCTTTTGTAAGAATCTCATAGCAAAATGATTGTGTAGTGTATTTATAATTATTTTAGTTCCTATCAAGTCCATCTAACATCCTTCCATAATGTTTAGAATGGTTTGAAATTTCCGTTATTTTTTAAGCTTTTACCTGTCCGTAGTGAAGCCAAGTTTTGGAGAGCATTTGCCTGAATGAGTCCGTCTAAAATATGCCTAATTGGTAACGTAATAGAGGTTAGATTTCTACAAACTAGATTCGTAGTGAAAGGTTTTTTACGCGAATTCCATCCTGTAGGTAGCCATTGACGGGACTTGGTCTTTACTTCGGGCGCTGTCTATCTTGTATCTTAGAAGTGTACTTTTGAACTTGTGACTGTATTTTAGGAGTGGTAAAAACGATGGTTTACCTTTACTTTTTTTTTTATTTCAATGGCCATTTTTCTCACACATTTACAGCCAGAATAAGTTTATATAATGAGTTCCTAAATTTACTTTTCTGCGCACAAACGAAATAACCTAACTGTTAAATTTGATGTAGTTAATCCTCCATAGCTGATAATTACGAGATTTTTAGCTTTGCTACGGGTTTATAATAGCGTGTGTTGATTTTCAGTTGTTACATCAAATGGACACCTAAATAAAATATGAAAAACCTATTTGTATTTTGATTTATTAAACCTTCCTATTGTAGGACCATTTAATTATCCTAGGTAGTAAAGGTATCGAAAGACCAGGAAAAGAATACAAATTTTAAGTTACGTAATTCATGACTTTATTTCATATCGATATCAATTCTTACACAATCTAGGGAAAATAATTCCCTTGCTCACTATATTATTACGTTAAATAATTAAATCACATTTAATAGTTTAGCGCTAAGTTTTTACACTGCAGATAAATAATAACAATATAGAATATTGAAGTGCGGCCTCCTCAATTTGGCTGGAAAAAGCTGCAGCGAAGTCAGACGATCAACGCTAGACCGGGAGTTTCACTTCTATACGTCATTATTGTTATTTATTTATATTTTTCTTTTAACCGCATTACATAATGGCAGGCTACACAAAACACCGAGATTTTAAATGTATATAACTAGGTACTATGAGAAAAACAGTTATCGCGACATCAAATTGTAGGTGTAGATGGCAGCACTAAAGCAGCGGCGTTAGAAAATATTCAGAAGAATCAAATTTTCACGCGACTCAAGTTTACCATTTACAAAAGGCGATTAATGATCATGGGTAAATCAGCTACCATATCTTGCGATTTAAGACCAATCGTATCCAAATGTCAGGAATCAGTTTATAAAGATATAAGTTATATTTGATTTCTTAATTTCATCTAACTAATTCGCTAGCCCATGATCAGTCAATATCCTTTAAATTGATTTGAGTTCGCGAAAATTATTGAATATAAGAATACTATGACTTACAAACAACTCACAAATACAGTATTTTTGCCCAAAACAATGGAGCAGCAAATAAACATTAAATTTTCAGTCATGGTCCCAAAAACAATTATAACCATCAGTAGATTAGGTATTTAGGATTCCTTGAACAACTCTTATAATTGTTATACTTTATTTTAAACTTAAACACATTTTTTGATAGTTGTTCATGCCCTTATTATGCTCAAAAACAATCTACACAAAATTCATTGTACCTTTTTGGTCGATAAAATATATAAATCAAACAATATACATACAAAACATGGGTAATTTGTGACTACCCTGTGTTACCATGCACAAAAATAAATTACAATTGAAAATAGGTGAATGAGTATTGATAGCATTCAAAAAGCTTTTATGTAGTTATTATCGTATTGTCAGAACAGTATGAAATAACTCACTACAGTATACATTTTTATATGTAGTTATGAAAATAAATATTTATTTTGTATTTCATGTAACGGAACGTTCATATACAGAAAGCAGTTGTAGTATTACAATATTTTGTAAATAATTTTTTAATAACATTTTGTATTCACTTGTATTTCTTGCAATTACACAAGAGGCCAGTGAAATTCGATTTAACCTAATTTACAATCAACACACGGGTTAATAGGGTTGAATATGGAATGTAGCTGAAATAATAAAACTATTTTATGAGCTGTGAAATACCTCTATACATAACAATTTATAAAAATAATTGAGAGATAATAGTAATTGATTTACATAAAACATAAATCGGGAATCTAAGAATTAAAAGCTAAAAAACTATTTAAGCAAATGTGTGATCAAAACCAGATAACAATTAAATGATAACAGGACATAACGGGAAGACCTTTATAATTAACAAAATTGGTAAAACAGTTGGTGAAAAACCCTAATGATTTTACACTTTCCTTAAAAAATACATGGTTAGAAATAGTACATTAACGAAATTAAATTAGTTCGAATCAAATAATTCGGAACATTGTTTTAGCCTAATGTGGCTCGAATAACAAATTGATAATAGATACTAGAAAACAAATTTTAAACTATGCTTAGCCAGAAAGTCATGTCTACGTCAGTATCGCAACGCTGCTCACTTGCAAACGGTTCCAATATCAATCAATATACGGTTTTCGGTTCCTGAGAAATTAACTCTATTTCGAGAGTTCTTTAATAGCGAGTACAAATGCGATTAAAATAGCGCGATTATGAGCTTTTTGAATAAAATCTGACGCGTATATAAGCGCACGTTTGAGTGTCCACGGGCGAAGTGGATCTATTTGATGGTATTTAAACCTACTTGCGTACCAAAGCGCGCCATTTAGACTCCCAATGTATATAAATTATAAAGTTCATAAAATTTCACCTCCCAGATAACGATTAAATTTAGTCCATGAGCGATGAATTCAACAAATCTGAGTATATAGCTAAAAGACAGTAGAGACTGATTTTTTAAAATAAATCTTTAGAATGGTCGATCGAAAGCTGACGTAAAACAACCACTTTCTTGCCAAGCAATATTATTCTTAAAGAAAAGCGCACCGCGCAAAATAAGTTTCAGATTTACAAAAACGTTTAGAAATAAAGTAAAACATCATCACAAAATAACTTTTAGACACTTAACCGTACGTGTACAAATATACTTAATAAACTAAACCTAAAATGAGATTTTAAACAATTTGTTTCAGTAAATACATTTACATTTGCGTGCTTAGTTAATTTTGACGCCTCAACAACTTCTAATACTGAAAAAAGCTTCTTAGGGTGTGGCTTTATTCTAAATGAATGCTTCATCTACGTTTACTTTTACATTTTCAAAGAAAAGACAATCAGCATATTTATTCTTACCTATCACACACACTGATTAATATAACAGTCTAAAATAAAGCTTACAGCAATACCTCACGACACCAAACACCGACATAGAAACTTTAATAAAGTCTAACCCTAGACAACAAAGTGAATTGTCCAAATAAGGAAGATTTCCTTTTGAAAATCTTAACAACATAGGGACAATATTGTTACCGTCTAACTTTGTTTAAAGACTTTCCTTACCTCTTCAACTTCGACTCAACCTTATCATATTTCAGTAAATCTGTTCTTATTCCAATGATTTTCAAACCGTTGAGTAAGTTGATACAATTCTGAGGAACTCCTAAGAAAAAAGGGCCGATGCGATTTATCTTACCTCTAAATATTCAGATATTTGAAAAACCCAAAGGGTTGTAAGATATCTTAGAGAAAAAATAGTTAAAATGTATTGTCTTTACAAATATACAACTCGATTTTATTCCGAGCTACGGGAAAATACGATTGATTTTTGATTGCAATCCCTCGCATTATCGTTGCTGTTAATTACTTGTACATAAGGTTTCTTTTACCTAAATTTTTTCGAGAGAACGCGAAAGTCGAGTCGACTAAATAGCCTTTTCATTTTATACCTCTATATCTATCAATTTACTTCTTTTCGCTACTGAACACGAGATATTTAAACACTTCAGAGACAAAAAGCTGTGCATAGAACTATTATATGATGACACCCAAAAATTAATAGGCAATATCTGAATTCATGCTTACCCAGATAAAATATTTGACTATGTTTTTCAATATGTACCATTGTTATTTGTGATACAGCGATATCTAAAATTGCCAAAGATTAAAGTAAATGGTGAATTTTTATACATGATACATGAATTTGAATATGAATTTTGATACATGAATTTTTACTTTACAAAAAAATCTATTGCTGTTTTTAGTGTCGCTAAACATATATTTTTTTATATTTATTTGAAAACACTCACTTAGTATATTTCACTCCTATGTTCACTCTTTAAAAAATATAATCTGTGACATGATGTATGTTTTGTTTGCTCTAATACAAGGATAGTTCAGAATAAAACAAAATAAAAACATGTGGGCGATGCCAAGGTCACAAGATTATCTAGTTGTCTAATAGTAATAACATATTTAAGTAAGCGGTTAAACTACGAACCTATTTTGTGTTGTAAGAACACCAACGTTTCATCCCTTAACAAGGGACTTTATCAGGGTGAGAGCGGCTCACGTCGCGCCCGTATCGCTTCTATAACGTAGTGTAGTTAACCCGCTTACATTCATAATGAAGTCGTCAAACTGCAATAGTTTTTTTTATAGTAAAACATAATTATTTTTGACGTACTGTGATTTGACCATTTACTATCATATTTTAGCCATTTTTATCCATAAGCGGACCTGAGTTGATATTGATTTCTGATTCGACTCAGGTACTTTAGTTTACATTATGATGGTGACTTTACTGAGATTTAAAAATGTTAAAATCTTTATTTATATCGTTATTTGATTGATAGCACAGCACAGTCTCAAGCTAAACTAACATCCAACATATAAATCAACGTTTATGTCAATCATTCAAAATCCTCGACTTGTCCAGGTACTCTATCAAAATTACGCTTCGAATCATGACCTTCTAAGAACGTACTTCTAATTACGAATTGCCTTACAACGCAATTTTATGACAAATTATGGTTTTTAATTATTAAGGTTTTAGCTAAATTTGTTAAAAATCATATCGTAAGGGCCAAATTACGTTACAAAATTATGTTCTAAATTATATTTTTCTAGTCAGCTCTATCTAAAAATTATTTTACTTTGTCTGACTTTATCAATGACTAAATCCTCGATATCGAAATACCTACTACATTGTGAATGAATGCCAAAATTTTGAATTATTTTGTTGTTTTTCAGTAAACTTTGCAGTGGCGTACAGACTCACTTCTCTCCAAAGGATGATTACAATATTTAGGTTTTGTTTCTTAGAAGATAGGCATTTTCCTTAGAAGATAGAAAGTTCTAGATGTAGCAGAGAAGGTTCGAGACTCACTTCTCTCCGGAAGAGGAAGAGGAAACTCGGCCCCGTCCTTTCTTTCTCTTCTCTTCTGTTTCCTTCTCTTGCGGTTTATCTTCTGGCTTGGCAGGCGGCGGGACGGACTGGTTGCCGCTCTGAGGGTAGAATATTATTATTTAAGACTCATATTATAAAGATGTATCGTTCATGTTATTTTAAGCAAAAAAACCTTATTGTAAAAGCATAGCTGTAAGTTTTCCTAAAACTCTTTAAATAAAATAGAAATAAAATAAGAGTATAGATGAATCCCTATTTCCCTTGGTCAGGGCATCACACGTAAACGACTGGACCAACTTTGCTTCTTTTTTTGTAGTGTTTGTTATTCCTCTAGCAATAACCCATAGGTTATTATGAAAGAAACAAAACGTAAAGATCACCCACTCCAATGGCCGTGTGGTGCCGGCATAGACTTTCACCACCCCAACTCTTCCCGTGGATGTCGTAAGAGGCGACAAAGGGAGAAACACCGTAGGGCGGGCAGCAGCGCCCTCTGCAGAACAACTCCACCGAACTGCGATCCCCAACCCGCATGCCCAGCGTGGGGATTATGGGCAAAAACCCCCAAATGACGAACAATGCCATCTATGGCGCTCATCAGGGGAGGCCTATGTCCAGCAGTGGACTATTATAGGCTGTTGATGATGACCCACTCCAATGCGATCTATCGTGTACCGGGACTGCAGTAGACAGCTCACCTTCTTCCGTGCGTGCTTGTCGTGTCTGCGCGCGCGCAGCTCGTCCTCGTCGCGCTTGCGCGTCATCACGCCGAGCAGCTTGGAGACCATGCTGCTGTTCCTGCGACCTTCGGATTCTTCTGGTGACTGGAACGCAATGGAATGTTATGTTAGTCGATGTTATTTATTTGTAGTTTTATGTAATTTAATCTAATTTGTTTGTACTTTAAGGCGACACGGATGAATTTCCCAAATATACACAAACGTGTAAATATATGTATGTACACAAAGGTGTCAAAATTATTTGTAATTTGAGCATATTTTCACCATGATCTGCTAATAGGAACAAGAGTATCTGAATATGAATAGTGAGATTTATTCTTTATATTATTAAAAAGTCAATGGGGCAAAAAATCCCATCCACCCCATTGACTTGAATGATGGGGCAGATGGGAATTTTTTCTCCCAACTACCCCATTGATGGGGAGGATAATGGGGCGGATGGGAATATATCTATTATTTGTATTAAAATTGTATTTTTATAGGTTCTATTCAGCATTTTGTATTTTCATTGATATACAAATTTTCAATTTTGTTTGATTAACCTTGTGTCTGTGTACTATGGATTATTTTATCTGGAATAAATGAACACTGTTTGCCGTGTGGTGCCGGCATAGAATTTCACCACCCCAACTCTTCCCGTGGGTGTCGTAAGAGGCGACTAAGGGAAACACACCGGGGGGGCGGGCAGCAGCGCCCTCTGCAGAACAACTCCACCGAACTGCGATCCCCAACCCGCATGCCCAGCATGGGGATTATGGGCATTAACCCCCAAATGATAATGCCATCTATGACGCTCGGGGAGGCCTATGTCCAGCAGTGGACTATTATAGGCTGGTGATGATGAAATGAACACAAAAATTATTAAGATCACCGCCTCTCTTACGTCTAGCTTGAGGGTAGCTTGGCACGTAGCTCATTTGGTTGGAAAATGGTAGCTAGGTGCATGGCATAGAGTTCAAACTGGCTTAGCTTGTCTGTGATGTATCGAAGTTTTCAATCTGTTTAGCTATATAGAAGCAGCCAAACGCCAAACTACTTGCATACTACAACCTCTGTAGCGCGGTGGTCGAAGGTCCGCCTGCGACGCAGGAGGTTGCGGGTTGATTCCCGCCTCGGGACAAATATTTGTACGATCTGCAGATTTTTGTTCAGTGTTCTGGTCGTTTTCAATGTATAAAAAAAAATCTATCTATGTAATAAGTATTATGTATATCAGTCACCTAGTACCCATAACACAAGCTCTGCTTAGCTTGGGGCTAGATGATGCTGTGTGGATTGTCCGGCATTATTTTACCAAGCGCTTGAAATGCATAAATTTAAGATGGAACTCACCTTTAAAGCGTCGACTGACTCCTGTCTTTTCAGTTCAATCTTCTTCACAGACTCTGTTCTCTTGGCCTCTAGTTTCTCTTGTTTCTTCTCCGCCTTCTCTTGTTTTTTGGCCTCTTTGTCTTCTTTGTTCGATTTCTTCACAGATCCCGCGCGTTCGAACACTTTGTCCACCTGTTCAGAAAGTAGTTTTTTTTATTTTTGCTTTTATTTTAATTTTCGGAAGTTATGGAGAGGTTATCAAGTTTATTTTGGTCAGAGCTAACGTAGGATTAAAAGTCCAATGAAAAATTCCACATAAACACAGTAATAAACACACTATTTTAGTTTAATAGAGATTTTCATCAAATCTGTTCGATATATTGTATAAATTTTCTAGGTCCACAAAAGGCATACTCACTGACTCAATAGCTGAACAAATTCAATTTACCAAAAGATATTTACTGCACGTGGCTAAATTCTAATGTTGTAATTTTTTAACTGTCAGGAATTTCAATTGCTGCCTGTCAAACACATTAATTTCCAGAACTTACTTTACATTTCTCCTCCACTTTAGCCTCTTGTTTAACTTCCTCAGTCTTATCTTTCTCTTTCTCAATCCTCTTCACGGAATCCTGTTTCTTCAACTCTGGCTTTTTCTTTTCCTCTACTTTCTTCTGTGGTTCTTCTTTTAAGCTGGAGTCGGATTTCTTCCTGGCTTTTTGCTGTTCTGGCTCTGGTTTCTTTTTATCTTCTGCTTTCTTTATTTCTGGAAGTTTCTTTAGCTCTGGGGCTTTCTGCTTTACTTCAAGGCTAGCTTCTAAGCTGGATCGACTGTCGTCTGCATGAAGTATAAGAATATTATAAAAAAGTGGAAGTTTAGAAAAAACTCTAGTTCGAATTTCTTATATTGACATATTTTTTTAGTTTTGCGGAATGTACAGTGCGCGTCACATATAAGTACCCCCCCTATCTCAATGTATGTGGGACACAATAGTTGTTATTGTTGGGAATTTCAGACTTTGAGTAAGTATTATGGAAAGACGGTTTGGTCCTGAGCGGCAGCGTGATAAATTATTGCATGTGAAAATTTGTGACAAGTTACATGGGAATTAGAAGTTGTCAAAAATATTTTGTAAACAAGGGGGGGGGGGGGTACTTAATTCTGACGCGCACTGTACATTACGCTAGTAACACTACCAGTATCCTGGTTCTTCACATAGTTCTGATGTGTAGTACTTAACGGTTCGAATGGTGAAAGATTTTTTTCAAATCAATCTTGTAGTTTCGGAGCCTATTCAATTCAAACAAACAAATCTTTCCTCTTTATAATATTAGTATATCAAAGCCCAAATCCCAAATACCCAAAGTCGCTTTCTCTGTCCCTATATCCCTATGTATGCTTTAATCTTTAAAACTACGCAACGAATTTTGATGCGGTTTTTTTAATAGATAGAGTGATTCAAGAGTTTTTGTATTAGGATTTGACACGTGCGAAGCCGGATCGGGTCGCTAGTAGGTAGTATACATATTCTTACCAATAAACAGTTCCCTAGAAGCATCCAGCGCAGACACGGTAGCAGATGTGTCGAGAAACGACTCGTCGGAGAGAGACAGCGACGCGAACGAAGCGCTCGCCTCGAACGTTAGCGAGGAAGCGGACTTGTCTAGGGAGGGCTTCGGCGATGACGTGAAAATGCTGGGCGTGGCTTGTTTAGGTGGAGTTCTGGAACAGAATAGTACATTATTTAGAGGTAAATGTATAAATACGTAGTAATGCACACAGATTCCCATGTTATGTCCAACGATCATATCCACGGTTGTCTGGTAGAGATAGCTCTTGAGCGATACGACCGCCAATTGTCACATTTCTTGTAATTTTTATTTTGTTTTTTATGTTAAGTGTGCAATAAAGAATTTTCTATCTATCTATCTACCTAAATTGACAAGGTCCGTCAAGTGCGAGTGTAGCTCGCGATAGGTTTCGAACTTTTGTCAAATAAAATACAAACAAACATTCATAATTGACAAATACATAAAGTCAATTATGTATTTATATTGAACTGGTAGTCACTTCGGAGTTAAAGGAAGTAAGGTAATGGGAAATTGTATTGTATTGTGTATATCAGTCATCTAGTACCCATAACAAAGCTCTGCTTAGGTTGGGGCTAGGTGATGCTGTGTTGATTGTCCAGCATTAATTATATTTATTAATCAAAAGAATTACAAGATCACCCCTAACCCGCACGCCCAACGTGGGGAGTATGGGCAATATCCCTCAAATGATAAACAAAGTCATCTATGGCGCTCTATGTCCAGCAGTGGACTGATATAGGCTGACGATTTGATATTAC